>JBAJHW010000003.1:19250603-19920961 GCA_037013535.1 Intellagama lesueurii | reverse complement strand
GTGTTTTGAGTTTTACTTCCCTTGAGCAGAAATCATCTCGTGTGCTAGCGTTAAATCTGGTGGTAAGATATGGTTTAAACAAGTATATATACAAACAGCAACTTACACACACACACACACACACAGGCAGTAGTATACCTATTTATAACATAGACATACGAGGCCCAGCCAACCAATTCACAGTTAAAATACTTGTATGCCATATTAATTCTAAAGAGTAAGAGTTAAGTCCTCCCCCAATGTAATCAGTGGGAATGCTTTTGTACAGATCATGCCTGGACTATACTTGGGCAATGTCACTGCAGAGAACACTGAACTATATTTCTAAATCAGATTGTTCCATGCAGATTAGGAATCTGATGGACATTGCAGTTGCCAAAGTTTTTTTGGGCCTGCCATTGTAATAGGCCATTCTAAGCTTGATTATAGTCCTCTATATCCTAACATACACTAATGGGGTAATCATCATGCACCAGGGCCTAGAGACCAATTTCTGCCTGGCATACAGGGGACATCATTTGTATTATGCAGGATGCAGCAGCATTAGGGTCTCTAGATGTCTGTACATAAATGGGAAGCTATTTGGGGGTCATGTTGCATCATGAAATCTGCAGTTCCCATCTGTTTAGGCTTGGGAACATGCACAGGGATATTTATTGTATCCCAGTACATCTTACTTACATGTTGCATATCAGACTTTCTCCACATGAGTGTTGGGGACAGGTCAATTTAAACTGCCTTCATACCACAATAACTTGAGAGCAGTGGATTCTTAACACATCTGAACTTCATTTTGGAAACACAGTTGGGATAGCTGGAGTAAGGTGTTGAGCAGTGGCTCTTGAAATCATTGCGGACAGTGTTTCCACGTTGCCTGATGCTAACTGGCAGACATTAATAATGAGATGTTCAGAAAGGTGACAAAAAAAATCTTTCTTGCTAAGAAGCATACTGATAATTTGATACTGGATCTTGGACCTCTTTGAATGCCAGAATTACATATGGGATCCAAACCAAGGCATACACATGCACAAGAGTTATTCCCATCTGCATTACTGACTGTATTTTGTTAAAACTAGAGCACAGTCTTGATGCTACAACCATGTAGAAGTAAACACAGCTCCTCATCTAGGCATTTGTTCGGGTGGAAAGATTTTGCCACTGAAAACTTGCTCTCTCAGATGTAACAGCTTTTCTGTTCTCTTTAATAGAAGGGTGCACCTACATTTCCTTGTGTTCAGATAAGTATCTCTCATTAAAGAGAATAAGAGAACTCTTGAGCAGAAGGTTTGCTCCAGGACATAGAAGTACAAGGAAAGCTCCAAACAGGAGCACAGCAGGAAACATCTTTCCTTTCCCCTCCACATACAGTGGGCCCACTTTTTGGGTAGACACAATATCCTCATTTGAATGAAATGTCAGTCCTTAGCGTTGTGAGATGTAACTGTTGGGTTTCTTTGGGCAGTAACTGCTGATACCTAGGCCTGCATCCAGTATGACTCTGACACCCCCTATCAGCATCCTTACAAAGGAAGACTGCCAGTATCTATTAACTGTGAAAGTTAAAAGTGGATCTCATGTACACCAGAATTATCAGCTGCTCGAAGTGCATCATCTTCCTATTTTATATGTTCCTAACTATTTGAGGATAAATTACATGCTGTTTTAAATACATAATGGGCAGCTTATCCTCATTTTGTTTCTTCCCCCAAAATAAGCATATGGGGCTTCAATCTGGATTGCGATCTATGTGAGAGTAGAGGAGGCTTAAACACTCCCCTCAGTGCTTTTGCTTCTTTAAATTTACCTCCCCACAAATTAGTTAAAATAGGGGGGGAAATTGTACCAATGGAGGGTTGTTGTTGTTTTTAAAAAGACCTTGCATATAGAGAGGGTGAGTTTAAGGAGAAAGGGGTGATATATGTATATGTTTATTTGGGTGTGTATGAGAAGGTGGGGGAGAGGTCAGAGACACAAACAGACAGTGACTGAAGTTTCCCCTACTTACGCACACAAATCTTAGTATGGATCAGGACCACAGGTGCTTATTTTGTAGTGAGAATGGAAATGAGGCTCAGTGGCATGCTGTATATTTAACCCAACATGTAGTTTTGCTCTAGGAAATAATGCTGTTCTATTCCAGACTGAAGTTGGAAAAGTCATACTGATACACCACAGTCAGAAACCAGGAGACTACAGCTGGTCAGGACCCTGGACAGCTCACTGCAGGCCTAGTTAGAAGGCAATGTTAGATAACAGGCAAGAAGACGAGAAAGAATCTTGCTGATCCTTGCCGGGTGTATGGGAGGCTATGCAAATTCTGGGGATCTGGGGATTATCTTTTGACATAGGCTCCCCCTCCCTGATTATTATCATTTTTGCTCCCTGCCAACTGTGATCATTTTGCCTCCCATTCTTCCCCATACCATGTCACTTCTGCTTAAGGGTAGATAGCTTCTAAAAATGTACCCTTCCAGTTTAAGCAAGGCCCTACACCTTGCTTTAGAGGAGACCCACAGTTTCTGCTGGTTTCCAGGAGAAACCTTTTGTTGTTGTTGTTTAGCCCAGGGGGCTGTGTGTAGAAAAGAGGTCACATGATTTCCAACTGTCACTCTTCAACAGGATCATTCTTCCAATGGGAATAATTTTTCTCATGACATTTCCAATGCTTTCTAACTTTGCTCTCATTTAGCCTCTCCTTTGAGACATTCTAAGTCACAATAAGCCATGATGGCTGTACTGGACAGGCCATTGCTCTGATCTACCAATACAGTTTTTCTGTTGTTATGATGCCAAACCATGGTAATCTGTTTTGAGAACATAGCCACTTTATTCTTTCCTGCCTTTTGCATATATTCTTGGTGAGGCTTACATTGATCTTTGCCAACTAATTACTGAGTTTTGGAAATTATCTCTAAATGGAATTGACCTAAGCCTAATTTTCAGAGCTCTTAAACTTGTATTAGATAGTGACTGTAGATAAAGTAATTACTTGTCAGCCCCTAGAATTAAACCCCCCCCTCAAAAACCAGGAATACAAGCAGCGGTGGTAGTGATAGCAACCTGCTCTTTATGGATAAAGCCTTGGAGGCTACGATTTTCAGGCAATTTGATAAATGTAATTTTGTACAAGTGTTCCAATTATGGTTTAGGATCAGGAGAGAAAGGGAAAAAAGAGCAAGACTGGAATGAAATTCTTCCTTTTCTCCCTTTGTTCCGGGAAGTAACTGCTTTTGAACATGAGATATTTATTATAGATTTCTAATTCAGCAGGATGATGATACTTTTGTTTCCAGTTACAGTACTATGTTATTCTCCATTCATCCCATGAATGGTTCCAATGAAGTCTATTACTTTATTCTAGGGAACCGAGGGTTTCAACTGCTCTGTTTCCATCACATGGAAAGTAAAACAAAGCAAAGCAAAACAAAACCCCAAACCCTACTCTGTGCATCCCTGCTATCATCATTGTCGTCGTCATCTTCTTTTCTTTAAAAATCAACAGCAGCTGCATGGCACACAAAATCTAGTTGGAAAGGTGGCTGAAAAGTCTTTTGTGGACATTGGTGACAACTCTACAGTACAAAACTGTGCCCAAACAGTCCTTATCTAGATTGCAAACAGCTCTGCAGGAAGGGATTGTCATTTTCTTACAGTAACATGTAGGGGGACATGGGTTGGGAGTACTAACTAGAAGATTAAATTAGGCCCGGGGAGACCCAGATTCAGCCACCCACTCAACAATGTAACTGAGTGATTCTGGGCCAGTCAGTGTCTTTCAGCCTAATCGATCTCACTGCATTCATTGAAGGATAAAATGGGGAGGCAGGTTAGGATAACAATGGCATGCTGCATTGAAATCTTTGGATGAACAGTGGGATGTAAGTACACAAAACAATAATGGTGGCAGGAAAAGGCCTTAATGACAGGAATTTGAATTACTGCAATTTTCAGTGGAGGTGTGCTTTAAAGCTTTTTTTCCTTGCAGCCACGGGGACTGGAAATCGACTGCAGTTTTTGAAATGAACTGTTTATTTTCATATTGGCTCCTGGTTGGTTCAATAGTTGCTTTGGAGATTTCCCCATTCTGAGAGTTCTACCTGACTTACACACACCTTACATACATTTACATATGGCTCACCTGAGAGAAACTCAAAGTTTGAAGGCTATGAGGCTCAGCTAAGCCTAGTTCCACTCAAGCTTCTTGTTCATGCCCCAGTGCTAACTGGGAGGCTTATCTTCAGAATAGGAAGCAAGATGGAGCTAGGTCTAATTAATCCTCAAAGCCTTCCAGTTTAGGACTTTTTTTCTCAGGGGAACCACACTTAGCTGTCTGTAAAGTGTGTGTAAATCAGGTAGAACTCCCAGAATGGGGAATTATGCAATATATAATCTAATAAATCTGAAAATCCCATCTCTAGATATGGATGTAATGACTAAAATTGTGACAGCCTTTACATTATCAATCAGATAATGAAAAATTAATTCTTGTCTTTAACTCAGTGGGTTGGGCAGTTTATTAATCATACTCATCTAGTCACATGATGTATAAATCATAGTTTGATATTGCATAACAAGCCACAGTAAGTCTCAGGACTGCATGTTCCCACCTCTCAATTTGACATCGTCAGGAGCAGAACTCTGGAAATGTTAACTTCTGGTTTAGTTGAACGGGCAAATCATGTTAAGCATGGTTTGCTTGAAACAAGCTACATTTAAACCATGGATTATGAAGCCATCTTATTCAACAAGCCACATTAGGTTATCATTAACCTAAGTTAGAAGTTTAAATGGCATACTAAATTTGGTTAATTGAAATAGGAACTGAAATCCTACAGTGGCTCTTGCCATTTGTGTGCATAGTGGAAATCTGCACCACAGCCTGTAAAGGATCTTCAGCAGGCGTAGAAGATCCCCTTGATTCCAGCAACATCTTCGGGAATAGTCCACCAGGTTCTCTGGAAAGGTGTCTTTTAAATAATGATCTAGCTTCTGGAGGTCACCTCCTCACGTACAATAGCCACCATCTTATTGTGTGTTTCTGTGAGTTGAAAGATTAAGTCTGTATTTTAACTAGATCGTAGCCAGAAATCCAGATACTCAGTGCAGGCTTCTCTTCAATTAGTGGAAATAATGGTAGTCAGGGTCTATTTTTCTTCTATTCCTGTTTTGCTCTCTCCTTTCCCCATACTTTCTCAAAAGCCTTCGGATACCCTAATTTGGTGAGCTGCAGTTCTTGTAACTTCTCAGGAAATGAAACCCAGCTCAGTTCAGTCTGCTTTAGTCACACATGACCATTGCTGGCTCCTCTGGTTTCACCAGTCTTTTTGAAACAGAAAGTTCACTTTGGAAGCTATCTTTCCCAATAGGGGTCTGGTTTATGGATTTATATTGCATTCCTGTAATTTTCTGTTTCACATGTACACTGTTAATAAGATTGCTTATGGAATAACAGGGATCAATCTGCCAAGATTCACTACAACCAAGGTTCAATGATACCTTACAAAATATGTACTTCAGAATGCATACATGTCAGAATGTACACATGTCAGAAAAGGAGCTGTGTTAATGTGAAATTATTTGTGTGCAGCTGTCTCATGACGTATAGGGGCCAGGTTGGATGGCTGTGCTAGTTTCATACTGGAATGGGGAGCTACCTTTATGCATTGATTTCATTTAAGAATGTATTGATACCCTTTTTTCCCAATGATCTGAGCTGCCTAACTATCACTTCCTAAAGCTAGTGTTTTTTAAATTACCAGTTTATGCCCTCTGATTATTCAGTGGATAATCTTATTTGAGAAACTGGACTAGTTTCTTGATACTCCCTCCCACTTTTAAAGCACGCAGAATCATACCTGCACACACACACATTTATGTCAAGGAGGAAAACTTACTCACCCTGACCAAAGTTCATCCTTAAAGATCATGAAGAAAAAACTTTCCCACTTACTTTTTTAAAAGGAAACGGCAACTGGCTGATGGCAATCCTAAAAGTCCAATTTTGAGAAAACAAACCCATAAAAGCTATTCATGAGAGGGTTATTTAGTAGGGTTATTAGCCATATCCATAGACAATTTCACAGCACAATAAGAAAAAAATAATAATATGGAAATAAAAAGGAATGGGAAAGTAAATGAGTATTTTTAAGCGCCTCTCATTGTTCTGAAATTAAGCTCAAATTGGTTACCACTCTAATGACATTGCATTCCTTGTTAGATCTAGCAGGCCATGTAAAAAACACGTTTGTTTCACACCGCTTCTTTTAATGGCTGTTAAATTAAGATGCAAACCAAATGTATTCAAATTAGCAGTGGCCCACTTTACAGTGAAATGGCATTGTTGTTCTGGTTGTTGTTGTTGTTTAGTTGTTAAGTCGTGTCCGACTCTTCGTGACCCCATGGACCAGAGCACGCCAGGCCCTCCTGTCTTCCACTGCCTCCCGGAGTTTGGTCAAATTCATGTTGGTAGCTTTGGTGACACTGTCCAACCATGTCATCCTCTGTCGTCCTCTTCTCCTCTTGTCTTCACACTTTCCCAACATCAGGGTCTTTTCCAGGGAGTCTTCTCTTCTCATGAGATGGCCAAAGTATTGGAGCCTCAGCTTCAGGATCTGTCCTTCCAGTGAGCACTCAGGGTTGATTTCCTTCAAAGTGGATACGTTTGATCTCCTTGCAATCCAGGGGACTCTCAAGAGTCTCCTCCAGCACCACAATTCAAAAGCATCAATTCTTCGGCGGTCAGCCTTCTTTATGGTCCAGCTCTCACTTCCATACATCGCTACTGGAAAACCATAGCTTTGACTATGCGGACCTTTGTCGGCAAGGTGATGTCTCAGCTTTTTAAGATGCTGTCTAGGTTTGTCATCGCTTTCCTCAAAGAAGCAGGCGTCTTTTAATTTCGTGGCTGCTGTCACCATCTGCAGTGATCATGGAGCCCAAGAAAGTAAAATCTGTCACTGCCTCCATATCTTCCCCTTCTATTTGCCAGGAGGTGATGGGACCAGTGGCCATGATCTTAGTTTTTTTTGATGTTGAGCTTCAGGCCATTTTTTGCGCTCTCCTCTTTCACCCTCATTAAGAGGTTCTTTAATTCCTCCTCACTTTCTGCCATCAGAGTGGTATCATCTGCATATCTGAGGTTGTTGATATTTCTTCCGGCAATCTTAATTCTGGCTTGGGATTCCTCCAGTCCAGCCTTTCACATGATGTATTCTGCATGTAAGTTAAATAAGCAGGGGGACTATATACAACCTTTTCGTACTCCTTTCCCAATTTTGAACCAATCAGTTGTTCCATATCCAGTTCTAAATGTTGCTTCCTGTCCTACATATAGATTTCTCAGGAGATAGATAAGGTGGTCAGGCACTCTCATTTCTTTAAGGACTTGCCATAGTTTGTTGTGGTCCACACAGTCAAAGGCTTTTGCGTAGTCAATGAAGCAGAAGTAGATGTTTTTCTGGAACTCTCTGGCTTTCTCCATAATCCAGCGCATGTTAGCAATTTGGTCTCTAGTTCCTCTGCAACTTCGAAATCCAGCTTGTACTTCTGGGAGTTCTCGGTCCACATACTGCTGAAGCCTACCTTGTAGGATTTTGAGCATCACCTTGCTAGCGTGTGAAATGAGTGCAATTGTACGTTAGTTGGAGCATTCTTTGGCACTGCCCTTCTTAGGGACTGGGATGTAGACTGATCTTTTCCAATCCTCTGGCCACTGCTGAGTTTTCCAAACTTGCTGACATATTGAGCATAGCACCTTAACAGCATCATCTTTTAAGATTTTAAATAGTTCCACTGGAATGCCATCCCCTCCACTGGCCTTGTTGTTAGCCATGCTTTCTAAGGCCCACTTGACTTCACTCTCCAGGATGTCTGGCGCAAGGTCAGCAACCACACTATCTGGGTTGTCCGGGACATCCAGATCTTTCTGGTATAATTCCTCTGTGTATTCTTGCCACCTCTTCTTGATGTCTTCTGCTTCTGTTAGGTCCCTACCATTTTTGTCCTTTATCATGTCCATCTTTGCACAAAAGGTTCCTTTAATATCTTCAATTTTCTTGAACAGATCTCTGGTTTTTCCCTTTCTATTATTTTCCTCTATTTCTTTGCACTGTTCATTTAAGAAGGCCCTCTTGTCTCTCCTTGCTATTCTTTGGAAGTCAGCATTCCATTTTCTGTAACTTTCCCTATCTCCCCTGCATTTTGTTTCCCTTCTCTTCTCTGCTATTTGTAAGGCCTCAGTGGACAGCCACTTTGCTTTCTTGCATTTCCTTTTCTTTGGGATGGTTTTTGTTGCTGCCTCCTGTACAATGTTACGACCCTCCATCCATAGATCCTCAGGCACTCTGTCCACCAAATCTAATTCCTTAAATCTGTTCTTTACTTCCACTGTGTATTCATAAGAGATTTGGTTTAGATTATACCTGACTAGCCCAGTGGTTTTTCCTACTTTCTTCAGTTTAAGCTTGAGTTTTGCTATAAGAAGCTGATGATCAGAGCGTCAGTGAACTAAAATGGACGGGAATGGGCGAATTCAATTCAGATGATTATCATATCTACTACTGTTGGCAAGAATCCCATAGAAGAAATGAAGTAGCCCTCATAGTCAACAAAAGAGTGGGAAAAGCTGTACTGGGATACAATCTCAAAAATGATTTCAAGACAAATCCAAGGCAGACCTTTCAACATCACAGTAATCCAAGTTTATGCACCAACCACTGATGCTGAAGAGACTGAAATTGACCAATTCTATGAAGACTTACAACACCTTCTAGAACTGAAACCAAAGAAAGACGTTCTTCTCATTATAGGGGACTGGAATGCTAAAGTAGGGAGTCAAGAGATAAAAGGAACAACAGGTAAGTTTGGCCTTGGAGTTCAAAACGAAGCAGGGCAAAGGCTAATAGAGTTTTGTCAAGAGAACAAGCTAGTCATCACAAACACTCTTTTCCAACAACACAAGAGGCGACTCTACACATGGACATCACCAGATGGGCAATACCGAAATCAGATTGATTATGTTCTCTGCAGCCAAAGATGGAGAAGCTCTATACAGTCAGCAAAAACAAGACCTGGAGCTGATTGTGGCTCTGATCATCAGCTTCTTATAGCAAAACGCAAGCTTAAACTGAAGAAAGTAGGAAAAACCACTGGGCTAGTCAGGTATAATGTAAACCAAATCCCTTATGAATACACAGTGGAAGTGAAGAACAGATTTAAGGAACTAGATTTGGTGGACAGAGTGCCTGAAGAACTTCAGAATTTCAGGTTCGAGGCTCGTAACATTGTACAGGAGGCAGCAGCAGAAACCATCCCAAAGAAAAGGAAATGCAAGAAAGCAAAGTGGCTGTCCAATGACGCCTTACAAATAGCAGAGAAAAGAAGGGAAACAAAATGCAAGGGAGTTAGGGAAAGTTACAGAAAATGGAATGCAGACTTCCAAAGAATAGCAAGGAGAGACAAGAGGGCCTTCTTAAATGAACAGTGCAAAGAAATAGAGGAATATAATAGAAAGGGAAAAACCAGAGATCTGTTCAAGAAAATTAGAGATATTAAAGGAACATTTTGTGCAAAGATGGACATGATAAAGGACAAAAATGGTAGGGACCTCACAAAAGCAAGATACATCAAGAAGAGGTGGCAAGAATACACAGAGGAATTATACCAGAAAGATCTGGATGTCCCGGACAACCCAGATAGTGTGGTTGCTGACCTTGCGCCAGACATCCTGGAGAGTGAAGTCAAGTGGGCCTTAGAATGCATGGCAATCCCAAATTAGGGCAGTGCCAAAGAATGCTCCAACTACCGTACAATTGCACTCATTTCACAAGCTGGATTTCGAAGGGGCAGAGGAACTAGAGACCAAATTGCTAACATGCGCTGGATTATGCAGAAAACCAGAGAGTTCCAGAAAAACATCTACTTCTGCTTCATTGACTACGCAAAAACATTTGACTGTGTGGACAACAGCAAACTATGGCAAGTTCTTAAAGAAATGGGAGTGCCTGACCACCTTATCTATCTCCTGAGAAATCTATATGTGGGACAGGAAGCAACAGTTAGAACTGGATATGGAACAACTGATTGGTTCAAAATTGGGAAAGGAGTACGAAAAGGTTGTATATTGTCCCCCTGCTTATTTAACTTACATGCAGAATACATCATGTGAAAGGCTGGTCTGGATGAATCCGAAACCGGAATTAAGATTGCCGGAAGAAATATCAACAACCTCAGATATGCAGATGATACCACTCTGATGGCAGAAAGTGAGGAGGAATTAAAGAACCTCTTGAGGGTGAAAGAGGAGAGCGCAAAAAATTGTCTGAAGCTCAACATAAAAAAAAAAAAAGATCATGGCCACTGGTCCCATCACCTCCTGGCAAATAGAAGGGGAAGATATGGAGGCGGTGACAGATTTTACTTTCTTGGGCTCCATGATCACTGCAGATGGTGATAGCAGCCACGAAATTCAAAGACACCTGCTTCTTGGGAGGAAAGCGATGACAAACCTAGACAGCATCTTAAAAATCAGAGACATCACCTTGCCGACAAAGGTCCGCATAGTCAAAGCTATGGTTTTCCAGTAGCGATGTATGGAAGTGAGAGCTGGACCATAAAGAAGGCTGACCGCCGAAGAATTGATGCTTTTGAATTGTGGTGCTGGAGGAGACTCTTGAGAGTCCCCTGGATTGCAAGGAGATCAAACGTATCCACTTTGAAGGAAATCAACCCTGAGTGCTCACTGGAAGGACAGATCCTGAAGCTGAGGCTCCAATACTTTGGCCATCTCATGAGAAGAGAAGACTCCCTGGAAAAGACCCTGATGTTGGGAAAGTGTGAAGGCAAGAGGAGAAGGGGACGACAGAGGACGAGATGAGTGGACAGTGTCACCAAAGCTACCAACATGAATTTGACCAAACTCCGGGAGGCAGTGGAAGACAGGAGGGCCTGGCGTGCTCTGGTCCATGGGGTCACGAAGAGTCGGACACGACTTAACGACTAAACAACAAATAGACAACAAGAACATCCATTTAGCCAAGGCTGAATATGCACACTAGTGATTTAAATAGCTTTTAAACTATAGAGTCAAGAAGCTGTAAAATCTTTCCAGGTTTAATAATTGTTCAGAAATATAGAACCACTAGGATCAAGTTAAAAGGTGAACTTGGTCCTAGATTGTAACATTCAAATTGGGGAGGGGGGGGAGGGGAGCCTGCTATTTAAATCCTTTAAAAAAATAGTGGTACTTTGTGAATACATTACATCAGTCACATCCTTCAATGAAAACCATCCCACACCTTTTGCTGCCAAATATGAAAGACTAGATGAAAGCCCTTGCCTGTTTCATGTTCAGATGCTGAACAGACTGGTAGCTCTATCTTAATTCCGCAATTACAATTGGTCCACATTCCTCTGTGCCATCTGAAGATATCAGAACAGACCACAGCTCTGCTCTCCAATACCTTTATTGCTGCCCCAACCTCAATATCTGCTACCAGAGACAGCTGCCTCATTCTGCCTAATGGCAGGACCGGGCCTGAGTTCCATCAAATGCTTCACAGGGCTCTGATGTGTTCATGAGTTTTCTTTGTTGACAAAGTAAGAGACAGGCAATGAATTTCTAACACTCAGCATTCACTGTGCTTCGAATTTGTGTCTTTCCTATATAGTAGCATATTGATATGCAGTTTAAATGAAGAAAATGGTGCTTTTAGTCTTCATAGTTAAAAAAAACTCTGTAAAAATGTGCCCTTTCCCTAAATTGCTTAACTGAAAGGGGGAAAAAATAAAATAAAACGGAGAATTTTGTAAGAACAGAGGTTTTGTGAAACTGGAACTTTCGCCAAAGAATAAAGTAGGGCTCTGGTAGTTTGTTTTTTGCATTCTTTTTGGATTGCCACTAGCAGGTATGAGATCAACAATTTTATATTTCTTCATCCCTGTCATTATATTTCTTTTCCAGGCTCCCTTAATCCTTTTTTGGTGCCCTTTCTTAATTTGTCTTTTTACATACCGTATCTGAAGATAAAACCAAAACATCCATCTTAAATATAATCTCCATCTTCTGTAATCCCAGTGTGGTCCCCTAATTCAAAACCTGGTAGCATTAGTGTCTGGCCAGGAGGAAAGAAAGAGTTCTAGTTCAAAACCTATGAGTTACAGTTCCTCCCTAATTAACACATGCCCACCAGCACTCCAAAGTGGTCTCTGTAGCTACTCCTGTTGCACAAGTAAATGGTTGTAACTGAAGGCAATTTGCTTAAAACTACTTAGCGAGTTGATAAGGGGTAAGATTTGAACAGGATACCTTTTTTAGCTAATACATTATACTAGCCCAGCATTCCCAAGTTTGGTTCCTTCCAACTGATATGGCTAATTGTGAGGGATGAGAGGAGATCAACTCTGAATTTTTGGACTTCATTTCCCATGATCCCTTAGCGCAAGCCATATTATCTGATACCCATATGCACTGGTAGTCTAAAACAGTGGCTCCCAACCTTGAGTAACCCAGGTGTTCTTGGACTGCAACTCCCAGAAAGCCCAGGCAGCACAGCTGGTGATGAAAGCTTCTGGAAATTACAGTCCAAGAACATCTGCATTCCTGGGAACCACTGGTCTAAAACTTCTAGTGGATACCAGATGGAGGAAAGCTGTAGTAAATTCTTGTCAGGTTTTGATGTTGTTCTAATCAGTACATGACTACAACATCCTGAGCTTCTATAGCAAAACTTTTCAGCTGAAATGGAAACCTCAAGTCAGACCATTTTAAAGACTAATCATATTTGTTTTTGCTTCTTTTTTAATCACAGAGCATCAGGAGATCAGCACGAATCCTTTGTCATTAGAAGAATAAAAGAGGAGTGAAGTAAAATTACTCACATTTTCTTAATTTCCTTTTTCATTCACCTCATAAACCATTACAAACACAAAATGAATAGCCCTCTCTCTCCTAGAGAAGCAGTCCAGTAAGCACCATAATTATAAATCAAAGGTGTCTACGTAACTAATCAGATATATACGCACCTAAATATTTGTGATATCTGTGCCACCTAAGGTCCCCTTCACGGATTGCTGCCTTGTTGTGGCGAAGGGGCTTGAGTAATTCAGAGAAGCTATGGGCTATGCCGTTAAGGGACACCCAAGACGGACAGGTCATAGTGGGGAGTTCTGACTAAACGCCATCCACCTGGAGCAGGAACTGGCAAGCCACTCCAGTGTCTTTGCCAAGAAAACTCCATGAACAGAAACAAAAGGCTAAAAGATATGACGCTGGAAGATGAGCCCCTCAGGTCCAAAGGCGTCCAACATGCTACTGAGGAAGAGCGGAGGACAAGTACAAGTAGCTCGAGAGCTAATGAAGTGGTTGGGTCAAAGCCGAAAGGACGCTCAGCTGTGGACGTGCCTGGAAGTGAAAGGAAAGTCCGATGCTGCAAAGAAAAATACTGCATAGGAACCTGGAATGTAAGATCTATGAACTTTGGTAAGCTGGATGTGGTCAAACAGGAGATGGCAAGAATAAACATTGACATCCTGGGCGTCAGTGAACTAAAATGGACAGGAATGGGCGAATTCAATTCAGACGATTATCATATCTACTACTGTGGGCAAGAATCCTGTAGAAGAAATGGAGTAGCCCTCATAGTCAACAAAAGAGTGGGAAAAGCTGTACTGGGATACAATCTCAAAAATGATAGAATGATTTCAATACGAATCCAAGGCAGACCTTTCAACATCACAGTAATCCAGGTTTATGCGCCAACCACCGATGCTGAAGAGGCTGAAATTGACCAATTCTATGAAGACTTACAACACCTTCTAGAACTGACACCAAAGAAAGACGTTCTTGTCATTATAGGGGACTGGAATGCTAAAGTAGGGAGTCAAGAGATAAAAGGAACAACAGGTAAGTTTGGCCTTGGAGTTCAAAACGAAGCAGGGCAAAGGCTAATAGAGTTTTGTCAAGAGAACAAGCTGGTCATCACAAACACTCTTTTCCAACAACACAAGAGGCAACTCTACACATGGACATCACCAGATAGACCAATACCGAAATCAGATTGATTATATTCTCTGCAGCCAAAGATGGAGAAGCTCTATACAGTCAGCAAAAACAAGACCTGGAGCTGATTGTGGCTCTGATCATCAGCTTCTTATAGCAAAACTCAAGCTTAAACTGAAGAAAGTAGGAAAAACCACTGGGACAGTCAGGTATAATCTAAACCAAATCCCTTATGAATACACAGTGGAAGTGAAGAACAGATTTAAGGAATTAGATTTGGTGGACAGAGTGCCTGAGGAACTATAGATGGAGGCTCGTAACACTGTAGAGGAGGCAGCAACAAAAACCATCCCGAAGAAAAGGAAATGCAAGAAAGCAAAGTGGCTGTCCAATGAGGCCTTACAAATAGCAGAGAAGAGAAGGGAAACAAAATGCAGGGGAGATAGGGAAAGTTACAGAAAATGGAATGCAGACTTCCAAAGAATAGCAAGGCGAGAGAAGAGGGCCTTCTTAAATGAACAGTGCAAAGAAATAGAGGAAAATAATAGAAAGGGAAAAACCAGAGATCTGTTCAAGAAAATTGAAGATATTAAAGGAACCTTTTGTGCAAAGATGGACATGATAAAGGACAAAAATGGTAGGGACCTTACAGAAGCAGAAGACATCAAGAAGAGGTGGCAAGAATACACAGAGGAATTATACCAGAAAGATCTGGATGTCCCGGACAACCCAGATAGTGTGGTTGCTGACTTTGCGCCAGACATCCTGGAGAGTGAAGTCAAGTGGGCCTTAGAAAGCATGGCTAACAACAAGGCCAGTGGAGGTGATGGCATTCCAGTGGAACTATTTAAAATCTTAAAAGATGATGCTGTTAAGGTGCTACGCTCAATATGCCAGCAAGTTTGGAAAACTCAGCAGTGGCCAGAGGTTTGGAAAAGATCAGTCTACATCCCAATCCCAAAGAAGGGCAGTGCCAAAGAATGCTCCAGCTACTGTACAATTGCACTCATTTCACACGCTAACAAGGTTATGCTCAAAATCCTACAAGGTAGGCTTCAGCAGTATGTGGACCGAGAACTCCCAGAAGTACAAGCTGGATTTCGAAGGGGCAGAGGAACTAGAGACCAAATTGCTAACATGCGCTGGATTATGGAGAAAGCCAGAGAGTTCCAGAAAAACATTGACTTCTGCTTCATTGACTACGCAAAAGCCTTTGACTGTGTGGACCACAAGAAACTATGGCAAGTTCTTAAAGAAATGGGAGTGCCTGACCACCTTATCTATCTCCTGAGAAATCTATATGTGGGACAGGAAGCAACATTTAGAACTGGATATGGAACAACTGATTGGTTCAAAATTGGGAAAGGAGTATGACAAGGCTGTATATTGTTCCCCTGCTTATTTAACTTACATGCAGAATACATCATGCGAAAGGCTGGACTGGATGAATCCCAAGCCGGAATTAAGATTGCCGGAAGAAATACAGTGGTGCCTCGACTTACGAACGTCCCTACTTACAAGCACTTCGAGTTACAACCAGCTCCGGCTGCAAAATTTTGCTTCTACTTGCGACCGGAGCTTCCACTTACAAACAGAAAAAGGAAGGGAAAAAAGGCGGGAAATTCAAATTTATAACTGTAGGTGGCGACGAGGCTGCTTCTTTGTAGCTCTTTCGTCCCAGCAGTTAGAGAGTGTGCGTCCTCGGAGGAGGCTTGGGACTGCCTCCTTCTGCTTCTGAGAGCGTGTGTGTGTGTTTGCAGGGAGGCTTCGGGCTGCCTTGTAAGGTAAGGTGCTGTTTTCTGCTTTTTAAAAACTGTTCTGGGTGTTTTTGTAGCGTGGTCTTGAGATGGGGGGGGCATTATGTTTCTGTGCTGTGATGGGTCTTGGGGGGGTTTGTTTGTTTTTTGGTTTCCCCCCCATTTCCGATGGGTCTTGGGGGGTTTAGTTGCTTTTTGGGGTTTTTTACCCCATTTCCGATGGGTCCTGCATGCTTCCCTTGCTTTTTTCCTTTGTTTTCTTTGCATTTCTGACCTGCCCCCTTTGTTCTCTGTGTATTTCCGATCTGCTCAGTTTGTTTTCTGTGCATTTCCAATGGGTCTTGCACGCTTGATTGCTTTTCTCCCCCCCCCCCCCCCGGCTGGAAGGGATTAATCGCGTTTCCAATGAGTCTTGCAGTGATTTTAATTAATTTTTCTTTGGTGATTTTTTTCTTCGGCCGGAATGGATTAATTGCATTTCAATGCATTCCTATGGGAAATGGTGCTTCGACTTACGACCATTTCGAGTTACGTCCATCTTCTGGAACGGATTATGGTTGTAAGTCGAGGCACCACTGTATCAACAACCTCAGATATGCAGATGATACCACTCTGATGGCAGAAAGTGAGGAGGAATTAAAGAACCTCTTAATGAGGGTGAAAGAGGAGAGCGCAAAAAATCGTCTGAAGCTCAACATCAAAAAAAAAAACTAAGATCATGGCCACTGGTCCCATCACCTCCTGGCAAATAGAAGGGGAAGATACGGAGGCAGTGACAGATTTTACTTTCTTGGGCTCCATGATCACTGCAGATGGGGACAGCAGCCACGAAATTAAAAGAGGCCTGCTTCTTGGGAGGAAAGCGATGACAAACCTAGACAACATCTTAAAAAGCAGAGACATCACCTTGCCGACAAAGGTCCACATAGTCAAAGCTATGGTTTTTCCTGTAGCGATGTATGGAAGTGAGAGCTGGACCATAAAGAAGGCTGACCGCCGAAGAATTGATGCTTTTGAATTGTGATGCTGGAGGAGACTCTTGAGAGTCCCCTGGACTGCAAAGAGAACAAACCTATCCATTTTGAAGGAAATCAACCCTGAGTGCTCACTGGAAGGACAGATCCTGAAGCTGAGGCTCCAATACTTTGGCCATCTCATGAGAAGAGAAGCCTCCCTGGAAAAGACCCTGATGTTGGGAAAGTGTGAAGGCAAGAGGAGAAGGGGACGACAGAGGACGAGATGGGTGGACAGTGTCATCGAAGCTACCAACATGAATTTGACCCAACTCCGGGAGGCAGTGGAAGACAGGAGGGCCTGGCGTGCTCTGTTCCATGGGGTCACGAAGAGTCGGACATGACTTAACGACTAAACAACAACAACCACCTAAGGTATCACAAGTAGTAATGTGTTGGTGTTCTATGGAGTCAGAAATCCTCCCCTAAGAATCCTTATTAATCCATACTGCTCCTGATGCACTCAAAGGGAAATAGTGAACAAGGTACTGGGTGCTTAATAAGATTAATGCATATCCCAGGTTTTAAAGCACTTCTTGGTCATCCTTTTCACAACTGCAGAACACAGTATAATTTTTGTAGACATGGTAATTTATGCATTTGCCTGAAAAGCCACAGTCTTTTGTGCATGATCCCATTTGAGGGCAATTTTAACGCATTATTGAGAAACACAAACCAGATTTTGGCCACAGGATGATTCTATTCGGTTTTTAAGGATTTGTTTGTAACCCACAAGCATTAAGGAGAACGTCATAGTCCCACACCCTCTGTTGTAAAGCTGAACATGGATACATGACTGTTTGATGAAGGAGATGGTACTCTATCCAGGGTGGCCTTCTCATGTGAGCCAGTGCCCTGATTCTGGGGCATCTGGACTCATGTGGAGAGGCTACACAGGCACAACTCTTTAGAGAGTTGTGTTTCAACGACTGAAAATACAACAGAAAGGACAGGGCTAATATGAGAATATTTGCTTCCTTAATTACCAAATAGGCCAATCTTTTAAAATATATTGGCCAAAATCCTATCAGCATAGTTAGGCACCTGAAATAATTAATTTAAATGAATTGAAAGCTTCCAGTCCACACCTTTCAGGATCCAAGGCTCCCTAGACTTTTTTATTTTCAGACATGTTATCCTCTAATTATTTGTTTAATTGTAACTTACACATTATCATCCCACATGGTTCAGTTTATGCCCTATTTTACTTCCTAGACATAGATTAAGAGATTTTGAGTGTTGATCTCTTTTCTACATCCTAAGAGACACTTACACCCCCACATACCTCATTTATTTCAATACAATTTAAATACAAAACAACAATTGTTTATGCAACCAAGAATACTTTAAATATTCTTATCCCCCCCCCCCCCAATCTATCCCAGACAACCTTCTGTCTAACACAAACCTCTTGGCTTCACTCCTTTTTCACTCCTGCCTCTGGTCCTTCCTAACACATTAACTTTACCATTCATTTCTTAAATCTAACCTCTGCTTCCAAGATTATGCTGACCTCCAATTAGCCACCAAGTAGCTCTTTATCTTAGGACCAATGATAGATTACTCTAGATGCGTTTAGCCTGCAAGTCCCATCAGCCCACCATTGGATAGCCATTGGTGAGGGATGATGGGAAGAGGATTCCAAAAAAACATTTGGAGGGCCATGGTTTTGCACTCCTGCCTTAGGCAATACTTTTACTCACAAGTCCGGCCAGAGTAAAGAAAATTAGTTTGAGTGGCTGTTGGTGAGGAAGACCCCTCTCCAGGTATCCTAAATTTCTTTCTCCAGTTTGACACATTCTCCTCCCTTTGCTGTCCCTCATCCTAATATGTTGTTGTTTACATCATACTCACATAAATGGTCAATTTATTCAGTTTCCCCTGGAGGGGAAAGGAAACACCAGGCTGCTTTTCTCCTTTCTCTGAAGCACAGAGTCTTGCTGAGTATTGTAATTGCTTGGGAAACAGATGACTTTCTAGCATTCAGACAAATTGTTTCCAATAGGGATTTTTTAAAAAACCTTTCTGCTACTGAATGCTGTCAAAATAGATTTTTTTTTCATAGCGATCTCTGATCTTATTCATGCAATCTGCCTGCATTTCATTTCAATCCTTATCATTTTAACAGGGTAAAACTTTTCCAAGACCAGGGTCCCCATGGTTGCCTCTTCCCATTCAAAGCACAATAAATTTAGTCAAAGGCTTTTTTTAACGGGAGCAACTACTGAGAGATGGTTTGAAGGTGCCCTAATTTCTTGCTCATCTGTACGTTTAAAGACAAAACATGTCATGGAAAAGAGGAGATAAAAAGTTATTATATTTGTAACATCAATAAAAGCAATATGATAAGCAGCTGTCCTTTGGGCTTGGGAACAGGGCTTAACGACGCAAAAGGGGATTTGTCCCCCCATCCCCTGCTAACAAGCATGCTGGCTTTTTAGGAGAACTATAAACTAAGCGTCACAGGCATCTTCTATAGAGCTCTCTATTTTTGGCAAAGCGTATGATATTGTAGCAATCATTTTAGCATCCTTAACACTTTCCTACAAGCACTTGAAGACCATCTCTATCTACAATGACAGCTTCACGAAATAAAACTTAAACACACTACAAATTACCGTATTACCTGTCGGGTTCTGCAGTGTTTCCCCCCCTCCCCCGCTGTGGGGATTGATCTTTTCCTCCCCTCAAGAAAAGCATAATGCTCACAATACATCTCTGCTCTGTAAATCATGCTCCCAGCTGGCTGCATGGACATTATATGGATCCAGGGCTCAGCTCAAGGAACTGTTTCACAGCAGTCCACGTTGGCAGCCATCACTAAATTTTGAGGCAGTAAATTTCAGTTTAACAAGAACCTAAGGAGAGCCATGATGTTATCAGACCAAAGGCCTACCCAGTTCAGTAGTTTGCTCACACACTGGGCACAATGCTGCTCAGTCAAGTCTACCATTAGACCATGAGTGCACCTACATCCTCCATAACATGTGGCTCAACAAGCCATATGCAGACCTTACTGCCTCCGATACTGGAGTAATAAAACTCAGCCATCCTACTAGCAGACATTGATGGCTCTAACCTCCCTGTGCTCTTTTGATATAATGGGTATTTGAGAAATTGATCCACATTTGGCACCCTGTTCATGAAGCCGTGCAGATGCCACTTATACATCACACAGTGTCGCCTTACTACAACAAACTGTAATGCGTTTATTTCTGCCATTGGGATGTATGGCAGCCAAAGAACCTCAGAGAGGCAGTCATGTTGCAGCAAAAAGAAGGAATAATTTTATAGTACTTGCAATGTCTGCTTTGGCTTCAAAATGCAGAATACAGAGGGAGAACTTGTTATCCAACTAGTCTTGTGCAAATACATGTGGCTCATCGTCTGAGCAAGAGGCACTCTATTCTGAAATTCTGGGGTAGAGTACCTCACCACCACCCCGACTCTAGCCTATGAGCACATGTACTATCTGACAAGATTAACATTTTCCACGAAGAACTATTGAAGCTCAAGCCTGCTTAGCAATCTCTTTATGAATACTCCACTCCAAAACTAGATTTTTGGGAGTCACATTAATTACTCAGTATAACAAGCAAGGCAGCTTGTATACTCTAAAATGTATTCTCTTTATCATCTCTCTTGTCATAAGCCTCAGCTGTTACAAAACTCAGGCTAAGATGGTTTAAAGATTCATAGTCTCTGGATTGAGTCTCCTAGTCTTTCTGTCTTTTTTTTGTTCCAGACTGCAGCCTGTCTACTTTGTATTATAGGATTTACTAGTGAACAAGGCTATTGATCTTTGCTTCACCTCTATTTTCCTGCCTTTGATTCCATTTTTTAGTGTCATGCTACAATCTGCTGGCATTCTGTGTATTAGCATGATTATCTGTTGAGCAGACTGCCCTGGAAGATAGTAGATTCTCCTTTGTCATAGTTTTTTTTTAAAGAAGAAATTTTGTGGTGACCTGCTGAAGATACAGTTTGCTGTTGTTATGTGCCATCAGGTCAGCTCTGGCTTGTGGTGACCCTGTGAATGAGCAAACTCCAAAATGGCCTGTCCTCAACAGCCCTACTCAGCTCTTGTAGACTCAAGCCTGTAGTGTCCTTTAGGGAGTCAATCCATCTCCTATTTGATCTTCCTCTTTTTCTGCTGCCTTCAGACTTTACCAGCATTATTGCCTTTTTCAGGGAATCCTGCCTTTGCATTATGTGCCCAAAGTAGGGCAAAGTAGTGGGTTTTTTTAATAACCCCCCACGAATCAACGAATAACTTAGTTATTTGTCGCTTCATGGGGGCAACTTCGTGCTTCGTGAGTCGTCAACTTTTGACGACACACGAAGTGGGACAACTCGCCAAAATGGTGAGTCCTCCCCATCTCTAGTTTTAATCTTAAGTCCAGTTCTTTCTTTAAAATGAAACAAACAAACAAAACTACTCAAATTATTGCTGATTTTCTTGTCCTCCAAAGAAGAAAGACCTTCGACCTTCTTTTAACAAGACTAGAACAACTTCCTGGGTTTTAAGAAATAGTAACTGCATGGAAAGTTCCTAAAGTATGATAAACAATTTCCATATTGCAGTGAGGTTTCTGCAACCAGTGTGAATACTGTATGTATAAATTGCTACAAACCCCCCAAATCTTTTAATTCCTACAGAGTTTAGCGATGAAGATACAGTTAGTTAGTATAGCATATTTGTTCCTGCCTGCTTAAGTTCGTAGCAAAACAGAACTTGGGCCTGGTTAAACTTTTTAATGAAGCTTCAGGACTCTGAATTATCCTGAGAAAGAAGAAAATGCTGTTGCCATTCGTGAAAACACAAATAGATGTATGGAACGAAAGCGAGCATTTCAAGAACTTAATGCTGTTAATAATAATTGTGCTGGTTCGTACACATGGCGCCTGTGTAACTTCAAAGAAACCTCACTGAAGGAGTGAGAACAGGCTAGTTACCTAAGTTGACCTTAGGTTTATCATTGAATATTTGTTCCCAGGTATCTCCAAAATGTGCTGTTCCTACATCTATCAAAAAAAGAAGAAGAAGAAGAAGAAAGAAAAATAAGATTGCATAGTGTGCAGGAAGATTATTTCTGGCTGTTCAGAAAAAGGGTGCAGGAACAGTTGAATCTGGATTTGACTTTGAGTGGTATGAACAGAACTTTGAGCAGAGAACCATGGAGCAGTATCACGAGTACAATGAGTCATTCCTTTTGTGCTCCTTGTATGTGTGGTCTCCTCAAAGTGAAAGGACACTAGAGTTGAAGAGAGACAGTTTGAACAAATTACAGAAACACTCACAAGAAAATGTCCCGCCATCTTCTGGAGATGAGCAATTTCGTAAGGGTTGGCAACTTGAAAATTCCTCATCAAGGTGCTGCCATGTTGGGTAAAAATAAAGGTTCCCCTTGACATTTAGTCCAGTCATGTCCGACTCTAGGGCATGGTGCTTATCCCCGTTTCCAAGCCATAGAGCCAGCGTTTGTCCAAAGACAGTTTCCGTGGTCACGTGGCTAGCGCGACTAGACACAGAACGCCGTTACCTTCCCACCGATGTGGTACCTATTTATCTACTCGCATTTTTACACGCTTTCGAACTGCTAGGTTAGCTGCCATGTTAAGACAGTGTAAATTAATGAGACCAATTTGGCCAGTATTCTTTATAGCCTTACTTCTGTCACCTGTAGGCTTCCTGACGTCCCTTTCATTTAAAAATATCCTGGCTTTCCTTTCCTAAGAATGGGGACTGAATGTGAGATTCTGTTGCTTAGTGTAGTAAGTCACACTTGAGTAAGCCTACTGATTCACTGGGGATTTGGTGAGTCAAGCCCTCCCTATGTTCCAATCATTCAAATAGGCTTGTTCTAGTTGCAACTCACATTAGTGTTGTAGGTTGCAACTAGAGTAGGCCAACTTAAAAATGGAACTCCTTATGAAGTTGACTCACCAAATTCCCACTGATTCAGTGGGTCTACTCTAGTGCAACATACCACACTAAGCAACAGGATATCAGCCCTTGAGTTCTTGGGGAGAAAAGGCAGGATACAAATGTAATACATACATGCACACTCTGTTCATCTATCTATCTTTCATCACTGCTTAAGATCTTCAGGCTACCTGTATTTTCCAATTTCCCTTTATTCCCCAGGCTGTGTCAGTTCCAGCGTGTAGCTAAAAAATGAAAATGGAAGGCTAGGATAAATTATTATCCATGATGTTTACTTTCTTGAACTGCCTTGTCTGTTTTGCCATCTCTCTAGTACAGCTAGGTAGCCTACCCTATTCCATTTATTCAACCTGTATCTGGTTAATCTTTTGCAATGTAGTGCCATATCAGTGGGTCCTCGTGTAGCAGGAAAAGAGCTGCAATTGCCAGTGATTTTTAACAGGGCAGTTATCATGAAAACAGTTTTTACATTTCATTCATTAATGTCCCTGCTGGTGTTCTTTACTGGCTTAATATTCTTGCCAGATAGCTCTTGATTTTGCAAGTGGCGTGGTGGAGTTCAGTGTAACTATTATTTGAACAAGATTTTTTTTTCAAGTATATCTCAGTTTGTCCCACAGAAGCCTTTCTGCAGAAGCCCAATGGGTCAACAATATTTCATTTCCAGGCTTCACCAGCAATTGGTGATCCATTTGCTCAGTAGCTCAAATAAAGTCTTGTTGTATTCCATAAAGTCTCAACATTTCAGCATCAATGCCCACTTTGATTTTTGAGAAACTCTCAAGCCTCCTGAAACCTCCCTTTAAGTATCATTCCATCTCCTTTTAACAAAAATTAATCTGTAATTTAAAATAAACCCAAATACTTATTTAGACTTTAAAAAGTGTACATCCTGATGACAAATTACAAAACAAAGCAAACTCCTGGAGGTGTGAATACCTCATTTTTGTGACAGTCACATATGTCCAGAGCATATTTACACATATTTAACCCTAAAGCTGCCTCCATGTGATTGCTCGTATTCCATGACAACATGGAAGGATTCTACATATGTTGTTATGGATTATAATATCACACAGCTCACAATAACCATATGAATAGACCTATTGGAACAATGTATGGGAACAACTTTGAGGACAATAAAGCAGTAAATTGTCCCTAATGCATGCCAGAGGATACATAGCGGCAGTTTGCATCTCAATGGAACAAACATTTTAGGAATTCAGGAAACTACGTCAAACCAGTGACCATCAAGTCAACATTGTCTGTGTCAGGACAAACAGATTTCAGGCTTGGTGTGTGCATGTGTGGGCCCTAAGAATCGTGGTGGGAACACTTTGTTTACCATCGAGAAACAGAAAGAAAGTTATGATTTAGCTTATGCTAAGCAACAGCTTTTATTTATTTCAGCTGCATAATTTTGAGTTGGAGGAGTCATTTTGTTGTCACCGTTGTTAATCTACTGCAGCAGTCTGACTGAAATGCAGCTATTTCTCAAGCAAACTGTTATTCTTCAGGAGCATAAAATACCGTCAATTGTAACTGAATCACACTAACTGCTACATAGCTTCTGGTATCAATTCAAGGTGCTGGTTTTGAAACCTTAAATCTTGAAAGTCTGAAATGGAACAAAATTCATCCAATGGTCCCTGGTAGAGTAGATGCACTGAATCAATGTGGCTTACATTAAGTGTTGAGTTAACAAGTCCCACTCATTAATGAGTCTTCTCTAGTTGGGAAAAACCAGTGAATTTAGTCCTCTGGTTCCAATGTATCTTTCTGTATACAGGCATGCATTATTATGTGACATGAATTCAAAGAACTCTTTCCTGTTTATCCACATGCAAACAAATACTATATTATAAAAATCCCATTGCTGCTGAATGTAACTTTCAAAAGTAAGCCTTTTTTCCTTTCCAGACTGAAACATCTGCCAAATCCTATGTGCTTTCTTATGGAGAATTTATGGATCAACAACTAGTACACCTGAAAACCTTAGATGGATTTTCTTCAAGGAGGTAGCCATATTAATCTGTTGCAGCAAAAACAGTAAGTTCTGTGACAGCTTTTGACAGCTCTGCTAGTCTTGAAGGCCTCATGGGACTCTTTGCTGTTAAGTAAAAGTGAATCATATTATTCAATTTTCTGTGTTATCTTGCACATAGGGTTTAATTAATTTTTATGTGCCAAAGTGTTCTAGCAATATTTTTTTCTTCTCTTTTTCTTTTGTAATATATTTATTTATTTAGTTTAAAATAAAAAAAATATTTTTACCTCATGGTGTTTTGATTTGAAGCTGGCTTTAAGTAGGGCAGGAAATAAGTAGCAAAAAAGAAAGGAAGGCTGGCCAATTTAGGGCTATTGCCATACCCTTTAAAGAAGGCAGGCATGGGTCAAATTCAAATTTGGAGATGAAGAATATCACTGAACAACCTTGTGATAGAAACACAGGCATTATGTATAATGGCATTGCCATTTATGGGTTGAGAATGCCAAGTATATAAAACAATGCAGGAAGTAGAGTTTTGATAGTCTGAACAGACAACTTGAGGGGGAGGTATTGCCCAGGCAAGTGGTGGTGGGGGGAAGAGCTGTCACCTCTTTATACTTTGCAACAACCTTCTTCATGCTATATTGCTTCAATAAACCACTTCATAGATCTTCTAATATACTTTTGGCACAGTTCAATCTAGCAGATAATCTCCTGTCTCCTTCTAAAGTACCTAATAGGACAATGGTGTCAAACAAAGAAACTCAGCAGGGGCTTTTGCCGTTTAAAACATGGAGGAAAAATAGAAATAAACAGAAATGGATAAAGAAGATCAGTCTTCTGTAATCCCTTTATGTGGCAGAAATGATACAATTCTAACAAATTCCAATAACGTCCAAGCCACTACTATTTACTTAAATAATCTTTGTGGGAATATGGGTATTCCCTAAAGACTGGCAGTAACAAATGGGGAATAACATTAAAGTTTGAGCTACCACAGAACAAGCATATCCTTTTCAGTAACACTCAGCAATGCTCCTGTGTATTTCCACAACACAGATAGTTGTTCAGAGAGATTTGCTATCTCAGTCAATCGAATGAAAAAAAGAACAAACGAACAAACAAGCAAACAGGAACATTTCATTTCAAACTCACTGGTCAAGGAGAAAGGTACAGAGCAAAACTGTATATAACTTTCTAGCTAGGTGTAAGTGTTTAGGATTTCTATTAATTAACTAAATAATACTACCTGCTCAGGGAACACATCTTAAACATTTTTAAAAAGAAAAAGCATTGTAGCAAAGCAACACAACAACAGAACAGCAGCCAGACTGCACCAGGTATGAAAACTCTACTCCCCTCCCCCAATCAACTCTAATGAAATGGCTCCTTCCTTCCTTCCTTCCTTCCTTCCTTCCTTCCTTCCTTCCTTCCTTCTACAGTACAAGAGTGGGCAGAGAACTCTTTTGCTGCTAGTCATCAAAAACAGTACTGTCATTTCCTCCACCTGACCTACAGGTTGTTAGGGGAAAAAGGCAAATATCTGTGATTTTCTGCCCCAATGTGAAATCATTATTGTTTCATTTGTTAAAAAAAAAAGCAGTAGATAATAAAGCTGCTGTGAGACTCTATGGTAGGTGCTGGCATCTTCTCATGGTCTGGGGGCTATTTTTTGTCCTCTTCAATCCCTTCATGGCTCCACCCTTGGCTAACTCCCCCTGAACTCCACCCCCCCCTTTCTGGAGGGCAAGCTGCACTCCAGAAGTCTTTGAAAACGTAATTAGATTTTCGGATATTAACCCTCCAAGCCTCTTTCAGTTCATAAAAGACCACTTTTAGAAATTGGGAGGTTAATTGCCCGCATTTTGCCCACCACTGCTGGAAGTTATTTCTGGAAAATGGCATATAAACCATGTGAAGGATAGATTAGGATCAGGATTACAAAACCAAATACTCCCTTTTGGCGACTGATGGATTATCATCAAACACTAGCTGTTTGATTTTTAGTGGTCTAATAAAGGTATAGGCTGCTCTTGCATTTGTATTAATTTAAGGACCACACAATCTTTTCCTAGTTATTTTTATTTTGGGACGGAGGGGTAGTTGAATTTCCAGATCATGAAAGACAATGCTTAGGAAGGCAGAAATACTTCTGGAAGCAAAGGGAGACAGTTTTTACATTTCTATAGCTGGCAGATGACCTCAAATGAATTATCAAATAAATTCTTCCTCTCTTGCCCATAAATTGAAAAATCACACACCAAATTACTGCAACTAACAAACCAGATTGCCATTAGCTAAAGCAATGTTACCATTACAGCAAACCACTTTATATAGGGCTCCAAATAGACTACTGTCGTGCAGTGGTTAGAATGTAAATCTGGGAACTGAGAGATCCAGGTTCTAATTCCCTCGGTCTATTAAATTCACTGGGTGACCTTGGGCCAGTGTTTTGAGGATAAAATGTGGGGACGAGAAACAAGTATGCAAGGTTGAGTTCATTGGTAGAAAGGTGAGATATAAATGTTACTAATAAGGCTGGATACTTCAGTGAATTAGGTATCTGGCTGGAGAGTCAGAGGTTGAGAATTCAGTCCCCACTGTGCATCTCGGAAGAGCCAGCTTGTGTGGCCTTAGGCGAGCTACACAGTCCCAGGACGCCCCCAGAAGAAGGAAATGGCAAACCACTTCTGAGTATTCTCTACTTAGAAAAGCCTGAAAAGAATCCTCATAAGTCAGAATTGGCTTGACAACACATTATTATTATTAATAAGGCTAGAATCCTATTGCTTTTTGCTGTGCATTGAAGCAAATTATGAAAGTCACCATGGTTAATTGATGAGGTGCCAGTCATGCAACCGGACATGCAATCAACATGCAATCAGCACCTCATCAATTAGCTTCTGTGACGTCACCTCTATGCATGGTAAAAACCAATAGAGTTTTGGCCTAAATAAGTGAATAGATGTAGACAGAATACAATAATCTTCAAGTCTCTCAATTTGTTTGACATTGTGCAAGCCAATGATTTAGAAGAAACTAGTCATAACAATGAAGGTCTTCTCTGTAGATATTAACAACTTACTGTGATCTTCAAACAATACATATTCACATGTCATTTTTATATTAACAAGAATAGTTTCACTGAAAATCTAGCTTTATTTCTGTGCCTTTATTTTAAATCATTGCTTTCATTTCACCAGAACTGCCATCCTTCCTATTTCCCATCAAGGGATTGTATTCCCCACACACAAAGCTGTTACTGCTGAAGATTAAGGCTGCAAATGGGAACCAGATTTATGTAACTCAATGGGAAAGTCAGGAACCAAAAATGAATGGTTGTAATTAATTAATAATAGTAATACAAATAAAAAATTAAAGTGTTATCACAAAGACATCATGGCTGAAAACATGCAGCTTAATTCAGTCACTTCTAGCTGGCAATTAATGAGTCCCTGCTGGGATTCTCCAGCACATGCTGAGCTAGCAGGCAGAAACCCCTGAGAATCTCAACAGTGACTCATTCATTGCCCGATAGAAATCACTGAATGTTACAGTGTCAGGCAAAAACAAAACAAAAATTAAAAAATAAAGAAGACAAAGCATTGTGGCACCTTAAATACTAACTGCTATGTTTTAATGTGAGCTTTCAGGAACAAGACTCCTTTCCCCCCCCCCCTTCTATATGCATAATTAAGCAACAGGATTTCAGCCAATACATTATTCATCTGTCAAGATAGTATAGGACCCTGATCACAGTCACAGATTAATATTTTGGACATTGCTGAAATGGTTAACTTCATAGAAGATGCCGAGCAACAAAGAATGTGTTTAGCAAAATATTTTTAAAAAGTCTGTCTCCCTTTGGATAATGTATAAAGTCAAGATTATTTGGAGGGAGTGGGCTATAGTCATTATCAATACAGATATTCCAGGACTAAAGATAATATGGTGCAACAAACAATGCTAGCAATAGTTACCAATGCTTTGTAAAAAATCCTCCCAAACACCCAACCTTAGAAAAGTAGCTTCAAAACAAAAAGAAAAAGAAAAACCTGCTACATAAGTGTTGTGCTCTGAAGGACTTCAAATTTTGAATGAATTTCTGCAGATTATTTATCTTGATGAATAATAATAATAATAATAATAATAATAATAATAATAATAATAATATAACCCAACATTCATGTCAACATTTCCAGGTGTTAACAGAATTATCTGAACTATAAACTACTAAATAAAAAATGAAATTTATGATGAGATCTCCCTTGGCTTTCCCTCCATCCTTTTTTTCCTTCCTTTCTTGTGTTTATACCAAATATTGGCAGGGCCTACCAAAACCATAAGAGATGCTAGATGTAAGTTGTAATGTGTGAGCACAGCTAGATTGGCTTTGGAAATAAGACAATCTATTTCTCAAGAAATCAGGAAATAGGTCAGACTTATTTCCAAGCTAATTCAAATTCAAAAATAAGACATCCAAACCCATGGATCCCCATAGGCCCTCCCTCCCTCCTATACCCAGCCCATATTTTCTTCACCCATCTTCTGGTTGCCCAAATTCATTTCCCCTTGCTTTCCATCCCACTGAATATTTTGATATGGTAATAGGTGCTCATGTAGCAGCAGCAAGGCTCAGCAAGTAAGAAAGAGAGGGAGGTGTCCCGCCCCACCAGTGACAGAAGCATCTGAGTCAAACAGTAGGTGTGCAGTTTCAAAAGAATCTTAGCCCAAATTAAGCTAACTTGCCAGATTTAAAAGGCCAGGTTGCCTTACCATCAGTCAGATACACTGGGCTTCCCCCCCAACCCCCCCATCAAATCAGGGTCTGAACTGAATCTTGGATTGTTTGTACCCCCAAGAAGCATTGGAAGGAGTCCTGTCTCCTCTGCTCTTTGGCTGCTTGGCATGCTGCTATGCAGAACAGTGGGCCGCATGTAGCCCCTTGGAAACACATTTTGCCCAGTACTTCGTGACTTTGTAGAAGACATTAAGAAAAGCAGATGTTCCAGGAGCTACATATGGCCAAGCATGTGGTGTAGCCAACTATGAGAGAGGTAGATGAGAAATCTTCCATGCTTTCCCTCTTCACCTCCCATATCTTGTTGGTGACAGAGTGCTAAGCTGGTAAATAATGTCAGAGACAAGGATTCTGGAGATTAGTGTGTAAAAGTGGTATGGAAGTGGAAATAGAAGCAGGACTCAGCATATAAAACAAAGATTTCAGCGTAATGAGATATAAGAAAGATATGGGCAAAGTGCAGATGAGGGGAGAGAGAAACTAGCAGAATGTGGAAGTGTCTATACATGGCCACTGAACAGATCCAGAAAGTTATCTATATTTGTTGGGTCAGGTCCATGATAGATAAAGACGTTTCCTGAACACAGAAACTGTCCTTGTAGTTAATGTTGTTTATATACTATTAGAGATGGGCATGAACCATGGTTCAGCAGTTCGGCCTGGTTCAGCGCGGCAACCACACAGGTGTTTTGTAGGTGCTGCACACTTTCCTCCCTCACCTTCTCCATGCGATTAGCCATTCACTGGCAGCAGCATGCTTCCCTCCTCTGCTTTCTCCACTTAATTGTCCACTCACTGGCAGCACATGAGCTTCCCTGCCCCACCTCCTCATTTGAGTGGGCAGTCACTAGTGAAGTAGGGAAGCGTGCTGCTCTGTGGGTGCCACGCCGAACCAGGCCAAACCACGCTTCGTGCCCATCTCTATATATTAAGCATTCCTGTTGATATTCAAAAAGGATGTTGACTCAATTCAAAAAAGGATGTTGACAACCTGGAACGTATCCAGAGAAGGGCAACTAAAATGGTTAAAGGTCTGGAAGCAATGTCCTACGAGAGCGGCTTAGGGAGCTGGGAATGTTTAGCCTTACAAAAAGAAGGTTGAGAGAGGACATGATAGCCATGTTTAAATATTTGAAAGGATGTCATGTTGAAGAGGGGACAGGTTTATTTTCCAGGGCTTCAGAGACTAGGACACAGAGCAATGGTTTCAAACTACAGGAAAAGAGATTCCATCTGAACATTAGGAAGAACTTCCCAACGGTCAGAGCTGTCTGGCAGTGGAATAGGCTGCCTCAAAGGGTGGTGGAGTCTCCTTCTTTGGAGGTTTTTAAGCAGAGGCTGGATGGCCATCTGTTGGGAGTACTTTGATGGATGTTCCTGCATGGCGGGGGGTTGGACTGGATGGCCTCAGTGGTCTCTTCCAACTCTATGACTCTATGACTCTATATACAGCTTATACTCTGAGTAACTTCACTTAGAAGTATAAAAATGAACCACTGCTTAATTTTGGGGAATAAACTCTTTACACATCTACTGTGTGTGCTTTGATGACTCATGTTTTTGAAAGGAATAATGTTTTATAGTTTTGTTATTAAGATTCATTGTGTTCTGTTTGATGACCCCTAGCCAGCGAAGTGGGGCAAGTCTTCCATGACAATTTGGCCTCCAGATGTTGCTGAAGTGGAACTACCAGCATTTTCCAACATTGATTATAACATGTAAGCCAGATGGTAGATGCAGTCCAACAACATCTGGAGGGCTACACTTTGTTTATTCATATGGAAGAAATTACCATGATTTTGTCAAAAGGATCTCATCATCATGAGCAAAGGAATAAATATGAATGCATACTTAACAAAGAATCAATGAAATAAACAAATAAACAAGCCTTCAAGAATACATTAAATATAGAACCTCTTTCTGTTTGCCTGTCCCAGCAGAGTGAAGGTACGTGCCAATCTGGATTTCAGATTTTACTTCTATAGGAGGGTATTTTTCCCCAATAAAAACACCCTTCTATTGTAAGCAATAAAAGGAAAAAACAGATAGATATGCTCTGAGATGCACGTAAATATCCTTTAGTCTGGAGCTGTGATTACAGGCTGTGAATCCAATGGATCCAGGTCTTCTTCCTGTACCCCTTTTTGCTCCTTCTCACTGATCGACGTTCTGTTCTCTGAAGGAAATTACCACAGAAATTTAGTAGTAGATGTAACCACCACTAAGTTTCTGTGGTAATTTCCTAGTGACTAGAAAAGGAACCTGAAGTCACATCATCACCTCTGTATTCAGAGCTTTGTCAGCAATTTCGAACAGGAGGATTCCCATTAATCCTATGGTTCCTGCAACTGCAGCCTAACAAAATGGTTGCGCCTTTTTAACTGACCAGTGAGAGGTCATCAAAACTAGCATTTCCCTGATAAATGTAACACTGTGTATTACCTTAAAGCACAAGTCCACAAATCCTCCATATTTCATTCCTGTGACTTCCAATCTTAAATTAGAACAGAGAGGTGATGCAGTTGCATGCATAATTTCCCAGAATTACTGGAAGTCCTTGATTAGAAATATGACCCTCAGTGATTTGTGATATTCACCTGCAATTTGATATGATCGCTATACCCCCTGAGTTCTTCTCCAACTTGGATTTTTCTTATGGTGTGGCATCCCATCTTCCAATCTTCCCACCTTCTCACATGGCAGCGGCAGTGGCTACAGAAAAAATAAGTACTCTCCTTCCCCTTTCCCTCCTTTGCATCTGTAAAACCGCCAGAACATGTTAAAGGCGCCATGTGTCCTACGACATATAATTATGTCAGGGAGTCAGTTAGTGATGAACTTCAAGAAACTTGCTTGTGCAAGAGTGTTACTGACTCCAGGAAGAGTGGGGAGATAAAAGTGGCCTTCTTTCTCTAACACCATTAAGGAGTAGCAGGTAAAGAAAGAGGATGAAGAATTACCTGTGAGCAGCAATGGATAAAACAGAACTGGTTTCAGAAATGTGCTACCTGCTTTAGGTAGATATTACTGAGGCATGCAAAAGGAACCATGGATCAGCAATAGTACCATGCTTAAGGTAACATGTAATTCAGCTCTCAGGTGTGGCCTTAGTATGTTGTGGACAGATCATTCATTTTACATCCCCACCCTCTCCAACAGTTCCACATTATGTGAAACAAGGTATTTGTAACTTTAAGTCACACAAAGCTGTTGCTATTTTAATTGTTAGAAAGAATTTACAAGGCATTTTGCCACATTATCACAGTTTGGACGACAAATCTAGGAAATATATGATGTTCTGTCTCCAGATCAAACAGATTTGCATGTAAAAATGGTAAGGAGCATAATCTTAAGCATGTTTAGTCTTATATTATTCAGTGGGACTTACTCCCAGGTAAGTATATACTACTCCAAACAAATAGGTAATACTTACTTGCAAGTAAGTCATATTGAACTCCCTGGAATTTACTTGTGAGTAAAAATGTATAGGATTGCACTGTGCAACTCTTAAACTCACCTTGATATAATTTTACACAGTAATTTTGCAAATGTTAATGCAGAAACGGGTTGCTTCGAAATAATCAGCAATAATGCTGGAAATAAAAATTGTACTTATAAGTAAGAAGAGATGTGTTTTGCTTCCATAATGCTATCCTTTAGAAATAAATGTGGCATAAAGCATTTTCTCATCTAATTTTCAGCAACCCCAAAATATCCTAGATTAATTTACTGATGTTAGGGAATTTGATACATTTAAAAAGCTGACATATTTCTATGTTGAGAAATCCAGAAGCAGTGTTGAACCAGTCTGATTTTTATATGGCCTTGACAGATATACTTAACTTATAACTACTAAATGGAATTTGTTTTCAGCAATGGTTTACCTCCTTGTCGATCAAACGTATGAAATGGAAAAAGGAAAAAATAACATACCATATCCACAGAACAACACAAAAAGTACTAGATCAGGGGCATCAGGGAAGGTGGAATACTATAACAACACATGTTATATTGTTATACTATTCCACCCACCTTAATGAAGAACCCTTTGGTGTGGCTACGCCATAGCCTTTCGAATCCAGATTTCCTCCCACTTTCATGGTGTCACATGGCTTCCGCTGCTCAATGTATTCATTCATGGTGGACTCCAGGAGGAAGGCGAACTTGCCCTTGGATTTGCGAACACGGGCAACTCCCTCAGCCGTAGTCCTAGCAAACACGGACGGGTCTGTTGTGCTCATGTATGCCCACATCTTTTCATACACTGCTATTTTAGATCTCTGAAGGAAATTAAAAGGAGATTAGATACAACAAAAGAATGGTATTACCACAAACAGCACACTGCAATATGATACATATCAGGAGCCAGGTTTATCGATTTTTCCCGTAAGGGAAGCAGAGGTCAGAATACCTTATCGATAGCATTAGAAACTTTTATAGGAAGACGTTGCCATCCTGATGCAGTTTACCCTCCACATCTTTGCTTACTTAACTATTTCATCTGCATTCCTGTCACAGTTATTTCGAGACAGCATCCACCACAAACGGAATAAATCAGTGTGAAAACAACACAATATAGAAGCCAAAGTTAATGGAAGAGTCTAAGGATGTCCAAGTGTGGCTTTTGGGATATGATGATTCAACTTAGAAAAAGAAAAAGAAAAATTTTGTCATCTCTGTGTTTGGCTGGCAGCACTCGGGATTCTGGCTCCTTTAGGGATCATTCCAAGAAAAGTCACATAGAATATGCCCAGTGTGCACAGATATCTCAATTATAAAGGTCAAAATGAAAAGCCTACGTCTTTTGGACTTGGTCAAATGTTTGTAATTATGATGTGTGGTGGCCATCAGCTGGAATGGAGTCCAAAAACTAGGGGCCACCACTGAGGATGCACAGTTGAGGTGGATGCACAAGCAGGGACTTCCATGATGATCTCAGAGTGTCATTTAAAAGCCAGTGTTTGTCAGCCCTGCCTGCATGGTTAGATCAATTGTAAGGGCCGGGAACTCACTGAAAATCAGTATGTTTGAACAAGTCAGATGAAACCTTGAAATGCTTCTTTGACGGAGATGCCCTGAGGAAGTTTGCAAGAGATCTCTCTGTACACATTCTCTTGTTAACGAAATATGTATGTCTGACAACAATAGTGAATACAAACAAAACCAAAAACACTATCTGCAGAACAAAAAGTTGTGCCCCCATCTATTGAGATAGTTATATGCATATTTGTGTGTTTGCGTGCACATGCGTAAAAAAAATTATATGTATATTCTATTACATTATCTCAAGTATGACTTGTAATCAGCTTTTCCATCTGACCACCAGTTGACAATGGATTCCACTTTGTTAGAGAAAAGCATCCAACAAATAAATTTATTGTGATAATAGGTTTTGAAAAAATTCATTAAACAGGCATATGTAGCTGGAATAAGAGATAGGAGACAGAGATATTTTACTCAGACCATTCAACTGGATTGAATGGAAAACCTTGAAAACTTTGTGTAGGTCATGGGATGACCACACAGCTTGCTCTAACTTATTGTTGTTATGCCCTTAATATGTTTGTCTGACACATACTGAATCACTAGATTATATTGAGCCCTCCTTAAGTCCTGAGATCTAGTGGGAATGATTTTCTGCATTCCTCTTGAAGTATAACAGGGCTAAGAGAGAAATGTATTTCCCATGGAATCTCTCTTATGGATGTGCTATAAAAACCCACTGAGTCTTTGTTGTGATTAGAGTAAATCCACTGACTAACTAAAGTCTCACTGATTTTCATGGGTATACTCTAAGCATGGCCAAATCTGGATCCAACTTATTGCTCTTGAACTATTTCAGTTCAGTGTGCTCTATTCATATTTGAGAGAGAGTCAAGGGTAGAGTTTACAACATGAACAATCTAGCTAAAAGCATTTGCTAAATCTCACTGACATAAGTGAGAGAAATTCACAGTGCAATGCCTGTTCAGATGTTAACTAGCATTAAGTTTAGTGAGGTTTACTCCCATGTAAGAAGATGTAGATTGCATGCTTGAACAGTTGTGTACAAGGTTCTCTCTAAGCTAGGCATGTGCACAGGTGCGCGCGACTCTCTTCCTCCTCCACACAGCGATCGCGTTTAACTCCTTTGGTTCCAGTCACAACAGAACCCTGCACACGGGCGGGGGGTGTGTGGAGTCATGCCACACACAGGGGTGAAGTCATGTGCACAAGAAGTGGAGCCACCCAGCAGGGCTAAAAATTAGAGAGCACATTGCTTGTGTAACAATCCTACTGAAATTAAGGGTCGTTGGGAGTGTTGAAATTTCCCTGCATTGCATCCTGCATTCTGAGACTTTCTATTTAATGACAATGCAAAACGTAGCCCAAGATTAATACTTTTAAGTATCCATAGGCTACAAGTAAGCACATGCCCCCATTTGCTACCAAGCAAGAAGGAGTTAACCTTTTTTTTACATCTCTAAAGCACACTAAACAAATTTAAAGCAATATGGATAGAAAGGATTCCCAACTCAATAGTTGGGTGAAGCTCCTGGAATAATATCCCTTATAGCTTTGTATTAATAAAGCAGCCCTTTTGTTTAATCTAGCTCTTGAACATAACACTATAATATATTTTTTCACCAAAGACAACTAGCAGCAGAATCTGTAAGTAGAAGCCAACCGTAAAGACCTCTTACTCAAAGTCTGTCAATGTTCTCTTTTGTCTCAGTGCCATAGCTTGTGATGAAGCAGCAAAGCAATGCTATTTTAATTACCTCTGATTTGAACAGTCCCTTAGGGCAGTTCCTAGCCTGGGATGTCAGGATCAATATATCTGCCACAAATTAAAATAATTGCAAATGCCCCAAAGTGCAACTGGAGTTAAAAAGTGTAACATCCATATTGCAAGAGCTACAGACGGCGAACCTGATTATCTGTAATGCATCATTATTTCATGTTCTGAACTGTTTCTGTGGAGGGTGGGAAGAACTGGGTCCTAAGAGGCATGCCAACTTACTCTGAAGAATTCTTTCGTTGACCCAGAGTCCAGTGTTCCGTACGCAATATCAGTTTGTTTGGCAAGGTCTTCCGCACTTTCTATGGGTGAGACCATTCGCTCAACAGTCAAGAAAGCAGCAAGGTTAGCAGTGTATGATGAAATAATGATGAGTGTGAAGAACCACCACACACCTCCAACTATGCGACCTGAGAGGGATCTAAACATGAACAAGATAATACAGATTTTCCTGTCTCTTGTGTCAACGAGAGATAGAGAATAACCGCCCAGAGTAGACCTTTGGTCTAGATGGGCGGGATAGAAATCCAATAAATAAATAAATAAAAGGAGAGACAGCAAGAGACACTGTTATTACAAGGAAAGGTATTAATATTTTGTTATGAACACATCTGTGTATCCTTTGGAATAATCTAGTGTTTTAAACAATAAAATACTGTAGATACTAAGATACTGTACACAAGAAGCCAGACCAAAGATGCCTGAAATACTCTAAGTAAATCATCACTTTCTAGATGCATCTAGTTTCCATTATGGAACTGGAGATATCAGAGATACCAAATCTGAAAACAGCCCCTTCTAGACTTGCTTTCTTCAACAAGTTATCTGTACCACAACTCAAAGTCAGACCATGTCAAGCCATGCATGCTCCCTTCCATCCACAGCCACACAAAGTACTGAAATGCACTGAAAGCTCTACGTAAGAATATTTTCATAGCAAGTATCTAAGCCACGGCTCTGCATAAATCTTCACTTGTCATGAACCAGCAACAACCACTGGCACCTATTTCTCAGTCAAATCCCCTATAGAGTGGGAGAGCTAAATTCCCACACGGTTTACTGTGCCATCTGTCAGCAGGTGGTTTCCCATTTCTGGCTTGTTCTCTCCCCTCAACACAATGTGAGAAACAAAACAAAACAAATAAACATGCACACTGCCTAGTTTCATTGGCCTGTGGAGAGGAAACAAAGTGTGGAAGCTTCCCACTGTGAGACAACATCATAAACCAACTGCAAGTAAAGCTTTCTGGTTTGTCTAGCTGCTTTCACTGCAAATGGGAGCAACTGAACAATATTTATTAGCACAGAGTTCATTCAAAACAAACCAAGTTTGCTGCAGAATCTAAGTATGTCATCTTGTGCAGTTTCTGTCTTCATTGCAGACAAGACCTGATCAATATTTGCAAATTGTTGGAGTGGGACACTCACTCTACACTACACACAAATGACTCCACTGTGAGATATCTAGCAAGGCTAGGTGCTACAGAGCATCTACACAGGGTCATAATGTTGTATGCAAATATAGGCTACACATTCATTAAACGCAAAATCTAAAACAGTAGTACATATTAAATAGTAGAATTTTTGCATGTTTTACAATGTGAACATATATTTTATTTCCTTTACAACCCACAGTTTGGGAGATCTTTTTACCACACCAACTCTGAAGCCAATAAGTGGTTGTCTCTGTCCTGACATATTAATTTATTTCCCCAACCCCTTTTATATTAATTTATTTCCCAACCCCTTTTTATATTAATTTATTTCCCCAACCCCTTTTACATTAATTTATTTCCCCAACCCAAAACAAATGCATCTGCAACTTAAAAAATGGCAGAAACAACCAAGAATCTGAAATGGATAGAATTTTGCCTGTCTGGTTCAAGAGTGAGACAAGATGGTTTAAGGCTAGACAAGAATGTTACCAGAATGTGTACTGACCAACTGCATAAAAAAATGCATATTTAAAAGCAAAAAGGAAAAGCATATATAAATATATATATATACATATATATACCAACCTGGGTGAAATATCACATCCTTGCTGCATAAAGGCACCCAGGGAAAACCACAGACTGTTGAAGATGCCAAATTCATTGGGAGGCTGGTCACTTGGACCCTCTTTGCCATCCTCCGGCTCTTCTGTGTGCCATTCATAGGGACTAAACCTGCTCACTAAGAACAGGACAACACTGACCCCAATGTAGGCAAAGACTATGCACATCCAGATCTCATAGGCCAAGGGGTCCAGGAAGGAGAACACTCCAGGTTTCGATTTCTGGGGCTTTTTGATCATGATCGATATGCCAAGACTCATAAAGGGCTTAGAAAAATCAATCACCTCCTCCCGTACCAAAGTGATGGTTAGAGGTGCAACAGCAATTTCTGCTTTCTGTAAGAGAAGGAGAACCCAAACAAAGACTGGTAAGAGAAACCATAAAACAAGGCAATCAAGATTTGTAAGAAATGGATGGATGAATTTCCCCCCATTTAAAATTCATGACCAGTATGGATACCGATGAAGCAAGGATGTGATTGAGACAGCTTGATGTAATCGGAGAAGAGAACATTTTGTGTGTATATACAACATTGGTCTTCCACTGCATAGCTATTACTGCAGCTTCTGAGCACATGATTGGAACTATCACCTCACAGATGAAGACTGTATCGTTTTGATTCAGGAACTTTATGTGCATGTGAGAACTACAATATAGAGTTCCACAGATACTTTCTGAGCACATTCAGAACATCATGTCATTCCAGCTCAAGGGTTTTATAGTTTGCTTTGCCAATTTAAACCTTTTAAAATTGATAAAGTATCATTTTACGTTTTGGTGTCTGGGCACCATGCAGGGCAGATGGTAAGGCTAACCAGTTTGTTGTAGATGCCCCCCCCCCCCCCGCAATGTTTAAACCACTTTGCAAATGTAAGCCGGATGGATCCTCAACCCAATCCAGTATCAAATGCTTACTCCTGCAGAGTTTGCAGCCTGTTGAGTGCTTTTCCCCCTTTTCTTTTTTAACCCCATGTTTTCAAATACTTATTGCTGTGAAGAACATCCTATATTATTGTATTTACCTTCAGCTAATCTAAGGGACATCAGGCAGGAATTCAGTTTGTATACCACCATAGTCCATGTGTCCCCTCCCCCCATGAGTGGTAGAGCATGGGAAACTGTCCAGAGATGGATGGGGTTGAAGAGTGGAGAAGAAATTTCTAAAGATTCTGCCAATGGAACATTGGATTTAGCCCTTACTATACATTATCTTTTTTTCTTCTAAAAAAATTATTTTGAGAAGGCTCAACAAAATATTTGAACTTTAGCTGCCCATTCTTTCTTGGAATTAGACAGAAATGAACAATGACCACCTTAATCTTCATTCAGCAAATGGATAACATTTCATGACAGAATAATGAATATTTCACTGGAGTTGACTGTTGGAGATTTTTCAAAACATTTGTGACAGGCAGTCGATGGCATGCATCACTAGAAAGGGCTTTGTTGAATACGTTCGTCACTAAAGACCTTAGCATTGTGTAAATCATCTTTTAGTCATCTAGACATATAAAGAAAACAAAGCCTTTTCTAGCTGAGCAAAGCAGTGAAAATGTTCCATTTTTATGGTTCTTGGAGAAAAAGATGCCACTTGGAATAGAATGACTGGAGTTTTATGAAATGCTGTTTCTGAGAATGTGAAAAATTACATAACATACAGAATGCAGCTACTACTATTTTTGTTTCTGTTTTGTAGATAAGGTCGTTTCACAGAGATAAAAGCAGGATCTGTTTTAGACAACATCAAATCCATTTATACAATTATACAAAAAGAAGTCAGACACGACTTAACGACTAAACAACAACAACAACAACAACAAAAGAAGGAAAGAAAATCACATGATTAACACAGGTTAATTTGGCAATTAAATGTTTCAAGGCCTTGTCTGCATGTTTCTTACTTCCTCTAAAGCAAGGGTGGGCAACTCCTTGAGGGTTGGGGTCCATATGCCTGTTTGTTGAGTTTGGAGAGCTCTTGTAAACCCCACTTCATCCTATATTTTTTTAAATTATGATTAAAAAAACCCCAACAACTAAAAAAGACACTTTCTGTCCTTTAGTAGCTAATTTTGAATTTTTTAGACAATGGTCTTCTGAACCAAATATTATTCAACAAATTGGGATTGGGTGGATGGGTGTGCAGGGTCCCAAGGATGCTGTAGAGATGCACCTTGTTACAGCAACAAAGCATCTAAGTATTTTTACAGATTAAAAAAAATGAATTGGGGGAGCTACAGTTTCATTAGTTCAAGTCATATCATTTGACCCATCTGAACTAGGGACAGGGCAATTAGAGGGCTGTCTCAACAATCCCTCCCTACATAATATTCTGTTAAACTTTTCCAGAGTCTTTCTTCCCTCTCATTTTAGTTGAGGAACTCTCCCTTATGCCTGTTGACCTAGTAGTAGCTTCCACTGTCTTCACTGATGTGTGAGGTATATTTAAGATTTCAGGCTTATACAGTATTGCAATCCTCTCCCTACCTACCCAGGAGGAAGCCACACTTCCTACAGTTGGAGCTTACATTTGAGAAAACATTCATAGACTTAGACTGCACATGACAATCTAAACTGAAATAAACACAGATAATTATTTGTGTCACGTCATAGACTAAGGGCAATTTCAAACATGGGTTTCCCCCTCTCTACACAGATAGATATAGAAGTGTTATGGAGCACAACAAACAAAGACCAAATCACTTAGTTGACCAGCATCTCCAGTCCTTTCAAGAAAGATGCTGCTGGATGTGAGTTCTCCCTCAGAATTCCCAAACAGCAGAGATAGAATCCCATCTAAAAGGTGAAGCAAATGCCTTGAAACAAGTCTAGAGGTTATGAGGGGGGGAAAAACAGCTTTGTTTGTCAGCATCAGTAACTTTAAACCAGAACAAGAACATAGAAAATTGCTTTATTCAGGTTCTAACGGTGACCCCTCTCTAGCTCATTATTGTTTATACTGGGAATGAGGGCTAGTGGTCTTACAGATCTTATTAAACTACCATTTCTGCCATTACTTCACAATTGGCTACAATGGTGAGGACTGATGAGAGGCAGTTCAGCAACATCTAAATGGCTGTATTTTCCCTACCGCTAGATTTCTACTTGGTGCTTGCTCTCAGCAGTTCCACAGAAGGGTCTTTCCCAGAATTAAACAAAAAAGACAGCTACTGAATTAAACTGTGTCTCATAAAGAGAGTGGGAAAATCAGTTGCCCCAAGGCGTTTTCTCAAAAAGTGTAGAAAGCAATTGATAAAGGGGTATTGTTGAAATGTGCAGCTGTCTTTTTTGTTTCTGTTTTTTTCTATAGTTGCTTTTGATTCTCACTGTATCATGCCTTTCCTAGGTCCAATGAAGAAGCAGAGGACTGAAATGGAACTGTTGTATGGATGGCATGTGCTCTGCCACTGATCTAAAATCCTTCCAGCAACAAGAATCATGAATGTAGATGTGGACAGCAAGCAAACTCAACCAGCTGTTGAAATATTAATGGCCGATGGGCTTTTTCAGTGAACACTTTATTACCCCAACAGTTGACTGGTGCAGTAAAATGCATTTTCATCTTCTTAAGTGGGAGAAAGAGAACTGCATGGGAACTTTTGCATTCACTAATCTAAATGTTCTGGAAATGATTCCATCAAAAGTCAAATTGTTTTAATGTCTCTTCCAGCACAAAAATGCAATTTCCTTTCCAAGTCAAGCATTTCTTGAACATACATGCACAGTTTACAAAAAGAGATTCTGCCATGTAATCTACATTTCCTTCATATCCATTGCAACTTAAAAGTAATACTGTACTTCAATTATTCATCTGAACTTGATGACATTCATTGTGAAGATCTGCTAAAAACTAGGCATTCACTATAGATAATTCTACAACGTAACTGTGCTTATGAGAATGTTGCGCTAAATCCCGCATCAAAAATTAATATGCTTACCCCATATACCAGCTCTCCCACCATCCCATTCCAGATTTTTGTGTTTGGATCCCTTGCTCCATATTTTCCATCAGGGACAATTGCAATTTTGTACTTGATGCCAATATGCTTTGCAATTTCTGATGCCAGGTCTACACAGTATCCTTCATACTTCTCATTCCCATCAAACAGTTCTCTGTTTTTTTTCCACATAACATATGGAGCTTCCTACAATGAAAGAAGGAGCACTGTAAAAGAGAATCATATCGTGTAGCCTGTCCAAAGGAGCATATTGTTTCATCTGTTGTGCCATACCAGAAGGTCACATCAAATATTCTTGAGCAGACAGTTGTCACAAAATGGAAAAAGAGATCCATCAGAAACCAAGAGTAGCATATATATGATCTACAGTATAAAACCGACCACAGATATTGTACAATTGTTCCATTCTAATAACAATCCGCTTTTTAAAACTCTATCCTGTTGCAAATAGGAATAAAAATGGCAAAATAAATGTCCCATACTATTTATGGTAGCTCTCCATTTTCTTCTTGACTAATCAGAATAATTGAATAATCAATTGATTAGTTTTAAATTATTTTGCATTTTCTAAAACTTTACTATGAGTGCTTGAAAGGGATGTTGAGGAAAAATGAGTATAATATACCTTACAATTCAGCAATAAAGCCTGCTGTTCACTGTTAGTAGAAAAGACTTGTTCAGTATTTTACATTTTAATTATTTTACATTTCGTTTCCAATTAACATTATCAGAACTCAGAAAGAACTAGAAGTAAACAAGAACACAGCCCTATTGGTTAAAATTAGGCTGTTCCAATTAACCAACTGTGCTTTAGTTGAATAATGCACAAAATGAAACTTGCAATACTACTTATAAATGAAATATAAAATAAAACACATCTAGAAGTTAGACTTCTATTTATCTGGGAATTAAAATTCTGTCACTTGGCATGAACAAAAACAGGAATTTTCTGCATGCAAAAAAAATCTGCACCCCACAAGCAGTCATGAAAAAGTCATTTCAACTATTAAATGTTCTTTATTTCAATGTTCATCTAACTCTCTTTGTGTGGCAACAGATAATAAATGTTGCATCTTCACTGAATAACCACAATAACCCAGTGCCCCACTCACTTTATAACCTTTGCACCTTGTCTAAATAGATCATGTAGTATTACACAGACAAAATGTCAATCAGACAGATATTTTCTGGACTTATAATGTAGGCACTACTGCAACAGCAAGAGCATTGTTATATTTTCAGCAAATAATCATGGTTAAAGCAGATCCCAAGATTACTGATAGGATTCAGAATATGTATCTCAAATACCTTTCACAATATGCAGCACAGCACCATTAGTGGTGAGTTTTCGTGTGTTCTTGTGAATACTGGGGTATTTTGGAAGCTTATTAGGGGATCCTTAATTAGAACAGCAATGGCTTCTTCCTTGAAAGGAAACTTGTCCCGCTCTACCAATTTTCTTCTACAATGTGTTGATGAAGGGGAGTGATGGGTTCTGTACTATGGTTGTGTTCCTTCTCAGTTAATTGTGAAGTGCCATGGGCACAGCTGTATGAACCGACTTCATGCTACAGAACATGCACTGGAAATCCTCTACAATGTGCAGGGGCTCCTTGTATGAAATGCCTCACTGAAGGTGTTCCTCATAAGTGGAAAGTTTTGGGATCATTGAACTAGATGAAGAGCCCATGGAGCGATACAGTTAGGAGCTTAGGAGCACACTTTTGTTTTCATGGTGACAAGCTCATATGCACCCATTTGGTGGTCACACAAATACATGCGATTCTTAATATCTGAATAGCCAAGGCTCACAGAAACTGTCGGTTCTTTTGGAATGCTGTGATTCAAATAAGCTTTATGCAATGTTATCTTTTCTCAACTTTACCCACTGGCAAGAATGGCACTGCCAGACAGCATGGCCAGAGGTCATTTCACTTCAGATAGTTAACTCCACAATGACACTTCAATTTTCTACTGTACCATTTTCATACAAGAATATTGGCACCTTTATTTATAGAGTTAGAGATCTGCATTTGAGACCTTTGTATCTGCAGTTTGCCACTCAAACTGAAAGATGATAAACCATTAATACAATAGCAACACCATGTGTCCAAATATATGGACCTTTTATTAAAGTAACCACTCTGCACTGAATGGTATGTAATCACCCCACTTCTTTTGTAGACCAAGTTACAGCTGTGAAAACTCTTCATTGATAATAATATCAGAAATCCAGCACTGACATCTTACAAAGATATTTGCAAGATGTCTTAATAGCCTGCACACCTACGGTGCTTCGAGACAAGTTCAACTCTTCAGCTTCTCATGCTATAAATACACATGTTTCTGTTGACACTGGTTGAACAGGTTTTAAAACAAGGCAAAATCTTTTAATATATATTGATCAGAAGCAAAGACCAAAACAAATATAAACAGTACAAGCCAAACAGCAATAATAGGTTATGTGAATTAGTCTGACAAGTGATGGCATGAGTAAATGCAACAGCTACTGTGCAATGGATCCATTGGGTTGCCATCAAACAAAACAATTTATTTGTTCAGTTTCTTCCACATCTTAAGTGTGAAGTTCAACATATATTGGGGACGTTATTCACCCAAGCATAGTGTCTAACTACAGTAACAATAAAACACTTTAGAACAGGTTTATGAAATATAATTCCACAGAAAATTCTTATTTTAAAAAAAAATGCAACAAAAGGACTAATACAGAAATTCAAAGTGGTACATGATTAATTACAGATATCTATAACAATGGTTAACAATTAAAAATACAGCTTGGTGTTAGAAAATAATAGATTTATCACTGTAGAACCATATTTTGCAATCCTGGTAGTACACAACTAGGGGATGCGTAATGCTATAAAAACGGTTATGTCTTTAAAAGAATTAGACACTTCTATACATAATTCTATATTTATAATGATAAAATTAATGTTGTGCTTCTTAGAAAGCTGCAAAGCATTAGCTATAGTATGCGAAATACATTTATCAAAGAAGTCCATCCTTGTAAATAATCCATGAGAATATCAGTCTAGAAATTTCTAAAATTATCTGTCTGGCAACGAATGTCATAAAATACCTCTGTGGCCTAAAAGAGTTTTGTTTTTTGGAGGGGAGTGCCATCTTTATGAAAGGTTTCTTACAGTTTGCAATGATGTGTGGTCACTCATAACAGACAACCAGGGGAATGGGTACTTACATCACTATTATAGTTTTTAAAAATATGAATTATAGCCTATGCCTCTGTATATGCAGTATAAAGAAACATTCCATAGAACAATGAGACCATTTTATGCCTATGCTCTTAAAGACTAATTGTATATTCAGCAACAAGAACATGGGAAAGTTGCTTTTTTAGAATTACAACTTCCATGGCCACCAGGGGATTCTATGAGCTATAGTCTAACAGGTTAATTCCTCCAAGCTGTGGGAAGAATCATGTTCTCCTTTGTGACTACTACATGTTGCAGGTCTAATGCCACTCATAGACCCTGGAGTGAGGGGGTGGTTAAGTAATTCTTTATGTTATCCCATTTGTCTGAGCATTTGCCATAGACCTCACCAGATCACTGACATTTCAGATGTGCCTGATCAGATGGGAGTGCAGGATACTCTGAAATAACACAGTAGACCCCTCTCTCCTGAGTTCAACCATACACTGCTTTCTGGTACTGTGTAACAGATTGGCCTCTTCTCCTTGTGCCTTTACCAAATTCAAAGACTTCAGGTGAAGGACCTCTCTCTCTCTCTCTCTCTCTCTCTCTCACACACACACACACACACACACACACACCTGCTAAGATAACATTTTAGAATGATGTATGATGTGCTGACTGGATAACTGAATGAGTTTAGGTACCTGGCAGAGGTGCTAGAGATTGGAAGTTCGACTCCCCACTATGCCTCCCAGAAGAGAACTGTCAGCCTATGTTGCCTTGAGCAAGCCACATAGTCCCAAAGTGTCACCAAATGAAGGGACTGGTGGTAAACCATTGAGTACTCTATACCTAGAAAATCCTGGAAAGAGCTGTCGTAAGTCAGAATTGACACAGAACGGCACATAGTGCTATTCTCTAAATTGACATAAGTCCCAGTTCAATCCACAATACGTTAGTGGAGGGAGTGGAAAGGAAGAATGGAAAAGCATTTGGTCTATTGGTCAGTTTCATACAGCTTAAATATCTTGGCTGACTAGAAAGGTGCCTCTAATGGTTTTACAATTCAGATATAAGAATGATTGGTTTGTGGGTATCATCCTATCACCTTAAATAAGAAGAAGAATAGGTTTGGAAATTTTTCAGAATTAAAAGAAATTAATTCATTGGATTAATGTTTGATCCACTGAATGTTAAGCACTCTGAAGTTCCCTTAATTTCCATTCATATTTAATTTTAATTAATTAATTTTTAATCTGAGCAAACGCTAACATTTCCTCATTCAAAGCAGTAGGACTTAAAAGTTGCATAATCTTTGCAGAATTGTGGCTGAAGTATACATTTTGATTTAAAGCCATTGTTTTTGTTCATGAACTAATCATGCAACTACAATACACATAATTCCAACAAAATCCTGGGCATGTTTGCCAAGAATGAAATCCCTTTCTTTAGGATTTATTCACTAGTAATTATGCTTAGGATTGCAGCCTTGCTATTCAGTTCAATACATGTCTTCTCAGAGTAAGTCCATGTGTTTAATAGAGCTTAATTTTATGTGCTCTCAAGTCAGAACCAACTTTTAGCAACCCTAACAGAGCTTTCAAGATAAGTGAGATTTTTAAAGAGTGGTTTTACCCATTCCACACTCCCAAGGAGTTTCCAGGGTTCAGCAGAGATTCGAACCCAGGCCTTCTGAGTCCTAGTCAGTTACACTATCCACTACACACCAGGTATCTATTTATCTACTTGCATTTTTACATGCTTTCGAACTGCTAGGTTGGCAGGAGACCTGAAAACATACTGTGCCGTAAAAGGGAAAAAAAGTGAAACATGCTAAGATACATCAGTTCTCTTATATCCTGTGTCTATGATTAAATTAGTCTTATATGGAGTAAAGCACAGGAATGTACAAAATGAGAAAAATACAAACAAATTGGCAAGTGTTTTATTAAAGCATGCCATGCAAGAAAGGCTTACAAAGATTTCTGCTTTTCGCATAGTAAAAAGCTGGGCATCCCAGGAACTATTTAGTTAAATGTAGAAAATGACTCAGGCAGCCTGGATGGTATTTTTCAGTGGTATGGAATTAACTTTGAATACAAAAATGCCAGCAAGTGGAACATATGCCGCTCAATTCATGTTTTTTTCTTTTTCCACTTCAAAATGTTACAGGAAAAAGTGACAACTAAGATTCAAGAGATATGCTATAGTGCATAGCATGGATGAGTAAATGCAACTGGCTGAAGAAATGAACAACACTGTTTTCATTAACCACTGCCGGCCACTGTTTACCTACAAAATTAGTGGTAATGTAACAGCTGGATATTAAATTTTGACAAAATGAATGCAATGAGTTAGGTCTTCCATATTGCCACATCTGTTAACCACAACTCAAGACTTTTTCTTACGCTAACTAGATGACGCTTTGGTGTTGAACAATTTCCGAAGATAGGCAAATGAACTTATGGGGTCATGCCAATGACACCCTAGGGAACTTTCTAGATCTAGGTTAGGACGATCAGAGCTTTGATTCTGTCCAAGCCCTTGTCCTTTACAACTTTTAGAGATTACATGTTCTGCTAAGCATAGCTCCACCCAGCTTCTAACTGGGCTGAGTTGACAATACCACCGTTAGATACTGGAACCTGAACATTTCAGACTTACATCTTGAGAAATGTGTACCTTTCTGTGGTATATTTCCACTTGACCATCTTTCATTTCATCTACAGTAGGCAGGGAAGGGAGGTGGCCAGAAAAGTTGTCCATATAGTATGGTAAACTCAAAGCCATTTTTGTAGGGCCAATCCCCTATGCTTTCCAGAAAACCATGCTACCAAATTTTGGCTGCAAACTGGCACAATCCTTTTAAAATAAGGTGAGGGGGGGGGGAAGCAGCCCCTTGCCTAAAAAATGTTGGTTGTCATCAAACGTTGCTTACAAACTGTAAAAGACTGACTATAAGCATTTCTTGCAAATTTTAAAGAAACTTTACTGGTGTGGTGTCAAAATTCAGCACTGTCCCAGCAGAGATGTATGTGTGAGGGTGTGTTCTACACACATTCATTTCTCAAACTGGCCCTGGGAATAATCAAAGTTTTCCATGCCTTGTGTATCGTGTAAAGCACCCCGAAGAGGAGTGTGTGGCTAAAAGGCTAATTTGCGTATTCTATTTATATATTATTTTGTAAAGGTTGCTACAGTGGGCTTTCCTAAGGGAAAAATTGAGTTTTAATTTGAAAAAGCTCCCTTGCATTATCTAGTGGCCACAAATATATTTTTTTAAAAGATGTAAAGAATTTTGAGATGCTATGGAGGCCCCAGGGTTTGGAGAGCCATCTGAACATGGCAAAATTGTTTCTTGCTTCCTAGAAGGCACAAGGGCATTTTCTGAATGAAAAATATTCAAGTTTAAAAAACAGTTTTGGGGGCTGTGGGGCCCAAGGGTCCAAGGGCCACACAAACACCCCTAAAGGACTGCATGTAGTCTGCAGGCTGCATGGTACCCACCCTGGCATAAAGGAGGAACCAGTTTAACATCTAGGAAACTTCATGACTGTCTACTAAAGGAGCATGATCCAATCAATTGATGAACTTTGTTACATCATGTAGGGATATAGTTGCACGTTTGCTTGTTTTTTCCAGATTCTTCCTGGAGAGGAGAATGGGGAATCCATTAAATTAGATTTAGGATGAGCATACAAACAAACCAAATATAGAGCTCCTCTTTGCAGTTTTCAGGATTATTCAGACTGCAGTGGTCACTGGAAAAAACCCAAACCCTGTGTACACATGTATTCAAACTTTATATATTACGTTAATCATATAGGAAAGAAGCAAGTTCAGACTGTATTCTATAGTCCAGTTGCACAGATGCTTTCAGATCATGTGTCAAACCTAAATTGTTTCAGCACCAGCAGATAGCAACATAAATTTAAGTTTAGAGTAGAGATAAACAGAATCACTTGGGAATATTACTGTCATTTTGGTCTGTTGAAGGTCAGTGTATATATGAAGTGGTGTGATATTGCCTAGTATGTCCGATGCCTGGGATGTCCTATGCTCACCTTCTCTACCATCTTTTCAAAGGTTTCTTTCCCTCAACAGAAGGCATTTTTTGCCAGCAGCAGGAGACATTCCATAACCAAAAGGGATCTTGCTGGAAGAGGTCACCTTCAACTGGAAGAAGCGCCTTTGGTCCATGGAAGGAAAACCTTCCCTATCTATATAGAACATGTTAGAAAGCAGCAAATCTGCTTTCTGTTCTACTGTGACCAGAGTCTATAATTTAGAGCTGTTGGATTACTTGTGGAGAGGAACTGTTCAAAATCCATTGTTTGGATGGAAAGCAGTTTAGATACTTCAGACAAAATCCTGTTGGTTGTTGTAGGTTTTTTGGGCTGTCTGGCTGTGTTCTTGAGGTGAGAACCCCAAGAACACGGCCAGACAGCCTGAAAAACCTACAACAACCATTGGATCCCAGCCATGAAACCCTTCGAGAAAATCCTGTTACTTAGCATAGAAAATCACACTACAGTAGGGCCACTAAATCAATGGGGATTTGGTGAGTCAACTCCCCCATTAGCTCTCTTCAAATGGGCTTATTCTAATGGCAACTTTAAGTCACAATTAGATCCATTTGAATCAAGAGAATTTATGGAGGAGCTGACTCACCAAATCCCCATTGCTTCAATGAGCCTACTCTAGTGAGATTTACTACACTAAGCAACAAGATTCTGGCCATCATATGACACCATTGACAGCTGCTGTATCAGGACTACAAGGAGAGGAAGTGAACACCATGAAAACTGCAATACAATTATCTCTTTTACAGTTTTGTTTAACTTTGGACTAGCATGCTGCAGGATGGTTGACATGCTACATAAAATTCATTCAGGTCTTTAGTCTGGAAAATGAAAATATCCATCCTAGAACTTGCTGAGTTCTTTTGCAGAGATAACATTTATTATGCACATCAAAACGTTTTACGTCAGACAAGACAGACACTTTAAACAGCTACTCTCCTCTTTTTCTTTTTCTTCTTCCTTTTGTTTTTGACAGGCATCACTCCTAAACTTGGAAATACTTTACAATAATTTACACTGTACATGTATGGAAGCCTCAGTTTAAAGACTGGTGCAAGAGGAATGTTTCAATTGAGAGAGCCTTGTAATCCCCATCATTTTCTTCATATCTTGGCCAAGTTGAAGATTGAATGCCCTCTGTTTCAGGCATTTCAGAATAGTCACAGAGCTTTTTTTTCTCCTTGATGGTTCAATGCCTGGTCATCCAGTCAGAGGATCAGAAATCCATATGGGAAAATATATCTCAGTGCTACTACACTGGAGCTTAATACTTGACTCTTATTTAGGAATGTTCACAGCAGCGTGGGATTCTTTTCTTCTTTGATCAATTTCTTAAAATAGGATTCTTCATCAGAGGCTGAAAAGAGGAGGACTGTACTGAAGTATGATTTTTCCATTACCGTGTCTTTTTTTTTTCCCCAAAGGAAAAAGATACATTTTAATAAGTCCCATGCAAAAAAGAATTATGCCATCAGGTTAGGCTTACACTCAGAAAGTCTGTACAGAATGTTAGTTCCTTTTTATCCTAGGATGATAATCCTTAACAAATAATTTGATAAAATGCAATGAATGCACCACCGTATTATATTATATAAACAATATGATAGCTAATTGTGCATGAAATCCAGTCTCATGCTATCCACCTTGACTCAATTTCATTCCCTTGTCAATTTAAAAATCAGAAATTAAAAACAAAATCTGGTTAGGGAACACCGTATAAAACATTCCATAATTAAAACAAACCTTATCTAAAATAGTTTTGAGCGGGAAATGAATCCAAATTTGCTCTAATGAGATTCATACAAAGGGCAATCAGAGCAAGACAATTTTTTAAAAAACAGTCAGATAAAGGTCATCTCTTACTAGTCTACCTTGATGCATATCACACTTAAAGGGCATTACTGACTTTGAAAGAAGTGAAAATGTGTTAGCCGTTGTAAGAGGGACAGCTTTTCTTGAAAGAAGCAATTCCAGTATCTCTAGATTCTCTTTTTTTAATTAGTGATTATTGTGATTTAATGAAGTAGTTACATTTTGTTACCCACTGCTTATTTCCAATCTCTTTTTAGGAGGAGAATGAGGCATACACTTTATTTTATGCATCGACACCAATGTGCTTAGCATTGGCTAGATTGTGCCCCCTGTATTATGCTGAGTGACCCATTGAGACTGGAAAACACTAGCTATGGTATGCTAAATGGCAGATGCCAATTAGAAGGTATATTTGTGTTTACTAGCTGTATATGGGAAAATAAATCAGCAACTTGCTCTAAAATGGGCTAACTAGCTAGATGTATTTCGTATATTTGCAGTGATGATATGGAAACATCCATTTCTTGCAGAATTACAATCTATAAGAAACGGTCCTTCATATCCTTAAAACAGGCAGTCTATTTCTCTTCTGCTTTAACAGAAAGCATGGCCCAAAGGAATAAAAGGTAAATTACATAAACCTTTTTTTCCTCCTTACAAACTTTCTATTTTTTTTCATATCATGTTCTGTATGTCACAAAAAAAATAGCAGGAAAATCTGAACAAAGTGAGAAATTAAAAAGTATTTCTGATAAATGGCATGGGCTTGATTTGAAAGAAAATATTTCACATAATTAGAAACAAAACACTTAGATGTGTTTCATCCTTCTCTCCTTTGTTAATATTAGAATCTGCAAGTAAGCTCAATGACAATTATACTTCAATCAGACAAACCTTGGCTTACAACCTGCAAACGCTAGAAAAAAAAACTTACCATAATTGTAGTTACAATTACTGTTCTGTTCTCAAGACCTGATGTATCATTTCCCATTGTAGGCTCATGCTGAATCAATACCAATTTATCCATATCATTCCAGTAACCAATCTAAAACAAATGAATGCAAATGTTTAGTTTGTATGTTACTGAAAAGCTCAGTCACTGGGGCTGGTAGACATGTCATTTTTATTTTTGTTAGAATCATCCTGTTACCTTGTCTAATATAAACCATATGTATCTTTAATTGAAAAGGCACTCATTGCAGCTAGCTACCTGAATTTACTATAATCAAAGTCCTTGACTGGATATCCCTTACTAGGATTATGTTTCGAGAAACTGCTCCCTTTTAGTATGAGAATTCTGGATGAATGCAACTGCCTTCCTGACCTTCAAGTCTCCACCCACTGCGTGTGTTTGTGCCATCAAATCAGAACTGACTTATAGCAACCCTAATAGGGGTTTTACCAGGTAAGTGGTTTTACCAGTTCCACTTCCTGAATGAGTTGCCACGAGTACTTAATTGGACAACCTCGTCAGGAAAACAGGGAATTCCAAAGTGTTCTCAGTTTAAGACAGACTGGAAGATTAGGGTACCTCCTCAATTACTCCCTATGGCTGTCTCTCAGAATCATAGTTATCCTGAGCCAGGTAGTCTTAATTTGCTCAAGAAGCCAAGAGTCCCTCTTCTGTTCAAACCATCTTGCTCATCTTGTTCTAAGATCATCTTGGAAACACACAGAGATTTTGACCCCATGTTTTTTGGTATGAATCTACATCTGCCCTTTAGACCAACTGTGATTTAATGTGGAACAGACTTTCTGCTGTGTCCATTGCATGTTTCCAAGCAACTGATCAATCAGTTAGTGAAGCTCCTTGCATTGCACTTTGTCTAATATTCCAGCCCTAACTTAACAGTGAGATCTTCATTCAAAGATATCCATGCTGAAGGGGGTTAGGGAAAAGCAGAACTCTGTTCTATCAGCAGGAACAGCTGGAACACCCTCTTTAGTAATTTGAACTCAGTATTCTACACCCCTCAACACATATCATGGATGACTTGATGTTATTTGCCCCATATGTACTTGATGTTGCCCATTACTGGGCAAACACTATCTATTTATTAATTGTACTGTGGTGCATTTGACACAAACAAAGAAAGACCTGACCCTGGAGATCTGCCAGCTGAGGCAGATCTCCCCAGCACTTCTTTGCCAGCTCAAAGAAGGACCAGCTCGAAGAAGGACCAGAGTCAAACTTCCTCCAACTCAATGACACAACTGTGCTGGTACAAAGTCAGGAAAAAGTGAGCACAGTCCTAAGTAATTGTCAGATGTTTAAATTCAAATATCTTAAGCTCGCCATAAGCAATTTTGACAATTTAGAGTAGTGTTCTTAATATATCTTTCCTCTTGATCCTGTTCTAAATCCTTTTCTCTCTTATGGATAATCTTAGAACTAAGTCCATCCTGAACCACTGCAACTTACTTTATGTTGTACTTAGACCTCTAAACTCCAGCATATCATTTCTCTAGGCCCCCCCCTCTCTTTTTTTGGTGAATTATAACTCCATGCCTTTGTTTTTTTCTTGTTCTACCACTGTTATTAAGAACATCCCATTGTTATAAGGCTGCTGTACAATAATTCTTATTTCTCTGAATCTGGGTGCTGTGATAAAACTTGTATTGTTTACTTCAGTGTTTCATCGGTGTTTCAAGCTAGTTTTCTCAGAATATTAGTCTGTTGCAGTGCATAATTTAGTCTATGTATCCACACCTTGCAAAAGATCCAAACATCCTGTGTTTTTTGTGTACACCTGTAAGTTCACACACGTCTGTGAGTAGTAAAATGGGATTAGTCATAGAAACAATTGTCCTGTTAGATTTTACGTGAGTGCAAGAGGTATCCTATAAACTGCTATAACATGAGGCACTGAGCTGATGCTAGTCACTTGCCCAGTGGTACTTCCGATCACACAGCCAGCACAGCTAATCTAGTTGATTAGCTGCGATTAACTGCAGAAACTTATATGATTACTCTTAACTATGTAAAACTCGAAGAGGATTTTGGCTATTATGTGCATAGATATGTATTTTACACAGTGTTATATGTTAAGATCAGATTGGTGAGAGATATGGGATGTTATAAAATGACTTAAAAATTAGTTCCACTGTATTCAGCGAAAGGCTTATTTTAGATCTGTAATTTTCAAACCTTTATAGGCTTGGACTCTGTTCATTCCAACAGAGAACTTCTTAAATTTTTGTTGTATAATTTTCTGGTGGTAATCTTGTTCTTGTGACTCTTCCGACAGGATGAGAGCTAGTTGTAAATTTTACCTAACCCACCCACCAAATGCGGATGAGTTTATACAGATTACTTACAAGAGATTACAGGGATAACAAAAGGAAGGAAGGAAGGAAGGAAGGAAGGAAGGAAGGAAGGAAGGAAGGAAGGAAGGAAGGAAGGAAGGAAGGAAGGAAGGAAGGAAGTGCTTATTAGACAAAATGTCTTCAGTCTAAGAGTGAGTTGTGATCTGTTCAAAGGAGCAGACTAACATGGAAGCAACTACGGTAAATCATTAGAGTCTGACTCTTCCTTTCAATGAGCTGAACTACTCCACATTGGCTGCACCAATGTTATACTTTTCACATGGACGGCTCTCCCAGAGAAAGTAGTGGGATAGAAAACTACTTCTTTTTTTGCTGAACTATCCTGTACCTATTACCCAGTTAAATAATTAGGATATTTTATAAACGCAATGTTCTAAAACTCCTGATGCTCCTTTTTGTTATTGTTGATGAAGAACAGCTCTCTTTTCCCATTTTTCAGTGTTTGAGATCAATACAGAGACTTGAAAAATATGTAACCATAGACAATAGTGGGCATGTTCATGCTTTGCCATTGCTGAGATGATTCCATTCTAATTCTCTCTCATTTTCTCCCTTCCACAAAGATCTGTACACATTTTGGTTCACATTGGAAATACAGTAAGTGCTTCTCCATGCATTTTTCAAAGGTATGTATTTTTGGGTGCATGCATCCATTAACTAAATTGTGCTTGTGTGCATTTTTAATATATGCACATTTTCTTTGCACATTAAAAAAGTATGTGTACATTTCTGCGCACTTTTGTTTTTCCACATAATGCATCACATGCCTGTAAAACAATAGATTTCCAGGTACTCTCTTGATTTGCACTCAGTTCCAGAAGGTTTGGATCTGATAAATCCAAGGAAACAAACAAAACAATTTGACAGAGTGAATTCTAAATACACCCCTAATGACAGGTAATGATGCTATCTATACATCTTGAATGAAGTACTGAACTGTTCATAGCTGTACTGTTATAACGTGTATGCTTTTCTTCAAAGTAATGAGCCAAGGATAAGGCTTTTAGGGGGGCTAGCCAATTCTGTTAAGCCATGGGGACAACATTTGTTTCCCCAGCACCTACCCCCAGCTACACAGATCTACCAAACAACTGTGTAAGAATTTGCAAACAGAAGTGATGGGTTCGATATGTAATACAGTAACATAATTGATTACACAAACAGCTGTACATTCTAGAAATCTTCCTCTACAACAACATTCCCTTCAAGGGACAATTGAGTAAAATGGGTGAGCAAAATGTTTGATGGCATCTTCAAATGTTCTGATGAATGAGTAGATATGCATAGAAAAGGGATGTACTAAAGTGATACTGGGGAATTTTAATCATGACACACAAACCACAGAGAGCAGGAATACTTCCTTGCAATAAAAATGGAAACCTATCACTTCAGTTGTTGTCATTTCTGTGATAACCTGTTTTTGATCAGAACATTGTGTCACAAATGAAGTACTGTGCCTTTGGGAATAACAAACACCAGGTATCTGCAAGATGATGATGGCTGGCAGAAACCTCTCCACCTGGCAGCTATCTGCAGAATTTACTGTCATTGAAAATGTCATGCTTTGTCTTCACAAGAACCAGAGGGAAGTGTTCATGCTTAACAATCATATTGTGCCATCCTGCTAAATGACATGTTGTTCTTTAAGTACAAATCACCCAATAATATTTAAAAACATTATTACTGCTCAGTGTGGAAGTACAAATCAGTGGGGGTGGGTGAGGAAATGCCATGAAACTACTTCTTAGTGGAACTTTTTAAGATTTGGGAGATTATATTTTATGAACCAGCAAACTGGAAAAGACTGTATGGAAAAGGATATAGCTACGTGTTTCCATATAGCATGGAATTTGTTACCTAGGAAGGGTGTTTATCATTCCCAGATATGCAAAATAATCAATAAGCTACACATGCATCAACAATTTAGTATCCTGAACTATGATATACCTTTCGAGGGCCAGTGGTCTTTAGTTCAAACACATCCATAGAATAGTTGACTCTGCGGCCATAGTGGTCAAACTGAACATTTCCTGTCAGTCCTTGTATTCGAACCTTTAAAATGGGAAATAAAATCAAAGCATGGATGACTGATGAAGAATTGCTTCACTGTAAATTCCTATCCATAAAAGAAGCTTTATAAACAGGGAAGTCCATCAAGATATATATTTTTAGTTGATTATTTGTCAGAATTTTAACAAATTCATTGAATTTAATTTCAAGTGCATATATTACAAAAGCCTCAACACAGTTTTTTTCCTTTTGAGATTCTGAAGGAAGAATAAAAAAAAATCATAAAAAACTATCCATCATTTTTATATTGGTCATTCATCTTTAATATTAAACTATTCTGGCAATATTCCTTGATTCTTTTCCATCCCTGAATTCCCAAATTCTGAGGCAGTTAGTGTTTTTATAGAACTTCATTTAGTGCACCAGCTACAACCTTCCCTGAGTAATCCATGTAATCCATGTCTTCGTTAAATCTTATCTACCTGCAGCATCCTCTACTTGGCACTATCCTTGAAGATGCTCTGGTGAGGCAATGTGCAGCAGCCAAGCTGCTAATTGGTGAGAATGGGATTTTTAGATTCCTTGCACTAGAAATCCAATAATTCCCCATTTTGGGAATGTTGGCCTACAGACACCTAAATGATGCTCACCTGTGAGAAAAGGCCCAACCTGCAAAGCTTTGAGGCTTAGCTATACCTAGTTCTATCCTAGCTTCCTGTTCCTGCATTGGTACCAGCAGGCAGCTTTGTTTCTAAACAGGAAGCTAGGCAGAGCTAAGCCACAAAGCCTTCAGTTTAGGTCTCGTCTGCCAGGTGAACCATATTTAGGTGTGTGTAAGTCAGGTAGAACTCCCAGAATGGAAAATTATGGGAAATGTAGTCCAAGAAATCAAACAATCCCATTCCTATTAATCTGCACATGGTATTGAGATCACATGGCCAGTGTACTAATGAGTGGCTGCCCAATTTAAGGTGTTGGTTTTAATCTTCAATATTATAAATGGCTTGAACCCTGGCCGTTTAGGTCTTCTTATGAACCTATATTAAAAAAAAAGCAGGATGAAGTAGAACGGGCTTTCTTCTGCATTTGTCCCTCTTTGTGGAATGTATTTTCCTTAGATTTGTGATCAGGTTCTACTATCATTGCTTTATGAAAGGTGTAAAGATATATCTTTTATAATCAGCTTATGATGTTCTTTAATTCATCAGCTACAGTCCTGTTGCTTAGTGTAGTAAATTGTGCTATACTAGGCCCATTGGCTAGACAAGGATTTGGTGAGTCAGCTCCTCCATAAATTCCATTAATTCAAATGGGTCTACTCAAACTGAAGATTACTTTAGCACAATAAGTCACAACTTAAGTAGGCCAATTTGAATTAATTAAATTTACAGAGGAATTGACTTGCTAAATCCCCATTGATTCATCAAGCCTACTGAAATGTAATTTACTACACTAAACAACCCCCTTCACGGATTGCTGTCTTGTCGTGGCGAAGGGGCTTGAGTAATTCAGAGAAGCTATGGGCTATGCCGTGCAGGGACACCCAAGACGGACAGGCCATAGTGGAGAGTTCTGACTAAACGCGATCCACCTGGAGAAGGAACTGGCAAGCCACTCCAGTATCTTTGCCAAGAAAACTCCATGGACAGAAACAAAAGGCTAAAAGATATGATGCTGGAAGGTGAGCCCTTCAGGTCGGAAGGCGTCCAACATGCTCCTGAGGCAGAGCGGAGGACAATTACAAGTAGCTCCAGAGCTAATGAAGTGGTTGGGCCAAAGCCGAAAGGACGCTCAGCTGCAGATGTGCCCGGAAGTGAAAGGAAAGTCCGATGCTGCAAAGAAAAATACTGCATAGGAACCTGGAATGTAAGATCTATGAACTGTGGTAAGCTGGATGTGGTCAAAAAGGAGATGGTAAGAATCAACACTGACATCCTGGGCGTCAGTGAACTAAAATGGACAGGAATGGGCGAATTCAATTCAGACGATAATCATATCTACTATTGTGGGCAAGAATCCCGTAGAAGAAATGGAGTAGCCCTCATAGTCAACAAAAGAGTGGGAAAAGCTGTACTGGGATACAATCTCAAAAATGAGAGAATGATTTCAATACGAATCCAAGGCAGACCTTTCAACATCACAGTAATCCAACTTTATGCACCAACCACCGATGCTGAAGAGGCTGAAATTGACCAATTCTATGAAGACTTACAACACCTTCTAGAACTGACACCAAAGAAAGATGTTCTTCTCATTATAGGGGATTGGAATGCTAAAGTAGGGAGTCAAGAGATAAAAGGAACAACAGGTAAGTTTGGCCTTGGAATTCAAAACGAAGCAGGGCAAAGGCTAATAGAGTTTTGTCAAGAGAACAAGCTGGTCATCACAAACACTCTTTTCCAACAACACAAGAGGCGACTCTACACATGGACATCACCAGATGGGCAATACTGAAATCAGAGTGATTATGTTCTCTGCAGCCAAAGATGGAGAAGCTCTATACAGTCAGCAAAAACAAGACCTGGAGCTGATTGTGGCTCTGATCATCAGCTTCTTATAGCAAAACTCAAGCTTAAACTGAAGAAAGTAGGAAAAACCACTGGGCTAGTCAGGTATAATCCCTTATGAATACACAGTGGAAGTGAAGAACAGATTTAAGGCACTAGATTTGGTGGACAGAGTGCCTGAAGAACTATAGATGGAGGCTCATAACATTGTACAGCAGGCAGCAACAAAAACCATCCCAAAGAAAAGGAAATGCAAGAAAGCAAAGTGGCTGTCTAACGAGGCCTTACAAATAGCAGAGAAGAGAAGGGAAACAAAATGCAGGGGAGATAGGGAAAGTTACAGAAAATTGAATGCAGACTTCCAAAGAATAGCAAGGCGAGACAAGAGGGCCTTCTTAAATGAACAGTGCAAAGATATAGAGGAAAATAATAGAAAGGAAAAAAACAGAGATCTGTTCAAGAAAATTGGAGATATTAAAGGAACCTTTTGTGCAAAGATGGACATGATAAAGGACAAAAATGGTAGGGAGCTTATAGAAGCAGAAGACATCAAGAAGAGGTGGCAAGAATACACAGAGGAATTATACCAGAAAGATCTGGATGTTCCGGACAACCCAGATAGTGTGTTTGCTGACCTTGAGCCAGACATCCTGGAGAGTGAAGTCAAGTGGGCCTTAGAAAGCATGGCTAACAACAAGGCCAGTGGAGATGATGGCATACCAGTTGCATTATCCCAAAGAAGTGCAGTGCCAAAGAATGCTCCAACTACCGTACAATTGCACTCATTTCACACGCTAGCAAGGTTATGCTCTAAATCCTCCAACGCAGGCTTCAGCAGTATGTGGACCGAGAACTCCCAGAAGTACAAGCTGGATTTCGAAGGGGCAGAGGAACTAGAGACCAAATTGCCAACATGCGCTGGATTACGGAGAAAGCCAGAGAGTTCCAGAAAAACATCTACTTATGCTTCATTGACTATGCAAAAGCTTTTGACTGTGTGGACCACCACAAACTATGGCAAGTTCTTAAAGAAATAGGAGTGCCTGACCACCTTATCTATCTCCTGAGAAATCTATATGTGGGACAGGAAGCAACAGTTAGAACTCGTTAAGGAAGAACTGTTTGGTTCAAAATTGGGAAAGGAGTACGAGAAGGCTGTGTATTGTCTCCCTGCTTATTTAACTTATATGCAGAATACATCATGCGAAAGGCTGGACTGGAGGATTCCCAAACCAGAATTAAGATTGCCAGAAGAAATATCAACAACCTCAGATATGCAGATGATACCACTCTGATGGCAGAAAGTGAGGAGGAATTAAAGAACCTCTTAATGAGGGTGAAAGAGGAGAGCGCCAAAAATGGTCTGAAGCTCAACATCAAAAAAACTAAGATCATGGCCACTGGTCCCATCACCTCCTGGCAAATAGAAGGGAAAGATACGGAGGCAGTGACAGATTTTACTTTCCTGGGCTCCATGATCACTGCAGATGGTGACAGCAGCCATGAAATTAAAAGACACCTGCTTCTTGGGAGGAAAGCGATGACAAAACTAGACAACATCTTAAAAAGCAGAGACATCACCTTGCTGACAAAGGTCCGTATAGTCAAAGCTATGGTTTTTCCAGTAGTGATGTATGGAAGTGAGAGCTGGACCATAAAACAGGCTGACCGCTGAAGAATTGGTGCTTTTGAATTGTGGTGCTGGAGGAGACTCTTGAGAGTCCCCTGGACTGCAAGGAGAACAAACCTATCCATTCTGAAGGAAATCAATCCTGAGTGCTCACTGGAAGAACAGATCCTGAAGCTGAGGCTCCAATACTTTGGCCATCTCATGAGAAGAGAAGACTCTCTGGAAAAGACCCTGATGTTGGGAAAGTGTGAAGGCAAGAGGAGAAGGGGACGACAGAGGACAAGATGGTTGGACAGTGTCATCGAAGCTACCAACATGAATTTGACCCAACTCCGGGAGGCAGTGGAAGACAGGAGGGCCTGGCGTGCCCTTTCATTGTTTTAATTTTGCTTTATGCTGATCATAAGCCAATTTAAGGATTACTTTGCAGTAGAAAGGCAGGGTAGACGTTGTCATCATTGTTGTCATTACCCTCTCTTTTTCCAATTTGTGCAGTCTCAAGCAGACACATAAACTTTTATGACTCCCAGGACTTTGTGAACCAATGAGAGCAGCCTATTTTCTTTATCTCTGAACTTTTTCTTTTAGGAACCCCTTTGTTCTTTTTGTTTTCAGATTCAGAAGTGGTTTACTATTCCCTTCCTCTGGTGGTGCTCCAGGACTTTGCTGGTTGTCCAAGGCTACTCAGGCTGGCTCCTCTCCCAGAAGGCACAGTTTGGAACTGAAGTCCTGACCCCAGGTATTCCAATTCACAGATCTATCCAGTGAAGCACTAAACCCTTTCCTTTATCATACTTTAAATAAAGATACATATTATTACAGTGTTCTGTAGAATATTTAAAATAAGCTCAATGCTTAATAGCATTCTATGTGAGTAAGTGTGTACCTTTGAAATACAGTTCTTTCTTTGTTCTGAATCCATTGTTAACCAAATCACCTTAAATTTAAAACATTTGTTCACAGGAAGAGAGCTGTTACCAATGGCTTCCTTTCAATGCCCTGTACACAAAGCATGCTAATTTGCAATTACAATTATTTTAAACTCTGATGTCATGCCACTGTTGCCTTCCTTCCTTCCTTTCACCCACCTTCCCTGCTACAATTGTCCTTCCTCGAGACAAGAAGCTAAATCATCTTGACAGAGACCTGGAACTCTGTAAGCCTGTGCATTCATAAAGCACACAGAGCCCTGACATCTGTGGAAAATACTTCTGTGTTATTTCTTTTTTAAATGAAATGAGGAGAGGAAAAGATGTAGGGATTTTTACTTTTGTGAGTTATATAGAGCCAGCAAATTTAAATATACTGTCAAGATGACAGAAACGCATTTGTCAAGCAATGTGGTAGAAAGATCAAATAACTCTTAGATAATCAGTTTAAATTTTATTTTCTTTGATCAGTGTGATGTGGAATTAACACAGGGCTGCATGCCAAAAACTTATCTATAGTTAATCATTCATTCTTTCAGTTAAAATGTTTGAGAGAAAAACAAGGAGGTTTCAAATTCTGACAGAATATATTTGTAGGCAGGTAAAATGGCTTAGTGTCCAAATATTTGGATCTCATAAATGTCACTCCTAAATCTGGAGCTGTGTTATTATGTTGAATGTATTTAAGATTAGGGTCCAATGACAACTGATGCCCCAACTACAAAGTAATTATCTGACTATTCTCTTACATGTCACAAGGGCCTAATCGGCTTCCCATATTGCCATCCTTCAAAAAACAATAAATTTAAAAAATGCAAAAACAGAGGCCTTGTGATCCATTCATAGCAGCCAAGTGCATGGTTGAGAAATACCTTTATTACATCACAATTGGATTTTAGTGATCTAATAAGAATATTTCCCCATTCAAAGTTTTGTTCCCACCATAGGAAAGTTGATATTTCATCGTCACAGGAGAACTACATTCATTTTTGTTGTTCTTCCTTTTTTCCCCCTAAACAGGTGGTGCTAGAGAAATGACAAAAATAACAAAACAAAAAATCTTCCAGAATATGGCTGATTTCTATATAAATAACCGAACAACTGTCTGTCTTAGCTGGTACACTAAGCAGGACTAGTACAACATTTGGATCTCTAGGAGATCCATTTGGATTTCTGTGTCCAGGTCGCCTCTTTTACCCTCAAACTTAAATATCTACAGGATAGACACAGATGGACATATATAATCAAGTGCTGTCACCCTTTCCTTCTACCACCACCGACAGAACCCACAAAGAGGCTTGTGTTTCCAAGCGACAAATGCAGCACCCATGGATGTGGGTTGTAGAGGAGGATGGCCTTGTTCCTATTGATGGCGCTCAAGCTAATAGTCATGCAGAACATCGTGCTCTGACTAATGAGTGATCTGGTGGACAGGGTGTTGCATTCAGCCCCAGCTTACTGTTGTAAGGATGAGTAAAGATAAGATAAAGATAAGAATTGGAAGCAAATTAAATACACCATAGATTATGTAAATATAAAATAATTATATTAAATCAACAAGTGCTGGTCACTTCAAATGCTTATGATGTTTTGTGTCACATAGTTAAGAGTAAGACTTCAGCCATACCTGTTTCAATGTTCTCTCCATGTCAATTCCTTGGCTCCAGGGTGCAGCCGGATTTGCAAGGCAATCTCCAGCATTTCCTCTTCGAGAAATATCAATCTTCTGCCTCCGAAGATTACGGAAAGTCTCAGCCATCACAAGCACCCCATCATAGGTCAGAGCGGAGGTATACTAATCAAATTGGAGGAAAAATGAATCTGTCTTACACCTCAATAGGAAGAATCTGATTCCTTGATGGACCAGGCTGAGTCTATCAAGGGATTTATCAAACAAGAATGATGAAGTTGCCATGTCCTTGATATGGCAAAGAAGTGTAGTTTAAAAATGGCAGTAATCCATTAAGTAATCCAGATAATGGTTATGTTATTGAATGTTCATAATTACTTCTGTTCGAGCTTTGTTTGAGTCCTAGCACAATTCACACATAAGCCCTAACCAAACAAACAAACAAACAAACAAAAAAGTAGAAGTGATGGAGAGAACAACAGGCTACTAAGCACATTTAGAAACTAGAATAAAGACATTAAGTGGCTAAAACTGGCTGAAATCCTGCTGCTTAGTAAGTTGTAATACAATAGGCCCACTGAATCAATTGGGATTTGGTGAGTCAGTTCCTCTATATGTTCAGTTGATTCAAATGGGCTTACTCTAGTTTCAACTTCCATCATTTATGCATCTAGAGCAGAGGTCCCCAACCCCTGGTCCGCGGCCCGGTGCCGGTCCGTGGCCTGAGCCGGACCGTGCCGCCGAGACAGACCTCCCGCCCCACCCCCCGCACACACTCACCCCTGCACAGCCCGTTTGCGCCTGTGCGCGCGCTCCAGCACGCCCCTGCAAGCACCGCCATTTGCGCATGCACACAAGTGCAAGCGCGCCCAGACAAGTGCCACGCCGCCATTTGTGCATGCGCACGGGTGCGCTTGCTCTTGTGTGTGTGAGAGAGAGCGTGCTTGTTTGCGCATGCGCATGAGCACGGGGGGTGCCCCGACTTCCCCAGCCAGTCCGCGGACCAAAAAAGTTTGGGGATCGCTGAATTCTAGAGGATCCCCTGGAAGCACTGCAGCTTCCAAAGTTTCTTGCACCACTGATAGAAAAGCAAAGAGGGGGGAAAATGAGATGCAAGAGGAATAATATTTGTTCTTTTCAGTCACTTCTGCTAATCTACTCCTGCTTCCAAGCCACAGTTTTACCACACATTAGTCAAAATCCTCTTGATTAGTATAGTACATCATACTAAAGTAAGGTAAAGGTAAAGGTTCCCCTTGACATTTAGTCCAGTCATGTCCGACTCTAGGGCGCGGTGCTCATCCCCGTTTCCAAGCCGTAGAGCCAGCGTTTGTCCGAAGACAGTTTCCGTGGTCACGTGGCCAGCGTGACTAGACATGGAACGCCGTTACCTTCCCACCATGGTGGTACCTATTTATCTACTTGCATTTTTACATGCTTTCGAACTGCTAGGTTGGCAGGAGCTGGGACAAGCGACGGGAGCTCACTCTGTCGCGTGGATTCGATCTTACAACTGCTGGTCTTCTGACCTTGCAGCACAGAGGCTTCTGCGGTTTAACCCGCAGCGCCACCACGTCCCTCATACTAAAGTAGACCCATTGAATTAACAGGGATTTAAGTAAGTCAATTCCTCCATAAATTCCATAAATTCAAATGGACCAGCTGTAATGAAGTAAGTTGCAACTAGGATAAGACCATATGAATCAGGAGTTGATTCACCAAACCCCAGTGATTCAATGGGTCTACACTAGTGTGATTTACTACGCTAAGCAACAACATTCTGGCCATTAACTCTGCAAAGCTGAAGCTAGATGAAGCTGTCATCTTTTGTTGTATACAATGGTTCTAGTTTATTTTTTTGGTTATTTGCAATATTTCTTAAATGCACTTTATTCAAAGGATTTCAGGGCGATGTATAAAATTTCACCAATACTTTGGCTTTCAAGATTGTTTTGGCCTGTTATTGCTTAGTATGCTTTTTTGTTTTCATTCTATATTGTCTTTGCAGAATTTTATATAATTATATTTCTGTTTTGAGGTTCTTAGGTAGAAAACTAATATAGAAACATTCTTAATAAAATAATGATAACAGGAAAATAAAATAAAATAAAATAAATCAATAGGTGACTAGTACAAGGAGTGATAATGTTTGAAACAATAGAACTTCATAATATAAAGCAGCTACCTATGACAAAAATGTATACTTCCATTTCTGTGAGAACAACCGTTTTGGATATAATGCAGACACATACTTTAGGAGGAGTCTCTGATCCTGGGTATTCTCTCTGATCCAATTTCTTCCACCGTTGCATCAGTTTTGCAACCATAGGTGTACTGAAGTCCACCAGCTGAAACCCTGTGACATTGGCTCCTCCATGCATAAACCTTTCCAAAGAAATGTCTTTGAATCCCTGTAAAAATCAAGTAATAAAATACTTTGTTTGACCTCTCATACTGCTAACAGTTCTAAAGGAATTTTACATGGTCATACAAAATGTTCCGTTTAATCTTCAGCCCTGCTGGGCAGGGCTCTGCCCTTGCGCATGCAACTACACCTCTTGTGCGTCACTCCATCTCCCATTGCGGGGTTTCACTATGATTGGAATGAGAGGGACTGGAAATACCCGCTGTGGATACACAGAGGGGGAGGAACACTGTGCTGAGGGGGGGCGCGGCACTTTGTGCTCACGCAGCCACACACCTTTTGGGGAACCTTGGTCTTACACAATGTTTTATGAGTGGACTTGCATAACAGGAGTCATAGGATCCTAGAATAATGGATTATTCCAACCCCCCGCTCAAGGCAGGAATACAAATCAAAGGATATCTGACAAATGGTTGTCCAATTTTCTCTTGAATGCCTCTAGTGTTGAAGCACTCACCACCTCTCTAGGTAACTGTTTCCATTGTCATACTGCTCTAACGGTTAGGAAGTTTTTTTCTGATATTCAATCGAAATCTGGCTCCTTGTAACTTGAGCATATTGCTATGTGTCCTGTACTCTGGGATTCTATCCCTCTTTTGTATGACAATTTTTCAAGTATTTGACGGGTGCTATCATATCTCCCCTCAGCTTTCTTTTCTCAAGGCTAAACATGCCCAGTTTTTTCAATGTTTTCTCATAGGGCTTGGTTTCCAGTCCTCTGATCATCCTTTTTGTCCTCTTCTGAACTTGATCCAGTTTGTCGGCATCCTTCTTAAAGTGCAGTGTTCACAACGGGACACAGTACTCACAGTACTAACCAGTGCTGAATAGAGGAGAGCTAAAACTTGACAGATTTTGGAAACTATACTTTTGCCAATGCAGCCTAAAATATCATTTGCCTTTTTTTGCAGCCAAATTGCACTACTGGCTTATATTCAACTTGTGATTGACAGTAATTCCTTCACATTCATAGTATTACTGAGTCAAGTATGCCCCATCTTTTTTTTTTTTTGCTGTCTTCCACATTTTTTTCTTATTATAATTATTTATAGTTCTGCCTTTAGAATTTCTTTTAAGAAACTCCCATTGATCTTGGACTCCTTTTTCTGTTAGGATCTCCTGCCATGGGCTCTTACTTGTCATTGTCCTGAATTTATTGAAATTGCCTTTTCTAAGCTCAAGTGTACTTGTGCGGCTATACTGTGCTTTTGTTCCTTTGAAATCAAGGACTCAAGTAGAATATGGTTACTTTCCCCTAGTGTTTCCCTTACTGCCATTTCTTCCACCAATTCATCTCTATTAGTTAGAATCAAGTCAAGGGTATCCTTTAGTTTCTTCTTCCAAGAAAAAATTATCAGGAGAAAATTATCAGCAACATAAGCCAAAGATTTCTTGGAAAGGCCATATTTGGCAGAATTTGCCTCCCAACAGATATCAGGAAAACTGAAATCAACCATTACAACTAAATCGTCTCTCTCTGAAATTCTTGCAATTTATTTTTCAAAGGTTTCATCTATATCTTCTCTTCAATTTGGTGGTAGTAGACTCCAATTATCATATATGTTTTGTTTTTTGTCCCAGTTATATAAACCAGATGTTCTCAAGGGAACAACCAAGCTTGTCCTCCTGTATTTCTGTGCAGGAATATGTATTTTCGATATATACTGCAACTCCACCTCCACTTGCTGTATCAAGTCATGGGAGTCATTCCACCAAGTTACAGTTATCCTTATCAAATCATATTTATCCTCCTGAACTAAGATTTCCAGTTCTTCCTCTTTGTTTCTCATACTTCTGGTATTTGTATATAGACGCTGGAGATTCTGTGATTGGTGGTCTGCTTTCCTTCATACATTTTTATGAAGATTATTATTGGGCCCCATGAGAGCTGCTCATAGTTTCCTTTTCCCTTTCTCCCCTACAGTCTCTCAAAACCATCCAGCTTTTTATAAATTTACCCACATCCATCTTTCTCATTTATAGCAAGCCAATTTCACAAGTATTGCTGCATTCCACATTCTAAACACAAAACAAAAGCAGCAACCCTGCAGTCTGGGTGGGTCTGGACAGATCTTTCTTTCTCAGTAGAATTTTGGATGCAATCAATAATTTGGTAATCACCTAAAAAGCATCTGCAGGAATACAGAGGTTGCAGTAGTAAAGGGAGAACCCCCCCTTCCCCAACTCCAGTGACAGAAATAGTTCTTTTAGAAAATGACCCTGCTAGATTCAGCTCATACTCGGTGTTCTGCAGTGCTAGTTACAGAGAGGCTAAACTATGGCAGTGCACCATAGCAGTTTTCCCAATTCCAGATGAGAAGTGATATGTGCTCCAAATGAAGTTAAGCTGTATTCCATATATTCCAGTTGAAAGATAACAGCTAGATACCCACTTCACAGCCCTTTTCATTTCATTTTAAGCTCTCTTTCTTCCCTAGTAAAAATAGCTGGAGGAGCAACTGAATTTCCCCAGTGATCATTGTTGTGTAGTTGGAGTACTCCAGAAACACAGTATCTTTGTAATAGTAACTGGCATTTCCTTATGCAATATTAAGGAACTGAATATTTGCTTGTTGTCAGGTCCACTTGTTACAGCTGGATTGCTCTATTTTTCTGTGGCAGTAAATTTTAAGGTTGGAATAACTGTTTTAACTAAGTTAATCTTAGTTAATAATGAAGTTATTTACATATTTACACACTATATTTCTGCCAATGCACTCTACTGTATATGATTTGCAATTCAAAATAACAGCATACAGTCTAAAAAAGCTGTGATTCACAGGAATCAAGTGATGGGGAAGGAAAATGAACACATTGAGTTACAAACTATCAGATAATTTGTATTCTCAAAGGCTTTCACGGTCAGGAGCATGCCAAAAAGGTCAACGAACTCTACCCAGCCACAAGGACTGGTGATCACTGCACACAATAGACTAGCTAATGACACCCATCAATCACAGTGACAGATCATCTCCCCCTTATCACAACAATAAACCCATAACAAAAAACACCCTGATCACCATAATCACCCAATCATCTGAAAAGGACAAAAAGCTGATCCCACAGCTACAAATACTCAACTATCCCACACACTACACCAGAACACAGACAGAGTTCTAGCTTCTGTCCTCTGAAGATGCCGGCCACAGAGACTGGCAAAACGTTAGGAAGAAAAACCTCCAGAACATGGCCAAACAGCCCAAAAAAACCTACAACAACTGTCAGATAATTCCTAAAGAGAAGAGGAAGCACCACATGGAAGAAGGTTCTAGCTGAACTTTTCACAGAGCCTATAGTTTCCTCCTCCTTTGTGCTTAGGGTGATTGACTGCTAACTGAAGCCATTCTGGAAGACAAGAAGGCAAATGGTTGCAATCAAGCCAGAGAGGAGACATTGATTTATTCAGTCAGATGCAGCCAATTACTGCAAATCCATGAAGCTACCCACAAGATGCCCTGACCTCCATCACAACAAACTGTCTCACTCTTATAGATGGCACCATGTTGATCTGATAGGGCCATGGAGAATGTCACTAGCTCAGCATGCAGTTAACTGTAAAACAAGGTACTTACCAGGTTTGCAAGAATATAATGATAGCCTTTAACATGTTTGCCAACACTTACAATCTGTAGGAAGAGGAAAATAAAGGTCTTGTATTACTTTAAGCACTGTAACTTATGACATATTATTTTAGTATGTATTACTATTTCAATGTTTATCCACATAAAAAGTCACTTAATAATTTTGATACAGAGGTGTAGGAAAATGCAGCTAACTCAGGTTGTTCTAGTTTCTATCAAACTGCTGTGACATTGCCATGGTTTGTGAGCAGGAGGGTCACTCTGTTTGGTAGGGAACAGACTTCTAGAGGCTTGTAAAATGCACTTCTACATATACACATACTGTATACATACTTTCAGATACATAGGCTAAAGATGTTATAGAAGGACACAGTACCACATATACACTTTAGTTCTAAAGCAGGGTGAGCAGGGTAAATTACTCTGAGAAAACAATATTACATCAGCAACATGTGAAAATGGACATTTGAATTGAAATCATCCACTATAGTATCAAAACACCCCCTAACTCTTTGGTTAGCTCCTTTTTATTTCCATTCCTGAGCCAGCCTTCTGCTCATGACAAATCTTGGAACCCACCAGAGGCAGAACTCCCCAGAGACATTTCTGCAGAGGAAAGCAAGTCACTAAGTAAGGCCAATCAGAATCAGGTTCTCCACTACCAGCTACATTACCGAACATTTCCCATTGAAGAAAGCACTTGCAATAGCTCCACTGTGTAGGAATGCAATTAAGTGCTGCTCCTTTGAATCCTGTAAAGCTTTTTCACTGGGATAGACAACTGTCAGCCATTGGTCTTTGCTTGACAAACTAAGATATACAATCTTTCCAGAGTGTCTGACTTTCTTGGGAAAGACCAGCTTGTTAATTTGTGCTTGAAATATTATTTCATATCCCTTTCTTTTACTGTATCTTATTTAGATTTAGCTGCTGTTTTACTAAGGTCAATGATTTTTATTCCATTTCATATGGCTTAATTTTAATCCTGAAAATCAAAACAAGATTCAAAGCTACCGTTGCAGACTGGAATGCTGGGCCAAAATAAGTAAGATGAAAGTAAAAGGGAAAAAAGAATTTGAAGCCTTGCTACAAAAATATCAGACACAAGTACAGGATTGGAGAGACCTGACTTGTATATGTTAATAGGATCTAGGTGATAAACTCAACCCGAGCCAACAATCTGAGGCTACAAAGGTAATCTTAGTCTGTAACATGCAACCATAACATGCAGATCACAGAAGTCATTCCACTCTGAGAATAGGTTGTATCTGCAGTACTGTTTCCAGCTGAGGACACCATATTTTAAGAATGATACTTAGCAGCCTGGAGTATATTGAGAAAGAGATGTTCAGAATGGCTGGGGGAACTGGGAAATCACAACCTGTGTGGGAAGTTTGAATGAGGTGTATATGTTTAGCCTGGTGAAGAAAATCAAGAGAATACCTGACAGTAGTCTTGAAATATCTGAAGTGCTAACACAGAAAAATACCATACAATTGCACTCATTTCACACGCTAGCAAGGTTATGCTCTAAATCCTCCAATGCAGGCTTCAGCAGTATGTGGACCGAGAACTCCCAGAAGTACAAGGTGGATTTTGAAGGGGCAGAGGAACTAGAGACCAAATTGCTAACATGTGCTGGATTATGGAGAAAGCCAGAGAGTTCCAGAAAAACATCTACTTCTGCTTCATTGACTACGCAAAAGCCTTTGACTGTGTGGACCACAGCAAACTATGGCAAGTTCTTAAAGAAATGGGAGTACCTGATCACCTTATCTATCTCCTGAGAAATCTATATGTGGGACAGGAAGCAACAGTTAGAACTGGATATGGAACAACTGATTGGTTCAAAATTGGGAAAGGAGTACGACAAGGCTGTATATTGTCCCCCTGCTTATTTAACTTATATGCAGAATGTTGTTGTTGTTTAGTCGTTAAATCGTGTCCGACTCTTCATGACCCCATGGACCAGAGCACGCCAGGCCCTCCTGTCTTCCACTGCCTCCCGGAGTTTGGTCAAATTCATGTTGGTCGCTTCGGTGACACTGTCCAACCATCTCGTCCTCTGTCGTCCCCTTCTCCTGCTGTCTAGGTTTGTCATCGCTTTCCTCCCAAGAAGCAGGTGTCTTTGAATTTCATGGCTGCTGTCACCATCTGCAGTGATCATAGAGCCCAAGAAAGTAAAATCTGTCACTGTCTCCATATCTCCCCGTTCCATTTGCCAGGCGGTAATGGGACCAGTGGCCATGATCTTAGTTTTTTTGATGTTGAGCTTCAGACCATTTTTTGCGCTCTCCTCTTTCACCCTCATTAAGAGATTCTTTAATTCCTCCTCACTTTCTGCCATCAGAGTGGTATCATCTGCAAATCTGAGGTTATTGATATTTCTTCCGGCAATCTTAATTCCGGCTTCGGATTCATCCAGTCCAGCCTTTCGCATGATGTATTCTGCATATAAGTTAAATAAGCAGGGAGACAATATACAGCCTTCTCGTACTCCTTTCCCAATTTTGAACCAATCAGTTGTTCCATATCCAGTTCTAATTGTTGCTTCCTGTCCCACATATAGATTTCTCAGGAGATAGATAAGGTGGTCAGGCACTCCCATTTCTTTAAGAACTTGCCATAGTTTGTTGTGGTCCACACAGTCAAAGGCTTTTGCATAGTCGATGAAGCAGAAGTAGATGTTTTTCTGGAACTCTCTGGCTTTCTCCATAATCCAGCGCATGTTAGCAATTTGGTCTCTCGTTCCTCTGCCCCTTCGAAATCCAGCTTGTACTTCTGGGAGTTCTCAGTCCACATACTGCTGAAGCCTACCTTGTAGGATTTAGAGCATCACCTTGCTAGCGTGTGAAATGAGTGCAATTGTACGGTAGTTGGAGCATTCTTTGGCACTGCCCTTCTTTGGGATTGGGATGTAGACTGATCTTTTCCAATCCTCTGGCTACTGCTGAGTTTTCCAAACTTGCTGGCATATTGAATGTAGCACCTTAACAGCGTCATCTTTTAAGATTATGCAGAATACATCATGTGAAAGGCTGGACTGGAGGAATTCCAAGCCGGAATTAAGATTGCCGGAAGAAATATCAACAACCTCAGATATGCAGACGATACCACTCTGATGGCAGAAAGTGAGGAGCAATTAAAGAACCTCTTAATGAGGGTGAAAGAGGAGAGCGCAAAAAATGATCTGAAGCTCAACATCAAAAAAACTAAGATCATGGCCACTGGTCCCATCACCTCCTGGCAAATAGAAGGGGAAGATATGGAGGCAGTGACAGATTTTACTTTCTTGGGCTCCATGATCACTGCAGATGGTGACAGCAGCCACGAAATTAAAAGACACCTGCTTCTTGGGAGGAAAGCGATGACAAACCTAGACAGCATCTTAAAAAGCAGAGACATCACCTTGCCGACAAAGGTCCGCATAGTCAAAGCTATGGTTTTTCCACTAGCGATGAATGGATGGAAGTGAGAGCTGGACCATAAAGAAGGCTGACTGCCGAAGAATTGATGCGTTTGAATTGTGGTGCTGGAGGAGACTCTTGAGAGTCCCCTGGACTGCAAGGAGAACAAACCTATCCATTCTAAAGGAAATCAACCCTGAGTGCTCACTGGAAGGACAGATCCTGAAGCTGAGGCTCCAGTACTTTGACCATCTCATGAGAAGAGAAGACTCCCTGGAAAAGACCCTGATGCTGGGAAAGTGTGAGGGCAAGAGGAGAAGGGGACGACAGAGGACGAGATGGTTGGACAGTATCATTGAAGCTACCAACATGAATTTGACCAAACTCTGGGAGGCAGTGGAAGACAGGAGGGCCTGGCGTGCTCTGGTCCATGGGGTCACGAAGAGTCGGACATGACTTAACGACTAAACAACAACAACAACACATATAAAAGGGATTGAATTGGTTCTCTGCTGCTCCAGTGGACTGGACTAGTTCCAATATACACAGATCAATGGAAATGACACAGAAACACATTTGGGCTAAACAAAACCTCCCTTTGTAATTTCCGAACGTTGAGACAACAGAAATGAAGAAATTGTTTAATGTCAAGAACTCTTGACAATGGAACAGCTCTTCAGGGGCTGGTGCGTTTTCTTTCACTTCAGATGTTTAAGGTGAAACTGGATGGCCATCTGACAAGAATAATACTGCTTCATCCTATAATGCAAGTCCTGCATTCAGCATAGACTTGTATTAATTAGATTACCGCCAAATTCCTTGCCAAATATATGCCTTAAATCAGGATGTTATTTCCAGACAAAGAGACCAGTGGAACCAGTGGGAGCTGGGTAAGTCAACACTCATTTAAGGGCCTATCTACGTTTCTCAAAAAAAAAAAAAAAGAAAAAGAAAAAAACCCAAAACAAAACAAAACAAAAAAACAATATGTAGCACTTTAATTTTAGCCGAATAAGTCACGTTTTTTGAGTCGTTTCCTGTGTTCCTACTTAGTAATTGAAATACATATTTTCCATTAACATACCAAAGTGGGAGACTATATACTTTCAGCTTGTGTCCTTAAATCAGGCATGCATGGAGAAGCTTGCTTTTAAAACTGGCTGTAAGGTTCACAATGGGCTCAAGTCGGTTAAGAAAACAACATGCTAAAATAAATGGCCTTCTGGTGGCTGCTTATTTTAACTTGCTTCCTACGAAAATAGAGTCAGAGGAAAATAAATGCACACTTTGGAATTCATTGTGTGAATGTGAAACTCAGCATGATCTTTAACATAAGTCAAATCTCAGGTTTTTTTTGGCTGTGTGACCAAGCTTTAAGTTCCATTGATTCTAGCTTAGTTGTAACTAACAAGTAAATTTAGGCCTCTGATTTTTGTGTTTTTTCTAAAGTGCATTTTTAAGCTGAAGAACTTTTTAAAGATGAAAGGTAGGCCATATATTTATAATCTTAGAACTTAGAACTGCACAGTTGGAAGTGACCCTATGCACCATAGAATCTAGTCCTTATCAAGGAGGCACAGTAGGGAATCAAACTCCCAAACTCTGGCTCTGCAGCCAGGTACCTAAACTACCGAGCTAATTTCTTAACTTCAGAAATAAATTTATATGAATCTTTCTAAAAGAGAAGTGTCAGTGGCAAAGATCTCTTATTTAAATATATTTCAAGATAAGACTTTTAAAAAAATGTCCTACAATAAGGAATTGTTAAGCAGTTGTTGAAAGCTACTGCCATTCCTATTGAGCAACATTTTTGCCTGTAAACTGTCCAGGAAAAGAAAACAAGACCAAATACAGAGCCTCCTCATTCTGTACAGGCATAGTGGCTTCAGAGAGGTAAAAAAGATTGAGAGTATAATGGGACTATTGTCTCAGGAGATTTTTATGCAGTACCTGAAGCAAGAATAAATCTTTCACAAAGCCGTCCACAAAATATTTTAAAAGCCTTTGAGGGGGAAGAGGATGATTCACTGAGTGCTGGAAAATGTTCAGAACAGCTGCAATAATACTAAAGCCAGACTTTAGAAAAAGGTTTTGCTATGTAGCAGGTTTTACAGGTTCTATTGACACTAAGGTTATCTGCTGATGTTCTCCATTCTCCAATAAAAGCAGAAGAACCAACTAGGTATTCCTAACTAGATTCTTGTTTTTAAAGCCACCTAATTAGGATGGAAAAGCAAAATCAGAAGCCTGTATTAAGAAAAGCTATTTTGGCAAGTTTCCTCTTCTTGCTATTGTGTTTAAAAACAACAACACACAACTTTCTTTCTGTTTTTTTCACAGCTCACTTCAGGGAAATGTATGCAGCTGCTCATTTTGGAAAATTCTAGTCTCATGTCCAGATTTAAATATTCAAAGCACTGAAAATGCTACTTCTAATTGTACTATTTGAAATAGTGATTTGTATGTGAAATGTGTATTAATCCATAGCTCATGATGGTTAAATAGTCTTATCACATCAAGCCTTCTACAAATATAGCAGCAGTACAGCTATCAGAGGAGCAAGTGACAGAAGCTGTTTAATTAACAGCCTCCATTCTTGCTGCAGAAAAGATCTTAAAGAGTAAGGATGTGCCACTGAAGACCAAGACCAAGATCATGCATATTATGGTATTCCTTATCACAATGTACAGATGTGAAAATTGGGCGGTGAAGAAAACAGTCAAGAAAATCTTTTGACTCATTCAAAACGTATTGTTGGGAGGAGAGCTTTACAGACATCATAAGCCACTAGGAAGACAAAATAAGTGGATATTAGATGAGGTTGAAACTCTCTAGAAGAGAAAATGACTAAAATGGTGTAAGGAAATGGAAGGAAACGGAATTGTAGTCATGCAAAAATGGAGTCTGTTAGGTTCTGTGTAAGATGAATTCAGAAAGAGATGTTTTTCACTCTTGTTATGCAGAGTTGTTTGTCAAAGTCACAAGGTCGGACAGTCCAGAGAGAAGAAACATAACAAAAACCACTAACGGGGAGAAGATAAGACACCTGGAGCTTGGATCATGAGAACTTTGGGTGGTGATCGGAGTGTTCTGAATTACGCCTACTTGGACTTAATTGGGTGTCAGCTTGAAAGTGTAATGAAGAAGGAGGTCCTAAAGGGATGTAAAATGAGCGGTCTGTGGAATGTGAGACAGAGAGGCTTGTTTTTATTTTAAAGAAGAAGGGGGGAATAGCCCAGCTTCTAGATGCCAACATGTAGGACATAGAGCAAAGATGTTTTTATTTTAATTAGAAATTGTAGGTTTATTTAAACATTGTAACAGTCTGGAAATGCTCAATGCTTATGCTTTAAAGCTACAACTGTATTCTAATGAAACTTTATTTTCTTAATAAAACAAATATAATTCTTCAACAAGGATCTAGTCTCTTGAAAAAGCAGGACTATCTAAATCCAGTGTGGATGAAAGAAAGTTAATAGTTGCTACTGTAAGTTAAAAGGTCCTACTGTCCTACTTGGTAAGGCTGTTGTGCATTGTAAGGAAACACAAAATGTTTTATTGCTTTGGAAGCAATCAAAGGTTACTTTTAAGGTTCAGGCTTGTCTATGGGGCTTACTATGCACTTCTGAGGCCGAAAGGACCTACCTCAGGAAATAAAGGTGGTAGTTTTGCACCCAGAGGGACTCCCTGACCGCAATCTTTGTCTCTTTAGGGAGACAGGATCGTTACAAGTGGGTCTACTGTATTTTAGGTATATCATAAATAGATCAGTGAGTTAGGTATTTAGCTCCAGAGCCAGGTATTGGGAGTTCTATTCCCTATTATAGATTTAATTTCAGTTGGGGTTTTGTCTGCTCTCTTGTTTAATGTCTTACTTTGTTGTTTATTATTAAATCTTAGTTTATGTTCTTGATGCTCTTATTGTATGCTGCCCAGAGTAGTGGCCTGGCCACTAGATGAGTGGAGTATAAATTGAATAAAATAAATAAATACTGTATGTCCCACAAGACAAGCCAGGCTCTGTAGTGCTCGGCAAGCTGTATAGCCCCAGAGTGCCTGCAAAAGAGAACAGTTAACCACTTCCGACTACTTTCTACCTGGAAGCCCTGAAAAGGATTGCCATCAGTCAGAATTGACTTGACAGCACATTGTTGTTGCTGTTGCCATGATTCACTAGAAAGGGCATTAAGCTGCACTCAATTTGGCAGTTTCCTGTGCAGAAGATTGAGGGGAAAAACAAACATATGGGAAAATGAGACGAGAAGCAAGGAAATCCTACTGATGCAAGTGGAAGTCTCAGTGGTAAGCCTCAATATAGCAAGACTGGGATAATCACTGTCATTAAAGGTGTTTCTCTCCAACTGAACTGGCCACGTTTTATTCTGTGGAAACTGCCTAGAGAATACATGGGCCAAGATTGGCTGGTATAAAATATTGGCCAGCAGATATGTCTAGAATCCTCCTCCTTCAGATTCCTTGCTGAGAATCTAGGGAAAATATTGTACAAAATGATCCTCATACCCCTATGTATTTATTTAGCACACTTTTAAACTGCCCTCTAACCAAAGTTCTTTGAGTACCTCTCCTTATCTCTATTGTTTTCCACACATTTACTTTAGAAACATTATTCTTTTTGAATAAAAATCTGGGACGGATGGAGAAATCATCTTTATACATTTTCCCACTATAAACATTCATATAATGATGCTACCAATCAGATTTCTTCCCAGGAAACCTCTCTGCCTGCCTGTCTGTCTGTCTCTCTCTCTTTCTCTGTGTAAAACAAAAAACCACATATTTCTACAAATTGGATGAAACTCTCAAAAGTCATTTCCACTTAATATTTTTTCAATACAAGATATGAGAGTTCTTTCCCTTATGCCTGTGCCCATGCAGATGAAATAAAAGGTCAGCTAAGTAATTATTGATAATTTTGTGTGTAGATACATTCAGAGGGAAGTGTGGGAGTTAATTAATTTATAGCTGCTACAATGTTATCTATGTAGTTAATTTACAATGAAGGAAGTCCATTTTCAAGCATCAGAAGGCCATACTCTAAGAGCAGAGATTTACAAGACTATTAAGCACAATTTAGTTCTTACAGGCAAAGGAAGGAGCTTTGGAAATGGATCTGAGAAAAAGTAATTTTCTGCAAAGCACTTTGAAATTCAGGAGTACAAAATCGTAATTTTAGTAAGGCTGAGCAGCTGAAAATGCATCTTTTAAAGTGTGGCACAAGTCATATCACAATGTGGGGAAATTGCTAAAGCATCATATCATCCTGAGAGATCATAACCTAATGAATTCCTCTCCTCCTAACAGTTGGCAACATATGGCCACTAAAAGCAAAGCAAAGCAAAGCAAACCAAATCTTGGGCAGTAGTATATTTCATGCTAGAATCAACATTTGGCCCAGTCAAGCAAACATAAGTAGTGCTGGTCCAAGAGTACTGATATTTGTGAATATTTTTGCATTCCTTTAAAGCACTGGTTCCCAATCTTGGGTCCACAGATGTTCTTGGACTGCAACTCCCAGAAGCCTTCACCACTAGTTGTGCTGGCCAGAATTTCTGGGAGTTGTAGTCCAAGAACATCTGGGGACCCAAAGTTAGGAACCACTGCTTTAAAGCATCTCCTCCATTTAGCCCATCTCCTTCCTCAGTCGAAGGTATTCACTCTCCAGTCTCTATTCAGATAGTGACAGATTTGTTTGCTTTCAAGTGGTGTTGTCTGATTGTTTCGGTGGCAAGATGATTTCATCAAACTGTCTACATGATTCCTGGCTAGAACTACAGAGGTTTTTTTGTTTTGTTTTTGTACAGAACATGAAGGTACAGAAAATGAAGTTTAAGGTGAAATGGTGCTGAAGCAGCAAGAGAGTAGTGAGAAAGACTGCATGCACTGGAGAGACATACACAGATGACAACAGTTAAGTAAACTCACCAAGGAATCATGAAGGACAGTGAGTTGTTTACATGGATACTTCCCTCAACAATTTACAGAGATCTGGCAGAAACTTTGTTTGGCATGTGTAATATTATGGACAAACTTTAACTCTTAATGGGACCTGTTTTGGTAATCTGTGGGACTGTTTCCTAAATTGGAAATTTTAAGAAGAATTTTGGAATAGGAGATTACTGGAATCCTGCCTGCTTGTGTATTGTTTGTTTTCAGCAACTGCATTCAATACATTGTTTGCATGTATTTATTTTGTATATTATCCTTTGTAGACTCTTTCTATACATATACTTTGCAGTTATTTTTGTGCTATTCCTTGTAATGGCTATTGCTGTATGCACTGGGGACCACTTTTATCCTTTTTGCGATTTATTCCACTTCAGACATGCTCGTTGGCCAAAATTAAGCACAGAGATAACTCAAGCCCTTCCAACATTCTTTTCATGTTTAAGAGCTCTATGTTTTATTTAGCTGCTACATATTCCACTTCTGTTCATACACCTTGCCTACTCTGATCTCTTTCCTACTTGTTTCAAGAATCCAGATGAGAAAACTAATTCAGATGAAAGGCTCGGGTACATTTTTTGATAGTCCACCAAGCTTTGTTTACATCAAGTATAGGCAACTTCCAGAGGTCTACAAGTGCTTACCTCTGCACTTGAAGGTTGCTACCACCCCAGTGCCCACCCACTCTAGAAGTATTTTTCTTTAATAAGCATCTTTTTTAAAATTGAAAAAGGTGCCTCACCCCCTCTAGAACTTATGACATTTTTACAACACTTCCAAAACATGGCAAAATTGCTTCCTATGCCACAAGAGGGCAATCTGATCATTTTAAACCAACTTTTTAACAATTTGGGAGTTGGAGGTGGTGGGTGACCTTGAAGGCACATTTGGACTCCTTGGGTGCTGCATGTAGCCTGTTGGTCACACACCTATACCTGGCTTTCAGGCATGACTGTCCAAGGCTTCAGATCTTAATTCAGAATGGGAATTATTATTGTCAGAGGTTACATGACTATAGCAGGATTTAATCTACAGAGCCTGCTTGGGGCATTATGAGAAATCAATGGTTCCCAACCTCGGGTCCCCAGATGTTTTTGGATGAAAGCTCCCGGAAGCTTTCACCACTAGCTGTGCTGGCCAGGATTTATGGGAGTTGTCATCCAAGAATATCTGGGGACCCAAGGTGAGGACGCTAAACCATTGCTTGCTTGGTTTAGCAGCCTATGGTTGGACAACAAAATCAGGCTCCTGGTTGCAGATGGTCAAGCAATCTAATTTCATTCATTCTTTTATGTTCTCTCTGAGGACCCAGCTCCTGTACTAAAGACATCTGTGACAGCTGAAGATTGATAAGGCATTATCATGTTGCCAATTCTCTTGCCACTGGTTGGTGATAGAATAGGTCAGGGAACAACAGTGCTCTCGTTCTTTAGGGTCTCTGGCCACATTTGACAAGCATCTGAACAAAACATACTCTTAAAGATTCTTTTTGTTAATCCTTTCATTACAACAGTCTTGAATAAAAGTACTTATTGCTGTGGCTGCTCTTTCTATACAGACACATACTTTTATAGCACCATATTTCTACTGGCAACATGTAAAACACCAGGGTTAGCAGTAGCATAAGATAGAGAGACTGGATTGGGTAGATTGTTGCAGAAGGAGAATTTAAGAAAAGGAAGTAGTCTGCTGTGGTTGTTGCTGGAGAAGCCTTTTAGATCAAACTGCAATTGTTACATCTTGAACTCTTGGTATAGCTTGCAAAGACTTTTTAATGTGTTTCTCTTGTTAGTTACAGATAAAAGTCTTTGTCATTTTTTAAAATGTTCTTTTTTTTCCTTTGCAAGGTTGTGGCAGAGCTATACAGCTAGACTGGAGAGTAACTACTGTAGACCATGAGAAGGTGGGCAGAGAAGTGTCCCAGTTGTCAGACAATGAAGAAGAACTGAGAAGGGTCTGTAAATGTGCCAGTAGTATGAGTGACAGTTTTCTAGCTGCTTTCCCTTTGTCTTTGCAGCCAGCTAGGCAGAACAGGTGAAGCAATGGAACAAATTAGGATTAAACAAGAGTTCAGAGTTAAAATGCAATGGCAAGTCACACTTAACATAAAATGAGATTCAATAAGCCAACTTCAAAACATGGTTTCAGATTGCACTCAATTGTTTGGACAGTTTTTAATGTAAGACAAGCTACAGTTAAAGTAAACGAACCATGGTTTAGAAAAACTGACCAGTGCATTTTAATTATCAATGGAAGCACCAGTCAGTATACCTACAAGTTTATATCCAAGGATTCAAATATCTTTGGCATTTAGCGCACATATCACAGTGAAAACATGATAGGAAAATTTTATATAACTCAATACCTGCAAAGACTATTTTATGCTCACACCTAGAAAACCCTTTTTCTTATTCTTTTAACATTAACTGTAAATTAACTGTAATTTCTTTATATTTCTTTGTGTGTGAGCTAAAGAAAGATTTGATTACAATGTGTAAAGTTGTTTTCTCAAAACACATCCTGATGCAGAAACAAAGGGGTATGGAGAAATAATTTCCCTAGTGGGATCATTTTTGTCCCTGCAGTTCTGTAGAATCTGGAAGACAATATCATTTTGTCACTGATTCCAACTCATAGCATTTTAGGTTTTCATGCAATAAAGCGTGTTAAAACTCTCATGCCAAAAGACATCAACCTACCAAAATAATCTCAAATACCACTAGATGGCAGTCCGTTGCTGTGATTCACAAGTGGCGCATGCTTTCCAGCTCTTAAACAAAAATGACATTTCACATCCCCATTTCTTTTTAACTCATACAGACCTTTTCTGTCAGCAAAGATTGGATACATATGATTTATGACCTTGTGAATTATTGTAAGGATTTCTGAATGCAGATTGGTTTTCACTTTGATTCCACTTTATTTATTTAATGCATCCAGATACAGCCCTTCATCCCATCAGGATTTTAGGACAATGTACAATTATGCATACGTAGCACTTGATTGCTCTACAGTCAATTATCACACTTTTACTGACTGGCAAATGATTGTGTGGATTGTCTCCATGGAACAGCATTCACTTGAAGTGAAGGGAAGAGATACAATAATTTCCATCCATAAAGATGCATTCATGCATGCAAGCCTTCACTTGATGTTATCAAGTGATGAACATTCATTTGTGATCCATGCCCCAAATGTATGCTGAACAATTCAGAAGGCCAAGATCAGTACCATAGATACATAGAAACCTACATCCATGTTTGCCCTAGCAAATGATTCATTGATCTCTGATAACAGTGATGAGAAGACCTCCAGCTCAGAGCTGAGGATATAGAGCACACTGTTGTCACAAGTTTGCTCAGCTCCAGATCTCAGACCCCATCTCCGTCAACTTGACAGCTCCAAGACAGAGAGGCAGGAAGTACAGCTACGGCATTCCAAACAACCTGAATTACAAAAGGTATCAACCTGGCTCAAGAAGAGAAGGTTGGGGCTCACCCTTTGAGTTGTGACTAAAGTACTCTAAGTATAAATAGAAAGCAAGCCTCAGATGTATGCTGTTCCTTTCTGAGATGGGGAGGGATGGAGAACATTCCTTCTAACATCTCAAAAAGGCATGGCACAGAATCAAGAATAAAAGTTGCAATTCCATGCATACCTAACTAGAAATCCGCTCTATTGCTCTTATATTTTTCTAAAATGGTTTTAATTATGCTTTTCATAATTTTGTTTTAGTTTTTGTTTAGCATCATATTTAAGTGTGTTTATGTTTTTATTGTACGTTTGTCATGGGGACGTCTGACTTTAACATGGTTCAGTTTATGGCTGAAATCCTGTTGGCACAGCTGTGCTTGCAAAAAGCTAATGATATCAACAGCAGGAGTGATTTTTTGGAAATTAAAACTTACTACCTCTGTCCTGAAGCTCCCATGGCTCCCACATGATGAAACAAATTATATGTGAGTTGTAGGAGCTGCAGGACAGAAGGAGAATATATTCAGTGTCTGAAAATTGCCCCCTGCTGATGACACCATCAGCCTTCCACATGTGTAGTTATGTCAACAGGATTTTAGCTTCTGTACCTATAGCGTTAGTGTTGACTTGTAATTACAATCATTTGGAAGTCGCTAAAATATTATTAAAACAAATAACTTCTGTTTGTTGTTAATATACATTAAAACATATTTTAAAATTTAAAAAGCAATTTATGCATTATTTGAAACCATACCCAAGTGTCTAAAAGATGACACATGTATATTGGTGGTGGGGAGGAGGAAAACGAAAGGCTAAATATGCAATTCTGTGCAAGTCTAACCAGAAACTCTTACGACTTACTCCCAAGTAAATGTGCAGATAAATCAGTGAAAAGAAGTTGGGAAGGGACATTGCTTCAACAATGTTTTTCCTCAAACTTCCCACTGAAGTCTTAAAGGAGCCTCATTGTGCAGTGGTTATACTGCAGTCCTGAAGTCAAAACTCTGCTCACAACTTGAGTTCAATCCTGTGGGCTCAGGTAGCTGGCTCAAGATTGTCTTTGCCTTCCATCCTAATAAGGTTAGTAAACTGAGTATCCAGCTCACAGGGTGTGTGTGCATGCGGAATGTGTAGCCTGCATAATTAAATTGTAAACCATCCAGAAAGTGCTTTAAGTGCTATGGGGTGGTATATAAGCAGCACACTTTACTTTGTTTTTAATTTTTTTTTGTTAAGGTACTGTTTCTAACTTTAAGAGAGGTTCAATTTTGTTGGTTTTATCCAATCATGCAAAATAATTGTGTGTCCATAAGGAAAATGGGAGTTCTAGTGGTTTTAAATAAGCAATTGAAACAAGTGCTTCCCAGCCTCATACCTTGTTTCAAAAGACTGAGCCTTAGGAACTATTTACGTAAGTAGTAAGAATGTGACTGGCTGTATAGCTTGATGAGTTAGGGGTTGGGAGTTCAATTCCCCATTGTGCATGCCAAAAGAAGACGCAGCCTGTACAGCCTTGGGCAAGCTGCACATTATTTCATGCAAAGAAAGCAAAATAGCAGAAATAACATTTAGTGCAAGGTAATGCTCGAGGGACGTGGTGGCGCTGTGGGTTAAACCACAGAAGCCTCTGTGCTGCAAGGTCAGAAGACCAGCAGTCGTAAGATCGAATCCACGCGACGGAGTGAGCTCCCGTCGCTTGTCCCAGCTCCTGCCAACCTAGCAGTTTGAAAACATGTAAAAATGCGAGTAGATAAATAGGTACCACCTCGGTGGGAAGGTAACGGCGTTCCGTGTCTAGTCGCGCTGGCCACGTGACCACGGAAACTGTCTTCGGACAAACGCTGGCTTTACGGCTTGGAAACGGGGATGAGCACCGCGCCCTAGAGTCGGACACGACTGGACTAAATGTCAAGGGGAACCTTTACCTTTACCTAATGCTTTAATGCAAGTAATGTAAATTGCACAACACAATTATTGCTATTGCTATGTTGTATGGCAGCCTGAGACAACTCTTCTTTTAAACAGTTGGCCGGTGCTTCTCTGCTTAATTTATCTGTGTAGCTTGCTTCTCAGAAGGAACAAACACTAATTCGGTGGAGAAACTGTTTGCATAAATTACAGAAACACTCACAAGGAAAAACAGCACTGCTTTTCTTACTCTCAACTGGAGGTGAGGAATCTCACAGGGGCTTGAATATTCCTCATTGTGGTGCCTCCCCCTCCCTCCCAGAGCCAACCCATTCTCAATTGAGAATTCTCCCTTGCCAAACTAAATAAGTGAGTCACAAAAGGGTGACTACGGTCAAATGACAATGTTGTAAACTGATTTTTTTTTAAAGTTCAGTTGAGATAGTTTCAGATGTATTTATTTAAAACCAGTCCAGACTCAATCTGTAAGAGAGTTTTTTTCAAAGGAAAATGGTTGCACAGTTGAATAATGGTAGGATGTAGCTCATCACATAGACATACACTCCTCAAAAGACTGTTCCTCAGACACCCCGTCACTCAGTCAAGCTTCAGTATTAGAAATAAGCTGGAATGGGAAGAAAACATGGGGGATAGTCTGGGAGAAAACCTTCAGAGAGGATGAGTGGAATATTCAGCTCCTCTCATCATATAATGCAGGAGTAGGCAATACCTTTATAGATCACTTTAAAAAAATCATACAACCTGCTAGCTTTCATGAATCAATACCCACTTCTGCAGACATTTGTTCATGACTGAAGAAGTGGGCACTGATCCTCGAAAGCTAGCAGATTGTGTGACTTTTGTTTGAGTGGTCTATAAAGGTATTGTATAAGGACCTCATGGCTCTCTGGTATTGTATAATGACCAAACGACTCTCTTCTATTTCAGTGGAACCATTCTAATCAGTTCATTTCTTCAGCTGTAAGAGCTGTGGCCCTTTTATACACAGGATTGGGACATGCATGGGTTTAAACCAGTTACAATCACCTTGGTCTTAACATACCAACAAAACTTGCTGCTTCTATCAGTTTTCCCTATTAGATGTAAAGGACTTTTAATAAGAATTTCATATCCATGGGCAAGTGCAGCTAGCAGTGGAGATTAAATATTGGACTATGCATACAAAAGAAGAAGGAGAAAAAGATGCTATGGAAATTCACAGTTTCAACTGGCAGGCAAGAAGAAAGGCAAGGAGGAGAGACCACTCTGCTGGAGCTATGTTACTGTGTTTACAATGACATTAAGAATAGGCATTACCTGTTCTAAGAGATTCTGAAGCCTCTCTATTTCACAATCTATCACAAATTTCTTTTCCTGCCTTCGGTCCAAGTCTTCTAAAAGCTGCCTGTAGCTTGCATCATTAAAATTCTCCACACAAATGGCGCTGACTTGCCAGCTTTTTTCTCCTGCTGTTTCCATAATAGCTTGAAGTATTGAGTAACCTGAAAGAAAAGGACACAATACACTAATGACACAGGTCTTGCATTTTTTGTGTGTGAATCATGAGAGTATTTAATCAATATAAAGTTATCTACGGAGTTGGTGAGGAGTTAAGCTTTACAGTTATTACATTTATTGTGCTTTCCCATGGTTGACAACCATTTAAAGACATTTTTAGGTGTAGAACCCAGACAAAGCTAGGCATGTGCAACTGAGGACTATATGTTGAATTAAATTGGGAGCTGGTTTGGATTTTTCAGTAATGATGTAATGCCATGTCGGTTTTGTGTTGGTGTATGTGTTCCCATGAAAACTGCACCCCCATGTTTTGCCTCTGTGTAGATGGGGAAGGGGAGTGTCTCCCAGGCTTCGACTCAGTGAAAGTGTCTCTCAGGTCAGGAGGAGGGTGGATAGATGATAGTGGTTCCTCCTCACTCTGAAAACCAGCCACCTTGCTTTCCCCAACCACTGGGAGCTTCACAGAGCTGGGAAGGAGGGCACAGTCCATGTTCCAGTGAGGGGGACTCTCCAGGAAGTGGTTGGGGGGGGCAAGAATCATGGGTTTTAGTGCAGCTGTGAGTGTGACAGCATCAGCATCAGTAGCCTGTTTACAAACTCCTCACATTTCTTAATATTTAATTTTTTAATGAGTTTCAAGTTAGCATAGCGCTAGATCAGTGCAACAATAAACTAGAAATGGGGGACAAAAGAGATCAGATTGCAGGGTATCCTGCAGACCAAACCCCCTTGTACTTGGCACCCATTTCAGCAAATCCCCCAGACACCCCCCAGACACTATTTACTCTAACACAAGCATTCATGTATGCCAAAATGAGTTTTAAAAAAGCCTGACCAGAATCAATTTAAATAAACAACCTCCTCATAGGTGTTTAAAAAACCTTGCTTTCCGATAAAAAAATGTGCACTTAGCGGCATGTAGGTGAATATTTTAAAATAAATTTCAAGTGTGCTAAACCCAATGTATTACGACATGTAGCCAAGTCCTGAGTTTATGGCTAAGAAAACATTCCTTTACTTTCAACTGGAGTCAGACAGACCTCACATTCTTTGGATTATGCCTTTAAAACATGTTATCAACTGGCAGTGCCCCCATGGCTTTGGTTCTGCTCACTGCCTAGTAACTTTATCTCACCTCAATAGTTCTCCCACATTTTAATCAAAGTGTGTTTACAAGTTGTTCATAATTTCCTCTGTTCACATAAAGGGGAAGAAGCAATAGAGAGCCCATTTCCATTCCTATAGGTCTTGTTGTTTCCTTTCTCATGAACATCCTGGAAAAGCAAATGAGCTCTGCTAATTTCATTCATTCATTCATTCATTCATTCATTCATTCATTCATTCATTCATTCATTCATTCATTCATTCATTCAGTTAGTTAGAATAACTCCCCCATTAGTGCAATGAACTATTCTGGGTGGTTTACAGCATAATAAAATAAACAGGACACAATAAAATATAACTAACTAACTGGATAAACAAAAAAAAAACACAAATGAAATAAAGAGGCATATTATCTTGGTTACAAGCAAGACATGAGACAAGAAATCATGAAATCAGGCTGGGTCATTATGGAAGGCCTCCCTAAACAGCAATGTTTTGATATGCCTTGCAAATATTAGGAAAGAAGGGATGCACCTTTCAGACTTTTCAGGCATGCCCATGTATAAGATGAAGAGAGGGCATGGGGGAAAAGATGGAAGCCCCCATTCCACAACTCCTATGACTGGAAATTCAGTTCAGTAGTCAATCGAGCTTCCACTGAACTGAAGTCTCACTCACATGGAAACACAATACCATGCTGGTGGTGCAAGGACTCCTGTTGTGCAGCACTGCTGTTATGCAAGCAGAAGATACATTGTCCTCATGGAGATCTCTGGTACTACCATGGCAGGACCTTCTGCAGAAGCTGAGTAGGATACCAACACCATCAGTTTTATGGGGATTCTGATAATGGGAATTCTGCTAACTGACTTCTGTTTCTCATGCAGACCTTAGTGTTCAACATTAGAAGGTCTAGAGTGTCCGAGTGCTGGATAATGATCAGCACAGGTTATATGTGCACCATATTTACATTCCACTGTAGCCCTAAACACATGCAAGCAAACACCAGAATAAGGCTACTCTCTCCCTACCAATCAATGATATCATTCTCTTTAAGTCCTCTCATTCTTTATATCTGTGAAATCCTCTTCAGTGAGTGATGTCAGCTTTTTTTCTGCAGATCCAACACACTGGATATTATCTAACACAATTCTAGTCTCAAAAATTCAAGAAATAACCACTAATTCTGTTAGTGGTTTAACAATGGCTAACAAAACATGCAGTTCAAACAAAAGCTAATGTAATGAAGTTGTGAGTTTTAAATGTCCTTGTGAAATGTCTTGTGCATTTACACAATCAGGATCAAGTACTGGATTTTACATTTCCATAAGGACAAAAATCTGGTTTATTAAGTAAATAGTTTACAGAAGCACACTTTAAACTCTATTGTTCTGGATAAAACTCTTTATCACTCTGCATAGTATGTACTGCTTCTGTGTACAGAATCTGGAGTGACATCAAGGCAGCATTATGAATCAGCTGATTACCAAATTCAGTTGTTAATACACTGTTTGGCAAATTAAGATCTTCACCCCCAGTATATTCACATGCAAGCACACATCTGTTCAACTGTATTCTCAGCAAATGTTCAATCCATATTGTATCTTATGTATAAACATTCAAAAGATTAGTCATTATTACTATTACACACATTCATGACACACATCATTATTAATTAAAAAACCACAAATAAACAGGGATTACACTTCTCTAGCTTAGAGGGAGTTTCTCAGCTTTAATTAATTAATGTTTGTAAAGGCTTTTGAGATACATGAATAAAAAGCCTATGAAGTAATTCTTCTTGTTCTTAGATGTAGTTAAAGTAGTTTTAATACTAACATTGGCATTACCCTATCCGCACGTCAATTTCAAGACAATTTCAATCAAAGGGAACTACAATTTTACTTTTTAAAATTATTATTTACTTGTTTCTTTACTAACTTAACCACACCAGGCAACCTCTGAACTCCACTAATATTAGGCTGTTCCATCTAACAGTGACAAGGTCTAATTGATGGCAGGCTGACTGGTCTGTAGCTCCTTGGTTCCCTCTTTTTACTCTTTTTGAAGATAGGCACAATCATCTGGCACTTCACCCATCCTCTGCGATTTCAAGAAAATAATAGACAGTGGTTCTCAGAGTTCTTTAGTTAGTTCCTTCAATAGTCTTAGATGCAGTTCATCTGGCCCTGGAGATACGAACTTGCTCAAAGTAATAAGGTATTCCTTGACTTTTTCCAAATGTGGATTCCTTGGCATAATACAAAACTATGTTTCAGTAGTCAAGTTTAATTTTTAACCTGAAGTCAGTTTTCTTCTTCCTCTTTTCTTCTTCACCTTGGAAATAATGAAGAGTATTTTTTAAAATTACTGCACAATTAGTCAACTCTTTCTGTGGCTATATACTCCCTTTTCTTAAACTTGTCTGTAATTATCTTTTCAAATGATGCCCAGATCGTTTTCCAAATAATATATTCTTTACCTCATTTCCCATTCATTTCCATATATTTCTAAGTAGAAGCATATCAGAACTTTATACACATTCATGACTCTTTGATGATATTAACTTTGATGTGATCTTTGATAGTAAACCAGTCAATATTTGCTAAATGCTGTTTCCTGGTGCAGATTTCCTCAGTGATAATAATTGAGAAAAATCAATTGGCCTTCTTTTCCACAGGAACCTAGAATACTATTACCAAATGATGGGAAGTAGAACATTGGAAGATATGGAACATTCATTTGATCCAGAAGGGTTTTTTCATTTTTATGCTACAGTTGCTTTATGCTTTTATGTCTCTCTGAGTAGAGGCTCCTGAACTATGGAGCAACATGATCTGACCCATCATAGGAGGACTTCCAACTTGTCACATTAATGAGTAGGAATTGGTGTGATTGTGACCACTATATATTTGGTAACACTACTCCAGTTCCTGTCTCAATTAGGGACAAAATACACATGACATTGGTAATGTAATTCATACTTAAGTGCAAGGTTTTTCATCCATAAATTGCAAATGTGGGACCCAATCCAGACTGGCCTTTAACTCTTTGTTTACAAGTCTTAGGTCAGCCCCTATTGAAGAGAAAGAAGTTCCTGTCTGTTCCAGTCAGAGATCCTGCCCTGTTTCTTATGCACTGTGAATAGGTTCCTGCTTACTCCAACTGAAGTTCCTCCTTCCCATTTCTCCCAATATAAATAAACAGCAGGAAGAGCCCATTCCATGCCACACAGTGGCAATAAATGAAAGAAAATGCTTTGTACTTAGGGCAAACGATGTGATTAATGTAATACATACAGTCTGTAGAAAGGGACTAGGTAAATTCTAGGAAGACATGAGTGCCACTAACCATAAATCAAAAGAGTGTTCCAGAAACCACACATGCAAAGCATGAGTGCCTACACTGAAGCTAGATGAGGCAAGGGCATCTCTGTAGGTAGTCCTACTGACTTTAATAATAGTAAATAATCATGTGCCATCAAGTCAATTTTGAATCATGACTACCCTTTTCAGGGTTTTCTAGGTAAAGAGTACTCTTCTTCTTGGGGGGGGGGAGGCGTGCCCTAGGATTGTGCAGCTTTTTTCATGGCTGTAAGACTTCTGAATGTTTGCAAAAATAATAATAATCTTAGAGCTGCAGAATTGGAAAAGACCCCATGGATCACTGAGTTCAGCCCCTATCAAGGAAGAGCAGAAGGAAGGGGTGGACTGATGTATTTTGGACTCCCTCTCCAACAGTGGTGGAAGAGAGGGATACAGCTATGCCAGCTCAAGGCCTAGCATATATATAAATATATATATAAATCATGCCCTTTTGGGCAAAAAATGCCTTTGGATCCAGGGCATCTGTTCTTGCTACTCCCCTACAATAACCTATTTATTTTAGTTATTTATTTAAAATATTTTTACCTTGCCTTTCTCCTAAAAAGGATCCAAGGTGGATCACATCATTAGAAATAAACAATATTAAAAGCCAAAACAATAAGTTATTTGAATATTAAAAAAATTAAATAGACATCATATTAAAATGGTAGATAAAAGCATTACTATAACAGATTTTAAAAGCAACTAAAGTACAGACAATCTCATTTTAATAAAACCCTTTTTGACAGCCAGTTAGTAAGGGAAAGCTTGCCTGAAGAAGAAGGTTGTTGCCTGTCTGTGGAAGGATAGCAAAGATGGGGCCAGGGGAGGGAGTTCCAGAGCCATAACAGAGAAGGCCCTCTCCTGTATTACCGCCAAATGCACCTATAAGGAGGGTGGGACTTAAAACTGTTCTCAGCAATTGGAAAACCATCAGGGACACCTATAGTTCAACCAGACATAGCAGGAGCCCGTCCTTGCAGCACTCCTCTCCACTAGGTGGGGTGGTGGCTAGAGATGGGGACGACTCACCATTTTGGCGAGTCGTTCCGCTTTGTGAGTCATCAAAAGTTGACGACTCATGAAGCACAAAGTTGCCCCCAGGAAGCAACAAATAACAAAGTTATTAAAAAAAACACACACGCCGCCCCCCCTTTGGAGCTGAAGCTTCCCTACCCTAAATGAAGCTGCAGCCGCCATTTTTGCAAAGGGCAGCCAGTCTCCCTTTTTACATGCCGTGCCTGGGAGGCCAGATGGAGACCTTGGCAGCGGAGATTAAGGTAAGGGGGTGTCGGTGGGGCTAAGGTAAAGAGAGGAATGGGGTGGGGGGATAGGCTGTCAGGGTGGGTGGCTGGGGTTTGGTGGCTGCCTATCGGCCGACGATCAGCTAATTGACGGCCGGTAGGCAGAATGGGGTTTTTTTTGGTGGTATTATGAAGGACGAATAAAAATGGGTAAATATTCATCCCTTTGTATTCGTGGGGGTCTCTTGAACCCACGGATATAAAGGGATGAATATTTAATGAATTGGCTATTTTCATCGAAAAAGCCGATCCATTTTTATATTCGTCCCCATCTCTAGTGGTGGCATCTCAGTTTTAGAGATATTTCATTTGTACAGAGTATGCTAGATAAAAGGAGTGCTACCACATTAACATGCAACACATTTTACTTCTGAAGTCTTACATCTATTTAATTAATACTTCTGGTTCTCTCTATTAAAGGATTATAAAATAAGCTAACAAGAATGTCTTCTCCCAAAGAATACTAATACTATGAGGAACTATCGTGCAATGTTATTTTAGGAACTAGAGATGTGCACAAACTACCGGTTCCATGGTTCGTGCCAGTTCGTTTAGTGGCCGAACTGGTATTCAGTGCTTCAAACCCTCGCTTCTTCTGGCTGACGCCCACTCAGAGGCAGAGCCTGGAAGAGGCACGGAAGTCAGGCTGCTGCCCCCTTCCAGAGGAGGCAGGGCTTTAAAGTGACAACACTTGTTCGGCTGATAAATGAACTGGAACGAACCCCTGGACCAGTGGTTTATGCTGATCTCTATTAGGGACCATTATGCCGAACAGTAACTTTAGAAATTGACTAAAACAATAGAAAAAAAGTACAGAATATTTTTTATATTGCTTTTTAGAGCTGCAAAGGCAAAGTAATACTACTACTTATTCCTCTCAGTAAGCGGGAAGAATATAGTGACTTCTCTATTTTCTTGTTAAACAAAAAACTGTATAACAAAAGTAACAACAAAAATAATGAGTTAAATCCAATTTTAAATCCCAACCACAGTAGACTCAAAGATTGAGGTAGTGAAGTCAGCAGTAATGCAATTTTCACTGAATGAGACTTAAGTACAACACTTAAATAAGTTCCATTTATTGAGGCGGAGCTTCGTCGCGGTGCTGTCAGCAGCTTCTGGGAATAGCTCCCGGGAAAAGCTGGAACCGCCCGGTCTGGGGTCCCTCTGGGAATGAGGGATCGAAGGGGAGACCAGGAGAGGTCTCCCTGAAGCAGTTGGTGAGCCCCAGAAGGAAGAAGTTTGGGCAGCAACCTGATTTTTCTTCCCTCTGAAAATTCACCCGAGCACAGATCGGAGACGGGAGCCATTTTGGCAGAATAGCTGTGAGTAACTCCACCCCCACCCTCCACGGAGAGGTGAACAAGAAATACGGCTGAAAATATACAATAACAAAGTAAGTGGAAGCCTTTGACTTATGAATAACCTCATTAAGATGAAAAAGAAATTAGAGTGAAAATACCTGACCGAAAGAAGATAAGGAGTGGCGAGTCTTGCTTGCCAGCCTGCTCTTTCAAAGCAGGCTGGCTCAAGGTCAAATAGAGAGACAGTGAGACGGAAAAATCTTGTGTTTCTGGAAAAAATCCCAGAGAAAACACCACTGGATAGGCTTCAAGGGACTGAAATTCTGTGAATGCTGTTTAGCCTGGATCTTTTTCCCTAGACTGTGTGGGACTCTGATAAAGAAATCTTGCTGGGTTTTCGAAGAAGGAGGAATAAGCTTTTGGAAGTAAGAAAACAGACTGTAAATCTAGTGAGACGACGCAATCGGCTAGAATGAGGAGCTAGGGAAATTAGGACTGGAGTTTGACGAATGGGACTTTGATAACAGAACCTTGCTGGGCTTTAGAGGGAGGAATAAACTTTTGGAAGCAAGAAAACGGACTGTGAATTATCAGCGAGACAAACGCAACTGAATAGACTGAGGAGCTAGGAAAACCAGGACTGGAGTTTGACGGATTATAACGATATCTATTGGAGAGACTGACTTCCTGTGTCTGCTGTTTAGTCTGGACTTTTTCTGGGCTGGACTGTGTGGGACTCTGATAATACTGCCACGGTTGTAATTTAAATTGTTGGGCTAAAAGTGGATCTATATATTATAATACCTGGGTAAGGAGGGGGGGAAGTATCTAGGGGAGGTTTATGATGATGGGTTTGGTTTGTTGATAAAATAGTGGAAACTAAAGAGTATTATTTATACAGATCATACTCATTGGAAAGATGGAAATGGCCCCCGAAAAATTTAAATATCAACTGTCGGGGACTTTGCCAGATAAAGAATGGCAGGTTACCATGCAAATGATAATAATAACAGGATTTCAGCAGGTAAATGAGCGTCTCAGCCAGATGGAAGATTTGATGAAAGAGAAATCATTAGATGTTAAACAACAGTTAAAGGAAACTGTACTAACTCCAGAACTGTTTTTATTGAGTGCGATGCCAGGTAACATAGATGGGATCAAGAGTTACCCAGTGAGCTATTTGGCTACAACAGTCAGAAAATGTGATGTTAAAAATCAGATTACTGTCCTGGATTCATCCTCCTCTTCCAAAAACTGGAAGAAAACAGAGCCACAAAAACAAAAGAAGTATACTGAGAAAATATGGGAAGTGATTGAAATGGATACTTTTTCAGGCATGCTGAATGTATGTCCAAGACAGAAGGAAATTGAAAGAGGGGATATATTTTACAATTGGTCTCGGTTTCCTGATAGTGTTGGAGTAACTTAGATTTAAACTAAAACATAATTGTAAGTTGATAGTTAGAGGGTAATCAAACAGTTAAAAAAAAAGTAGAAAGTTGATTTTTTTATTGAAAAATGAATAGATTGGATGCTTGTATACTTAATATGAATAGATTGGATGATTGTATATTCTGTGTTCTCCTATCCTTAAAACCCTTTTTCCATCCCTTCCACTTCCTTTTACCTTTTGTATTCCCTACCCTATTCCTAGTAGTTTAAAAATAAAATATTAAAAAAAAGTTCCATTTATTCAACTGGTCTACTCTTCACGGATTGCTGCCTTGTCGTGGTGAAGGGGCTTGAGTAATTCAGAGAAGCTATGGGCTATGCCGTGCAGGGACACCCAAGACGGACAGGTCATAGTGGAGAGTTCCGACTAAACGTGATCCACCTTGAGCAGGAACTGGCAAGCCACTCCAGTATCTTTGCCAAGAAAACCCCATGAACAGAAACAAAAGACTAAAAGATATGACGCTGGAAGATGAGCCCCTCAGGTCAGAAGGCGTCCAACTTACTACTGAGGAAGAGCGGAGGACAAGTACAAGTAGCTCCAGAGCTAATGAAGTGGTTGGGCCAAAGCCGAAAGGACGCTCAGCTGCGGACGCGCCCGGAAGTGAAAGGAAAGTCCGATGCTGCAAAGAAAAATACTGCATAGGAACCTGGAATGTAAGATCTATGAACTTTGGTAAGCTGGATGTGGTCAAACAGGAGATGGCAAGAATAAACATTGACATCCTGGGCATCAGTGAACTAAAATGGACGGGAATGGGCGAATTCAATTCAGACGATTATCATATCTACTATTGTGGGCAAGAATCCCGTAGAAGAAATGGAGTAGCCCTCACAGTCAACAAAAGAGCGGGAAAAGCTGTACTGGGATACAATCTCAAAAATGATAGAATGATTTCAATACAAATCCAAGGCAGACCTTTCAACATCACAGTAATCCACGTTTATGCACCAACCACCGATGCTGAAGAGGCTGAAATTGACCAATTCTATGAAGACTTACAACACCTTCTAGAACTGACACCAAAGAAAGATGTTCTTGTCATTATAGGGGACTGGAATGCTAAAGTAGGGAGTCAAGAGATAAAAGGAACAACAGGTAAGTTTGGCCTTGGAGTTCAAAACGAAGCAGGGCAAAGGCTAATAGAGTTTTGTCAAGAGAACAAGCTGGTCATCACAAACACTCTTTTCCAACAACACAAGAGGCGACTCTACACATGGACATCACCAGATGGACAATTCCGAAATCAGATTGATTATGTTCTCTGCAGCCAAAGATGGAGAAGCTCTATACAGTCAGCAAAAACAAGACCTGGAGCTGATTGTGGCTCTGATCATCAGCTTCTTATAGCAAAACTCAAGCTTAAACAGAAGAAAGTAGGAAAAACCACTGGGCTAGTCAGGTATAATCTAAACCAAATCCCTTATGAATACACAGTGGAAGTGAAGAACAGATTTAAGGAACTAGATTTGGTGGACAGAGTGCCTGAGGAACTATGGATGGAGGCTCGTAACATAGTACAGGAGGCAGGAACAAAAACCATCCCAAAGACCATCCCAAAGAAAAGGAAATGCAAGAAAGCAAAGTGGCTGTCCAATGAGGCCTTACAAATACCAGAGAAGAGAAGGGAAACAAAATGCAAGGGAGATAGGGAAAGTTACAGAAAATGGAATGCAGACTTCCAAAGAATAGCAAGGCGAGACAAGAGGGCCTTCTTAAATGAACAGTGCAAAGAAATAGAGGAAAAGAATAGAAAGGGAAAAACCAGAGATCTGTTCAAGAAAATTGGAGATATTAAAGGAACATTTCGTGCAAAGATGGACATGATAATGGACAAAAGTGGTAGGGACCTCACAGAAGCAGAAGACATCAAGAAGAGGTGGCAAGAATACACAGAGGAATTATACCAGAAAGATCTGGATGTCCCGGACAACCCAGATAGTGTGGTTGCAGACCTTGAGCCAGACATCCTGGAGAGTGAAGTCAAGTGGGCCTTAGAAAGCACAGCTAACGACAAGGCCAATGGAGATGATGGCATTCCAGTTGAACTCCCAGAAGTACAAGCTGGATTTCGAAGGGGCAGAGGAACTAGAGACCAAATAGCTAACATGCTCTGGATTATGGAGAAAGCCAGAGAATTCCAGAAAAACATCTACTTCTGCTTCATTGACTATGCAAAAGCCTTTGACTGTGTGGACCACAGCAAACTATGGCAAGTCCTTAAAGAAATGGGAGTGCCTGACCACCTTATCTATCTCCTGAGAAATCTATATGTGGGACAGGAAGCAACAGTTAGAACTGGATATGGAACAACTGATTGGTTCAAAATTGGGAAAGGAGTACAACAAGGCAGTATATTGTCTCCCTGCTTATTTAACTTCTATGCAGAATACATCATGCGAAAGGCCGGACTGGAGAAATCCCAAGCGGGAATTAAGATTGCCGGAAGAAATATCAACAAGCTCAGATACACAGATGATACCACTCTGATGGCAGAAAGTGAGGAGGAATTAAAGAACCTCTTAATGAGGGTGAAAGAGGACAGCGCAAAAAATGATCTGAAGCTCAACATCAAAAAAACTAAGATCATGGCCACTGGTCCCATCACCTCCTGGCAAATAGAAGGGGAAGATATGGAGGCGGTGGCAGATTTTACCTTCTTGGGCTCCATGATCACTGCAGATGGTGACAGCAGCCACGAAATTAAAAGACACCTGCTTCTTGGGAGGAAAGCGATGACAAACCTAGACAGCATCTTAAAAAGCAGAGACATCACCTTGCCAACAAAGGTCCGCATAGTCAAAGCTATGGTTTTTCCAGTAGCGATGTATGGAAGTGAGAGCTGGACCATAAAGAAGGCTGACCGCCAAAGAATTGATGCGTTTGAATTGTGGTGCTGGAGGAGACTCTTGAGAGTCCCCTGGACTGCAGAGAGAACAAACCTATCAATTCAGAAGGAAATCAACCCTGAGTGCTCACTGGAAGGACAGATCCTGAAGCTGAGGCTCCAATACTCTGGCCATCTCATGAGAAGAGAAGACTCCCTGGAAAAGACCCTGATGTTGGGAAAGTGTGAAGGCAAGAGGAGAAGGGGACGACAGAGGACGAGATGGTTGGACAGTATCATCAAAACTACCAACATGAATTTGACCAAACTCCGGGAGGCAGTGGAAGACAGGAGGGCCTAGCGTGCTCTGGTCCATGGGGTCACGAAGAGTCAGACACGTCTTAATGACTAAACAACAACAACTCTAGTTGGGACTAACTACTGGAATAATGCAAGAAAAGAAACACTAGAAAAGGCATGCTGAAGTCAGTTCTGACTGAGATGGGAGCCATCTCATTGAGACCATGGCTGGAAAGTTTCTTTGCAGCATCGGACTTTCCTTTCACTTCCGGGCGCGGAAGAAAAACTTTAACATACAGCAGTATGAAATGGACTTGACAGATCAAGATGCTCCAATTGCATCTTCATTTTGTAGAGTACTGGTTGAGTATTTATTTACTATTCGAAGCAGAGTAATAAAAAGAGTGCCTATGAGCACAAGTGATGTGTCTGTAGTCATTTCTGAGAGTCAAACTACAAATGATACTCAGCATGTAATTTGTCTGTTAATAATTTCTTTGATAAACAGAATACAGTGGTGCCTCGACTTACGAACGTCCCTACTTACGACCATTTCGAGTGACGACCAGCTCTGGCCGCAAATTTTTGCTTCTACTTGCGACCGGAGCTTCCACTCACGAACAGAAAAGGGCAGGGAAAAAAGGCGGGAAATTCAAATTTCTAACTGTAGGTGGTGACGAGGCTGCTGCTTTGTAGCTCTTTCGCCCCAGCAGTTAGAGAGTGTGCGTCGGAGGAAGCTTGGGACTGCCTCCTTCTGCTTCTGAGTGAGCGTGTGTGTGTGTTTGCAGGGAGGCTTCGGGCTGCTTGGTAAGGTAAGGTGCTGTTTTCTGCTTTTTAAAAACTGTTCTGGGTGTTTTTGCAGCGTGGTTTTGAGCTGGGGGTTATGTTTCTGTGCTGTGATGGGTCTTGGGGGGTTTGTTTGTTTTTTGTTTTTTCCCCCCCATTTCCGATGGGTCTTGGGGTTTTTTGTTGTTTTTTGGAGTGTTTTTTTTTCCATTTCCGATGGGTCTTGGGGGGTTTGTTTGTTTTTTGGCTTCCCCCCATTTCCGATGGGTCTTGGGGGGTTTGGTTGCTTTTTTGGGTTTTTTCCCCCATTTCCGATGGGTCTTGGGGGGTTTGGTTGCTTTTTGGGTTTTTTTCCCCATTTCTGATGGGTCTTGGGGGGGGGTTGTTTGTTTTTTGTCTTTCACAACCCATTTCCGATGGGTCTTGGGGGGTTTGGTTGCTTTTTTGGGGGTTTTCCCCATTTCCGATGGGTCTTGCATGCTTCCCTTGCTTTTTCCTTTGTTTTCTTTGCATTTCCGACCTGCCCCCTTTGTTCTCTGTGCATTTCCGATCTGCTCCGTTTGTTTTCTGTGCATTTCCAATGGGTCTTGCATGCTTGATTGCTTTTGTTCCCTCCCCCTCGGCCGGAACGGATTAATCGCACTTCCAATGAGTCTTGCAGTGATTTTTTTTTGGTGATTTTTTTTCTTCGGCTGGAACGGATTAATTGCATTTCAATGCATTCCTATGGGAAATGGTGCTTCGACTTACGACCATTTCGAGTTACGTCCATCTTCTGGAACGGATTATGGTCGTAAGTTGAGGCACTACTGTATAGACATGGAAGTTGAACACCTTCCCCTTCTTGTATTTGTCTCACAGAGGAGGAAAATATAGATACCAGATTTTTATTTTTAAATAAAAAATCAGAAACAGATGATTTGTAGCAGAAAAATACTACTGTCTATACACTGGTTTTCTGTTTTAATTTTCAGTCTTTGAAACTGAATTTTGTTTTTGCTTCCATGACAGGAAGAAATTACACATAATGGAGTATATTCTATGTAGTTTGGCCCAAAGTAATTATAATCCAGTAGGAAAGAAATTTCCAAAGAATGGTTCCAAGCTAGAAGCAATGCCTTCCAGATAGATCTGCTTGGTCTCTGTCCCCTCTTGACTATGCACTATTCACTTTGAACTGGAGAAGAAGTGAGGTAAACCAGAATTCAGAATTCATCAGTGAGAAGTCTTATTCCCAGTAGTATATACAACTCTCCATACCTTTCCACATTAGCTGCTACAATGGCTGCCTCATAGGGACTGCAAAAATCATTGAATTCCAGTTTGGTCTCCAGGTGGTAACAACAAACACTAGTAGACACTTTAATCTTTGAACTGCAGAGCTAGAAGGGACCCTATGGATCATCAAGTCCAGTCCACTAAGGAGGCACAGTGGCGAATCGAACTCCCAACATCTGGTTCCACAGCCAGAGATGAAACATTGTCCTTTTAAACATTCAGAATAACTCATTGCCATTGTCTAGATGTACTTTACGAGCATCCTATAAGGTAGGTGAATATTCTTATCCCCACACTATCTGTTTATTTCTTAGATTTATGTACCTCCCCATTAGTGCAGATGTGGTGGCGCTGCAGGTTAAACCACAGAAGCCTCTGTACTGCAAGGTCAGAAGACCAGCAGTTGTAAGATCGAATCCACGCGACGGAGTGAGCTCCCGTCGCTTGTCCCAGCTCCTACCAACCTAGCCGTTCGAAAGCATGTAAAAATGCGAGTAGATAAATAGGTACCACCATGGTCGGAAGGTAATGGCGTTCCGTGTCTAGTCGCGCTGGCCACGTGACCACGGAAACTGTCTATGGACAAACGCTGGCTCTACGGCTTGGAAACGGGGATGAGCACCGCCCCCTAGAGTCGGACATGACTGGACCAAATGTCAAGGGGAACCTTTACCTTTACCATTAGTGCAATGCACTATTCTGGCTAGTTTACAAAGAAGTTAAAAACACAATAACATATATTAAATAAGGCAGATAGACAAAACACAAATAGCTCCAAGAGGCATAAATTGCAAGGTAAAACATGGCAAATGAGGCATATAAACAGAGAGAAGAAAACCAGCAGGAAAAACATACTATAGTGTGGCTGAGATGTGAGTGTGGTGCTAAAGCTAAAGGCTTGGGAAGTCATAGCTAAGGGGATATTTCAAGCAAGGATCTCTTATTTTAGATTATATATCTTCCTTTAGCTGTGGCATAACAGTTCACTACATTGCAACTGCAGCCTTCCCAAGCTATGCTTACAGCAGCCTTCCCACAACTTGGAGCTCTACATCTGTTTTGGACTGCAACCTCCAACATTTGGCTAAAGATGGTGCAAAACCTCTGGAAGACATCAGGTTGGAGGGGGCTAGCTCATAGCATGTACGTACTTTTGTTGCATGCAGTAATACAACCACTGTAGTTGTACTTCATGAATTAATTCTGAAGACACCATAGGTTTACTAAACTATTTCAGTTACAAACTACAATAAAGCTGAACATGAAACTGGCAAAGATGTACCCTCCCTAAAACAATGGTATCATTGGTGCGGAGTATACAAAAGTTGGCAAGCTCCTCCAAAATATTCCAGCAATCAGTTATCTATGTTATAATTAAAATTGCCATAAACCTCTTCAGAAATATATATTCCCATAGCAAGTCCCATGTGCACATTTCCCTGATTTGGTTCCAACAGTGCCCCCTCCCCCAGATACTTTATCTGCTAAAGTGCCAGAAATAATGACAGTCTAATTGTGCAGGAAATAGCCTACTATGTTTTGGCTTGATGTATACTCCGTATGGTCATTATGGATAGCTTATTATAGTAGTAATCATTTTAATTCCTTCCAAGGGTACCTATTTAAGGTACCAGCTGGCTGTACCTCTTTGACGAGCAAAATAAAAGTTGTTTGCCTTAGAAAGCTCAAAAGTGGATCGTACAGTTTTTCTAGTGCATATACTGAACTTCAAATTCAACTTTTTTTGTTCAGATGTTTGCTGTTACGTAAAAATAAGTAACCTTCTGTGAACCTGCCTGCTCCTTATGATACAAATTAGAAGGCCCAATCCAGGGACTGTTGAATTGCAGCAGTCCTTTCCAGATGTTGGGATGCTAGTTGTGGAATATTCTTCATAAAAAATTCAATTAGCACTTGACACCCTGAAAGGAAGATTTTCAGGGATTATTGATTTTATTTCCCCCCCCTTATGTTTTCTATTAATATTACTTTTATTACTATTTTACTACTATAATTTTGTGATCAATAGTGTTTTATTGCTTAAAGAATATTATCCGTTCCCTGCCTTTTGATCCTTCTGCTGAAACATGAGATAAAAAATGTTAAAATAAACACTTTAGAAATAAAGAGTCTGTTTTTATCTGGAGGTGTAATTGGAAAGAAAGAGACATATAGGCACTTATTATGTACCTTAACAGAATAAAAACCACCCAAAGCATGGCTAGTACAGCTTATACTGGCCACCTCCCTATAAATGAGTTTCTGACACTAGTGTATTCAGTTTTGTGACATATTTATGTACATATTGCAGCACAGTGTCAGAAACTGACTTGCATGTCCCTTCCCATGAAACCCTAGTTACTGCAGTAACAAATGAACACTCTATTGAAGAAGAAAAAATGAATAAGAACATCTGAAATGTTAGCCAGTACAGGATGTACAAAGCACCTGGTTCAGGGCAACTAAAGCATCAGCTTTTGGTCACTAGTAACACTTTAGGAGGCTTCATAAATGGTGTTCAATATCTGCCATGAACAAGCTTTGGGAGTAATGTTTTAAGCTGGTTCTGCTCTCTCCTTGAAGATCTAATTCAGAAGGTGGTGCTGAGAGACTTGTCTCTAATTCCTTACTATATGGGTAGCTAACTTCTGGTTCAAGGGCTGTGCTCCTTGTGTCCTTAGTTCATAAACAAAATAACCCATCCAGAAGGGCAACTCTACTTTTAAACTAGGTGGGGCTGGGCACCTACAGAAAAATAAATACTATTCGTTGCTGCTATCACAGCAGCAACTTGTCTAGCCTGTAAAAGTTGCCCACCCCTACTTTAGCATTTGGCTTAGGGCACTACTGGGCCAAATTCTCCAGCACAGCTAAATCTTACAGGTTTTGGGGAAACCCACTTGGGGCTAGATGAACCTTCAGGACATAAGGAAGCCTTTAATATTTACAGGGGTGTCTTGCCATTAAATATAATGAAATTTAGTATTTTTATTTCTTTCAACATCCCTCCTCCATAAAAGCCCTGCTGGTGGTGGTGGCTTAAATAGTGTATTTCTGGTCTTAAAATCTTGGACACAAACTTAATAACAAAATGCCTTTTGGGATAATATGATGCCAGAACAAGAAAATCCTGGCCAATTCATACTAAAGGTAAGATATCCCACCCCATTTTTAGAGTTTCACACATATCTCAGATTCCTGAATTTTGCCCTTTCCTATGAAGCAAACCCCCTTCATGGATTGCTGCCTTGTCGTGGTGAAGGGGCTTGAGTAATTCAGAGAAGCTATGGGCTATGCCGTGCCGGGACACCCAAGACGGACAGGTCATAGTGGAGAGTTCTGACTAAACGCGATCCACCTGGAGCAGGAACTGGCAAGCCACTCCAGTATCTTTGCCAAGAAAACTCCATGGAGAGAAACAAAAGGCTAAAAGATATGATGCTGGAAGATGAGCCCCTCAGGTCGGAAGGCGTCCAACATGCTACTTAGGAAGAGTGGACGACAAGTACAAGTAGCTCCACAGCTAATGAAGTGGTTGGACCAAAGCCGAAAGGACGCTCAGCTGCGGACGCGCCCAGAAGTGAAAGGAAAGTCCGATGCTGCAAAGAAAAATACTGCATAGGAACCTGGAATGTGAGATCTATGAACCTTGGTAAGCTGGATGTGGTCAAACAGGAGATGGCAAGAATAAACATTGCCATCCTGGGTGTCAGTGAACTAAAATGGATGGGAATGGGCGAATTCAATTCAGACGATTATCATATCTACTACTGTGGGCAAGAATCCTGTAGAAGAAATGGAGTAGCCCTCATAGTCAACATAAGAGTGGGAAAAGCTGTACTGGGATACAATCTCAAAAATGAGAGAATGATTTCAATACGAATCCAAGGCAGACCTTTCAACATCACAGTAATCCAAGTTTATGCACCAACCACCGATGCTGAAGAGGCTGAAATTGACCAATTCTATGAAGACTTACAACACCTTCTAGAACTGACACCAAAGAAAGATGTTCTTGTCATTATAGGGGACTGGAATGCTAAAGTAGGGAGTCAAGAGATAAAAGGAACAACAGGTAAGCTTGGCCTTGGAGTTCAAAACGAAGCAGGGCAAAGGCTAATAGAGTTTTGTCAAGAGAACAAGCTCGTCATCACAAACACTCTTTTCCAAGAACACAAGAGGTGACTCTACACATGGACATCAACAGATGGGCAATACTGAAATCAGATTGATTATGTTCTCTGCAGCCAAAGATGGAGAAGCTCTATACAGTCAGCAAAAACAAGACCTGGAGCTGATTGTGGCTCTGATCATCAGCTTCTTATAGCAAAACTCAAGCTTAAACAGAAGAAAGTAGGAAAAACCACTGGGCTAGTCAGGTATAATCTAAACCAAATCCCTTATGAATACACAGTGGAAGTGAAGAACAGATTTAAGGAACTAGATTTGGTGGACAGAGTGCCTGAGGAACTATGGATGGAGGCTCGTAACATAGTACAGGAGGCAGGAACAAAAACCATCCCAAAGACCATCCCAAAGAAAAGGAAATGCAAGAAAGCAAAGTGGCTGTCCAACGAGGCCTTACAAATACCAGAGAAGAGAAGGGAAACAAAATGCAAGGGAGATAGGGAAAGTTACAGAAAATGGAATGCTGACTTCCAAAGAATAGCAAGGCGAGACAAGAGGGCCTTCTTAAATGAACAATGCAAAGAAATAGAGGAAAATAATAGAAAGGGAAAAACCAGAGATCTGTTCAAGAAAATTGGAGATATTAAAGGAACATTTTGTGCAAAGATGGACATGATAAAGGACAAAAATGGTAGGGACCTCACAGAAGCAGAAGACATCAAGAAGAGGTGGCAAGAATACACAGAGGAATTATACCAGAAAGATCTGGATGTCCCGGACAACCCAGATAGTGTGGTTGCTGATCTTGAGCCAGACATCCTGGAGAGTGAAGTCAAGTGGGCCTTAGAAAGCACAGCTAACCACAAGGCCAATGGAGATGATGGCATTCCAGTTGAACTCCCAGAAGTACAACCTGGATTTTGAAGGGGCAGAGGAACTAGAGACCAAATTGCTAACATGCGCTGGATTATGGAGAAAGCCAGAGAGTTCCAGAAAAACATCTACTTCTGCTTCATTGACTATGCAAAAGCCTTTGACTGTGTGGACCACAGCAAACTATGGCAAGTCCTTAAAGAAATGGGAGTGCCTGACCACCTTATCTATCTCCTGAGAAATCTATATGTGGGACAGGAAGCAACAGTTAGAACTGGATATGGAACAACTGATTGGTTCAAAATTGGGAAAGGAGTACAACAAGGCTGCATATTGTCCCCCCTGCTTATTTAACTTATATGCAGAATACATCATGCGAAAGGCCGGACTGGATGAATCCCAAAACGGAATTAAGATTGCCAGAAGAAATATCAACCTCAGATACACAGATGATACCACTCTGATGGCAGAAAGTGAGGAGGAATTAAAGAACCTCTTAATGAGGGTGAAGGAGGAGAGCGCCAAAAATGGTCTGAAGCTCAACATCAAAAAAACTAAGATCATGGCCACTGGTCCCATCACCTCCTGGCAAATAGAAGGGGAAGATATGGAAGCAGTGACAGATTTTATTTTCTTGGGCTCCATGATCACTGCAGATGGTGACAGCAGCCACAAAATTAAAAGACGCCTGCTTCTTGGGAGGAAAGCGATGACAAACCTCGACAGCATCTTAAAAAGCAGATATATCACCTTGCTGACAAAAGTCCGCATAGTCAAAGCTATGGTTTTTCCAGTAGTGATGTATGGAAGTGAGAGCTGGACCATAAAGAAGGCTGACCGCCAAAGAATTGATGCTCTTGAATTGTGGTGCTGGAGGAGACTCTTGAGAGTCCCCTGGACTGCAAGGAGAACAAACCTATCCATTCTGAAGGAAATCAACTCTGAGTGCTCACTGGAAGGACAGATCCTGAAGCTGAGGCTCCAATACTTTGGCCATCTCATGAGAAGAGAAGAATCCCTGGAAAAGACCCTGATGTTGGGAAAGTGTGAAGGCAAGAGGAGAAGGGGATGACAGAGGACTAGATTGTTGGACAATGTCACTGAAGCTACCAACATGAATTTGACCAAATTCCGGGAGGCAGGGGAAGACAGGAGTGCCTGGCGTGCTCTGGTCCGTGGGGTCACAAAGAGTCGGACACGACTTAATGACTAAACAACAACAAAATGAAGTAAACAGTCCCATGAAACAAGACTTTTTTAAAAAATGGAGTTTCAGTTTAACACATCACACAGGATTCAGTCTTTTCCTCCATGCTATTTAAGATCTACATGAAATCACTGCAAGAGGTCACCTGGAGTTTGGGCATTCAATATCTTAAGTTTATGGTTGATACACAGGTTTATCTGTCATTCCCATTTCATCTCAAAAGAGGACAGTTTCAGAAGACAGTAGTAATTGTATGATCCTTTTTGCATTTTTCATGGGTACAGCCAAGTCAGTTACAAATCAAACTAACAGCAGCATTGTACAGCCCACATTTTACAAGCCTGGCCACAAGAATATCATGGGGCATCCTTTTGAAAGCTTTGCTGGTATCAAAATGCATCCACAACATTCTTCCTATCTAACAAACTTATGAATATATTTTTATTTATTTATTTATTATTAGATTTCTATCCCGCCCTTCTAGACAGGAGTCTACTCAGGGCGGCTCACAATATATTGTGTACAAAACGGATTTAAAAACAACAATTAAAATCTACAATAATAATATAATCAAGATGGGAAGATAACAACAAAAAACCAAGAAAAGTGGAAATCAAGTATTGGTAGGAGGGAAGGCCTGCCTGAAGAGTCAAGTTTTTTAATATGAGAAGAAAGAATCCTGTATTTGCTCTAAGTAATCACTACATTTCCCCCCAACTGTTCACAGACCATCTGTTTAATGATATGTTCTACAGCCTTTTCTGGTATTGATGTCAAGTTGACTGGTCACAGTAACTGGGTTGTTTGTGATTGTATCTTCAATATCTCACTCTCAAGAAACTCTATTTGGCATTGATTCCATTTTCTTTGAGCACTTTTTTAACCAAGGGGCATGGGATGCAATATTTCTTTTAAACTGTCTGAAATCAGCCTTCCTGAGGTTTAGAGTGTACATCCTACTCGTACTCTCAGCTTTCCCTCTTCTCAGCATAATGAATCCTAAGTGGCGTTGCCACTTCTGTTTCCACTTCATTGATTCTTCCCTGTTAGTGAGAACCAGATCTAAGATAGCTGATTCCTTTGCTGTTCCTTCCACTTTCTGAAAAATGAAACTCTTAGTAAGTAAATGAGCAATTTATTACACCTTGTGGTGTAGTGGACAGACTAGCAGACTAGGATTCAAGACAGCTGGGTCCAAATCCCTACTTAACCATGGAAATTTACTGGGGAGTTCCAATGGCAAAACCACTTCTTAAATATCTCACATACCTTGAAAACCCTTTTAAGGTTGCCATCAGTTGGATGTGACTTGATGACACACAACATCTTTTTTGACATAGTTTACTTCTATGGTAGTTAATTTCCCATTACTACTATGTCTACCTCGTGGCACAGTGGTTAAACTGCTGTACTGCAGTCAAAACTGTGCTCACGACCTGGAGTTCAATCCCAGGTAGCTGGCTCAAGGTTGACTCAGCCTTCTATCCTTCCGAGGTTGGTAAAATGAGTACCCAGCTCACTGGGGGGGGGGGGGGGGGATGTGTAGCCTGTATAATTAACTTGTAAACCGCTCAGAGAGTGCTTGAAGCGCTATATAAGCAGCACACTTTGCTTTTTTTTGGTCTCCTCTTTGATTGTTTAGTAATCTTATTTAGAAGAATATAATCCAAGTATTCTGTCTTCCTTGGAGGTCTGTAGTAGACAACCATCCACCAATCTAGTAATATCACCACTGTTATCCTCTCCTTTAATTTTTACCCAAATTCTCTTAACCAGTTTTCCATCTTCTAAATCATGGATCTCCTCACAGGTGAAAAAAAATCTTTCATATATAATATTAATGCTCTTTCCTTCCTCTTCAGTCTTTTCATTTTGAATATATTATACCCATTAAAAACTACACTGAAGTCATGAGTCTCATCCCACCATCCCACCAAGTTTTAGTAGTGTTTTATTATATCACATTTGTCTTCCCATGGATAGAGTTCAGACTCATCTTGTTTTCTTCCACACTCTGTGGCTTGGTATACGACACATTTGAAATCGTGGGTCATTCTCTCCAGATGCTTATAGTTTTTCCCATCCAATGTGCATTCTTGTTCAACTTTTCTAGTGTATTATTAACACCCTTTTCCTTAATACTTGGTGCTTCCTTATCTTCGGGAATATTGTCTCCGTCATTGGCAGATTCACCTTAAAGACAACCAGAATTCTAAGACATTCCTGGCAAACACATTGCTTGAAAAACTCTTTAAGGTGCAACCCATATCTTTGCCAGGAGCCTTTCTTCACAGAAAACATAAACCATTGGTCCAAGAAGTCAAAGTTTTGCCAATGACATCATCTAGTATTAGTGTTTCTCTTGCTGGCACACAACCTCTAATTAAAAGACAAATAATAAATACAACCTATGCCCCAAACTCTTTTTACCATTCTACCCACAGCCTCACAATAATTTGCAATATGTTGAAGCAGTAGCAGTAGCCCCTCTGTGGAAGCAGAGCACACAACTGCAATCAAGCAAAGAGCCAAAAACACACAAACAAGTCTTCAAACAACTCAGACAATCCGTCTCAAGCCAACAGATAAAAACTCACCCTCTTTTGTTTCTTCCACCCATCCCAAGCAAATTGTCCCTGTCTACCTACTCTCTTCATGTACATCTTGTATTGGTGATGATTGTATATAAACACAATGCACATGAACTGAATTATTTTCAGTGCAATACAGGATGCAAACTGCACAGAAATTATGTCGGTATCAGTATTCTAAGAATAGCTAGTAAGGTCTGTACATGCTGGAGTGAGGGGAGCTGAAAGCCAAAAATGAGAGGAACTCTTTGTGTACTCCAGTAAGCCGTTACAAATTTCACTGGAATCTACTTGATCATAATTCAATTCTGTTGAAAACTGGTTTGACCCAAAACAAGGCAATAATCCAGAAACAATATTCAGAACTCTGTCCAAATCAGGATTGCTGGTAAATCTGAAGCCACAGAAGTTCTGTACAGCTCTGTCACAGACTTAACAATCAAAAAATTTTTTGACATCAGGTAACACTCTCCTTATTATTTCTATTTTCCTTCCACAGTTTTGTAAAATAAGAACATAAGAGTGCATACTTTTTTCCCTAGTTTTTTTTCCCTTTCAAAACTGTAGTCACGCATCTCTGCTGCTGGAACCAATTATTAAAGTTCCTAACAATGGCAGTTTCCTGTTTGCATTAAAGATGTGCGGCGGCATGCCTGTGTCCTTCTCTCTCTTTACATTTTAGAGTCTTCTGACAGCTACGGGAATCATACTGTGAAGGTGAGCGATCTAGAGACTGACAAAGCTTAGTAGAAACCTGAGAAGACCTAGAGGACAGTGATATGAAGACAAAAGACATTCACTCTCATTGATTCCCGCACGCTGCTGTTTTATTCTCTTCGGACAGATAATCCTTTCTACTTCATTATGTTTGGATTTTGAACTCAAACTACTGGAGTCAAATACCTTACTTCCCCCCCCCCCCAAAAAAAAGACAGAGAGAGAGAGAGAGAGTTTTAGGAATAAATTGACTGCTTTTGAAGACAAGCAGTGAAAGTACATATATCATTCCATGTGTAGCACTGGAACAGTTTTGCTTTGTAACATGTTGGTTGTAACATGGCCTAAGCTTTCGGATCGGGCGGTGGCTGGGTAGCAAAAGATGGACATTTGTATGCAAACCATATCACATCCAATCTCTAGGCCATTTCCAAGTAGGGCTGTCAAATCCCGTGTCTGAAACTTTGGACAGCTTCTACAAGAGGGTAGCCTGTTCTGAGCTAGATGGACCAATGTCCAAACATTGTATAAGCAGCTTGTCATGTAACTAAGGCCTTAAATAAGAGTGGCAGACTTAACGATTTTTAAACAAGGATCTGCTCCATACACGTGTAATGAGAGGAGTCCAATGCAGAGGGAATGGCACAGACTGTGATGTGCAATTGATGGTCCTTGCTTGGAATTTACATCCCCCTCATACCTTCCCTACGTTTTGGTTCTTTAGCTGGCCTAATGTCTGGTAATTGAGTCCAGGATAAATTGAAGTCCAGAAGTCTACAGGATTGATGAGCTTCTCACACATTAACTATTTCCAATTCTTTAAATGTTTATTATCTCACATAGGACACGACTAGAGCAGATTTTGTAAATACTATCCAATGTAGTAGTCGGCCTTACTTTGAACTAGAAGCTCTTTCATTCTGTCAATAGGTGGAGGAGGCTAGTATGCTACTTGAAAAATTCATAGTACTGGGAAGAATTCACTATAATCTCTGAGCATGGACATACTAGTTTCTCTCTTCCCTGCAGGGTTTTGTAACCAGATGGCAGAACACTCAGAGTCACTGAGTGGAGAACAGATTTGGCATCTTTTTCAAGGGAGCCACATCTGATCTCCTCTCCTTTTCAAGACAAAATTGCAGACACCCTGCCTTTTTCTCTCTCATACATGGATGATTTCTACTCATGCTAAGAGAAAAGACAACTCTTAAGGTGAAACCTTTGTGTGCTCTACTCATTCCCTTTCTAGAAGAGGAAGAGGAAAAGTCTTTACATCTTTTCAGAGGAATCACACCAGTCTCTTGTCTTCTTCCAAGGCTCTTACTGGCTGAAATCCTGTTGCTCAGTATAGTAAGTTAAAATTAAAGTAGGCCCTTTTGAATCAGTGCAACTTACAGAAGAGTTGATACTACACATGACTTCCGGCTTCCGGCTTGAGAAGAAGGACGTTTGTGCTGAGCTCCACTCCCTTTTTATTTTAATCACTATTATATTACTATTTATATTATTTTTATCAATTTTAACCTTCAAATTTTTTAATTAGTCTTATAAACAAGCTTCATAGTTGTTACTGTTGGTGACAGATTCCCTGCAGTTGGAGTTTTGCTCCCTCGTGAAGGTAGAGTGCAGATAAGGCCGGGCAGCTTTGCGGATATTTGGTGGATATTATCAGCTTGGTCCTTATCTAGAAGAGCCGTTAACACCAGCAAACAACTGAGGACTATAAAAATTCTGGCCTTGGGAAGGAAACAGACAGTGTGGGCATCGCAGAGGACTCACTGCCTTTTGTCAGCTCCTTCCCAAAGGAAGGAGGGGGAGAGAGGAAAGATAAGAGAGCTTTGCTGACCTGGAGGGGTGTTGCCGCTGTTTCTAACTTAGTTTGGCCGTGAGTCTTTGCCTTGGTAACTCTTCAAGTTACGGAGTAGATTGAACTGTTTGGCCCCTTTTGTTGCCTTTACGAATTTGATGCCTAGACCCCAAGGTTTCATTAGGAGGAACCCTGTCACAGCACTCCCAGCCCTACTATTATGAAGGTAACGACTACTCCCATGGAAGAACCAGAGGATATTCTGGATTTCACGTTAATGACCCCTGTACTGCAATCTATTCAAAATACAGAAGAGTTGACTCACAAAATCCCCACCGATTCAGTGGGTCTACTGTACTGCAACTAACTAAACTAAGCAACAGGATTTTAACTACTGAGTTTTATAGGTGACAGTAAACAGACATTAGAAAGCACAGTTGCCAAGCCTTCTCATCTCAAATCCATTTCTTTTCTCAGTATCATAAAACACAAGGGGGGTCCAAAGGAGGCTGAGCCCACTCCTGTGTGAGCTTTTAGGAGCCTCAAGTCAGATATTTTATCAGAAGATATAACTTTATTGCATGAATAGCCCCACATTTGATAAATGCACCAGAATCCCAGAACTGCACATGGATTGGTCAACTACTTTCATGGATGCCTAGGGTCTGTTTCCACCCTTGTCTACTGTAAATATCCAGCAAACATTTAGCCATTACAACTGAAAATCAGTTATATAAACCTATGGAGGCAGATAGATTCCCCCTACTATCACTCATGTTCTTCCTGTAAATGACAACCTGGGTTCCAAAGTAACTAGCAAACTAGAGGAGCCAATGTCTGCATGCCCTTCAATTAATAGATACTCTTTAGGAGAAGTATCCCTCCACCATCAGAAAAGGATGTGGAATGGGAAAAATCATTCAATCTAGATTTGAGTGTGTATCTCCTAATCCCATCTGCATTTTCCCCTGTTTTTGGTCTGTTTGCATTAGACTGAGAGGCTTCTAAAAGTAAATTTGGGCACACTTTATGTATGCACTTTTCTTAAGGTATGCACTAATTTTTGCACATTCTCCTTAACACATGTGCTCTATCTTACACACTCCCTCCTGAACAAAGCATTTGTGCAGATTTTTTTCCCAGTGGTGCCTATTTTTAGCCATTCCCATTTTAAAATGTATGTGCATTTCTGTCCATATTTTGTTTCTCTGAAATGCTCCATTAGACTCACAGATGTGCAGATTCTCGATGCATGTTGTAGTTCTTCTTGCAATAAATCCTAAGAGGTACAGAAAGGCTAATTCTATCAAGACTGTCAAGTAAAGTGAAATACTTTCCCATCCTCAGGGGGGGGTGGGGAAAGGAAGGATTGAGAAATTTCACTTTGAATGGCCATGTGTTGTAGAAAGATGGATTGAAATTTGAATTCAGGTTCTGCAAGGTGATTCCATTCTCATACTGCCATGTGTTTCGTGCTGGGGTTTCTTATGCAGCTGATTAGCTCACAGAAACTTTTTTTCACACAAACATGGCGATCTTGGATTAGGCGATGGTATTCTATAGTCAAAGGATGCTTTTATATATCCACAGGCTGGATATATGAAAGAGCTGAACCTGAGGCTATGAAGATCACACCAGTGCCAGCCAGGGGCAATACCACAGGCCCTTTACATAATGAAAATATTTATTCTAACAGTCCACCAGTCCCAGATTCTTGACCCTCTATATTTTATAAGTGTTTTCCAATTCCTAATGATACTGCCCGCTTAATATACCAAATCTTGTTGACAGTCAGGATGCTCCAGAATTATTATCTAGCGATTGAGCATTTATCGCAAGGCAAAAAGGCAATTGTGAAGTATGAAGCAACTACAAAATCACAGATAATGATCTCTTATCCTCTTGATCTCCTTGATCTTTGATAAGTTAAGTAGGCTGTGCTCTTGAAGGCTGTCTCTGAAAGGCAGCCCTCTTTCTTCCTCCCCATATTTATTTATCTATCGACAGATAGACAGAGATAGAAACAGAGATATTCCAATTGTTCAGTCCTAGGTGCCTGGAGCAAAATATTTGGTTATTTACTTCAAAACAAAATCTGAAATTCTGCTTACTGACTTCTATTTCCCCAGCTGCCAAAGCATTTGATCTCTCACCCAATTCAACTAGACACAGTCCTACAGTCTGTACAAGGGATCTTTCTAATTTCATTCCCTGAAATGTAAGCACAAATATGCACACTGTAGTGGGAAATCTGCTTCCTTTTAGTTGTCTGCATATCCAATCCAAGCTCTGTTTAGCAGTTTTGGAGTGCTAACCAATTTGTTTCGAGTTCTAATGTACCTGACAGCACAGCCCTTGCAAATAAATGTTAAAAGAACGAAGAGTCTGATGACCCCTTGAGGAATAACAAGTTTAATTTGGGAGAAGCTTCATGGACTGCAGATACCTCTGATGAAATGGGCTGCTGTATATGAAAGTTGAACCTGTTAGTCTTTAAGGTACCAAAAGACTGCTCAGTTTCGCTGAAACAGACTCACATGGTTGTTTCTCCCCCCCCATCACACAGACACAACATATACTACAACAGTGTGTGTGGTACATAGGCACATTCAAACAAAGGTGAACAATGTAAAAGAGCCCCACTAGATTAGGAAAAGAGTTGAGCCAATACAGCACATTGTTTCCAATGCTTGCAAATCTGAGCTACATGGAGGGCATTGAAGAGGACAAACACACACACCCTTATTGTTTCTCCCCACCATGAAGTATACTGAACATCAAGGTTCTGTTGACACCTGCTCTCCATATATTTATTTACCTCCCTTTTAACAGTAACAGTGGCCATCACTGGGGCCATCACAACTCAAGGCAGCATCTTGCAATTTATTATAAAATCTCAAATTCTAGTATTAAGAGGCAGAGGGAAAAAAAATCTGTCTATACAATATCATTACTGTATCTCAACATCAAGTTGCTTTTTTTTAGTAATCTTTTCTTGCAACCAAGAAGACTTAAATAATTTTCCTTATAATGAAGTTTTTCCTTATGGAGTTCCTAACCATGGATCACTTCAGTTGCTCTTTTCCTTGTAGTTGCTTAACTGTTACAAAAATGAAAGATAAGTTAAAATTATAGGTAGTTGATTTTTGCACCATTGAATACAGACAAATTGGCCAATACACCCTGCAATTTATAGCTTCCTAGCTCAATTTTTTCTGGGAAAGGCTCAATACTTATCAGCACCCCCTCGTACTATGTCTTGTCATCTGTCTGCACCCCATAGAAATAATACTATTCTCTGTGCACAATACATCTTCTGACCTGAACCCAACTCTTGTTATCCCCTTTTCTTTCTTTCCATCTCCATGCTACAATTTCCTCTACCCATTTTTGCCCTTTTCATAGGAAAATTACCTTTTCCTAACAGTCATTCGTTCTGGTCCTCATACTCTTCTCCCTCTTCTCATTTCTAATCTTCCATGTTCAGTTCATCAGTAAAAGAATACCAGGATTTTCACTCTTCCAGAAAACCCAATACCAAAAGACTGATGGGATCTGAGCAGGTAGCAACTGATCAGGAAACACATCTTGGGAAGACAATGGGCACACTGGTGGAAATGTCAAGGCAGTGTGCCGCTTGGGAGGGAAGGGAGGCAAATTCCATGTTGGGCACAATTAGAAAAGAAAAAGAAAAGAAAGCTGCCCACATCATACTGTCCTTATACAAATTCACAGTGTAATCACATTTGGTATATTGCATATACCATCCTGGTCACCACACCTTATTGTAGAGATGGAAAAAGTTTTTTTAATTTTTTTTTAACCTTTTTAATCTCAAGAAGACAAAAGACCGAATAATAAGGTGGTGAAAAAGGTAAAATTTCTTTTTAATTTCATCTGTATTTTATATATGACCATAATTTAAAGTTGTGCAACACTCTGGTAAGAATAAAGAAAGATGACTGGGAAAGGTGCAGAAAAGTCAATCAAAGAGATTGAGAGACTAGAAAAAACAACACTATAAGGAAAACCTACAATGTACAGCTTTATTTCGCTTAGAAAAAAGGTGAATAAGAGGAGACATGACAGAAGTGTATAAAATGCATGGTGTGCAAGAAAGTAGAACTTAGGGTCATCCACCAAAGTTGAATAGTGGGAACCATGGAGCAGGTGTAATGATGCACTTCATACATTCTATCATTTAGCACAATGTTGAGGATAGGATAGAATGATAGATTTCACTGTCACAAGATGTGGTGATGGCTGCCAGCTTGGCCAGCTTTAAAAGGGAATAAGATAGGAGGTTATGGCTATCAGTGACTAGTAGACAGGACGGATACATGAGTTGTCTCTGTACATGAGTTGCTAGGGAATGTGTGGGTGAAGCTGCATGTCCGTCAGGGTTCCAAGCTTCCCACAGGTGGTTGACCATGTGAAAAGAATGTTGGACCAAGCAGGTCTTTGGTCTGACCCAGGGGAGCTCTTGTTTTGGGCTTAGACACAGTGAAGCTACACAGAATGGCCGTTTGTGTGCAACAAGATAGGGGAAAAATAGCACCAAATCTACTGCTCAGTTCTGAATTTAGGGAGAAGGCAAGCATTACACAATACAGTTGACCATGTCCGCTTCCACTGTCAACAGGCTTGAAACAGATAACTCTAATGAAGAGCTAGGAATAGTGCAGAAAGACTGGGCATTTGTTACAGGGAAGAGCATATCAGTGGTAAGAAGACACTAGGGGCCTATTGCTTTTATGTGTTGGAACCCAGCATGAAAGGGAGACAATCACCATAGATTCTTTCAGCATGAGGCCAAATATCTTATTTCTAATCAGAAATGAAAAAGCATGAAGCAGTTGCCCATCTTTCCACTAAAGAGATAAATTAACATCTCTGTCTTTATTTCTGATTAAGATTTTTGTGCCGTTAAAGCACCGAATGATCTTGGCTAGTCACCTACTGCAGTACCTCTGGATTCCTCAGCTGTAAAATGTATTCTAAATGGTACAAATGCCGTCATCATTGCCTTGTTTTAGTTCTCAAAACATTTTAGGCCACCTTATATTTGTATGCAGATATTCAGGCATGCAAAAGTAAAATTAAAATCTGGAAAAATATACTACAGATAGTAAAACAGTGTAATATAATATACTTATGCATTTAATGTGTTTGTTTTGCCGTATATTGAGTTGTTTTCACCACTTTAAAGAACATGTTTGCATGCCTTTTTAGTTTCCCATTTCTGCTTGTGACACATTTGAATTTGGAAAACAAACACAAAAACAGAAATCATGAAAATAAAACAAAAAGTATTATGACATCTGTAAAACGAGCACATTCATTTCACTTTGAACTTTTATGAATGCCAGATACAGGGGAGGGGTATCAGGAGACAAGTTGTCTCGTGTGCTCGCAGAGGCATCTGGTGGGGCCACTGTGAGATATACAGGGAGCTGGACTAGATGGGCCCTTGGCCTGATCCAGCAGGACTCTTCTTACGTTCTTATGAATTACAATCCACCTCTTCACCTGCCTTAAAGGTGCCACAATACTTTTGTTTTCATAATTGTGCTTGTTTTTGTTGATCTACGTAGCTAATTTGGCTACGAGTTTGAATCTGGATTGTGTTGGCTCACTGATGTCCACCATACCATGCAACTGGACTGCCACAATTATGAAATTTAAGAGAAACCTCCAATGAAGAATGGTGCCAGTGAGGGAATGTTGGAATTTATTAAACATAATTTGCTGCAAACGTATATTTCAACATTTGGTCTGAACAGGCAGCCTTCATTTACAGCCACTGGCTTGAGGCATGCTTGAGGCATGGATGTCTCTTGAAACCCACAGGGAACTGAACTTATGGTCTTCAACACATTCAACACGAGCAGCAAATTTTTTTTAGAAAAGGTGAACTTTGCGCAGCACAGCAGAGCTACTCAAAGCTTAAATCCACACAATGTTCACATAACTCTTCTGTGTTTTAGTGGGCATTCTAGCAAAAAAAGAAACTTTGGGGGAAAAACACAAATCAACAGCAGCTGTACTTGTCTGCTTTTTTCAGATTCTTAATGAAAAAACAGTAAGATACTAGATATTAGCGCCACAGAGGAGAAGTGTGTCTGTGCCAAAGGCAATGACTGGGAATGCCTGCAGTGTAGGCGAGATACTAACCCAAAAACTTCTGGCTACTGCAGCCATCATGAAAAAACAACAGCTGGTTTGGTACAAAATAAATCCCTCTCTTGAGATTTCTTAAAAGAGCAGTACCCAAATTTGTGTAATAAGACCCATAATCAAAGAGAAGGACATGTCAGGGTGATTTCCTCCCTGTGAAATTCTTAAAGTAATGTGCTGGCTACTTCTGGAAACAGAATTCTAGTCTACTTGAACTTCTGTTTTCTTCAAATGGGTTTTTGTTGTTGTTGTTTGTTTGTTTTTTGGAGTTTTTGCAACCTTGCATGCTGCCTATAGTAGGTTTAGCTAGGAGAGGATATTTTTGGGCTGGGGTGACTGTCAATCTAACTAGCGCTAACCAATTGTTCCCTCCTGCCTTTGATTTCAAAGAGAGACCCACCTCTCTGCTGAGTTTTTTCCCTCCTCTCTAGAGTCTGTTGAAGTCTGTTGTTGAAAGCAGTCATGTTTGCCAGGTTGCTGTTTCATCTGTTCAATTGTAAGGAATGGAACCTTTTATTCTTTCTCCTACAAAGGTCTCAGAGTGAGTTATTGATACCTGAGGTGCAAGTTAATGAGAAAAGGGGTAGAGAATCCCTCCACTTCTGCCATGCAGCTAGAGGAATTTAACAAAAAATTCAAAACCCTGCAACAGTTTGTGTTTCTTATTTATTTATTTATTTATTTATTTATTTATTTTGTTTGTTCCTCCAAAGTTTTCTCTTTTCACTTTCTTAAAAACAGGCATGGGTAAAAATGTCTTTTGCTTTGTTTTTTCTTAAACCTTTTTTAAAGTCTAGTTTGGAATGCCTGTGAATTTAACTATATTTGTTGTGCTAAATTAGAACTGCCGCCTCTTCTTGTTTTACAGATGCCTCACTTTCAACAGCAATATAGCAAGCAATTCCAACATGGTCCTCTCCCCTCCTCATGCTGGGAAGACCTGTTTCTATCAAATTCAGCCAACACGGTTAGGAAGTCTGTTTGCCTCTGTGTTGTTATCTGAGTTGTAAGTGCTGGTTCTTACCTCCCTGATTGGACAACTGTTTTGCAGATTCAGTAATTTTGCCCCAGCAGTTAATACTTTCCTGCAGCCCTGTTTTTCCCTGCTCTGGTAGTTACAAGATGGAATTCCTAACCAGAAAGGCTCAGTGTCACCAGAGAAAGATATATGGGAATTATATGTTTGGAAAGCTGTGAATAGCTCACAGAAATATATGGAAAAAACTATTGTTAGTGCTTAATCACACAAACGTACTGCAAGAATTAAATGAAACACTGAAATTATCTGGCTGGGATACCTAAAACAATCTTGTTTCTTACACGTACTACATAGGGAAAACAGAAAGCTCCTCAAGCTATCCAAATTATTAGAGAATACATGAACATCCAACGAGGAGCAAACTGTTAAGGATTAAGCTACAATTAACACAGAGCAGATAGAATCATATTTGAGCTGCATCTAGTAAATAGGTCTAATTAACTAGTTTCATCTGGACGTTTGACAGAACCTACTTAGCCTTTCTTAGCAGCCTAAGAAGGACTGTAACATTGTGGCAGAACACATGCTTTATATTCTTTCTTTCTTTTCTGTCTTTCTTTTATTACACTTTAAAATTGTCTGATAATCACATTGTTTGGGGCAGAATACAAATTAAAACAAATTAAAACAATAAAACACAAAGGCAAGAAACCTACTGAGTTTGTATAACATTTGTGCAATTTGCTGTGGCTAATTGTGGCTAACAGATGAGGTACTGGGGCTTGTCTTAGAATCATAAATTAGTGGGGTTGGAAGGAGCCTATAAGGCCATCAAGTCCAAGCCCCTGCTGAATGCAGGAATCCAAGTCAAAGCAGATCTGGTTGTCCAATTTTCTCTTGAATCCTCCTTGGTTGGAGTGCTCACCACTTTCCAAGGTAATTGGTTCCATTCTCATACTGATCTAACAGTTAAGAAGTTTTTCCTGATATTCAACCTAAATCTGGATTCCTGTAGTTTTAGCCCATTATTATGTGCCCTGCACACTGGAATGAGCCAGGTCCTGCCCCTCCTCTGTATGACTACCTTCCAAGTATTTAAAGAGTGTTATCATATATCACCTTAGTGTTCTTTTCTCAAGGCTAAACATGCCAAGTTCTTTCAGTCTTTCCTCATAGGGCTTGGTTTCTAGCCCCCTGATCATCCTTGTTGCCCTCCTCTGTTGTTTCAGTTTGTCAGCATCCTTCTTGAAGTGTGGTGTCCAGAACTGGACACAATACTCAAGATGAGGCCTAACCGGTGTTGGATAGAGGGGAACTAGTACCTATGGGATTTGGAGAATATACTTCTGATAATGCATCCTAAAATAGCATATATATATATTTTTGCAACTACATCACACTGTTGCCTTGTATTCAGTTTTTGATCTACAACAATTCTAAGATCCTTCTCACTACTGAGCCAGGTATCTCCCATCTTGTAACTGTGCATTTAGTTCTCTCTCTCTCTCTCTCTCTCTCTCACACACACACACACACACACACACACACACACACACACACACACACACACACACACACACACACACCAGGTGTAGAACCTTGCACTTATCCCTGTTAAATTCCATTCTGTTGTTTTCAGCCCAGTGCTCAAGCTTATCAATATTATCTTGATTGTGTGTCTTGTCTTGAGACCAACTGGGCAACTGAGATGTGCTCCAGCACTTCACAAATTAGCCACAATTAGTTGTGGCAAGTTATGCAAGCCTTATGTGAAACCAATAGGATGCTGACCCAATATACTATAGTCACATGTTCAATCTCTATTAGAAAAAATCATTGCCTGAAACTCTGAATAGCCCTTAACTTATGAAGAATAAACAGGAGAGGTTTAATAATGAAATTAGGACTTGCCCAGATGGTGCATTTGTTTTCTCTAAAGTATTTAAATCAGTGCTGAAATTACCATATTTTTCCTTTCGAAGAGGTAGCCATGTTAGTCTGTGGTAGCATAACAGGCAAAAACAAAAGAAAAATTTAAAAAAGAAGACAAAAATGTTGTGGCACCTTAAAGACTAACTGAACATAAGAACATAAGAAGAGCTGGATCAGGCCAGGGGATCTAGTCCAGCTTCCTGTATCTCACAGTGGCCCCACCAGATGCCTCTGGGAGCACACGAGACAACTAGATACCTGTCTCCTGATACCCCTCCCCTGCATCTGGCATTTTGAGGTTACCTTCCTTTTCAGCCTAGAGATTAGAAATCCCCATCATGGCTTGTAACCTGCAATGGACGTTTCCTCCAGCAATCTGTCTGATCCCCTTTTCAAGGCATCTAGGCCAGATGCCATCACCATATCCTGTGGCAAGGAGTTCCACAGACTAACAATACGCTGTGTAAAGAAATATTTTCTTTTGTCTGTTCTCACTCTCCCAACACTCAATTGGAGTGGATGTCCCCTGGTTCTAGTATTGCATGAGAGGGAAAAGAGCTTCCCTCTATCCACTTTATCCATCCCCTGCATCATTTTATACATCTCAACCATCTCTCTCTCCCCCCCCCAGGTGCCTTAACAGCCCCAAACACTGTAGCCTTTCCTCATAAAGGAGGTGCCCCAGCCCAGTCATCATTTTAGTTGCTCTCTTGTGCACCTTTCCCAGTTCCACAAGGTTTTTTTTGAGGTGCAGCGACCAGAACTGTATGCAATACTCCAGGTGCGGCCTTACCAGCATTTTGTGCAATGGTGTTATAATGTTGGCTGTTTTATTTTCAACCCCCTTTTTAATGATACCTAGCATGGAATTGGCCTTCTTCACTATAGCTGCACACTGGGTTGAGACTTTCATCGAGCTGTCCACCAGCCCACCAAGATCTCTTTCCTGATCTGTCATGGACAGCTCAGAACCCATTAGCTGATAACTAAAGTTTTTATTTTTATTTTTTGCCCCAATGTGCATTACTTTACATTTTCTTATATTGAAATGTTTTTGCCATTTTGCCACCTATTCTCCCAGTTTGGAGAGATCCTTCCGGATATATTTTAATGTGAGCTTTCGTGGACAAGTCTAATTCATATTTTTCTTGCTATCTACAAAAGACCTTCCTTGTCCTAGCATGTGGCTACACTTTGCTGCAATTTGATTCACAGTCTGTATTACAATTGAAACTGCAGCCAATGCTGACACAGGGGATTTGGAAGTTCATCTTTTACACTGGATGTGATGGGATTCATAGTTCAGCCCCCAGCCCCCTTTCTTTCCTTTTTTCCTTTGGTCCTGCCTCTTCCAAACTGATGGGCAACCGATGGAGTCATAGACATGGGAAATAATAATAATGATCCAGCAATAAGGTGATAAGGTGATCTAACACTAATGTCATATATGTAAGAGTTTTTTTTAAATGAAAAAATTCAGAAGACTATCAAGGGAGAGGAAAGAATGAAGGGGTGTGTCCCACTGGTCCTAAAAATCACGTCCCAACTACCTACATCACCAAAACACCACCTACAGATATAGACTCCCTCCACAGTGCTTAAAGCACTTTCTTTACAATTATGCAGGCTACACATTGGCCCACCCTCCAAGGAGTTAGGTATTCATTTTATCAACCTTGGAAAGATGGAAGGTTGAGTCAACCTCAAACTAGTTACCTGAGCCCATCAGGATTGAACTCAGGCTGTGAGCGGAGTTTTGACTGCAGTACTGCAGTTTAAACACTGTGCCATGAGACTCCATGAATGTAGCACAATGAATCACCTGGGGAAAAGCCTGTTCCAATCATTCTGGCTTAAAAAAGTATAATCTCCCCAGCAGAAGAGGGGGAAAAAAGCCACTTTCGGAAGAAAAAAGGACTGGACTAATTAGAATTAGCCTTTGAGTCATGTGGTCAGTAAAAAAATTACTTTGTATCCACCTACTTTATATACAGAGGAAATCTAGTGGTATTTGACCATGTAGTCACAGCTGTAGTTAGTACACTGACAAAATCCTACCTAAAAGACCACATCTCCTTCTATGAGCCTGCCTGGGCATTAAGATCTCACTGGGCATTAAGACCACCTTCACAGGCATGCTTAGTTAGGACACAGGAGAAGGCCTTCTCCGTGGCTGCTCCTAGACTTTGGAACTCACACCCATGGGTCAAAAATAGGAGCTCCCTCCATCTTTGTGTACTTTTACTTTAATGCAAACCCCACTGTGTTTTACTGGATTTCCTCTGGTGTGTGTGTGGTATTGCATTGGACAGTTTTCCACAGGGGGCAATATCTTCAGTTATGAAGTTATAGCTGAAGCTATATGTCCCTCCTCTGCAAAACATGGAAATTTGGATTCATTTCTTGCAACTCAATATCCTCTCCAAGTAGATATTAGTAGATATAACCACTAGTCAACCTACTCTTTTCGCAGTGCATCACTAGTAGTCTGGAAGACCTGAAATGAAACACAGCCATTTGTAGTGTCAATATGGCAGAATTGTTGCAGAATCTTATCCATAATTTCAAATTTAGTTACATGTATGGAATCCCAGGTTAGGATTCTGAGCAATGGTGATAATATTAATTTTTAGATCCTCCCACCACTAAAAATATGAATACTGTATATTTAAGTAGCATTGCCTTCTTTTTAATGTTCTATATTTATGTTTTAAAAAAACTAACAAAAATAAGTGGATGGATATCATATAGTCAAGCCACAAAACTCTTTGCCTTAATGCAGGGCCCATCACTAAGCAGTACATGCTTACCACAAGATATTATCTAACTTTTTGTTTCCAGATACTACAGACAGACATAAAGGCAGAAAAGTGTGTGCTCAATCAAGTCAAGCCTGGACTCTCACTAGAGCAAAAAGGAGGTCATCCTACCATGCACATATAATGAAAATACAAGACCAGACCAAAAAAGGCAATATGGCTTGGGAAATGGGATGGGGTGGGGAGAATAGGAAGAGAGGAAGCCTAACATGAGACAGATTGTCTCAATAGAGGAACCACAGCTCTTAGTTTGTAAGACCTGAGCATAACTTGTTGGAAAAGACAATATTGCTGGTATTGCAGTAGGAAGAGAGACAACCTAATATGAGATGCTGTTGGTTTGCAAGATCTGATATAAATGATATTTATTTATTTATTTATTTATTTATTTATTTATTTATTTATTTATCCCGCCTTAAAAAGAACCCAAAGTGACTTTTTGTTCTTGTTGTTGTTTAGTCGTTAAGTCGTGTCCGACTCTTCGTGACCCAATGGACCAGAGCACGCCAGGCCCTCCTGTCCTCCACTGCCTTCCGCAGTTGGGTCAAATTCATGTTGGTAGCTTTGATGACACTGTCCAACCATCTCATCCTCTGACGTCCCCTTCTCCTCTTGCCTTCACACTTTCCCAACATCAGGGTCTTTTCCAGGGAGTCTTCTCTTCTCATGAGATGGCCAAAGTATTGGAGCCTCAGCTTCAGGATCTGTCCTTCCAGTGAGCACTCAGGGTTGATTTCCTTCAGAACGGATAGGTTTGTTCTCCTTGCAGTCCAGGGGACTCTCAAGAGTCTCCTCCAGCACCACAATTCAAAAGCATCAATTCTTCGGCGGTCAGCCTTCTTTATGGTCCAGCTCTCACTTCCATACATCGCTACTGGAAAAACCATAGCTTTGACTATGCGGACCTTTGTGGGCAAGGTGATGTCTCTGCTTTTTAAGATGCTCTCTAGGTTTGTCATCGCTTTCCTCCCAAGAAGCAGGTGTCTTTTAATTTCGTGGCTGCTGTCACCATCTGCAGTGATCATGGAGCCCAAGAAAGTAAAATCTGTCACTGCCTCCATATCTTCCCCTTCTATTTGCCAGGAGGTGATGGGACCAGTGGCCATGATCTTAGTTTTTTTGATGTTGAGCTTCAGACCATTTTTTGCACTCTCCTCTTTCACCCTCATTAAGAGGTTCTTTAATTCCTCCTCACTTTCTGCCATCAGAGTGGTATCATCTGCATATCTGAGGTTGTTGATATTTCTTCCGGCACTCTTAATTCCGTCTTGGGATTCATCGTTAAAAAGACAATATTTAAAAGCTAAAAACAGTAGGTATACGAATATTTAAAAAGAATTAAACATGTGTTACAGTAATAAAATCAATACTAAAACATATGTAAAACAACAGAGCACAACGATCTGTTTAAAAACCCCGCTCAGGGATATGACATTTTGGAGACCATTAACTAATATAGTCACTACACATCAGAAGTGTCTTAATGGCCCATAACATCACTGGAGTTTTTTTTCTTAATTACCAAACAATTGTATGGTGAGAAGACAAGTAAAATGGTTGAAACTATGACAGGATATTAACACAAAAGCTCTGCTGACATCAAGTAATACCACACCTAGCCACAAATAAACCAATAAACAGTTATTTCACAGCTTAAACGGGTGAGCTTCTGAATATTTGTTCTCTATTCTTTTTAAAAATATCTTTTGAAATAGTTTTACATCCACAGAATCCTTTTGCCAGCACAAATGCCTGCTTGGCCAGGAAGGAGTTAAAAAGTTCTCCTCCTGAGAGTCAGCTAATTGACTCCTGACCTGACAGGGTCAAAACTTTGGATTGCCCCAGACCTGCAGCTGATTTCCTCTTTGAAGACGTGTATAAGGAACCTAAACTCAGAAATCCTGAGAGAATGTTTACTGAGAACACTCAGGGCTGGGACAAATACAACTGCTCTGTGCTTTTGTAATGCAAAAATACTTTGAATATGCCTTACAACATGTATGCTAATTCCCTGGAGATATATGGCAAAATGTTCCCCTTTCTGGAGGACTGTCATTCCACTACTTTTTTTAAAGCAAGCCTGGTGTTTTTGATTCTTCAAAGAAAACTTGATATTTGAGTGTTTCTGTGACCTGTACATCTTCCAGCCCACAATGCTGCAACATTCTATCTACTTTGAAATGCTCTTGCTGGTAAGCTTGTTCCACACATTCTCAGTCTTATAACAAAGTGGCTGTTTTTCCCTTTTGAAAGGCCTGTTTTGGAGAATCAATATTTCAGCCCCTGCATCATAGATTCTTTCCAAAGTAAAAAACAAAAACAAAACAAAAAACCAAAAAACCCACAGGTGGGACCACCCATTCTCTTTCAAGATGAACAAGATTCATCTTTTCAATTTGTATGAGCTGTTTTAAATCAGGGTCACGTTTCATGGGGGTGAGGAAACAACTTTACTTTCAAAAAACCTCTTTACCCACACTTGCCCAAATTGGGCATTGCACAAGAGTGGACTATCTGCTACATCTGTGCCAAATTTGGGGCTGATCTGAAGTCCAGTTTGTTTGGGCCTCTTCCATTTTTGGGAATGCCTTCTGGAATATTGATTTGCTCTGCTGCACAATAACATAGTTGTTCTACCATGCCGCTATAATGTAGTTGCTAATAATTAACACGTACACATATGAAAAGTGTTGTGTTTTCATATTATCACCACTTAAGCAAACAAGATTCGGGCAAATTTATATTCTTATTGCCAAAACATTTGGTAGTAAATAATATATAAAAACATACCCTGAATTAAACACACACACACCAAATTAAAATTTTAATGAAGTATTTAAACAGCTTAACACAGTTGAGTATTTTAAATCTCATGTAATAATAATCTGCTACCAATCTCACAGGAAAGATGAACAGCTAAACAGAAGCAATTCTCCAGTTGTCTGATTATCTCTAGAGAGCTACTTTCCCTACTGCTGCCCTACAGCAATTATTTTCTTTCTTTCTTTCTTTTTTGTAAATAGATGGTAGTAGGGGAAAAAAAGATAAAATGTGTAGCTGAAGAAGGTTGGGCAGTCAATTGCATTATGTACATATGACTATGGATGCTTATTTAATGTCATATTTTAGCTCACAGTAAGTCTTTAGGATACATTGAAACAACTGTATCCCACATCCCACACGTGCCTCTTGGCCAGGCAAGAGATTTGTAGAATCCTGGCCATTCATCCATGTAGTTGAACTATTAGCAAGAGGAAAATAGAGATTGTCAATGGGATCTATTACAGCAGTGGTCCCCAACCTTGGGCCTCCAGATGTTCTTGGACTTTAACTCCCAGAAATCCTGACCAGCAGAGGTGGTGGTGAAGGCTTATGGGAGTTGTAGTCCAAGAACATCTGGAGGCCTAATGTTGGGAACCACTGTATTACAGGACCAGGTTAAAATGGCCCCACTGAATAATCTTGGTTGGATAGATTTGTGGTATGGGGGATTAAAGTAATACATAATCTCCTTATTGTCTTCTGATGACATCTATCACTTCCCCTTCACCATAATTGCCACACACTGACAAAGATTCTGTGGTAGGCACTCTAAACTTCACACATGATAAATAATGTGAACAAAAAGCCAATATGAACTTTCCTGTTTTTCATATTATCAAATACATGCTTAAGAATATGTTGGTTCTGGATGTTTTCATGCTTATGATTGCTACTTTTTGCCAGACTAATATGAAGAGTTTTGGAAGAGGTAGCCATATCACTCCATTTCAACAAACACAGACCCAAAAAGAAAAAGAAAACAGAAATAAAAGTATTATGTCCCCCTGGTTCAGTCTAACAACTGTGTGAGAAATGTGAAGAGATTAGTTTTAATTAGAACTCAACTTTAATGGCAAGCCTATTCAGTATGTGAAATCTTCTTTCTGTGCACAGGTTGTTTTTTTCTATTTCCAAATTGTATTTGGAAGTGTGAAGGGGACAAGAACATAGATGCTCCTGTTGGTGAGCCAGGGCCTGGGTCTACTGCTTAGTAAACAATGCCCATTGAAGGGTTTCAAGGTCTAGCACAGGGAGAGAGAGATGCCAAGACACAACACTCCCATGAGAGTGGGACCCAGACTGAGACCCTGGTAATGTCAGCTCTGGAGACTGGGAGACAACCCCTAGTGGGAAATAGGAAAATCATCTACCCTGACGGATGATGGCTATAAAAGCCACCTTGCTGCAGAGGCAGATCCCCCATGGAAGATGGGGATCTTCATCAGGAGGCTGTCTGTCAGACTAAAGAGACCAGGAAGCAGAAAACAGAGGTCCCTGGACAAACCAATAAGGCAGAGCAGAGTGACCCAGAGAAAGAGTACTAGAAGTCACAAAGTAAGAAGAGGACCGCAGCAAAGGGGCTGGGGGTGGGGACACACCCCAGAGGAGTGGTCCTGAACATTCTGGACAGAGGACTTCCCAGAAGAGGCAACAGAAACCCCAGAGGAATGGGATTGCATTTATAAGGAAGATCCCTGGAGGGAGTTTGTTGGTTCAGCTCCCAGTCTCCAAAGAGAGGGGGCAAAGTATGAAAACCCCAAGTCTCCACCCTGCTCATCATACTGGGGGGGGGGGGGAGAAAGAGACAATATGACCCACAATTGACAATGGTGGAGGAAGTGGTAATGTGAGTATCAGGAAGAGGGTGAGAAGAATTGACCAAGAAGCTGGGGCAGACACAGATCCCTGGAGAGAGGACCTCAACATTGTGGGTATACTGGCCCTCACTCTTAGGAGCAATGCAGTGCTTAAGATAACCTGACACGGGGGCCAAAGTGCACTAGCCAAGAGCCTAGTGGCAGAAACTGGGCTCACTTAAGAACCTAAACTCCTCCCAGTGAAAGGAATGGAAGGGCAAGATTCAGAGAAGTCAGATTGTAGACTAGCAAATGTACCTAGGATCAAAGACTAAACAGGTTATATAGAATCATAGAATCACAGAGTTGGAAGAGACCACAGGGGCCATCAAGTCCAACCCCCTGCCATGCAGCAACTCCATCAAAGCACTCCCAACAGATGGCCATTCAGCCTCTGCTTAAAAACCTCCAAAGAAGGAGACTCCACCACACACTAATATGCATTAGATGTTATTCCCCTCCAATTTTCAATAAACGTCACTGAGCTTCAACCTTCGTGTCGTGAGTTTATGGACCAAAGAACAGAAGAGAGACACACCACCAACATGATCAGGGCTGGTGGGGCTCACAGGATGCAATAACTTTTCTTTTACTAATGCTTAATCTAAACCTACCTGGCAGTAGTTGAAGCCAACGCTTATCAAGGTGATAATCCCATGAAAGTGCATTGAAACACTTAAAGCTAAGAATATGCTAAATGTCTATTTAGGTAAAATGGTCCATGGCAAATCATCTTGGAAGACTTAGGAAGAGTTTCAGAAATCCACACCATACTGTTCTTGCTGACCCATATTTTATTGTATTTTCTCCCTTGTATCTCAAATAGCTATATAAAAGCTCTTATCTGAGCTTGTATATATCTGAAATAAGAAGCCAAAATTAGCTATCTGAACACTAACCTGTCCAAAGAAGTTAACATCTCTCTTTGTCTTTCTGGATGTGTATGTGTGATAACTTAAATATAGCCACACAGATTTGGTTTATATTTTGTATGCCTGTTCTCAAGATGAAGCTAAAGCCTAGAGGCCAAACTTTAAACTCCTAAAAATAGTGCTAAAACCAGAACGCTTGCAGAACTCCAAGTATAGCAGTATGAACAACAATGAAAGATGACACACTGGAAGAACATCATCTATTGGAGGAAACCTTAGAGATGCAATTGTCTTTTAATGTTTGCTTTAAATCTTCTTTATAGAAAAAGAACCTTATCCATTCCATTCACTGTGTGTGAACAATGTGTCCATGTGCCTTATACCATAAGGCAGAGTAGAATATTTGAATTCACGGCTCATTTGTCTGGAATCTCTTGCCTTCTCTTACATACTTAAGGACTAATGATAGGATAGGTTAGGGACAAAGCAAAGCAAAGCGAAACCCCTGCGTTATTTATATTCCATCTTCTTTATTTTTCCATTAATTTCTCTCTTTTCATTTCAAGGCACAATTATCAGCAGTCAACGTGGCATATCTCTGTTCTGCTTCTAGCTCATATAGCAAGCTGACGAATTGTCTCTGATTACAACACTTTTTATAGCTTGCATTATTTTTTGCCTGCTATAAAACAAAAGGCCTTTAGGAAAGTGGCATTCCTTGTCTTCTTGTACCCTTAAAATGTAAAATATTAAACAGCAGGATTAAACAGCAGTTCTGACTCTGCTGGCCAGTATAATTAGAGAATGGCCACAGATCACCCTTTTCATCTATAACTATCACAGCATTTTTCCTTCTAAGACAGCAACCTACCTATACATTTTCTTGTTGGTTTACTGTTTAGGCTAGGAAAAAGACAGAATTTCAAGATCCAGGATACACATTAAAAAGATTTCATTTTTATAGGCTAGGCAGTAAATGTCTTTCTCTCAATTATTTTCACATTTCACAATTATTGAAGCATTTTGAATCCATGGGGGTGAAACAAATAAGGAGGAAGAAAGTACCAGGACCAGTCCTTTGGTTGTAGCTTCTTGTTGCCTTCCACACATAGAATGAAATTTCTTCATAGGTAGCCTATATCGTCCACATACACTTTCCCATGTGGACAGGAATGAGACAGGAACTCATTATTTCCCCTCCTTGTGAGTTTATTCCTCTGGGTTTTGGATGCCTCAGTAAGGTTTATGTGACATCAGGTAAAAATAACTTTATAGAGAAACTTGAGATATGTAATGGCCAAAATCATGTTGCATAACTTTGTACTGGCATAACCGAAAACATTAAATTTAAAGTAATTAAAGATGTCCTTCCCCCTCCTTCTAGGTTCCGAAGCTCCTGGGGGCTCCCTTTTGCTATGGGCAAGCCTTTGGGAGCCTTGGGATGGGGGATAGCCTTTAGTAGCAAATTGTTAGATTGCTGGCGATGGCCCTGATCCTGACAACAGCAATCCAGTGGTGAATTAAAGGCTCCGCCTCCATGCCAATGTTCCAAAAAGGATTCACCAAGGCAAAAGGAAGCCCTAGGAAGCCTGAGAATCTAAATTAAATGTTTTCAGCGCCTGATCAAGGGTTACACTGGCACAAAGTTGTGCAACAGGATTTTGTCCATAGTATTATAGCAACATCCATCACTACAAAACCGATGGCCACTTTTGTTTTGAGAAGAAGAACTTGCAGTAATTAAATAACATCAGCCCCAGTCCAGCTTGCAGACACCACACAGTTATTTTTCCATACAAGGATCCGTATCTCCCTTCATACTGAGGTACACATTCAGTCATCCCAGAAGGAGTATCTTGATATGCGTGTGAAGAGGCAGACAGGTGTATGTTGACAGCAGCAACTTTTTGGAAACAGATGTGATTGATTTGTCTATTTAGATTTGTTCAGAGGTTCCTCAGTCATTACCTGTTTTGAGGTAATAGAATCTGAAATTCAGATTGCACGTTTTTCCCCAGCCACTCTGGAACTGTTCTTGTTTCAGCAGAAGGTTGCTAATTTGAATAACTATAAAAGCGGGCTGCTTATATACGTCCCCATAGTGCTTAAAGCAATCTCTGGGCAGTTTACAAGTTAATTATGCAGGCTACATATTGCCCCCGCCCCCCATTTGACTGACCTAATTTTACCGACCTCGGAAGGATTGAGGGCTGAGTCAACCTCAAGCTGGCTACCTGGGATTGATCCCCAGGTTGTGAGCACACTTTTGGCAGCAGTACAGAAGTTTAACCACTGCACCATGAGGCTCTCTAAACAAGTGACACAAGATTTTACTAAAATGTTTCTGCTACTGATCTTCCATCTTCCCTCTTCCTATGAAGCCTGGACCCTTGCTTCACAGTTTTCAATCGAAAAGCTTGAAATACATTATCCATAAAATACTTTTCTCGTCATTTAAGAAACAGATTCAAAAGACTATCTGGAAATTGCAATCCTGTTCTGACTGTCCTGCTGCAACTGCTCCCCCCATTTGCCCTATGTTTTTCCATAAAATTGTGTGCTTCTATTACTTCTATGGAGTACTGAATGAAATTAATTCCGAACAAGAGTATATTTGTTTTTAGATAAAGACTGCTAGAATAGATATATCATTCATTTCCTGTCCATGCCTCAATTGGGCATTCAGCCAGCTAGGATATTGCTCTCCTGTCAGCAAAACTGGGAAACCACTATTCCTATTCTGAACCTAATTACAAGTAAACTAAGCCAGTGTCAAATACAGTGCCTATAATCACCTCCTATTGACCTGGCTGCTATTGTTCCAGCAGTGCGAACTTGATGAACTACAGTACCGAACTTGATTTTGCAGGCAGAAGACTAAATTCAGTTCTTTAAAAAAACAAAACAAAACAACAACAAAACCCTCTGGGGTTTTTGAATCTGGGATATTGTGGTTCAAGATGATCTACAGCAGTGGTTCCCAACCTTAGGTAACCAAAATGTTATTGAACTGCAGTTCCCAGAAGCCTTTGCCACCAGCTGGGGCTTCTGGGAGTTGCAGTCCAAGAAACCTGGGTCACCCAAGGTTGGGAATCACTGCTGTAGATCATCTTGACTGCTGCCATTGGCATTGTCAACATTCAGGGTGCTATTTGTTAAGTAAAGTTTGGCATTCTTTTTCCTGCTGGCAACAAGTTCACAATATTGTGCCATTTCCTGGGGTTTTGAATCATGGGAGATCTACAGTGCTCACTACCATTCACACGTATCAAAAAAACAGCCCTGACAATTGCTTTGTGTTTGAATGAAAAATGGTTAACTGATGAAAAAAGGTGTCAGCTTATAGGATTTCCCTTGCTTGGTATAATTTTGTGAAACAGTATCTTCACAGCTTAAACAAGTGAGCTTCCGAATATTTGTTCTCTATTATTTTAAATATATATTTTAAAATATATTTACAACCAGAAACAGAATCCCTTTGCCAGCAGAAATGCTCATTTGGCCAGGAAGGAGTTAAAAAGTTCTCCCCCTGAGAGTTTTCAGCACCCCAATTGGGTCAAAAGTTCAGATTGCCCCAGATCTGGAGCTGATTCCCTCTTTGAAGACTTGTGTCAGGAGCCTGGCCTCAGAAACCCTGAGATAATGTTTACTGAAAGCACTCAGGGTTGGGACAAACACAGCTGCTCTGTGCTGCTGTAGTGCACAAATGCTTTGAACATGCCTTTAAAAATTATATGCTAATTCCCTGGGGATACATGGTTAAATGTCCCATTCTAGAGGACTCTCACTCCATTATTTTCTTTAAAGCAAGCCTGTGGGGTTGGGTTTTTTGTTTCTGACTCCTAAAAGAAAACCTGTCTTTTGACTGTTTCTTTGACTTTTCATTGCCCTTCCAACATCTCGCTTTGGTTACATCTGTGCCAAATTTAGTACTGATCTGAAGTTGAGTTTCAAAATTGTAATTTTGTGTTAGGGCTGCCCCCATTCTTAGGATTGCCTTGTAGAATGTTGACTTGCTGTACAATAACATCACTACACTACCATGCAGTTATAATGTTTTAAAAAATTTACTATGCAAAAACCTCCGAGTATGTCAGGAAATCTCCCTCCTCTTATATTCTCAGAATGTCAAGGTTATTGTTTTGTGCAGGTTTTCCAGTATTTCAAATATTCATTCATCTGCTTTAGGTATGAAGTGGTAGAGTCCAGTAATAAACATGCCATTATGAGATGTTAATTGTGTCTTTTTGAATGAAGGAATGAGCATATGCAGATGATGGAGTCATCCTAATTCTATTTCCCTAATATTTTAAATTTTGTGACTGTAATGTGACTGATTTCACCTTTTTTTAAAAAACCAGATTAATGTCATAAGATGAATCTTCTAATTTAGCTCTTCCGGTTTTATCATGATATACAAATAGCAGAACATTTAGCTGTCTGTATATTTTTGGTGGCACTTCTTTTTTAAAATAAATTTATAGCTTATGGAAAAATAGCTACCACCCAAATCTCCATATGCAAGGACACATACTTTTAGCATACAGAAGACAGGAAATTCTAAATTGGCAATTTTTTAGAGTATATATTTTAATTGCATTTTAATTGTTTTGTCTTTTTATTGTATTTTAAATGTTGTAAGCCGCCCAGAGACCTCTGGGTAGTGTGGGCGGCATATAAGTTAAATAAATAATAATAATAATAATAAATTATGATTATTGCTCCCAGTAAAATATCTACAGCAGTTCAATATTAAATCAAATCATTAAACTTAATGTATTTTAATGAATACAGTATTAGGAAAAAGTACCAAATACTCAATTTGTCCAGATGATCATCATGGGAATAGCAACTTCTGCATTTGAGACTGTATTATTTCCAGCACATGGTTGTCTATCCTACTTGCTTGCATTTTGCACAATACATTATGCTTTTAAAATAGCTTTACAAAGATAACAAATTTTCCTCCAGCAAAACAGGTCCATCAATAATGCTCTTTCTGATGAAAGGGTGTTTTATGTCTGGGTTTACAAGAACATTTAATTTTACTTGTGAAGCTTTATGCCATAGAAGGGATGATAACCTTTCAAAGAAAATAAGAAAATAGTTGTCTCCTTCAGGGTATGAAAGCTAAAACAATACAAGCAAACCACATCAGGAATTATTATGCCAGTTGCTTGATATAAAGCCTGTTATAACACAAATGCATCAGAAAGTGCAAGGGACTAAGACTTAGCATTAGAGATGGGGATATTCATATTCGTAAACGAATATCCCCCCACAGGTGCAGATAATAAGGGTCCGACCCCCTGGGGCAAGACCGACCAGTCACAATTTCGCTGCTGCCACGAGCTCCATGGAGCCTTCCTATTGCTCCGTTGCTTGCAATAGATTAGCCAGTCCTGGCAGAAGGCAGGATGACGAGCCTCTCTGCCAGGTCGCAGAGTGGCTAATCCATCGTGAGCAACTGAGCGATAGGAAGGCTCAGTGGAGCTCACGGCAGTGGTGAAATCATGAGTAGTCAGTCTGGCCCCAGGGGGCCGGACCCTAGTTATCTGCACCTGTGAGGGGATATTTGTATTCGTACATGAATATGAATACCCCCATCTCTACTTAGCATACTTGGTGTTGCCCATCCAAAATGGATCGAATAACCAAAGAGGAACAAGTAACACAAAACACAAAAGTAATTAACCTACATATTCTAGTGCTAGAGACACAGAAAACTCTTCACACATATGCAGAACCACCTATTGTTATACTATATGCAGCTCTCCATGTGTCAAGTGCTGAGGATATGCAGTAAGCACTCACTCTGGTACTAAGAGTCCTTATTTATTCCCCGTTCCACAGTGGAGACAAGGGAGAACTGCTGGCATGACCTCTGTTGCAGTTCAGTTTCAATCCAGCACAACAGAGAGCCAAAGGATGATACTTCACTCATTTATTTATTAAAATACTTTTATTTTGCCTATACATGAAGATCTTAGAGCAGGAACAATAACAATACACAGGGCTTGAAAAATCCACTCGTCCACTCGTCTGTGACGAGTGAAAAAACACTGCTTGACGAGCCACAGCTCCCTCCCTCCCTCCCTCCTTACCCTCAGTCCGTCTCTCTCTCTCTCTCTCTCTCTCTCTCTCTGATCCTGCAGTCCTCCCCTCCCCCTTCCCATTGCAAAAGGAAAAACAGCCCTCTTCTCGTGAGAAGAGAGTTTGAGCGGCACATAGATATATAGCTCTGCAGGAAAATGTAGAGTAGTCCCATGCTGGAGAATATGGAGATTCCCTGCTCCCAATTTCAACCGAACGACCTGGCTCCTTAAGAGGCCGGGCACTTTTGCTTTCAGTTTTATTTTTGCTGGAGACATTCAAAAGAAAGGCATTCAAAATGCAAGCTTCATGACCCCACGGCACGCAGGTAATAAAGCAACCCAAGTCTGAGGGTATATTTATTTTGGGTTTGTACGCATTGTTATGTAGAAAGTGCCTAGTTTAAATTTAAATTTAAGTTTAAACATAAATTGCAAGGCTATAGTCCGGTCATGCTGACTGGTGAAATTTTTGACTGACTGGTGAGACATTCTAAAATTTTTCAAGCCCTGACAATACAAATATAGAACAAACCATTTTAAACCACACACACGGTTTAAAATAATATAGCAACAAAATATTAAACAAAATCAAAACAGTATCCACAATGAAATAGACCAAAAACTATGATCACTAAGTCTGGGCTAGCAATCAGGTTTAAATCTGATGCCCAATCTTGGGCTTCGAAGGGGACAGGCTTTGAAAGCCACCATCAGCACCCTGAACTCTGACAGGGACCAATCTGTGCAATTCCACTAAAGTTGATATAATACGGTTTCAACACAGTGTTGTGGGAGCACTCTAGCCACTGTATTTTATACTATCTGTGATTTCTGTTTGTTGTCAAGGGCAGCCCTGTGTGGAGCACATTGTAGCAATCAAGATGGAAAGTTATTAGTGTATGAACTACTGCATCTGTTCCTGTCTAGCAGTAGTAGTAGCTGCTGGGCAAGTCAAAGGCAACCCAATTAAGTGCCAATCCTAAATTGTACATCAACACATAATAACAACTACAGTCAATTCTGATGGTGACCCTTTCCAGGGTTTCTAGGGGTAGAGTAGTCAGAAGTACGTAGTTTACCATTGCCGCCTTCTATGTAGGAGTGCCCTGGGACTGTGCAGTTTGCCCAAGGCTATCCAGGCTGACTCTTCCCCTGGAATACACAGCACTCTAGCTCTGATACCTAACTCGCTGAGTGAGGCAGCAAGTTACAACCTAAAGCAATTCCAGCCGACTGCTTCAGGGGAAAAAAAAAGGTGTCTAGAAGGGTTTTAAAATATTTACAAAGTGAGCAAGATATGAAGAGTCTCTGTGTTTATGTAGTTTTCACAATGTATATGATTACTGATGTTGCTTAGGTCTTTAAAAAAAGACTTGCCAAGATTTAAGCCTACTCAGAAGCAACTACATAGGGTTACCACACAATGTGAAAAATGGACTCCACACATTATTGGAAAAACTATTCGTTATCATTTCATACATTTCAGATAGGAGTCTTGGTGAATCCTGACATTTTATTTACTGATAATTTTAACTTCCCCATACAGACTGGAAGATCTCTGCTCACATAACTGTTGAATGATAAATATTGCAAGGCTAAGTATACTTTGCAGCTGGCTGGACAGCTCAGTGGTTTAGCTCTCTGGCTGCGGAATCAGAGACTGGACATTTGAACCCTCACTGTGCCTCCTACAAGTAGAGCCAATTTGTGTGGCCTTGGGCAAACTACACAGTCCCAGGGCGCCCCCAGGAGAAAAGGATGAGTATCCTCTACCTGAAACAGGTTGCCATAAATCAGAATGGGCTTGATGGCCCATGATTATTATTAGCTATACCTTCCTGCCCGCCTTCCTCTTGGCCAGGAGCTGGGGTGGGTGAGGAGGTTCTATTCTGCTAGCAACAATTTCTCAGGTATAGTTTGGCAAGTGAAAAACATATGCTGAGGGAGAACCGTTATCTTGTTGTTGAATTGGTACATCTCTGGTGTGGCCAACAGGATCTCACCTTTTAAACTCTGTTTATGGAGTTATTCATTTTCAGAAATGTCACTGCAAGAATGACATGTGTGCTCTTTTCCATAGTTATGTCCACTCAGCTCTTCCAAATGAAAACAGCAAGATGTATACTTCCAAACAACAGGCTTGTTTTGCATGTGGAAAATAGAACAGGAGAAACTTCAACAGTGATCCTCACAATTTATTTATTTATTTATTTATTTATTTATTTATTTATTTATTTATTTATTTAATACCACCTTTCTCCTTCAAAAGAACCCAAGGCAGATTACATAATTAAAAAGACAATACTTAAAAGCTAAAAGCAGTAGATATACAAATATTTAAAAAGAATTAAACAAGTATTACATTAAAAACAGTAATAAAATCAGTACTAAAACATATTTAAAAAACAGAGCACAACAATCCATTAAAAAACCCCTCTCAGACCACCATCATTATGGAAACGCCTGCCTGAAGAGAAAGGTCTTTGCCCACTTGCGGAAGGACTGCAATGATGGGGCAAGCCTAGCTTCCCGTGGGAGGAAGTTCCAGAGTCTGGGAGCAGCAACAGAAGGCTCTCTCCCATGTCCCCACCAAGCACAGCTGTGAGGAAGGTGGGGCAGAGGTAAAGGCCTCCCCTGATTATCTTAAAGCCCAGGCAAGCTCATAGAGCTTGGATCCAAGCCGTTTAGGGCTTTGTAGGTTAAGACCAGCACTTTAAATTGTGTGTGGAAATGGATCAGCAGCCAGTGGAACAGCTGTAACGGGGGTGAGTGGGTGGGTGGTGTCACATGATCTCTGTAACCAGCTCCAGTCAGCAATCTGGCAGCTGCATTTTGGACCCTCTGGAGTTTCCAAACACTTTCCAGAGGCAGTCCCAGGTAGAGTGCATTACAGTAAGCCAGCCAGGATGTAACTAAGGCATGTGTCACTGTGACCAAATCAGACATTTCCAGGAACAGGTGCAGCAGCACACTAGTTTTAACTGTGCAAAGGCACTCCAGGCCACCGCTAAAACCTGGGTATTCAGGCTCAAGGATGAATCCAGGAGCACACCAAAGCTGCACCTGTGTTTTCAGAGGAAGTGTGACCTCATCCAGCACAGGCTGCGACCCTATTCCTTGATCTGGTTTTCAACTGACCAGGAGCACCTCTGTCTTGTCTGGATAAGTTTCAGTTTATTCACCTGTATCCAGTCCATTACTGACACTAGACACTGATTTAGAACTGAAACAGCTTCCTTGGATTCAGATGGAAAGGAGAGATAGAGTTGGGTGTCAGCATTCTGGTGACACTGAACCCCAAAACTTCAAACAAACTCTCCAAGCAGTTTCATGTAGATGTTAAATAGCATAGGGGACAAAACAGATCCTTGAGGGACACCACAGACCAAAGGCCAGGGTGTCAAACAGAAATCCCACAGCACCACCTGCTGGTTTCTCCCCTCCAGGAAGGGCCAGAGTCACTGTAAAACAATGCCTCCAATTCTCATCCGAAAGAGAGATGGATACCATGCTTGATGGTAAAGGTAAAGGTTCCCCTTGACAATTTGTCCAGTCATGTTCGACTCTAGGGCGCGGTGCTCATCCCTGTTTCCAAGCCATAGAGCCAGCGTTTGTCCGAAGACAATCTTCCGTGGTCACGTGGCCAGTGCGACTTAAACACGGAACGCTGTTACCTTCCCACCGAGGTGGTCCCTATTTATCTACTTGCATTTGCATGCTTTCAAACCGCTAGGTTGGCGGGAGCTGGGACAAGCGACGGGCGTTCACTCCGTCTCGTGGATTCGATCTTACAGCTGCAGATCTATAGAGCTTACAGCACAGAGGCTTCTGCGGTTTAACCCGCAGCGCCACCACGTCCCTATGCTTGATGGTATTGAATGCCAATGAAAGGTCCAGCAGAACCAACAGGGACAACAGAACCAACACATTCCCCCCATCCAGTTCCCGACATAGGTAATCCACCAAGGCAACCAAAACAGTCTCTGTCCCATAACCAGGCCTGAAGCCAGATTGAAATGGATCTAGATAATCCATCTCATCCAGGACCCCGGAGCTGAGAAGCCACAAAAATATCTCATAAGGGCCCAAATCTTGTTTTGCAGATCTGTAGGAAGTTGCAACAAGAGTAAGTCCACTGAATCAGAGGGGATTTGGAGAGTCAACTTCTCTGTAAGTTCCATTGATTCAATGGGTCTGCTTTAGTTGTGACCTACTACTGGATTTCAGCCATTGTTTAAAACAATATAGAAACTATATGCAATAAATTATTTTTTAGAGAATTACTTCCAAGCTCTGCAAAAAAATAGTTTTTTAAAGAATGACTTCCAAGCTCTGGTGAATTCAGTACACTTCAGTCTCCTTTGTAGATAACCTGCTACCTATTTTTTTTTCTTTTTTTACTTTCAAAATGTCAAAAGGAAGAAAATTAAATACTTGTGCATACCAAAATCTCGGTACTTTTTCATATTTCTGTTTTATCACTGTTTACTTATTATCTATTATTTATGGTATCTGTATGTATACCTACTGGTTGATATAATGAAATTTTATTACTATAGTGTATATGTCTCTGTTCATTTTCCAGCATTCTTGCTATTCACATTTTAAAGCACCCATTACAGCTGTTCATGTTCTGAAGCTTTGAGCCATTGCCATGCCCATCATTCAACTGAATTTTATATATTTATTCCAAAGTAAGTAGCAAGTTTGTACCCTACAAACGTATTCTCCCCAAATTTGATCAGTAAAGTAGGAACTGCTGAAAAACACATTTTAATCCTAATTGAAATTAAAAGAAGGGGAAAACAAGTAAAATTGCACAGCTTTCTAAAATTGAAACACATTCTCCTAGTGAGCACTGCACAGTAGCCTCTTCAATAATAAAACTATATTTTCATCTGTGTTTCCATTTATAAGAAAGCAATGAGTCCAAGCCCCATCAAAGATGGAAATATAAAGAAGTGGATGCACAAGTATACACGGTAAAATGAATACATTATGCTGGACACAGCAAGACTGTTGAACATAGCAGCAAGGACTGGGGCATTTAAACAATGTCAGGTATAATGGTCTCATCCATAAAATGGCTGAATGCCTTAGAAGGGATAGTCAATGTGTAGAGCAAACAAACACAGTGCATGCAGCTTAACAGAGCACTGTGCCTTTCAAGACCTAAACCACTCACTGCAGATATGCAACAAGAAAGTGACACTCTTAAACGAAGAGAAAGTAGTGGGTCATCTTTCATGCACACTGACACACTTCATCCTTTACCAGAATTGTGCTACTTTGTCGGGACTGCATATCATTAATATGGGGCTCATGCAGAGTGTTGCTGCGTTATTCCAAACAGCAGGAGCTCTTTTTACCCTCTGGCACACTTGGAATGGATCCTATTTACTTGCCATCTTTATGAATAAGATAACAACACCAAGGGGGAGCTCTGTGTGAAATGACTATTCAATGTGCTGGTTTGGAACTTGGGCAAAATAACTGCCTGTATTGCATCTTTGTAGAATTAATGGATGACTTGTACTGTTCTGGTAGTTCATGTAACTACAGAATTTTAGAGTTAGAAGGGCCTCCATAGGTCTACTGAAATAGATCTTTCTACAATCCTAACGCAGGAGTGCACTGCTGAAAACAACCTTGACAGACGGATATCCAACCTCTATTTAACACCTCAAACAAAGGGGCATCTACAGTTTCCTGAAGTAGTCTGTTCCACTGTTAAATACCTCCTATCATAGGGAATTTCCTTTATAGTATTTGGTTGGAATTTGCTTTCTTGTATCTTGAATCTATTGCTTAGAGTCTTACTTTCCAGAGCAGTGGTTCCTGACCTTGGTTCCCCGCATGTTCTTGGACTACAACTCACAGAAATCTTGGCCAGCACAGCTAGAATAAAGAGTTCTGGAAGTTTTAGCCCAAGAACATATGGGAACCCAAAGCTGGGAACCACTACTCTAGAGCAACAGAAAACAAGCTTCCACCATCTCCTATGTGACAGTCCTTCAGATATATGAAAATGGCTACATTAATTTTCTATCCTAAGGCTGCAAATCAAAAATCTGCTCTGTTTAATTTCCCCACTCTCATGGATCGAAGGCTGAGACAACTATAGCTATTCATATCTGCTCCTCCCCAAATTCTGTTCTCCATACTGTAAGATGCAGGACTGGGAGTGCAGTACACAGATTAGTAGGGAAACAATGGATAGGAGAATGAATTAGTGGAAGTCACAGGTACACAAGATCTCTGGATTGCAGCCCTGCAGCCAAATCACATTAACAGATATATCCCTGCTTTCCTACATGTAAGGTTGAATTACACAAAGAGCAGAAATAGTTCAGAGAGCGACAGGACACTGAGAGAAGAGGAAAGGAATTGACAGCCATAATGTCCTGTGGCCTTCCACTCACTAGACTTCTACATGCATTAAAAATGTGTCTTGGTTGCCTTCACATTTGTAAACTAGAGACTCATTTAAAATGCAGCTGAAGGGTGAGTATCAGATTTGTAGCTTCAAAGACAGCTTAATTTGAATAAATCTGAATCTGCTCCCAAAAGTTGATTACTTTTTAAAAAAGAGTAGTCTCTGGTATGCATATTATCAATCTGCTTTCTATCTGGGTGTCTTGGCCACATGCTTCACAACATTAGGTGCTCCATTATAAGGCAGTGTAGTGTGAATCACGAATTTGTGTACCTTGGCTCAATGATCTCTGACACTCTCTCCCTAGATGTCGAGCTGGATAAACGCATTGGCAAAGCAGCTACCATGTTCTCTAGACTCACAAAGAGAGTATGGCTTAATAAGAAGCTGACGGCATATACCAAGATCCAGGTCTATAGAGCCTGTGTCCTGAGCACACTCCTGTACTGCAGTGAGTCCTGGACCCTTCGTGCACGGCAGGAGAGGAAGCTGAACACGTTCCATATGCGCTGTCTCCGATGCATTTTTGGTATCACCTGGCAGGACAAAGTTCCAAACAGAGTAGTTCTAGAACGAGCTGGAATTTTTAGCATGTATACATTACTGAAACAGCGGCGTCTACGTTGGCTCGGGCATGTCGTGAGAATGGCTGATGGTCGGATTCCAAAAGATCTGCTCTATGGAGAATTAGTGCAGGGAAATCGCCCCAGAGGGAGACCACAGCTGCGATACAAGGATATCTGCAAGCGGGATCTGAAGGCCTTAGGAATGGACCTCAACAGATGGGAAACCTTGACATCTGAGCGCTCAGCCTGGAGGCAGGCGGTGCATCACGGTCTCTCCCAATTTGAAGAGACACTTGTCCAGTAGGCCGAGGCAAAGAGGCAGTCCCGAAACCAGCAAAATCAGGGAGCTGGACAGGGGACAGATTGTATTTGTCTTCAGTGTGGAAGGGATTGTCACTCTCGAATTGGCCTTCTCAGCCACACTAGACGCTGTTCCAAGTCCTCCATACAGAGCACGTAACCATAGTCTCTCGAGACTGAAGGATGCCTAACGAACAGTGTGAATCAATCAGCAGACTGAAAATATATTGGCAAAAGTTTCCTTTCCCACTCAAATACCATGGTAGCAGTAAATGTTTCTTGCCTGGGGCATAAACTTCATATGATGTTCTACTCATTCTCTTTCCTCAGTCCTAACTGCACGTACACATGTATAAGGGTTGGTCTTTTGGTTCCATTCTATGCTTCTGCAAATCTTCGGTTTCAACTAAACTGCTTTGTGCACTGTTATCACTATGAAACACTTTCCCATTACTGCAGCCAAAACTGGATGGTATTTGGGCCTTACTTGATTAGGTCTTCTTACACATACTCATGAGCACCTATACAGCAGAAGTCTTTGACCCAAGCAGGGTATGTGAGTGTTTCACCCAGTCACTGTGGGATGAACTACTTTGCCCTTACTGACCCTTTCCTTCATTTTTGCCTCAGCTCTGCCCTTTTCTTTCTTACACATATTGTGGCCACTCCACTGGCCATGCTGATGTCTACCTGTAATTAGAGATTCATCTGATCATGTTTGGATTCAGTCTGGAATATGGCATCTTTTGCTACAATAAAGCTCCTTTCCTTTTGGCATCAATACTATTTTGGACTCACTGTGGCAGGCTCAACTCTAATTCACATCCAGTCTCTAAACCAATTTCACTGACCCACACCTGCCACGTGACAAAGGCCACAAGGGAATACAAGCCCCAAATATCTTAGAACTTCCAGTTTATACAAAGAAAAGGCTTTGGTGGCTTTTTGCAGAGGTACAGTGCAAGTGAAGGATGTAGCACATATATATTCCAGAATTGCAAATTGTTGGTGGTGGTACTTGTTGTTGAGTCACTTCCAACTTCAGGTGACCTTATGAATGAGTGTTCTCCAAAACATCCTGTCCTCTATGGAGTCATCATGATACCAAATACTTTTCCTGCTATTGCCCTTTCTAGAGGCCTCCAATATTTTAAACTAGTCAGATAGCCACAACAAACACATTAACTTAGCTACAAGCCTGTATTGCAAATCTGCTGTGTGATATCAACTGTGGTAAGAGGGTGAAGGAAACTAATTTTCAAGAATCTAAAATGCTCTTTACATGCCATCCTCCAAAACTTTTATTTATGGTATTTATTTATTTATTCAATTTATACCCTGCCCATCTAGACCGAAGTCTACTCTGTCATTGCTGAATATTTGGAACATAGGTACAGACAGAGACTTAGGCATGCCAAAAATTTGCTTTGGCATGCCTAAGGCTAATATCAGCCATGTGACATTAGTGTTGCCATAAGAAATGCTTTGTTACACTTTTGTTATATACCACATAGACACAGTAGACTGTATAGCCTGTTTACTAGCCAAGAATACAGATAATATATACTGTTTTGGGGGATCGTTAGAAATTAGTGCAAAATGTCAGTATTGAGGCATTCATACAGATTATACAGTAAATCCACTGATTACAATTTAAACTGATCAACATATTATATAGCTGTTATTTGTTTTTTAAACTACACTATGGCCAGATGCCTGCTTGTACAGCTCTGCACTGCTTGTACAGCTCTGCTAATAACATAATCAGCTACAGACTTTAATATTAAAAGTTTCCTATTACCTCTCCCACTCCAGGTTCCGAGTCTCCCAAGTGAACCCATTCAACCTGCAGAAGGTTTTGGGGTATTTGGGACAAGGGGAAAGCCTTTAACATCTGCAAATCACTGTCGCTAGTCCTGTGTTTACTCAGTATTGGTGTATCAGCCAATATAGATGCTAAGTAAACGCAACAGGAATATGTCAATAAATAACTTCTGCTGAAATTACAACAGAAACCGCAAATGTTGTAGAGTGTCAAATCTACATGGGCTAAGTGAGAAACCCCATAAGGAGTTATGAAAAATGTTCCCCTTATATTTATAGGATTTATCAATACTCAACTTTCACAATGCATTTAACACTATAACCAGCTCCACAGAGTAAGCATTCAATGTTTGATTCTTCAAGACCTGAGATTCCAAAAGTGAATATGTATATAGTATATACCACCATTCTTGATTGTGAATATATCTGGGTAGATCAGAAGTTTTTGAACTCCTGATTTGGTATCTTCACTGCAGTAACTCCTGATTTCACCATTGTGGTATGATGAGAATGCAACTGGTTTTGTCCTGCCTCATTTTTTTGATAATTCCCAAGTGTAAATTAGAATGGTTGATAGGTATAAATTTATAGGCCAGATTACCTGAGAGAAAAGGCATTGTCTCATAACATTTAGTCTTGAGTCTCTCTCAAGTAAACAGCCTTGCATTGCACGTTGAGTATTGCTGCATATAAATCTAGCTTGGCTTGTCTCTAATATTGAACAGCTGTTGTGTCTCTGGAGGATGATGACACCATTCTAGTATGGCTGTAAATTTGCATCTTAGGAAGTCTGCCTCTACATTGTCTCTATCAGGAGAATGTACTGCTGTGGGCCAAATATTTCCGTTAAGGCACCAAGTCAACAGTAATGCACTTAGGCTCATAAGGGTTCGGGACATGTTTGCTGATATGAGATGTTTGCTCGTATCTCACCACTTTGATGTTGTCTTATCATGGGTTCAATAACACAGGGTGAAATCATATACGTACTTGAATGTGTGAAGGCCAGAATCCTGTTGCATTTGTTACACCAGCAGAAAGGAGATGATGTCACTGGAAGAGGAAGATTGCCACTCATTGAAAAGTTTCAGCTTTGATACTGCACTTGCATGAACTACATGCAATGAGACTGACCGTGTGCGAGTCATGCAAGCCTAGGATTGAACCAGGAACTTTTTAATTATCAGCAATCTCCTCAGCAATGTCATCACCCTTACACCACTATAATTTCTGCAAAAAGATATGGGCCAGTATATTTTAATTTCAACATCATTATAAAATAAGCAAGGCTAGGATAAAGCTAGCATAATTTAATGGTTAGGGTACTAAATTTGGAACAGGGAAAGAAAAGTGCAAATCCTTGCTTACTCACAAAGTTCAGTTTTGTCATATAGTAGTTGTCATATGTTCCTGTGGTTAATTGGGCAGTTACCAAATGCCCTGGTCCCAGCTGTTCTTTCTTAATAGTTTTATTAGTTTTAATTAACTATGTTTACATCAAAACAAATAACTATGTATCTATAGCTTTAATGTAACACTGAGATGTCCTCTTTCTTGATCTGTATTCTCTGGTTAAGTGGATGAGGAACAAATCCATTCTCCAACCATAATGGCTGGTAGATGTTCTCTCTCACCAATGTCTGAAGAAAAGCATCAGAAAGTTAAGCAATGGGGAGGGAAGGGGGGCAGGGTATTGCTGGGAGGGTATTTGGCAGGGTTGCACTTCAACTATTTATCAAAATTCTATCCATCATTTGAGGGAAAATCTATAATACATGAAGCACTTCACTGGCCTTTTGTATGCTGTAGTCTACTGTGCCTCTCTCTAAATGCCTTGCACCTGTGGCAGAAGATAAATTTTACACACACACACACACACACACACACAGAGAGAGAGAGAGAGAGAGAGAGAGAGAGAGAGAGAGAGAGAGAGAGAGAGAGAGCATTGAAGTGAGAGGACAGGATCTTTAGTCATTTATATTTATGACCGTAGACTTGCTGTTTTCTATTTTTATAACTCCATTAGATCTCACCAGAGATCTTTAATACACCCTTTTCCTTTCAAACACCCTACTTGAAAATTCAAATGAAGGTACATTTCAAATTAAGGCCAGTCTAAATTAATATGTTCTTATATGTAATATAGGAATCTATTTTCGAACTGAGAACTGAGAATGTAAATAAGATTATAGTTGACAGAATATGAGAAAGAAGACAAAGGTACAAGGTCCTTTGTCAGTGGTAGGTCTCATATCCCCCTGACTACCCCAGTTTCAGAGGCATACCCCACTAACAGCTCCCCTATAGCTAAAGGAGAAGAGGAATGACTAGAGAGTCCTAACAAAACATTGGATAAAAACAGGAGAAGAGAAAGGAAGAGCAGAGTGAACCCCAGTGGGAGGAGGAAAGAAAAAGTCTCAGAATGGGTGAAAGGATCCCACAGGCAGTTAGTGACTGGACAGGGATGAAGGATAAAAAGGAGAGTGGGAAACCTGAGAAGAAGGAAGAAGGGCATAAAGGGGAAGAGGAGGAAGTGTGGGGAGATGCACTTGAGGAACAGGGGGATAAGGCTTCTAATGTAGAAATACAAGAGGATGAAGACCCAGAAAGCCTGGAAAGATGGGACTACATAGATAAAGAGGATCTATGGAGAGGTGTGATAATCCAGTTCTGCGTTCCCAAGAAGTAGGCTGAAAGGCACTGGAATTCTTCTGGTTCATATTGGGAAGAATGAGAACAAACCGAGCAGTCAGAGAGCCCAAGATAAGAGCACACAGAAGCCATATACTTCCTGTGTGTCAAGCTGGCAGAAACCTGGAGAGACTGGGATGAAAGCTCTAGAGGAACTCCTACAGTGACCCAAAACTGACAAAGCTGCGCCATCCTTTGCTTGGCTCAACCTCATTACCTTGCTCTGCCCCCTTTGAAGTAGGGAGACTCTGCCTTGTGGTGGAGGGCCTTCCAATGACAGAGGCAAGATGAGAGAAGGGAAAGAAAGGAGAGAACATTGAGTTGTCATGTGTGTCTGGTTTAGCCCATGCTAAAATTGCAGTTAATTTGACTCCCAGTTTAATAAATCTCTTATCTTTGCATATAATATCTCGTTCATTTATGGCGCAAAGGATGGGAGAAGGAAACCCCTCTGATCCCCAAGGGGATGGAGGGGCACACATAAAACTCAAATAAATGTTAATTTCTTAGTACTAAAGTTAGAAAATCTTAAATCATAAAACATGATGATTCTTCAGGAGATTAGCTATTTTGCTATCAGGTCTCATCACACCAAGGATCCCACTTGACATTTCCATAGCACTTTACAGTGTTTAAATTATTTTTCAGTACTATTTCCAACCATCTCATGATTAATATTACTATCCCATATTAAAGGGGCTTACTTAAGACCACCTGGTGAGTTTTTAGCAAAGTCTATAAGGTCATTAGTGTAGCTGCTATGAAAGGTCTGAAGGAATGCAGCTTAATAGCTCTTATTTGCTTTGTGGTTTCAGCACTGCCACATTCTTGGACAACTAAAAATATGTGATTAATTAACCATAAGTTGGTACTGACTTCATGGGACATAAGAAAAACAAGAATGAATTTGACAATAGATAACTTCCTTCCTTCTTTAGTTAATGAAGTTGAAGGCCGCATGAGTGGTTAATAGAATTTTCACCCACATGGAGGGACTTGTCCATTGGGTGCATGTATGAGCTGGCTCATTTGATCTACAAAAGTCAATCACAGTATATCTGACCTGATCTTCTCTATTCACAATGCATTTGTTCTCATCTGTAACAACAAATGGGGGAAATCATAATGATAGTGTGAGTGATAGAATCCATATAAGGGAAGGTTGTGCAAAATTCACAGTACATTACCTCCTTACTCTTAGAGGAGAGAAAAAGCTGGCAAAAATAATCTGGAACAGCAATGTGGTAGGTCTTTCTTCATTATAATTCACTCCCCCAATCTGCTTTGTGATGTCCGTCCCCAGATTTCCAAACGTATCTCTACAAGGGGCATTTACAATGAACATTAAGAAGCTCATGGGGTAGGGGATGCAGTTTGCATGGAGTAATTAGGAGCAGACAAGTAGCAGATGAGAAAAGGCTTAAGCAAATAATGGTACCACCACTTTTTAGTAAATTTCTATAGACCCATGGTGAATATTCTGTTTTGGGGCAAAGTTAATTGAGATGGTGGTGGCTGATCAGTTGCAAGCATACATGGATAAGACTGTAGTCTAGATCCATTTCAGTTAGTATTTAGACCACATCAAAATACTGAAACAACACTGGTGGGTCTGCAAGACAATCTCCTTGTTGGTGTTCCTGAATTTTTGATACCATCAACCACAGCATCCTTCTGGAAAGACTAGCCTCTTTAGGGATTGGGGGCTCTGCTCTTCACTGGTTCCAGTCCTTCCTTGATGGCTGATCCAGGATAGTACAGCTTAGGGAAGCTGTCTCAAATCCTTGGGACCTCCATTATGGAACTGGTTATCTCTCCAATGCTTTTTAGCTTTTGAACCTTGTGGTGCAGTGGTTAAACTGCAATACTGCAGTCAAGACTCTGCTCACACGTGAGTTCAGTCCTGATTGGTCCTGATCAGGTAGCCATCTCGAGGTTGACTTAGTCTATCATCCTTCCGAGGCTGGTAAATTGAGTACCCAGCTTATTGGAGGGGCAATGTGTAGCCTGCATAATTAAATTGTAAACCACCCAGAGAGTGCTTTAAACACTATGGGGTGGTATATAAACAGCACATTTTGCTTTGCTTCCCTTTTTAATGCTAGGAGAATTCAGAATTTTGGAGTTTGCTGTCATCAGTACACTGATGACATGCAGCTCTATCTTTCCTTTGCTTCATCTGCAGAGGATGCTATTTAGGTCCTTGAGTGCTGTCTGACATCTATAATGAACTGGACGAGGGCCAATAAATTGAAACTGAATCCAAATAAGATGGAGAGCATGCTATAAGGAGGAGTGTCAGACCAGTTAGAAAGAAATTTACCTGTCCTGAATGGGGTTAAAATCCCCCTAAAAGATTGCGTCCACAGCTTGGGGGTACTCCTGGATCTGGCACTCCCTATGGAGGCTCAAATATCAGCCATGGCCAGGAGTGCATTTTATCAACTCTGTTTGATTGCCCAGTTGCACCCCTACCCGGATAAGAAATGCCTAATAATACACTGGTAATCTCAAAAAGAGACTACTGCAACACTCTACATAGGGTTGTCCTTGAAAACAATACAGAAACTTCAGCAGATCCAAAATGTGATAGACAGACTGATTTATGGGATTAGCAAATTCAATTACATTTCCTCAGTCTTGGTCTGCCTACATTGGCTTCCTGCCTGTGTCCATGCTCAATTCCAGGTGTTGGTTACAACGTATAAAGGCCTCAACCATTTAGGATCTCAATACTTGTTGGAACGTGTCTCTCGGAAAACAGTTACGTTTCATATGCTTCTCCCAATCTACACTGTTAAAGGTAACCACAAGAGAAAGGCTAAAAAGGTGTCAACAAGGAGCCAGGTCTTCTCAGTGGTGGCCCCTATTCTGTGGAACAAACTTCCAACTGGGGTGTGCCAGGCTCCATCCTTTCTGATATTTAGAAAATTAGTAAAGACAGAAGTCTATAAAGCAGCCTTTAGGAACATACCCCCATATGTTGTTAATATTAATTTTAAATGTAGGTGTGGTTTTTTTTTTTTTTTTTTTTTTTTACTATTACGTTCAAGTTGGTGTATTGCCATGTTGATTATGTTGGTGGTGCTGGGGGCAGGTTGAGTTTTTAAATGTCTTATTCTGTAAACCACCCAGAATAATAGATGTTCACTAATGGGGTGGTATACAAACCAAATAAATAAATAAATAACATTTCACCTCCCAAAATTAGGAGTTTTCTTTTTGAAAATTAGCTGTGATGATGTATTCTTGTTTAGTCTGTAAAATAAGTAGGTGAAATTTTTCATACCAACAGACATTTGTTTTTCATTTACCACTTTTATTGTACGTAAGTTCTTTTGCTGCCTTTTAAAATATCTCAATATTTGAACACTGAAACTAGCTTTATTATGATTTTGGTGGTTATCATATTTGAACGCCATTAGTTTTTATTATTATAAGGCACCCTGAGGACATTGCTAGTTGGTGTATAAATTTAATAAATAAATAGGCATACACTTAATCTGTCTTCAGTGTAACCGCTCTAGGAGCAGAAGCTGCTTTATAAAGTATATTTATTTATTTATTCATTCAGCTTACATACTGCGCAATAGTGCAATATGCACTATTGCCCAGCAGAAGATTATTGCTTCAGAAAGAAATAAGAACTAATTTGGAGCTGTTTAGAACAGCTATCCTAGAATTATGGAATTTGATTTATGAGGGTACTTCTCTGAAGTATTTTCATATTTTAAAGCAACACATGCAGAATGATGACAATGAGACGTGGATTTAAATGTTCGCTTGAATTAAATCTGTGCCAACTGATTGTCCTGCGGGCCTTATTCCTCTGCTGCTCCAGGAAAGTATTTATTATTTCTGCTTCCCTGAATGTGAGCAAGGTGTGTAGAGCAGTGAAAGAAAATAAGAATGATTCACACAGATACTTGGGCTACATTTAGACATTTGCAGACCTTGTTATTAATTCTTCCTGCTTGGCAGGATGTTCCAAAATTGGCAAGAGAGTATTATGAGACAGCATGCCATTACAGCTATACATCTGGAAAGAAATCACCAGGTCATTCACTGTAGGTTTGTAGCAGAGTTGAGCAGTGAGGGGAAAATTGTAAGTGGCTCATATGATTGACACTACCAAAGCACAGTATTAGGAAGAACAAGTAGTCTGAAAGGGAATGTATCAGCAACTATAGACTGGGAAACTAAAATGTATTTTATGCTAACAGTTGGCTTAGAAAGAAAGAAATAGCTATGAATGGCCGCTGTTTTTGTACACATAAAAGACAGAGGAGGGACAAACGAATAGCATGAGATCTGCTGGGGAAATGGAGAAGAAATCATATTGGAGAGTGAAGTAGAATCTAGTTTCACATAGTTTCAAAGATCTCTGAACAGGATTCCAAGATTCAAGCAGTAACTATAATGTCACACATACAACACAATGTGGAAAAAATCAAACACCTAAGCTACTAATGTGTCAGGAAAATTAGGCTTTGCAAAATTTAGCAGTTGCTGCTATCCACCAAGAAGACTATTCTACTTCTTGTAATGTGTAACGCTGCTGCAGCTTCCATCTGTTTCTCCATGCTTCTTGACTGTCCACTGCTCTCTCCTTTTTCTAGATGTTGCTATCAAAATTAAAGTTCTTCTAAACTCCTTTCTTTAAGGGATTACTTGCTAAACACACAAGGCATCCAATTCTACCTTGTCCCATCTGCCTCCTGGAAAAGGCCTATGCAGCCCGTAATAGCACCAGCTGCATTATCCAAAGTATGATGCCGGGACAAGGCAATCCTGCACAGTTTACTTTCCATGAGACTTCCGTTTCATACAGAAATGAAAGCAGGAGAAGGGAATGTCCAGGTATTCCTTATACATATATGTGCAAATAATGTATCGTTGAAGCCAAAATCTTCAATGAGAATCGTGTGGGCTGGGAGGCAGCCTACAGAACTATCGAAGACTCTTCACTCATGGAGGGCAACAGCAACGTGCAACATAAGCTATCATGGGACAGCAAATTCACCCTGGTTTTAGACTAGACTTTGCAGGAGCTATCCAAGATGCTGAATCCTATCCTTAAGTTTAGTATCCTATTCAGCTCTTTAAAGTTGGGACTGAAACCTGAAGCAGATTCACAACCCATTAAGACTGGAGTCACTAACCTTCACTGTGTACGTGGAGGCCAATCTATTCTGTACTGACCAGGCCAATGTATAAAGAACATAGTCTTCTATTATTTCCAATCTATAGAGAAGAACATCTCGAATTCCAGCTCCAGTAACAGATTTCAATGGCTGGAGAAGTCCCACTTCAAACCTCATTCTGGTTGCAGTCAGACACACTCCCACCCTAGCACTGACAGCTGTGTGTCTTTATTTATGCCTAGCATACTATTGTTAAAAGAAGAAAGCAACAACAAAAACATAGCAGTAAATCATGGCAGCAGCAAATGTAGGGTTGAGTTGTATAAATTCAATGCAGAAATGCCAACTAAAAGCCACTGAAGGCTGTAAAACTGCAATATTGCAAATGCGCATGCTATAAAAGATATGTAGTTGAGAAAAATAACTGACATCAGTTCTAATCACCCAAACGTATAATGTGTGCCATGGCCATCAAAAAGAGTTGTGTAAATAAAGCACATTACTTTCTGGTATTTCTGATGAGCAGATGTTCTAGTTTTTTTGTTGATTTGTTTCTGGGACAGCCATTGCTCTTCTCCCCCCGCCCCAGCACACACTTTGCTTCCTGTGAAAGGCATTCAGAATTGTCCAAGTGAAAGGGAATGGCTCTGACTAGGTCGGATTGAACATCACCCCATTTGACAGCTGTGTGTTGGTAATACTGGAAATGTTTCTCTAAGAGGAGAAGAGGTTCCGTTAATCAGCATTTCAGCGTAGTCTTTCACATATCTCTAAGTACACTCACGTCTGAAGCCCTCTTCAGTCCTCGTCATTTCTTTTGCATAATAAGCCAATGGTGATAGAGCTTTAAAGAATTTACTGCAATTACGTAGTTTTCTATCATGATTAGTCTATATGAAATAAGCTTTTTGGAGCAGAATTTCATGAATTAAAACAGATAACGATATGCTCAGCAGTACAGTAAGATCTCTCTAACTCATACACATAACTTACATGATTCCTATAATTTAAAACACTATATTTGAACACCATTTAGGTGGGGATACATTTATCGACAGCAGTGAGAATGATCAAACACATCCACACCATTTTAAATGGTGTGTGATTATTGCTCAGAAACAGTGCTCTTCTTATTACGAGGTTACAACTTGTATTCTTAAAATATATTCTTTGTTGCAATTAAATTTTAAATATATCCAAGAGCAGAACTTTGATTTGACTGTGAATTTTGAGCTCATTAAAATCAATTTCCCCACTATCCAAACCTGAAATGATGTTCCTTATTCTTCTACTCATATTAATTAGGAACTTGTAGGATGAACAGTAGTGACAAAAGGGAAAAGGAGGGATGGTCACACACTTCAGTTTCCACATGCCTTTCAAAAAATGAGATTTTTGAGCATGCCCAGGTTTTTGGGAATATTTTTAAGGGAATGCTCACAAAAAGCAATGACTTAAGCCCTATCCAGGCCTGAATGTGTGAACAGGGCCGTAACTGTGGTAGGGATGTGCAGATATAAATTAAGCCCCTAAGAGACCCTCCATATGCATGTCAGCCAGACCTCTGTATCTTAAGTGCAAAAGTGTGCAAAGGGACATGTAAATCTATTTGGCTGAAATTGCTTCATGGCTCCAGTGAATGGATGCTCTGATGAAGCGGAATTCACAATAACAGGAAGTGTGTAAGTGCATTCATCCAAATTTGCTTACAACTTCCTTTTCAGACTTCATATCCAATATATGTACATCCGACTCATTTTGGTAGTGGTGGGGGAGTTATGGGGCAGGTGTATTCCTGTCCTCACCATTATTATAGTCCTTTTCCTGGGTTCCCGTGAATAATCGTTTTGGAGCAGTTTTTGTCCACATATCCTGGCTCTGTTTCCATGAGCCAGATTAGACCATTTCAAAAGGCATCACAAATTACAGAAATCTTAATCTATGACAAGTATGAAAAAGATTGATTCAGAAAAAAAGTGTGCTCTGGGATCCACAAACCTGGTGTTAGTGATTAAAAAAGAAGAAAAACCATGTCCGGGCTCACTTGAATTGCCTTTAAATACAATAAAAAATGTAAGCCAATGTGTTTTTTGGATGCCTGTCAATTTTGCCTGACTGTTCTATCATCTCAGAGCAGGTGTGTGCATGGAGGAACAACTGACTGATGTTATTATATCTACCTTAGTTAGTAACAAACAGTGGGGAAAAATTTCTCTAATTTTCTTCAAAAATTTTCTGTGAGCCTGATCCCATTACTAAAACAACTCTATTTAAATCGAGTTTAATGTATTTTATATCGATTTTTAAAAGGGTGAATGCACAACACAGGAGCAAGTGTGGATTGATTTGACAGGGAATTTTTTTTTTGAATGGAAGTGATTTTTTTTCACTCCTCCACCAGAGGTTCATTGATTTGAACATGAATGTGGAATTTATTCATTGAAATCGATTCTCCCTATGTGAACACCTCTGTCTTAATTTTGAAGTAGCCTTCCCACTGGCTAATTCTCACCACCACTTGCTGCTGCTGTTGTTTTTAAAAAATTTTTAAATAATTCCTGATATCTGATATAGCGCTATACAAGATAGTGCTATTTTTTTAAAAAAATAAAAATAAATGGCAGCCAGGTGGGTGTTTGCCTGCTGTCTGCAGCAGGCTCTTGGTGCTGGGCTCCACCGTCGCCTCCTGGCTCATTGCTCCCAAAGTGGCCCAGCTATGAAAGAAAGAGACAAGGTGGCAGCAGGAACAATCATGTGACTATAAATTGATTTTGCTAACAGTGCAGCATATTCCAAGGTATATCATCAGTAGAGATGGGCATGAACACTGGCAATTTCCCTAGGATTTCCTTCCTTTCTGCCATGCTGAGTCCTGCCTCCTTCTAAGCAGTGAATTTTTTCTTTTCTTTTTTTCGTGCCAGTTTGTCCTTCAGACAAACTGGTGTTTGGAGGTTCCCAGCCCCACCTCTCCCGGTGGGCACCCACTCAGAGGCAGCCCTTTGGCTTCCTTGCCCTTTCTTCTCCAGGCACTGCCTCTGAATGGCCGCTCACTGGAGGAGGTGGGTCTGGGAAGCGTCAAATGCCTGTTTGGCTGAAGGATGAACCAGCACAAACCACTGAACTGGTGGTTTGTGCCCATCTCTAATAGTCAGTGTAACCAGACCCTGTGTTTCCTCTTTTTTCAAATGGAAAAATAACTTTTTCAGCAACAATCCTTGCTTGTTAACTAATTACTAATGAACTGGTCAAGGAATGCACAATTATCATTAAGGATGGGAAGGAGCCATTCTGGATCAGTCAAAAGACCTATCTAATCCAGCTTTCTTCTTTTCCCCAAATGACCAACCTATTGCCTACGGGACACACCAAAACAGAATAAGGGCATTACCACTTGCACCGTTTGTATCTTTACATGCTTGTTGTTTGTAGCATTTCTATAGTACCCAACTAACCAAGCCAACTTAAAATGGCCCCCAAACTTTTAAAATGAACAACAACGTACCAAATATATTCAAATAAACTGAAATTGTAACTTATAAAAACTTCTAAATTAGGACTGGGCAAAGTGCTGCCTTCCATGGGCTACAATACCACCTGCCTTTTCCAACACCCCCACTTGTAAGGAACACTGGGAGTTATAGTCCAGCTTCTGGATGACCACACTTTGCCCATCCTTGATCTAAATTGCTACATAAATCATCATAAACCACCAGTAACTCATTTTTGGAGGGCTGCTACCAGAAATATTGGATGTACATTTAGCCATAGCCATCATAACTTTTGCCATCATGATTCACTGTTAGCCTTATATTCCATGAACTTCCATGACTGTCCCTTCAAAACTATTTAACTCAATAGTTGTCAACACATCTTAGGTCAATGAATCCCATAGTTTAACTACGTAATGTGTGAAGAAATATTTCTTATTTGTCCTCAGTCTCTGAATCCATTATCATTGGATGACCTGGAGGTCAAATATTATGAGAGGGCAAGAAACATTTCTCTCTCCAATATCTTCATATCATACAAAATGACTTTTTTTAAAAACTCTGTTCCCTGTTAACCACTCTCCCTTCTCTAAAGCGAAAAACCCTGGATGTTGCAACATTGTATCAATCTCTAATACATTTGCATCCTCAGCATAGAATTTGAATCATAGCATAGTGAAGTTGGAAGGGGCCTATAAGGCCATCAAGTCCAATCCCCTGCTCGATGCAGGAAAACAAATCAAAGGATATCTGCCAGGTGGTTGTCTAAGTTCCTCTTGAATGCCTCCAGTGTTGGAGCACTCACCACCTGTCAAGGTAATTGGTTCCACTTTCTTACAGCTCTAACAGTTAGGAAGTTTTTCCCAATATTCTGTTGAAATCTAGCTTCCTGTAACTTTTTCAGGGTAATAGGATATTGGGCCTACGTTTTAACTGAGCAGTCCACAAAACTTTGAGATGATTTCCCTGGTCATTCCCTCCTTATATCCAATCAGGGCATAGGTGAAGTTTGTTTTGGCCCAATATGCACCACTTTGCATTATAATACACTGAACTCCATTTGCCATTTTATATGTTTTAAGATTGCTTTTAATCTTGCTTTTTTAACCGTAATATATATTTCATTTTTTTTAATATATGTATATAGTGTTCTTAAAACTGTTGCTTGTATTTCAGTTTTAATTGTTGTGAGTTGCCTTGGGTCCCCAATGGGGAGAAAGCTGGCACATGAATGAATGAATGAATGAATGAATCTTGCTGCCTAGTCAGTTAGTTTGGAGCTCTTTACAATTGGTTTTTTGTGGGTTTTTTTGGCTTTTGTTTTTATCATTCTAAATAATTGGGAGGAGTTCAAATTCACTTTTTCTCACATATTTACTTTTCTGCCACTTTTTTGCGACATTTATCAACGGCTCAATTTCTCAATTTTAATTTTTGTTCAGTTTCTCAACATTTCTCAAAAATAATCAAACAATGGTCATAACAGCTGTTTAGACGATTTTCGCTGAAGAATTTATTTTTGGTTTAAGGTAACACACATTTATTAATATTAGAAGTTATGTATCTATGCCACTACCATGGAATTTTGTTTAATCACCAGCACATTCCCCCTTCCCTAATAAAAGTTTTTTCCAGGTTGGATATAGAACATTCCTTGTTAACTTCATATGGTCTAAATATATCAAGTGAATTTAGGAAATGTAAGTATTAATATTACTGATAAAATTCTGCTTATCTTATCTGGTAAAAAGTCTGTTTATTGCTTGCCAATTTTTGCTAAACTATTTTTTATCTCACTAGAATGGCTGTATTGTTTGTGTATTTCCCACTTACTTTTATGACCTTACTTTGCTAGATTTTTCCTCTTTGGATTTTATGTTTATATACTCTGCCTCTTGCGGGGGGGGGGGGGGGCTCTTTTTTTAACATAATATGAAACTCATTCATCTGTACAGCCTATGTTCCATAGCTGCCTTCTCTATTAAATCTGCTATGCAGCATCCTCCTTTGAACCTTTTATGCAGATTCCTTAGGGAATTTACAACAAACCACCTAAAGCAAATAACTAGAAGAACAGAAAACAGAGGGGGTGGGGTGGGGGTGGAATGACGAGCAATTGCAACAGAAGGGAAGGCTGACTTCACAGAAATATAGGACAGAAGTTGCTGAGCCTTCTATTTCTAAAGCAGTTAAGATCCCCATTAGTATAGCCCAAACAATAACCACTGGTTTCTATTTCTTTTTGATTTGGATGGATTCATTTTGGCAACTAGATTCTAGGGGTTGTTTAATCACAACAAGACTTATTGCTCCTTGTGCCACTTTTTACTGGAAGTCATAAGAACATAAATGCTGGGCTGGGCTTTATTCCAGCACCTAAGGCCTGTTAAGACCAGTATTCTGGTTGTATCATAGCCAATCAAATGCCCATGGGAAGCTGCCCTCAGGCCATGAGTGTAACTGCACACAATTCATGTTCTCCAGTAACTAATAGAGGAGATGACATGACAGACATCCTGAATGACAGCCACTGATGAAACTAATGTCTGTGAATTTGTCAATGAGTTTCCAAGCCATCCAAGCCCAAAGCAGCAAGTGCTGTCTCACTTCTAAAAATCCATCCACCCACCTACACTTACCATATTACTTGGCTGTTTGTTTATATAGCACCATCTGCATACATGTTGCTTTACAGTGAAACCTATGCAGTTGGTCTCTGCCACCGGACCTTGCATTCTATGCTACAGTGAAGGAAGACAGAAAGATACCAAAGAACAGTGTGACGGGTGGGAAGAGTCACGTGGTGTCAAGTCATAAACGTGAGCAGGTATCATCAATATCATATAAATATACATAGGCTTGAAAAGGCATGAGAGTAAAGTCAAACATCATACAGAAAAGTGGTGCTTGTAGCAATAAAGATAACACCACACAGATATCTGGACTAAAATGACCCAATGTTCAAGTGGCTGGAAAAGTGTTTTATAAGGAGACCAATAATATTAACCACGTCTTCTGCACTTCTCACTGGGCTATCACTACATTACTCATTCACGCTGTGAGCAGAGGGGACAGGTGCAATCTTGAACATGACAACTGGGTTCCAAAGAGCCACAAAATGAGTTTATTTGACACATCATAACTTCAGCTTTCTGTTCATTTTCCCCTGCCGATTTTTGAAACAGAGAAAACTTTGAGAAGCAGCTTTAAACATGGCACGAAGACTTGTTGAGAGAAAACCAAGTCCCTTGGTACAGCTCTTTGGATCCCAGCTGCAGAGAGAAGGGGGAGTCTGTGAAAGAGGTTCCAGGAGATGCAGCCCCTTCAGGGATCCTCACTGATTCCTTCTCTTTTCTTATGAATTGGGCTTCCACGATTCTAAGTAAGCCGTGGATATTAAATCATGGATTAATTTCACCTTATGTGAGATCATTCCAGGAAAGCTTCTGCTTTTGCAAAGCATGGACTCCTCCACCCCCCTAACTTTCGTTTCAACAAAATGCACGCCTTGTACCTTGTAAATGCTTTGGACGTTTGTCTGTAGTACATGGATAATGTTTCTCAAAAGACAAGTTAATTTTTCTGAACTAGAAACTCAATTTAGAGTCCAATTGGCGCTTATATTTGTTTTACATTCAATGTTTATTTGGCATCACTGCCAACCCCTGGCAGCTGCCACTATGCCTGCCTTTGTCTCCCGCCACTGTGTGTTCCAGCACTGAAGCCAACACCTGTGGCCACATAAAAGGCTAAGTACAGCAGCTGCCGGACTCAGATGTCCACAGTGAAATAAAATTCTAAAGCATACGAGTTCGGATGTGTGGCTGGCTTTCTCCTTTGACTCTTTTCAAGGCTTTCTTGGATGCTTGCTATGCAGGATACTTCATTTATCAACTGTCTGTCAGCCAGTGTTACCTTAGGTTTACGAGTGGCCTTGAATACCCTCATTTTACTAATGATGCCCCTCAAGTCATGCCAATGAGGTAACTCTGAAGTAACTTCCTGGAAACCAGTGCCATGCTTTAAGACATACTCTGCTGTAAGACAATGAATCTGAGTCCAGCTGGATGCCACCATCACTAAGGAAGGTATCTGACACAACAGAGAGAGCTGAAACAGGCTGTGTTTGCTATCCTGTTGAGTGTATCACAACCCCTGTTTTGTTTATGACAAACGGAGTTTCTGTTTTGCAAGAAGAAGAGGGTTCTCACATCCATCTAGAAAATATGCCCGACTTCTTAATGAAAAATAAATCTATATTCTGTGGATTTTGGAATAACTCTGTTTTGCCACCATCTATTATACCTTTGTATTGAAATTATATACACACTTTATTTTTTGCATTAGTTATTTTATTTTTAGAGATTTGGTTTTGTGTAATGTTTTATTAGTTGACTACTGTAGTTTTATTATATGTGAAGGAAAGATGGAGGAAAGTGTGCCGTCCTCGACAATAGAAGCGGCAATGGAGGAAAAAGGAAAGATAGAGGAGTTGAAGGGGAAAGTAGAAGTCTGCTTGGTAGAAGAGGGGGGAAAAAGAGAAGGAGGAGGAGCTAAAGATGTCAGTGTGGGAGGAGAGTATAAATGCTCAGGGAGAGAGGTGGTTCGGTAGTAGTTGTGAAGAAGGAGGTATGAGGAGAAAGGAGGAGAAAGATAAAGGAGAAAAGGAGATAGATTATGAAAAGACGCGCGGTCTTCTTAGAGATTTTCTGAACCTGAAAGATGGAGGGTTGCTGACAGATCCTGAACCAAAGAGGGAAGGAGACGTGGTGTATGAGACCCAGGAGTGGACTGTAATCGTCTTCCCGCGGGGACAGGGACGAGGCAAGAGAGTGATAAGACCGGATCCAACGTACAATAAACCACCTAAAGAAGGAGACTGGGCGAGGCATCCATGCTGCGGCACCATTTGTGCGGTGAGGAGTGCCCCTCTACGGAACCCCACCGATCGAGAACGTTTTGGCCCAGCACCCCAATGAGCTATCTGGACTTCCAAAGAGAGTTGACTTCCCCCAGTTACGGACCGTTACCAGATTTATCATGTTTTGACCCAGTTGAGATAGTTGTTGAGAAACCAAAGATTAATAAAAGTGAAGTTGTGAATATTACAGACAAGTCTCAGTCATTTCCCGCCAAAAATGAGGAACTGCCACAACTTTCAAAAGAACCCGATCACATTATACTTTTACATTATGTTATTGTAAGCCGCCCAGAGTAGTGGCCTAGAAACTAGATGGACAGAAGAAAAGTTCAATCAATCAATCAATCAATCAATCAATCAATCAATCAATCAATCAATCAATCCATCAATCAATCAATCCATCAATCAAATAAAAACAGCAGGATACACCATGGGATGTGCAAAAGCTGTATCTTTATCTTCAAGAATATTTCAACTCATCTATAGGTTGGTATGAAATGTTTTAGATGCTTACTTACCAGCAAAATCAGATAACCCATCTTTGAAAGGCAGATGTGAGCCATTGTTATGTGTTGCATGTAAGCTACTGTTGTGTTTGAAACACAGACAGCAGTACAGATTTGAATCACTGTTGACCACCACATACATAATAACTATAAATCATTCTGCAAAAGCACCCAGACCAATTCAATCATACTAACTGGAAACCTGTTTCCTATTCAGGACACTTAAGCACAAATGTAAATATCTTATTTTGCCCTTAGGGGCTGTGAATCACAGATTTGAAATGTCTAGGAGAAGGTTTGAAATACAGGAGATTTGACATTGTCTTTAATACATGTGAACTGGTACATACAAAATAAACTGGCTTCTGTTTAGTTAAGTGTACAGTTATATATACCTTGGTAAACTGGCTTCTGTTTAGTTAAGTGTACAGTTCATATATAACTTGGAAAACAGCAAATATGAATGAATCACACACATCTGTTTCTAAATTACTATATCATGGGAACAAACTATATGGTGACTAATAAACAAAAACATAGTGAAGACAATATAGAGGTACTTTTTTATGCTGAGAGCCAGTGTGACAGACCAGGATAAGGAAACTTGGGTTCAAATTCCTGCTCAGCCACTGACATGGAATTATGTCACTGAATTATCCAAAATTCTCCTACTCCTGAACTAACTAATAAATATAACATTAATCTTTGTGCTAATGACACGGACATGAAAATGGATAGCCAAATTCTCCTACTCCTGAACTAACTAATAAATATAACATTAATCTTTGTGCCAATGACACAGACATGAAACATCTCAGAACTTCTTGACATACAGTACTTCTAAGGATGTTTCAAGTCACATGATCACTGGGAAGAAGCAGTTGATGGTTAAGCCAAAGAAAGATGAATGGTGTCTGGTTATGGGTATCCTTGAGAAACACAACATTTCTGATTCTTTGGATGTGTTTTATAACAGAACAGGCAGCCAGTAAAAAACAACAGTAATTTCACAGCTTAAATGAATGAGCTGCTGTATAGTATTATCTATTTTTTTAAATAGTTTTAAAAATATTTTCACAGGCAGGTGCTGAGAATGTTGGCCAGGAAGGAGTTAAATGCTTTATTTCACACTGAAGGCCATGGCAGGGTTAAAAGTGACAGACTTAGACCTTCTCTGTGGGCTTACTGAGTGGAGACACATTCTGACTGGCCAGAATGCTATGCTATGCAAATAGGAATTCTCAGAAGTTATAAAGAAAGGCAGCAATTTCAGAGGTTTTAAGGGTTAAAAACCAGTAACTAAGGGGTTTGAATGAGAGCCAGGATTTCCCTAATTCCTGTGGATAAAGAAAAAGAGGTTAGAACAAAGGGCTTTTCCCCCAGGTATGCAAATTTTGTTTTATCTACGTTTCCATATATTTTCTAAGCTGTAGAAAAATGTTGCTTGCCTGTACACAGGGGTAAAACATTGAGTTTCTTGAAAAATCACAATTCAAAAACCCTTTGGCCAAACATCCCTAAATTTGGCACAGAGCAAGAGAAGACTTTCTGCTACAGTTGTACCAAATATGGTGCTGATCCAAAGTCCCATTTCATAGTTATAATTTGTTGGCAGCCATGTCTTTTGGTTTTGTTTGTAGAATCCTGTTTACTGTGCTTACACAAAATATATGGTACGATGGTAGTTCCTTGGGTCCTCCTCCCAGCCATCTGAATCCAGGTGACCCTATCAGGTGACCTTCTGATTTGCACATGTGGCAGATAAATGCCAGATCAGTCCAAAACAAAGCTGAATGAATGCTAGACCTCCTAGAAGATGAAGAAGATGACCTGGCATATATAACTGAAAGCTGGGTGAGAGAGGAAGAGGGAGTAGCACTCACATACAAGATCTGTCACACCTCATTCATTAAATGATCTTTCTTTCTTTCTTTCTTTCTTTCTTTCTACTTCTAGACTGTTCTATTCATGTTAGCTGCTGAATTTTGTAAAAAAAATCTTTCCTTTGTCCATGAGGAAAAATGTTCATAATTCAAATGATGGGACAGCAGTACAAAGTTAACAAAGAACAACTAACTTTATTGCAAAAAGTTTCAAATACAAAAGGAGATGAAACTCCTGCACATTTACACTTTACCATGTTCTACATGAAGAGCTGTGTGGCAGATTGAAGACTATGGGTTGCATCTAACAGTGTAATTCCACCAAGAGAAGAGCATCCTTTACAGTGGTTCCCAATCTTGAGTCCTCATCTGTTTTTGGACTAAAACTCCCAGAAGCCTTCACCATTAGCTGTGCTGGCCCGGATTTCTGGGAGGTGTAGTCTAAGAACATCTAGATACCCAAGGTTGGGAACCACTGCCTAGCACAGGCCACAGGTACAAGATGGCCAGTGGTCAAGGTTTCCAGAAATTACAGTGCAACAAAATTTGCAAATTAACATTTGGAAAATACTACACCAACAGAACTAAGTCCTCTACTCCAGGTGTTCCCAAACTGTGCGCTGTGGTGCTGCCAAAGCCAGCCTGGGGTGCCACAGAATCCTCTCATATTTCCCCTGCTTCTCCTTTCTCCCCTTCCCTCACCCAACGTACTATACGGTAGAAACTTACTTCCAATTTCTCTGGTGTCTGTGCATGGGAACCTTGGCCCAGTCTTGTCAAAGGACTGGGTTTCCTGCCCTCCTGTTCACAAGGGAGCCTTCCTTGCCCCCCCTCCCCAAATATGGCTTCTCCATTTCACTGGAAGCTGCTTCTCTCAGAGACATCAGGCCACGAGTGCGATTCCTTTAAGCCACCTATATATAGTATAGTCTCTGGTTCCATCTAGTGGTCAGTCCTGGTAATACACATTGGGAACATGTATTTCTGGGTTTTATTTATTTATTTAGGGCAGTCCTACTGTATTGGGGAGCCACGGCCAGTGGCCAATAAGTCAAGGGAGCTATGAGTTTAAAAAATTGGGGAACCACTGCTTTACTCGCTGTTCGAGAGATTTACAAGACCTGGCAAAGTAGGTGTGTGGGAGGGGAATGCCCTACTGTGAGAATGGAAGTCTGCTTGTACAATATTAAAGGGAGCCCTAAGAAATATTCTGCCATATAATTAATGAGTTAGAAGCTTTGACCTGCAAAATATTAGTTCAGAAGATATTTGCCCATCTTCAAGGTAAGAAAGCACTTCTGCTATTGCAGGCTAATATATGATCAGCTCCCTACAATTTTACAATTGCAGGAAAAAAGTCACAAAGGAACCAGATCAATCTCCATTTCAAAAACACTGCCAATTTCAAAGCTGCTGCTATACGTTTCTGAAGAACGACTTACAAAGCATATTGTCAGAAATAAAGTTCTGAAGGTGCCTTTAGTATGCCATTGTAGACTTCCAATTTCCTTTGGAATTCAGATGAGAAAAGAACAATTCAGGCTGGAGAATTTTTCCCCCAGTTTTGAACTGAAAGTAAGGAAGTGGTTGGTTGTTTTTTTCTTTTTGTTTTTTGTTTTGGCTTTGAATAAAGGAAAAATACAATTGTTTATTTACTTTGCCATCTGATTCCTAATTCCATCAGTCTGATCACAGAACATATTGCAAGGCAGAAAAACTGAGTGTTGATGGTTCAGTACTGACTACCCTCATCTTTGAAAGCTTTCTTATCTGAATAGTTTAAAAACAAGAACAAAACTGTCTCAACACAGACAAAGTGTTACATGACAAAAAGTGTTTTCATAGGGAGGTGCATAAAATCATTGTCTAGTTGCAAAAAACAACAATAACAACACACCATTTACAGTAATGTAGCAGATATCAAGCAATAGCTAAAGAACCCTTCACATTCATTCTGTGAAACAGGGCATTATCTAGCTAAAGATTATCATTCTTACATATTTCAGTGTTTGGCTCCCCTGCCCCCGACTGAAAACCCTTTGATTCACTGTATTATTAAATGCCTATCCATCTTTCCACTATTCTCAAGGCAGCAAACAAACTTCATTAAAGCAAGTTAAAAAATGAATTAAAATAGACAATAAAACCATTTCAATCATAATAATCAAAGCAATTGAAATAATCACAATATCGATTAAAAAGTTAAGGTATATCTAGATTGTACTTGTTTCTATTTCAAGATTATTAACCCTAAATGCTATCTGTCACCTTAAAACCAATCAAATAAACTAAGCTTAAGAATCATATGATGCCTCAGTTTCCTTAGATGCCCTTGAAAAAAAAAATCTGCTGTTCATATTTGAGCTCCTCACACTCTTAGCTATCATTTTGAAACTAGTTTTTGTAGCCACAGACGCAAAAACCTGCTGTGAAAAGACAAGCAAATGAAAGAATCAGATATCTAAGGAAAGCTCTATGGGTCACATAAATGTGCTCCAGATTATCACATACATCCAGCAGCCTTACAGGTTATCCTCCTCAACTTTAGTGAATGAAATATAAAAGTTTAATTTTACAAAAGTTTTAACACATCTCAAAGTAGCATAGCAGTTCAAGGAACAGCTATATTACTTACCTCTATCTGTATCATAAAGGAAGACGAAGCGATTCCATTTATAATGGCCCAGCACACTTAGCAGCGCTCCCTGTAAGGAAGGCCTCAGCTGCAGAACAAACTGGCTCTCACCCTCGGTGGGGAAACTCGGTGTGATGAGAGAGATGTGCAAAGCGCTGCAGAATGAGGTCAAAGTATGTACTGATCTTTTATCATACAGTCCAAAAATGGCAAAAACTCCTCTTGAGTACTGGGAGCAGACTGAAAGAAAACACAGGAATATATGATTAACATGATGATGAAAAATTCCTCTTATTATGATGTCAAAGTCAACGTCAACTAGGGCTCAGAAGGCATCAAGTTTTATGATTAACAGCCAATAGGCCTAGGAGACACTGATACATGAACAACATAATGTTACAAAATACACAATTTAAATCAACATCCTTTAAGTATTAGAGCCGTAACTGAGCACATTCGGGTTCCCAGATGGGAGATATGATTGCTCTTTTCAAATACTTGAAAGATAGTCATACAGAAGGGGGAAAAGATCTACAGTAGGACCCCCTTATCCACAGGATCAGTGTCCACTGATTTACTTATCCTCGATCTGAAAATATTAAAAATATTAAAAGAAAAATTCCAAATATATATATATATATATTTAATGATGTTTATATTTACCAGAACTGGACATGAGAAGGATCCAGAGACCATGCTATGTATAGCATTCACTATTATAATAGCATTCACTATAATCCACATTTTTCAGCATCCACGGGGGTGGGGGGGTGTCCTACTACATTTTGGATCATCCCAGAGTGCAGGACGCATAATAATGGGCTCAAGTTACAAGAAACTAGATTTTGGCTGATTATCAAGAAAAACTTTTAAATGTTAGAGCAGTATGACAATGAAACCAATTAACTTGGGAGGTGGTAAGAGCGCCAACGCTGGAGGCATTCAAGAGAAAATTGGACAACTATCTGTAAGATCTGCTTTGATGTGGATTCCTGCAAGTAGCAGGGGGTTGGACTTGATGGCCTTATAGGACTCTTTGAACTCAATTATTCTATGGTTTTCTGATCAAGATCCCATTACCTGAGATTTCAGGGTAAAAATGCTTGCTACTACAGCCCTCCATCCCACACACAGACTTGCCTATATCACACAGGGAGTTTCCCCAGGATCTACAATGCTGCTAGGTTTTGGAGATAGCTCACTGCCAGCATATGGAAACATGCTACCCCTCAATCCTGTGCCACTTATGTTAGCACTTGTACACAACAAGAAGGCTCCTAAGTCACAGTGCTGGTGCTCTACTCCTTGCCTTGCTCCAAATGGTGCAACAAGCTCAAGTATTTGCACTGATCAGGTATCCACCCCCACTGTCAAGTGTCCTCTTGTTTCTTGCTTCTTGAGCCTACACAATCATCTTTGCACCAAGCTAGTGAGACCTGATGTCAGCTCAGAATGGATGGTGAAGTTCCCTGACCTTGAAGCCACTTTATATAGAAAAGACAAATTTGTCTTTAAGAGTCTGTTTTTGGGGAAAACCAACGAAAGAGCATGGAAATGAACAAAAATAACCTCTTTTGTGTTTTTCTTATTCATAATTATACAAAAGCCCCATCCCTAGTGTGCAGTGTGTTAAAACAATTTGGATGGAACCTTAGAAGGTGTAGCACTAGGTACTCTAATGGAGTGTAATCTTTCCACCACTGGCAATGTACACTCCACATTCATTATCCACATGTGTTCAACTACACTTTTTGTGATTTTACTGACAATTGAGACGTTTCATCCTTGACAACTTCCTAGCCCCTTTGGACATTTTGCGATTGGAAACTTACCTACAGACATCTGTCTTTCACAAAACTCACTACCTCTATTCTTCTGCAAGTTGGCAGACTAGATCTGCTCTGAAGGGACAACTATCTCTGCAAATTTAATCTAGTTCTACAAAGAACTAAAACATACACTGCCATAATAAATATATGAACGAATCAAACTAAAAGGTAGATAGCACACAAAAATCCTGCACCAATTTGTCAGAAACCTGGCACCCTAACCCACTCTTAATGAGCAACTATGCATGCACGTTCATCCAGTTCACCCAAACGGACACACTTACAGCAATTTCTTAATAATCACTGACTAAACATCATTACTAAGGAGTCTCATGATGCAGTGTTAAAACTACCGTACTGCAGCCAAAACTGTGCTCACGACCTGGGGTTCAATCCCAGGTAGCCGGCTCAAGGTTGACAGCCTTCTAGCCTTCCAAGGTTGGTAAAATGAGAACCAGCTTGCTGGGGGGGGGGGGGGGAATGTGTAGCCTGCATAATTAACTTGTAAACCACCCAGAGAGTGCTTGAAGTGCTATGGGGCAGTATAGAAACAGCACGCTTTGCTTTGCTTTTACTAATACTCCCTGAGAAGTACACAGATGGGGATTTTAAAATGCAAGATTTAGATTCAGAACCAGGCTGAATGTGGGGCACTTTGAATTTGTCCAAGGCTAACTGGCGCTGCAGGTTAAACCGCTGAAGCCTCTGTGCTGCAAGGTCAGAAGACCTGCAGTCGTAAGATCGAATCCACGCGACGGAGTGAGCCCCCGTCGCTTGTCCCAGCTCCCGCCAACCTAGCGGTTCGAAAGCATGCAAAATGCAAAAATGCGAGTAGATAAATAGGTACCACTTCGGTGGGAAGGTAAACGGCGTTCCGTGTCTAGTCACGCTGGCCACGTGACCACGGAGGATTGTCTGCGGACAAACGCTAGCTCTATGGGTTGGAAACGGAGATGAGCACTGCCGCCTAGAGTCGGACACGACTGGACAAATTGGGTCCAGTCAGGGCCAGTCAGGGTCAAAATCCTGTGGTCCGAACCCATCTTTCTTTAAGTCTTCAAGAACAGGTATCTCACCAATGCAGAAGACAAGATTAGCAAGAATAAAGAAAACTGACCAAATTTGAAAGCAGTATATTTCTATGTGATTCTGCTAGATACATTCCATTGAATGAAACTTACTTATACAGATGCCCATTCCAAATGGATCTTGGCCAACGGGAAAGATATATAACCAATATAAAACACATTCAACACTGTGTGGAATATCCCTATAAATTATTTGAAAGGCATGTCTCAGCAGGACTAAAAGGCTCTACGGTGGAAGCACTCTTTCTTCGTAAAGGTTTGCACAATGTTTATCATCTACAGAGGGGTTTTTGTTTATAATGGAGGGAGAGCTACCTGGAATTCTGAAAGAAGGATATAAAGCTGATTAGTATTAAGGAACTGTTTACCAATAATGAGATATCAGGACATTAGGCATACACAGTGCCTATATTTTGCTAGATAACCAATTCAATAGCAAAAAATATACACAGAAAGGTAACATGGCCAAAATAGATGCACCTAGATGTTAAAAGATCAGATAAATAAGTTACTGTGAAAAATAACAATACAGTTATATTTTATATAAACCTTAACATTTATGTTCAACAGCACACATGAGGTGTCTCCACACTGATACTTAGTTAATAATGCTTAGTGTATACAGTAACTAATAACTAGGTAGGTACTTCACAAAATGGTATATATGATTCTATTTCTTTGTGCCAAATCTTTTCAGTTTCAGTAGTCTTAGATATCCATAAACCACAGCAGTTATCTCCCATAACACTCTAATTTACAGAACAGATATAGTTCCCTGTCTCTTTTCACCAAGTCTTTTAAGTCACAATAGTTTTAAATACCCATAAACCACAGCAATAAGACTCATAATGCTGTACTTCAACTTCCAGAACTTTGAGGCAATGGCTTCTATGTTCCATTGAATGCACTGCTCACTTAAATTGCCTTGTTAGTGTCAGTATATCAAATTATGGATGGACAAAATAGTTGCTAAATTTCTTGTTATCATTGATTTAGTCTGACTTCTCATGATGAAACACCTTTAAGGGAAGTTACACAATTCTTCACTTCCAACAAAAGAGTGAGGAGACTTTTTCCTATCATTTTTTCCCAATGCAAGCAAAATGTGTGGGGCAGTCAGTCCAGAACAAGAGTCCTTTTCCTTTAAGAAATGTAACTTTCATAAAACTATCCAGTCAATCGCACCTGAAAATATCTCATTTTCTGACCGAAAAAGTAGGAAACGCAGTTCCCTCTTTTTGCTTGTGAGGATAAGACACACAAGAATTTATATTGCTGAATTATATGGTGGTTTAGAGCAGTGCTGCCTTGCTTCTTTAAGTACTAACAAACGAACATATTGGAAATCAAAAAGCATTCTTGTTATAAATTTTCATTAATTATTAGGTTTGCTTCCTATGGATAATTATTCAAAATTATCTCTAAAAGACTGTTTCAACCCAGGGATAAATTCTTCAGATAATAGCTGAACCTTACAATGCATTTTATGTAAATTGAGTGGGAAATGAAAATTAAATTAGTTATGAATTAGCATTACTGAAGTGCTTTTTTGTTATAACAAATTTGAATGCTGTAATGGCAGAATCTGTAAATCTTCATATTACTACTGACATTATATAAGAATTTTAAAGATCTAGAAAGAATGGGAAAATAAGACCCCCAGAGGATCTGATAATGGGGCAGGGTTTTCATAATCGTGGGATCTTTCTGCACTATTCTGTCAATTCAGTCCTCATGTTCGTCATGGCATTCTGGAAGTACTCTTCCAAGCTCTGAGTTAAACACAATGCATATGCTGACATCACCACAGTGTAGTAACATGTGATCATGCTACTTGTGCAAGTATCGTCACTGTGCAAGGGATGAACTCATAGTCAGAGAGTGCTTATCAACGACTTCTTCGGAAACTGGGAGGAGATAAGAAGTGGTGTGCTGCAAGCTTCAGTCCTGGACCTGGTGCTTTTCAATATTTTTATTAACGCCTTGGGTGGGTGGGGGATGCAGTGAACGCTTATAAAATTTGCAGATGACACAAAATTGGGTGGAATAGCTAATACTCTGGAATACAGAAACAACATTCAAAAAGATCTTGATAGGCTCAAGCACTGGGCTGGGGAAAAAAAACACATGGCATTGAACAGGGATAAGTGCAAAGTTCTACACCTATGGGGGCAAAATCAGATATTCAGTTACAAGATGGAGGATACTTTATTCAGTAATGCTATGAGCAAGAACAAGGTCAAAGGAGGGCAACAAATGGGCGAAAAGACGGCCCACAGAAGCTTACATTAAAATATAATAGTTTTTTAAGGTGCCACAGTGCTTTTGTCTTTTTTAATTTTTCTTTTGTTTTTGCCTGATATGCTTGCACAGACTAATATGACTGCCTCTTCTAAAGGATGATCAAGGAACTGTAAACCCCTATGAGGAAAGTCTGAAAGAACTGGGCATGTTTAGCCTTAAGACGACTGAGTGGAGATATGATCGCACTTTTCAAACACTTGAAAGACTGTCATACAGAGGAGGGGCACGATCTGTTATCAATGATCCAAGAGTGCAGAGCACGTAATAATGGGCTCAAACTACAGGAAGACAGATATAGGCTGAATATCAGGAAAAAATTCTTAACTGTTAGAACAGTACAACAATGGAACCAATGAGCTCAGGAGGTGGTGAGACCTCCAATGCTGGAGGCATTCAAGAGAAAATTGGACAACCATTTGTCAGATCTAGTTTAATCTGAATTACTGCATTGAGCAAGTTACTATCACATATTACATTGATATGTCAATTAAGGACAATTCAGATATGATCGATACTTTGCAGTGGGGAATCCGGACCTCTTATTATATGCCATTAAGTTGCTTCTGACTTAAAAATACTGTAACTCTATGCATTAATGAAGTGAGGCAGAAAGGAGTAATACTGAAAGCAAGAGAGGAAATATTGCCCAGCTTGGTTTCCTCTATTCCCATATTTAACTTCACAAATTGCCATGTTTGTTGCTTGTGAGAAAGACCTTGTATGGGGATATTTTAAAGGCATTATTTTTATTTGTAAAAAATGAAAGTTTGCAGAACAGCACAAAAAAGAAATGGAAAATGCTGTTGTAAGATGAAGCAACAGCCTAAATAATACTCTATTTAATTGTAAATTAAATTGTAAATTTTAACTTTTAAATTAACATTGTTTAAAAGATTTGTACTAGAAAATACACAAATGCAAACGAATAACTTATGTTAGCCATCATCTTGCTGATTTTTTTCATAATTTATCATTAATATAAATGGCACTGATTTATCATTAATATAAATGGCACTGCTTGTTCTGCAGGCTGAGGCAAAGAGGCAGTCCCGAAACCAGCAAAATCAGGGAGCTGGACAGGGGACAGATTGTATTTGTCTTCAGTGTGGAAGGGACTGTCACTCTCGTATTGACCTTCTCAGCCACACTAGACGCTGTTCCAAGACCTCTATTCAGAGCACGTTACCATAGTCTCTCAAGACTAAAGGACGCCTACTGATTTATATCAACGTGCTGCACCCAGGGTCTTAACATTAAACTTAAACTTCTCCAAAATTTAGACGTCTTATGACAATATGTCAGCTAACAGTATTTTTATTTACAAATTATAAGAAGACTGCAACAATCATGTTTCGCTCACTAAAAACAAAGGCTCTTTTAACCTTCCCCTTCTTAGTTATAACCAGAAGGTGTTTGGCTGGGGTAATGATGTATAAATGGTATCCTGTACATCAAGGAGCAATAAAACTCCGATAAAACTGGAATAAAATAATATTTTTTCTCTTTCATTGGCTTCCTGAAAATAAACACAATACAGCCTTCTAAAATTTAGTTCTATGTATTGTTTTTAATGAAGTAGGAGAGAGAGAAAGGCAAGTTCCCAACCCCATTTTTCTTTTTCTTTTAAGTAGTAAGACTTTGATGATGCAAATGTACAGTACGCTTCTTGCTTCTTTTTATCTCAAAAAGGAAGAAAATAGACTCATTTAAAAAACTAGTATTTCTCTCCTCTCAAGAAAGTTCTTGTAATTTAAAATGGGAGGGTTGCTATAAACCTGATGTCCTGTTCTAATAAAAATATTTTAAACATAGTAACTCTAAAGAGATGCATCATAAAAACCCTCTCCCCTTCTAGCTACTTCAAACAAAAACACTATTAATTCTCAGGAAGGAAGGAAATAAAACCTCAGCTGTTTCTCTATACATTTATTAATAGTGTCAGCAAAAAGCTTCTGCTAAACAGAATTCACTTGAAGTGAGTGAGAAATAGTTTTCACTATAGAAGAACTGGTTATGGTTAGAAAAGAAAGGAAAACAAGAGACTAAAACTTTGTGTACACTTCTCCCTTGAATTGCACAGGTCCAGGTAACACAGTTTTGGTTATATATGGATTTTTCCTCAATGAATGAATGAATGAATGGAATGAATGAATGAATGAATGAGAGAATAAACAAACAAATGAACAAACAAATAAATGGTTTGAGAAAGGTGTTGGCAGTGCAGCAGCCCCTGGTCCGATGGTCCCTACCCAGCTGGCTACCTCTCCTGGAATGGTGGCTCCAGTTGGCCACTTGGCACCCAGGAAGGGTGCTGGGGCATGTGAGTTGAGGGAAGTCACAATGGCACACTGCTCCATGGGGGGGGGGGGGAGATATCAGGCTTCCATTTCCCCCTTGAGATAGAAGCTTTTTCTATCTCCATCTGTTCTGTGTGTGTGTGTGTTAATCTATGCTTTGTAGTTATGTTTTGGGGATGTAAGAGATATACACAGATTTTGAATTACACAGGGGTCCGGCAGCCCTAACCCCAGTGTTGTTGAAGGGAGAAATGTTCTAAGTACTATAAAACAATGAGACATGGAATATATGGCCCTCCATATTTATAGGGTCACCATAAGTCGGAGGTGACCTGATGGCACATAACAACATGTGCAAAGAGGACTCTGTTTGCTCATTGTCTTTCCTGCCAAAACTCTGGCAGATGCATAGTGGAAATTCTATGTTTTGCTACTAGGAATGTGATATAAATGGAGAAGAAAGACATGGATAGTGACATCCATCCATGTGGTATGTAGTTCAATGAAAATACTGAGTGTGTAGCTCCATTGAAAAGGGCAAATTCAACGTTGAAAGTCATGAGGAAACATGAAACAATGAATAATGTACTGCCATTATACTGGCCTATGATGTGATCACACTTCGATAATACTGACTACATTTCAGGTCACTGAACTTCAAAAAAGGATGTGGTAGAGCAAGAAAAAAGTGTAGAAAATGTTCAAGAGGCAAAAGCAGTTCTCCTATGAGGAAAAGTTATAACTAGAGATTGGGGTATTTGTATTTGTATATAAATACAAATGTCCCCGCACAGCTGGACTTAATGAGGGTCTGCCCCCCCCGGGGCTGGACTGTACACTCATGCGTCCTGCAGTGGTGGTGACTCTGCTCCTCCTTCCAATTGCGCCCGGAGTGCTGCTCTCTTCCCGCTCACCTGGCCACTGCAGGCAGGGGGAGGGAGGACGAGTCTCCCTGCATGGCTGCCGAGTGGCTAGATGAGCAGAAAGAGAGTGGCACTCTGGGAGCGATTGGAACGATGAGTGGGGCCACTGCTGCCGGACACGTGAGTGGACAGTCTGGCCCCAGGGGCCGGACCCTCGTTAAGTCCAGCTGTATGGAGATATTCATATTCATATACGAATACCCCCATCTCTAGTTATAACCTTCCTTTTAGCTGTTAGAAAAAGATGTGTAAAAAAGGACATGACAGAGATGATGCATATTGAGGAAGAAGTAGAAGTTTTTGAGACGTTTTTGTGTTCCCTCATAATACCAGAGTGCAGGGTCATTCCCTGGAGCTGAGCAGATAAAATGACAGATGAAAGGATGTATTTCTTCATACAGGAAGGACGTAATTCCACTATAGATCCCATTCCTTCCATATGCATGAAGGTTACCGACTTGGGAGACATTTTAAGGAGGATTAGGTGAATCCATGGAATATGAGAGAAATAAGGGCTACATTTTACTCTCTGTTGTTGGAAGATATACCTCTTGAATGCCAGTTGCTTATGAATACAAACAAGAGGTGCTATCACACTCATATGCCGTTTGTGGCTTGGCCAATATGTGAATATAGTACACACCTTTGTTCTCATCTAGCACTGGCCTTCACACAAGGCCTGGACAATCCAGAGAGTTTCACAAACCATGCCATTGGCAAGGGGTTGATTCTGAAGGGGTTGGTGAGGTGTAAGTACCCACATCCCATGGTAAACATCTTCTGACGTATGTCCCAACCTCAGCAGATGAGATGTAAGATCAGTGGATCTGGCTTTTCGCATAGTTTTCAGAATCAAAAGCCTTTAGTAGAGATTGAAAGCAGTGATCTGAAAGAACTCTAAGATAAAAGAGCAGAATTGTTTTCTTTCACCAGCTGCAGGGTGTTACCATTTTGACAGAGTGTATAAGAATTTGCTGACAATAAAAGAGGCTATATAATTCAACGGCTAGCATTGTATGGATGCTTTTAGGACTACAGATAAAAGTGACATTCCCAAGGTCAGACCAAATAGCTAGACGCTGGGAGCAATTCTGTGTTGTGGACAGTCTTTTATCTGAAACATGTGAATCCCCAAACTTGTGAAGTAGATTACCAGTATTAGGGGTAATTTAACTCTCCTCCTCACCTGTTGTTTTTTAATCTTACCCTCTACCTCCTCCTGGTTTGCTTGGTGCAATGCAGCACACAGAACTGTGTGCTTTTCGCCTGCAAAGTCCCTGGTTCAAATCATAGTTCAGCTACAAACATACTTAAGCAAGTTACTTTTCCTCAGCCACTATTCTGTAATATGAGGATAATGACACAGACTGACCTTACAAAATTAAGGTTTGCAGTGGAATAATATAAATGAAGTACTTTGAATGCTTATGAAATGGTTGAAAGTTATCTTGAGCTTATAGGGTAGTGGAGGAGCAGAAGTTAATATAAAAACTTACTACTGTCACTGTATCTTGGAAAAACACAAGTAAAATGGGCCCTATAAGGGCAGTCTAATCTGTTTTAAGGCAGAAGTAAACAAGGTTTCTTTCCTGGAACTGCCTATCCACTCAAAGGCAGACTTTGGTGAAACACCCACTGAAAATAAACAAGGAAAAATCAATACACATCAGCCCAGCTGTGCTGATTTTTTTTCTTTATTGTAAATATATTAGCTCTTATATCTTGTATATCAAGCAAAACATATCCACAAAGGTTTCTTAGGACTAGAAGAAACTTTCTTGGCCAAGTTTGCCTTAAACAGTAGGATTCAGTCTCTTCAGACAAAGGACTCATCTTTTACCCTGGTCTCTAACATGGGATTTGCAGTTTTTATGACATGCATCCCTTTCTTTCTCCATATGCAAATGTTTTCATTTTATTTTAACAAAAGAAGAAAAACAACCAAGTGATTGTGAGACTGGCTTAGTGGGAAAGAGGACTGGTGAATGCCTCCTTGTACAAGACATGTTTCCAGCACACCTAAACAAATCAATAGTAAATTGCTACTAGAGATGGGATATTCGTATTTGTCTCCCAGGGGAGACGAATATGAATATTGCCACCACAGGTGGCTGGACCCTTTGGACCCTTCCCCGAGAACTGGCCGGTCCACTTACCGCTCGTCGTGCACCATGCACAGCCGTTGTTGTCCATGTTGTGCCAATCACGGAAGTAGCCCGGTTACTCAGCAGCTGAATGGAGGGACTCACCATCCTGCCTCCTCATTGGAGTGGTCAGCAGCACGGGGAGGTGAGGAAGCGCCAGCCGGACTACTTCTGCAATTGGTGCAATGCAGATGATGACGGCTGTGCAGTGAGCAGTAAGTGGACTGTCTGGTTCTGGAGGGAGGGTCCAAAGGGCCCAGCCACCTGTGGTTGTGATATTCATATTCGTCTCTCCCAGGAGATTAATATGAATATCCAGTCATGAATTGTTATTAAAAAATGCCTCCCCAAATCTTGTAGCACCAGATAACTACTGGCTCATCTCTAATATTCCATTCTTGGGCAGTATTTTAGTGTGTGTGGCTGCTTCTTGGTTCCAGAGGTTTCAAGAAGGACGGATTATCAAGATCTATTTCAGTCTGGCTTCTAGCCTCGTTATGGGACAGAGGCAACTTTGGTTGCCTTGGTGGTTGATTTATGCAAGGAAATAGACAAGCAGACTATATTCCTGTTGGTTCTGCTGGTTCTCAGCAGCTTTCAATACCACCTACCATGGTATCCTTCTGTGTGACCTCTCTGAGATGGTCTTGGATGCAATAGCTCCAGCTCTTCCTGGAGGGACAAGCTCAGGTGGTGGTTCTTGGGGACTCCTGTTTAACACCTTGGCCATTGGTCTGTGGGGTCCCACATGGTTTTTTTTTCTGTCCCCATGCTGTTTAATATCCTACTGGGAGAAGACGTTTGGAATTTTGGGGTTTGGTGATAACACCTAGCTCTAGCTCTCCTCTCTCCATCTAGTAGCAAGGTGGCTATGACATTTCTAAATCAACATCCAGTGTACTTAACAGATTGGATGAGAGCAAGCTTCCTCAGGGGGAAAAGGAGTCCTAGGGAGCCTTGGAACCTAAAATGAGGGAGATAGGAAGCTTCTAATTATTTAAATTAAATACTTCCAGTGCCTGATCCAGCTTACCTTGATAGAAAGTTATACAGTAAGATTTTGCCCTATATGAGGGACTGCCTTTGAAAATTTTTCAAAAACTTCAGTTGACCCAAAATGTTGCCTCTAAATTGCTGGCCAAGACTGGTTACAGCTCCTCTGTTACAGCTAATCTACTGGCTGCTGGTCTGTTTCAAGGCTCAGCAGAAAATGCTGGTAATGACCTATATATCTCATTACAACTTAGGTTATCTCAAGGACTATATTTCCCTCTATGAGCCTCCCTAGTGCTTAAGATCTTTAGGGGATTCTCTTCTATCAGGAAAATTTGGTGAGGATGAAAGACAGGGCCCTTTCAGAGGCTGCCTCCAAACTGTGGAATGCCATCCACAGGAGGCAAAGTTGGCCGAACATACAAAATAAATATTGTTTTTGTTTATAGGTATTCAAAAGGCATAACCTAGTTATAACATTTTTATTGGACTTATTCTTAATTTCTTTTTCTAAAATAATTATCTTTTCACCCATTTCCACTACATCTATAATTCTGACTGCCTGTAGATTCAGTTGTTCCAACAGATAACTTCAATTTGTTGTTTTAGCCATATATTCCTTGCCTTTTCTCCCAGGAAATGCTAAAGTTATAGTGAAGGAAATCTTTGTAACTATAGATTCAGTTTACTGTGGGCTCATCATATAAAATAGATATTACGGGAATTGTAGCATGTGAAAGGTGGTACGTCAGAGGCTTTATGTACACCTCTGTGATTCTGTTTTCCTTCTGCTCTCAAAATTCTCCATTTACTTTCAAGTTACTGCAGTTGTCTTGTTTTCCATTTTCATCACAAAAGGCACAATAGCTCCCAGTACTGTCACCTGTCTGCTATCAGTGGCTTGATTCTAAGACTGCATCTACCATGCACTATGCCAGCAAACATTAGACAGAGTGGGTGCTCTGGTATAAAGACAATGATTTACATAGGATTTTTGCTTATTTTGTTTTTGCAGGTGAGAATGAAACATTTCAAAAGCCCCCCTGCCCCTCCCCCAAACTGAGCAAGAGTACAACAGCAATTTTGCATTTTTCATATTTGGTTCTTTTTTGAAAAAAAAAAATCACAAAGTATCTTTGGCAATTCCTTCTCCATTTGCAAGTTTTTAATGCAAAAAAAGAGGCATGGAGCTGCTGATGAAAGAAATGCTAGTCTTTTCTGTGCAGAAGAAAATTTTTTTGCAGCAGTTTACTATTTTTTCAAGAGGGCAAAAAAATGGCTTCTTTTTTCACTGAGGACAAGAATATTTGCAGGCATTCCTTACATAACAAGGCATTTACAATTTGAAGTGGGTTATTGTTCATCCCGTTTTACAGATGGATACAACAGAGCTGAGGCAGAAATTACTCACATATTGCTATTATTGCTATTGCTATTTTGAACCAAGGACTTGCACATTTGTAACCAATTCTCTATTCTTTGGAACATACTTGGTTCTTAAATATGAAATATGGAAATGGTACTCAGTATGCCGCTTCTTAATCTCAAACCATACTTCAAGTACTTAGGAGTAGGCATTAGTGGTATGTTCTATCTGCTCTTGAAAAGATATAGATGTTTGGCCCTGTAAACCTCTGCTATTGCAGAATTGAGTTGCACGCTAGGTAGTAAAAGGCAAAGAAAACATTTGAAGTGGGTTACTGTTTGTCCCCGGAGAAGGTGGTGATGCTTGTTGGGAAATACAGTCTTTTATGTCTCTCCTTTTACATTGGGTTCCTGTGGGGAGCATACTCAGTACTAGAGATGGGAATGAACCACCAAAATGGCGGTTTGTCTTGGTTCCTGGTTCATCAAGAGCCTACCCTAAGTGAAACCAGGCTGCCCTTTGGGGCAGCTCTGCCTATGGGCCTGCCAATCAGCCGTTCAGCAAGCCCATAGGCAGAGAGTGAAGGCTAGGCTCCCCAAAGGGAAGCTGCTGTTCTGGCAGCCTTGTCTTCCCTCTCAGCCTATGGGGGTGAATAAAAATAGGTAAATATTCATCCCTTCATATTCATCAGGGTCTCCTGAATTGACGAATATGAAGGGATGAATATTCGATGAATCAGTGATTTCTTACAAATATCGTGATTCATTTTTTTTATTTGACCCCAAGGCTACTCAGTACCTACCACTAAGCTTAGTTCCCCTCCCAATGCCTCAGAGTATTTGAGACCATTCGTTCCTTCCTATTAATACCTTTGTTAGCCTCTGTTTTCTCTTCTCTAAAGACAGGTACGTGGAGATGTAGCTCCATACTACCTATATATAAAAGAACAAAGTCATGTATTGTAAGTAACCATTTTTTATTTCCTTTCACCAAGAAGCAGACGGACTGATCATTTCCCCTTTTTCCAAAGGATATGGTGAGCAGATTGCTACATGCTTTTCTCTGCACTAAAAAGGGAATAACCAAATTCCAAATCCTTCCAAAAGTGCTGATGTTTCAGTTCACAAAGCAATCTGGAAGACCAAGATCCACAAGACACAGCCAAAACTAGCTGCACCATAATGCAACATCTTCATTCCCACAGGAGATCTCTGTACCATCTGTGAAACTGAACCAGGAAGAAAGGAATGCAAAGCAAATAAAGGCTACAAATGAGATTTTAAACACAAATAAACAACAAAACCATGAATAATCTCACAAACTATTCCACTGAAATGACTTGTTTCTACTGAAAACTTAAGTGGGAGAACATGTAGTTGTGCTCTAGTATAAACTACTTTTAATGTAATACCAGTTTCAAGTCCAAGTAACTGCCATATCTTCCTCACATAGAATAAGAAGTTTCTGAAGGCCCTAGAAAAATTTTGATTAGAGATGGGCATTAACTGCAGTTTGGCAGTTCAACCCAGTTTGGTACCATGCCCACACAAGTTTTATGCGGGTGCCATACAGTCCCCTTTCCTGCCTCCTCTGCACACTCACCCATTCCCCAGGCAGTGCGTGCTTCCCTCCCCACCCACCCCAGCATGACTGCCCAATCATTGCAGTGCACACTTCTCTCAGACAAGGAAGCAGCCAACGGAGGATGCAGAGGAGGGAAGTGCAGGCTGCCTTAGAAAGACCTAAACTGGAAGGCTTTGAAACTTAGCTCGGCTAAGCTCTACCCAAATGTCCTGCTCTTGCCCCATTGCTAGCTTGGAGTTCTCTTTCTGAGCAGGACACTTGGGCGGAGCTTGGTCTACGTAAGCCTCAAAGCCTTCCAGTTTAGGCCTTTTTTCACCATGTGCATCATATTTAGATGTCTGTAAGGTGTCTGTAAAGTAGGCAGAACTCCCATGATGGAGGATTACAGTATTTGTAGTCCAGAAAATCCAAAAATCCCATCTCTACCTATTAGTGTGCTCAGAAAAAATCAGGACAAGGCCATATGGTCCTCAAAACAAGACAAATGCAGGAATAGGTGATACCTTTATTGGACCATTTAAGAAAATAAAACAAAAAACAAACAAAAAATGCTGGGTTTTGATTCAATTTTAAATTCCAACTCTGATGGAGGCCGGCCATGCTTCTGTTCCCCTGCTAATTTTCTCTAGCCAAACAGAAACTCTTTGAGTTTCAAATGAAGGCAGAAAGGGGGAGAGGAAGGGGGGGGGAAATCAGATTGTTGGCCACCTTTTGTTTAGAGAGATGGGTCATAAAATCCAAACCACTGGCTCTTGCAGACTGCAAACTACAGCTATCTCCATCTAAGAAGCTGTGCCTGACTCCCAACAGTGGCCATGAAACTTTTGGGACTTTAATATAAACATATTATTTTGGAGTTACCCACAAGAACTTGATGCAGAGCCTGAGGAAGGTGAATTATCATTGAAAGCTTGCTGAATATTTTGTTTTTTTGTTTTATTCTTTTGATGGTCCAAAAAAGGTATCACCAAAAAAGGTATCACCTATAGCATCTGTACTATTAGTATGTGATACACATGACATATTTGCTCAAATGTTGAAAGCACAGAAAAGCTTTGTTATGTCCCTTTTAAATGCAACAAATAAGGATGCTTTCCAATGTATGGGACAATCAAGAACAATGGGGATGTGGGTTTTCTGAAGTATGTTATCACTGAAGATACTTTCAATAATATTTCTTTTATGCAAACACTTTTGGATCTGTATTAGTATAAAGCTGCCTGCTTAAAGAAAATGTCCCCTTTGCAACCCCATCATACCCTATAGATCCATACTTTTATACTCTGGGGTATGGGTTGCTTGAGGACTGGGATGGGTTACCCCAAAATACAGGGATATGTCACTGCTGTGGGGAGATGCAATGGTAAATGGAAATAGTATATTTTCCATATATTTCTCTTTCTTTCTCCATCAGTCCTTAGAATACATGTAAAATATATTCTAATACATGCATTAAATGAGAGATTTAACATCTCAGATGTAAATAATATAGGAGCATGCCATTTGTAATAACACTCTGATATGTTTTAAATTATTTGGCTAAAAAAGACAGCTTTTCAAAATTAAATCAGAAAATCTGCCTCAGGCATAGCATAAGGCTAGTAGGTTTTTGTGGAAGCATTTGCAGTGGGTGGAGGAAAAAGATCAAAATTAGTTAGCACCACTCACAGCTGCAATCGTTATAAAAAAAATTCACAAAGACTGCTAGCTCAGATTTGGAACTGCCACTGCAGCTGTACTTTTACTACAACTCTGTTGGGCCTAATGCTAATAATATTTAAATGGCCTGTTAGTTACAGCCGTGGCCTCAAGCAACTTCTTACTTCAAACCCTGTTAATGCTCATGTTTTCTTTAAAATGTTTTATGATCTAAATTTACATATATTAATTTCTAATTTTAGATTAATCTTGTTAGTATCATAAAACATGCATACACATGCCCACACACGCAGAGAGGCACACGGAACACATAAAGGCACCACTAGGAACAATGCCAAAGAGCTGGTAATTAACACAGCAAACCAAATCAATCAGGCAAAATGGGTAAGTGCAGCCACACTGCTGTACATGCTGATTCTCTCTGCAGTGCTCTGCAGAATGAAATCTGGTTGCCCTTAGAAAAATGGATTAGTATGGTTTGTAGGCACACACAGGAAGAACAGGCATCTATATAGCTGCAATTTTGAACAGAGCTTTCTGAACAATCAGAAAGTCAATTTTGCTATCCGGGCTTAACCATGATTACTCCAGTGCCCCAATGATCTCAGTGGGACTCAGCTTGGTCCAAGCATGCTTAGGACTACAGCCATGCAGGCAGCTACTGTGCATGCTTATTTGGAAATAAGTCTTGTTGTGTATGATGAGACACACCTGACTGCATTATTTTCATAAATTCATTTAAGAACTGGAATTTGCTATATATCTTATCAAAACCTTCAGGCATCCTCTTTAATCCTTAACGTTGCATATTTATATATTAACAGAGAATGTAAAACACAGAGGAAAGTAGGGCTCCACTATGTAGATATGGGAAATTCATCAGTTCCATCTACTTTTGTACAAGTAACAGGGTGGTGTAATGGTAAAAATGTCCTAAGACTCGGGAAAGCTGGGTCTCACTAGGTGACCTTAGGCCACTCACACTCTTTCAATCTAACCTAGTACATGGGATAGCTGTGAGGATAAACTGAGGAGGAGGAGAGCCATTTGCACTCCCTTGAAGTCACTGGAGGATAAAAAATGTACCAAATAACAAATTTATACAGTACAAATTGAATAACAGGGGAAAAAAGATGCCCATTATATCTTGACTTCAGCAAAGCTTTTGACAAAGTGCCCCATGATATCCTGGCTAGCAAGCTAACTAGGTGTGGGCTGGATAGATCAAGTGTCAGGTGAATACACAATTGGCTACAGAATCGTACTCAGAGGGTGATGATTAATGGGTCCTTCTCTAACTGGGAGGAGGTAACTAGTGGGGTACCCCAGGGCTCAGTCCTGGGTCCGGTGCTCTTCAATATTTTTATTAATGACTTAGATGAGGGAGTGCAGGGAATGCTTGTCAAATTTGCAGATGATACCAAATTTGGTGGAATAGCTAATACTCTAGAAGACAGAAACAAAATTCAAAATGACCTTGATAGGATGGAACACTAGGCCGAAAGCAACACAATGAAATTCAACAGGGATAAGTGCAAAGTACTGCACCTCAGAAAAAGAAACCAATTGCACAGTTACAAGATGGGGGATACCTGGCTCAGCAAAACAATGAGCAAGAAGAATCTTGGAATTGTTGTAGATCACAAGCTAATTATGACCCAACAGTGTGATGTGGCTACAAAAAAGGCTAATGCTATTTTAGGCTGCATTAATAGAAGTATAGTTTCCAAATCTCGCAAGATGCTGGTCCCCCTCTGCTCAGCACTGGTTAGGCCTCACCTTGAGTACTGTGTCCAGTTCTGGATACCACACTTCAAGAAGGATGCTAATAAACTGGAACATGTTCAGAGGAGGGCGACAAGGATGATCAGGGGGCTGGAAACCAAGCCTTATGAGGAAAGGCTGAAAGAACTGGGCATGTTTAACCTTGAGAAAAGAAGGCTGAGGGGTGATATGATAGCAATTTTCAAATATTTGAAAGGCTGTCATACAGAGGAGGGGCAAGATCTGTTCTCGATCATCAAAGAGTACAGGACACGCAACAATGGGCTCAAGTTAAAGGAAGCCAGATTTCAGTTGAATATGAGGGAAAAACGTAATAACTGTTTGAGCAGTATGGCAGTGGACTGGTTACCTTGGGAGCTGATGAGTGCTCCAGCACTGGAGGCATTCAAGAAAAACTTAGATAATCACCTGGCAGATATGCTTTGATTGTATTCCTGCATTGAGCAGGGGGTTCGACTTTATGGCCTTGTAGGCCCCTTCCAACTTCCCTTTTCTATGATTCTATAATTCATTAACCCCCTTAACCAATAACTCGTCCAGAGATCTTACCCTGCATGTACTTAAATTCTCTGATTTTTGAACTACAGCGTACCTCGGTTTATGAAATTAATGTGTCCTCCGGGATGTTATGTAATGTGGAAATTTCATAAAGCGAAACACGGATTGCGCTAGGAACGGGGGCGGCACTTCAAACCTCCAGGCACAATGCGTCCTGGGGATACCCTTTCGTACAGCCGGGGGGGGGGGGGGAGAAAAAAACATAAACCGGGACTTTATTTTTTATGGATTTCGGTCTGTAAACCGAAAATTATGTAAAGTGAGGCGTTCGTAAACCGAGGTACCACTGTAGTACTTTTTAGTGTCAGAAAGAATACTCCATAAATTGCTTGCTCTCATCAGTTCTGGATGTCTTTATATGATGAGACACATCAGGGAAGAATTTTTAAACACTGTGAGGTTACCTGCTTCCAGGTGAGAGAAAGCCATTTCTTTCTTTCTTTCTTTCTTTCTTTCTTTCTTTCTTTCTTTCTTTCTTTCTTTTGCTGTTAAGGCTTCTGCAGTTTACACAAAATGTCTCCAGTCTTTTTCTCTTTTAAGGCAAATCACACACATACATACAACAAACACACACACACAGCAAGGACAGAAGAACTGGTGGATCATTGAGGAAGGTGCCAAAAGCCCATGTGGAGATTTAGATTCTCAAGCAAAGCAGCATTCATCCTACTATGAGGCAATTTACACATTTCACAAATGGTGCAAAAGGAGGAATTTTGCATAAAAATCAAGTAATTTTGCACAAAATGGCATTTTTGCACAAGAATGTTTATGTCAGTGAAAAAAATCTATTGGACGTTCCTCATCATTCTCTCTGGCAAGCAAAGGATTACTGCATTTCCTTGTCTTTGCCTGGGAGGATGAAATAAGTTATGATTAATTTCTCTAATAGTTCTTACGTATATGGGGCAGTGTGAGAATCAGGGAATTAATACAAATGGAATTTTGACTTTCTTGCATTCGTGTTAATACATACTATTAAATACCATAAAGGTAAAATGTGCCTGTGTCAGGCAATTCTTGAACTTTCTTTTTTTGACTTATATTGAACTGTTCTACTAAACTCAACTCACTACATTAGGGAAACAAACCAGGTAAAGCATTCACAGCTGTGTGTGTGCTTGCTTTAAATTTTAAAAAGTATATACACACAAGCAGTTTCTCAATTCCAATTTGGAAGAAAATTTCTTGTTAAATTTCCCATACTGCTAACATAATTCTATCAAATTAGTGCCTGCATGCAAAAGTTCCTTAATTATTTACATCACCTTTTTTCTCCAGAAGAAAAAATCAGAGTTCCTCATCTGAATGGGAGGCATTTGAATATCTGAGTACACATTCTAAAATTGTATATTTATTTATGGCTATGTTAATTAGTTCACCAACTTTCAAATTCTGTTGCTGAAGAACGAGACTGAACAGGGAACAAATATTTCCAGGTGGTTAAAACAAAAACAATCAGACCATGTCAAACCCTGCCTAAATGAAAGCCCTACCTGACAGGCAGTTAAATGCATATCATTGTCACAAATTAACTCCTATCAAACAAATCTGGCAATGATCAAATGCCTTATGCCAGTGGTTCTCAACCTTAGGTAACCCAGGTGTTCTTGGACTCCAGCTCCCAGAAGCCTTCACCACCAGCTGTGCTGGCCAGGGTTTATGGGAGTTACAGACCAAGAACATCTGGGCTACCCAAAGATGAGAACCACTGCCCTATGCATTGTAAAAATATTTCAGCCAATCATGGCTGAACACCTAAAATCTCTTCCTAAATCAGATGACTTGGGAGCTAAATGAATTGGACATGCCTTATTTTTTCATGGTACAAAATTCTATTAACTGCACCTTAGTCTAGGACTGCAGTGTGCCTACTGATAGGCAGGTGTGTGGAGAAATGTATAATTACTACAGCAAACATTTCCCCACAGTTGAACTAGAAGAGAAACACCGAGCATTGACCACTGAGACAGGCATCAACCTATATGAAGCTGACTCAATTGCAGATTGTTGGTCAAGGTAAGTAAATCAGCAGCAATACACAAGATGGTACACACCGCCCTCCCACAACTGCCATCATATTCTAATATTCTCTTCATTCTATCGGCTCATCCTAAGGACCCTTTCAGAGTAAGACAGACTACAGATGGTCCACTAACACACTAGGAGTGCAGTCTGCTTCAGAGGACAATCCAACCCCATTGGCTTTGAGGAAGTATCTATTAGACGTCAGGCACAGGGGCCTGGTTGACTCTCTGAAGAGACTGTACTCTGTTTCACTGTGAGGAACTCTACAGAGCAAGATTGGGGAAAAACAGCCAGTTAAGTCCTTCCTGCTCTAAGAACTGTTCTGAATGTACAGCTGCTCTGGTGAGCCAAATCACTCAGTGTTTCAGTGGGAGGGGTAGAAATGCTGCAAAGTATTACAAAGCAGGGGGAAATTTACCACACATTCCACTAGGGTGCATACACATCAATTTTGGTTTCTCTCCATTTCTGATTTTTTCCCATGTTAAGCTTGTTCAGCACCATTGGATAGCTCAGTGGTTTAGATGTTGGGAGTTCAATTCCCCACTGTGCCTCCTTGACAGAGCCTAGAATCGATGAATCAAAGGGTACCTTCCAGCTCTGCAGTTCTATGATGATGATGATGATGTCTGTGACTTTTAAAAAGTCAGCAAAAAAATTCAGATGCATTTTGTCTGTATTTTAAATAAAATATTGTTACTAGAGATGGGGGTATTCATATACGAATATGAATATCCCCACAGAGGTGGAAATAATGAGGACTGTCCACTCACGATTTCGCCGCTGCTGCCGGCTCCGCAGAGCCTTCCTATCGCGCCATTGTCCGCAATCGATTACCCACTCCTGGCAGGAGGAGGGATGAGAAGCCTCTCTGCTAGGTCGCAGAGTGGCTAATCCATTGCGGAGAATGGCACGATAGGAAGGCTCTGCGGAGCCGGCGGCAGCAGTGAAATCGTGAGTGGACAGTCCAGCCCGACCCTCGTTATTTCCATCTGTGCAGGGATATTCGTATACGAATACTCCCCTCTCTAATAGTTACTTTAGGCAAATATCCTTTATATTCACTTTTTTTTTCCAAACACTTGTCTTTCGTTTGTTTTCGTTTCATTGTTTAAGTCAGTCTACCTTGGAACCAGCTCTTCAAGGCCAGTAAGAAGCGGGTACAATTCAAACAGAATAACACCTGCATCCCAGTTTTTATAGTTAGCCTGCTGATCTTGATGTCATATTCACTTCAACTCAGTCGAAGACTTGTTTTCAACTCAGATTGCTTATGAGTTGGAATGGAAGTATTAAGTGACAATTTTTAAGTGGACTTGCCATAAGAGCTCTGGATGCAACTGAAACAGTCTGAGTAAACAATTCAGTTCCCACAAAACTTAAAGGGTGGCACTCAAAGCCCACCTGCACACGGCTGTTTCTCCTACTAAGTACGTACTTTATGCAAATCTCAGGAAAAGATCATAGAATTCCTGGAAGAGATCTTCAAATTTCTCATGTATCGGCATTAGTAATTAACAGAATAATAATAATGAGCTGTGGCTACATCAGATTATTATATATCCCATTAGTTTGTTATCTATAAAAAGAAACAAGAGAAGATTCACATTGATGTTTTTATTTCACATTGGTAGGTTTATATCTATGGCTTACCATTTTATAAGGAATTAGCTTTTGCTCAATGTACCTTCCATAAAATCATACCATTAAAATAGCTTACTGCTTATGATACTGTTACATCACTTCCAAATATCCTAATACTCATACGCAAAACTGACCTCCTATTGGGACACAAGGTCTACAGAAAATCCACCCACACAGACCGGTATCTACACAAAAACTCCAACCACCACCCACAACAAAAAAGAGGCATAATCAAAACACTGGTAGACCATGCAAATAGGAACTGTGAAGCTCAATTTCTCAGCACCGAACTCAACCATCTGAATTGGGCCCTACAGGCTATTCCAAGAATGAAATCAAAAGAGCCATCAAACCAAGAAAACAACACCAAACTGAAGAGGAAAAACAGCCACCCACGAATAAAGTATTTCTGCCATACATCAAAGGAGTCACGGACCGCATGGGGAAACTTTTGAAAAAATACAACCTACAAACAGTATTCAGGCCCACCACAAAAATACAACAAATGTTACGGTCAGCAAAGGACAAAAGGGACCCCCTCACCACTGCAGGAGTATACCAGATACCTTGCAGTTGTGGCCAGGTATATATTGGAACCACAAAACGCAGCATCCACAACAGAATCAAAGAACATGAGAGACACTGCAGACTAAAACAACCAGAAAAATCAGCAGTAGCTGAACATGCCCTAAAACAAGCTGGACATTAAATTCTATTTCAAAACACTGAAGTACTGGACAACACCAGCAATCCTTATGTTAGACTGCACAGGGAAGTCATTGAAATCCACAAACACCAGCAGAGCTTCAACAAAAAAGAAGAAAGCCTAAAACTCAACAAAGCCTGGCTCCCAGCACTGAAAAATGCAGCCTGCAAAAGGTCAACAAACTCTACCCAGCCACAAGGACCAGTGATCACTGCACACAAAAGACCAGCTAACAACACCCATCAATCACAGTGACAGATCATCTCTCCCCCTTATCACAGCAATACACCCACTACAAAAACACGCTGATCACCATAATCACCCAACCTCCTGAAAAGGACAAAAGCTGATCCCACAGTTATAAATACTCAACTATCCAACAAACTGAAACAGAGCACAGAGTTCTGACTCCTGTCCTCTGAAGATGCCAGCCACAGAGACTGGGGAAACGTTAGGAAGAAAAACCTTAAGAACACGGCCAAACAGCCCGGAAAACCCACAACAACTATCCTAATACTGTCTAGAGATACATTCTCTGATACCATGTTCATATCACATTTTGATGTTGTGTCTTATCCACATACCTTTGTGTATGTGTATGTATGTGTATACCTTTCTCCTGATTTTTATCTTGAAAATGCTGTAATTATATGGAGAACCATCACAATGAACAATAAATCCTAGCTGTTACAAAGAGTGTGACATGGTTAAAACAATTTATTGTATCTGACTTGTAGGTAATCCTTTGATCCAATACCAAACATATTTATGCTGTCATTCTCAAACTGGCAATCTTCCACAGTATGTGGTTTATTTTCTATGAAAATGATTAGATTAAAATTTATTTTGCTCACACAATGTTTAAGGTGCAATTTTCAAAAGAACATAAGCAACTACAAGTATTAACAATCACTTACAAAGTTGTCAAATTTTTGTCCTGTACAAAATTCCTGTACAAAACTATTCTTAAGCTAGCAGAAATCTGACAGGCAAAACAGTCTTCAAAACAAAAATATAGTTTGGACAAAATGGAGATACAAGGCAAAAATAAATATATGCCTCTTGATCATCTGAACATCTGTATTAGAGCTGTTATTAAGATAGATAGGTACAAAGATAACAGGCATGGTGACCCTTTGTTACACTGGAGAAGAAATCTCAGCAGACATGGCTTGCCTCTGACCTGCCTGCTGGAATTTTTAAATGTATATATTTCCCTCTATTATATATCCCATTATTTTTCTCTTTCTAACCGCATGGGCTGAGGGGGCGGGGTTTCAGCTTTAAAAGGGGGTTAGCAGAAACTCTTAAGCCCCTTTCTTGAAGAAGAAGCTGAGGGAGGAAGTGAGGTATGTTTTGGGTAGATATTTTCTTTGGTGTGATGTTTTTTCTAGGCTGACCTTTGCTCTTTCTAACCGCATGGGCTGAGGGGGCGGGGTTTCAGCTTTAAAAGGGGGTTAGCAGAAACTCTTAAGCCCCTTTCTTGAAGAAGAAGCTGAGGGAGGAAGTGAGGTATGTTTTGGGTAGATATTTTCTTTGGTGTGATGTTTTTTCTAGGCTGACCTTTGCCCTTCCTAACCGCATGGGCTGAGGGGGCGGGGTTTCAGCTTTAAAAGGGGGTTAGCAGAAGCTCGTGCCTAACGGTGCGCAAAATTCTCTAATTCTATTTTTGTCCCTAATTTGGTAAATAGGAAAGCCAATTAGCATTACATACACCTGGGGGTAGGAACCTTTTAAGGGTCAGATCATACTTCCGCACTATTAGAGAGCAGGCCGGGTAGGTGGGGCTCGTCAGCCCTGGAAGGCAGCCCATCTAGGAGAAGGAAAACTCTGATCTCAAACCTCCACTGCCTTGTGGCTATATCCACTGATGGAAAAGGCTTCAGGAGTTAACCTCAAGGCAAAACCCAGAGCCGGAGTCCCGGAGGCAGTTCGTGTCGTTCTGGCAACTCCTGCGACGTCGCTGGAACCAGTTGTATTGGCTCTTGCCTTTCCACTGGACTATCTCAGTGACGTGGAGAGGGGGGATTTGCTGCTTGGGTAACAGCCTATCCTCCATATTATTTTACCCAGGCTTCGTGCTCTGGAGAGGACACTTCAGCTTCGCATACAGCGTCGAAACAACACGGGAAGTAGCAGTTACCGGTTATAAGTCTTTGCTCAATTGGCGTAGAGCATGACGCCAGGGGCTACTTCTGACGGTGGGAGAGGTCATTGCACCTCACTAGGTACATACCGCCCGCATGCATGCGGGACTTCCTCTTTGCCGATGATGCAGCCATTGTTGCCCACTCTGCTGAAGACCTCCAACAACTCATGAATCGTTTTAGCAAGGCCTGACAAGACTTTGGACTAACAATCAGCCTGAAGAAAACACAAGTCATGGGCCAGGGCGTGGACTCACCTCCCTCTATTACCATCTCCACACAAGAATTGGAGGTTGTTCATGACTTTGTGTAACTTGGCTCAACGATCTCTGACACTCTCTCTCTAGATGTCGAGCTGGATAAACGCATTGGCAAAGCAGCTACCATGTTCTCTAGACTCACAAAGAGAGTATGGCTCAATAAGAAGCTGACGACATATACCAAGATCCAGGTCTATAGAGCCTGTGTCCTGAGCACACTCCTATACTGCAGTGAGTCCTGGACCCTTTGTGCACGGCAGGAGAGGAAGCTGAACACCTTCCATATGCGTTGCCTCCGACGCATTTTTGGTATCACCTGGCAGGACAAAGTTCCAAATAGAGTAGTCCTAGAACGAGCTGGAATTTTTAGCATGTATACATTACTGAAACAGCGATGTCTACGTTGGCTTGGGCATGTCGTGAGAATGGCTGATGGTCGGATTCCAAAAGATCTTCTGTATGGAGAATTAGTGCAGGGAAATCGCCCCAGAGGGAGACCACAGCTGCTATACAAGGACATCTGCAAGCGGGATCTGAAGGCCTTAGGAATGGACCTCAACAGATGGGAAACCCTGACATCTGAGCGTTCAGCCTGGAGGCAGGCGTTGCATCACGGCCTCTCCCAATTTGAAGAGACCCTTGTCCAGCAGACCGAGGCAAAGAGGCAGTCACGGAAGCAGCAAAATCAGGGAGCTGGACAGGGGACAGATTGTATTTGTCTTCAGTGTGGAAGGGATTGTCACTCTCGAATTGGCCTTCTCAGCCACACTAGACGCTGTTCCAAGTCCTCCATACAGAGCACGTTACCATAGTCTTTCGAGACTGAAGGATGCCTAATACAAATTTTTCTCATGAAATTGCATATTGCATCTCTCTATTTTTCAACAGCTATAAAATATACTAGGGAGATCTCAAACATTGGAAGGAGTGGTGGTTTAAATGTAAGGTACTTCTCTGTGATTTAATTGACACACAACAAGCATACTGATTGGAGCCTGTTGTAGACAAGTTCTTAAGGAGCAGGCTTGCAGCTTGTATTGCATGTGGTTAACAAGGAATTAACCAGGCAGCTGTGGTTGGTGAAGCAGCGATAAGCAGGCAGCTGTGATTAGGAAAGAATATATTTCACATATTTTGAGTGATTTGCCAGGTGCAGCCCTTCCTGAAAAAGGTGTATCTGGCTACAGTTACGCATACCTTTGTTATCAGTGGATTATTTTTTCCCCTCCTGGCATGTACTTTGTTGATGACCTTACACCAATCAGTTTTATTTGCCTTTGCTTCTCAGTTGCTACCATGACCACTTCAACACACTGCTTATTGCTTATAAAGGCCTCAGTAGATGATAGTGAACTTGAGGGCAGTTTTGCTGTGCTCCCAACCCTATTTGGCTGAATGCTCCTGAAGATGGTGCTGAAGGGCTGTGTTCAGTCTTGTGGCCATTAGCGTATGGAGACTATCAAGCCTCAGTAAAAACTCCTGTGCTTTTTTACATCTACATGAAGTCGGGGGGGGGGGGCATCCAGAGACTATGCTGAAGTTCTTTTGTGCATCCCCCCCCCCCCCAGCATTTTGGCACTTCTATTCATTAAAAAATCATGGAGGTGTGTTGGGTTTTTTGTTGTTTTTTTTTGCAGATTCCCCCCCCCCCCGATCTTTTGCACCTTTTAAATTTTATGCAAAATACAAGGGTTTTAATACAAAATACAACCCTGCTGTTGACCAAAAATATAGTGTTGGTCTTTCACTTGGAGAAACAAATCTCACAGAAGTTTGTCCAGATGACCATTTTGTTGAGGATTCTGCCTATTCATTACTTATTTACTGGTGAAAGTGGGGCAAGAATGTTCGTTCGCTTACATGAGCTTACTATACAGATGTTGACATACTGAACAAAGCTTAGTGCTGTCTATACTACCAGTACAGGGGCATACACACACATGTAATGGATGGTGAGGAAGCCCTTCTCTGATTCAGATGGATCGTTGTTTAGACCATCACACCATCACACAACTGCGCCTTATGTGGAGTGGTTAGTATTTGGATGGGAGAGGAGTAATAAGTATTGAAGTCTACATAATTTCTGGACAATATTTCTGTATTTTTCTTTAGATGGAAGAACAAATAAATCTGTCTGGCATCTTCAGCTAGCCATAATATGTTGGCCCATCTCATTGCAGGTTTGTGAGCGTGTTATACTATTGTTCTGCCATCTGCAGTGGATTCCTCCCCACCTCGATTTTTTGGGCGAAAACCAAGATGCTGGATTTGACCAAGCAGTTTTAAATAAAACAAACACAGATTATTTGTATACTTACTGTTTTAGCTTTAAATACTGTTTTAGTAATGTAAGCTGCCTTAGGTCCTTTTGGGGAGAAAGGGGCAATAAATAAATAAATAAATAAATAAATAAATAAATAAATAAATAAATAAAACATTTAATGGAAAGAAGGCCAGGATTATTGTTCTTCCAATGTTGACACACCAGATCTCCAAAGCTGCCACCTCATCATGGGTGATTCATAAATTATCATGGTAATAGCTTAATAACATTTAAGAAGAAAGCAAGAGATTTCTTGATGATAAAACTACTAAACAATCAATTTTCTGCTATGCCAAAAATTTTATTTCCTGCTTTCATCCTTGTACATAATTTCTTTTGCATTAATTTGCTTTAAAATCCTATCTTGTATATTATGAGAAAGTTGCTTCATGTTACTATGACAACAGAGGCAGGCTGATATGTGCAGGTAGGTCATCAGAATAACCTTAGGCTGCTCATCTGTCAGCTCCAGCCAGTTTTACTCCACATAAGCTATAGATTTACACAGGCTCTTTTTACATTACTAGCATCAGGAGAAGTATATTTTATTTTGTCTGACTCTTCTCTTTCTTATATATTATTACAGAATACTCAATGTTTTTACTTATATGGCTTCATGTTGTCATCTTACTCTACATATATTCAATCCTTCACAAATCTCTGGTTTATGAATGTGAGATATTGCTGTGTCCACAATTCAAAACTCCAGGAAAGAGTCTAACATTGCATTGCAATATCATGCTTACACTGACAGCAAGGGGGGGGGGGGGGAATATACCTTTACATAGCAAAAGTCAGACTGCATGTTGAAGTCACCAATGTCAGCAGCAAAGGTGATGTAGAGGATGCTACCATTCACAAACAGACACTAAGCAAGGGGAAAATCTGATAACCTGACTCCTTTTTTCATCAGTTAACCACAAGAAGGCAGGACCAAACTGTGGGTCCATCCATTTTGGTCCAAGCGCTGGACAGATGGGAAGAGAAAAAGGTGGGATCATGGGGTGCAGGGCATCACTAAGCCATTTTAGGGATTGGCCATGACTACCTATTGTCCAGGTGGTAGGAAGGGATTATGGGACTGGTGCACACCTTCATGGACCCTGATAGCTCCATCACTCCCAATGGTGTCCCTAGTAGACATGCTGGGCAGGAAATCAGCCAGTGGTCAAGATGCCGAATTATTCAACCCAGATCCTATAGAATGCAAGCCTACTTAATCTTTAACCCATGAAAGGTTGTAGCTAAAAATGGGCATGAACCAGTTCATCCTAGTTCATACAGGCAGCATCACAGATGCTGCTGTGCTCCTCTCCCAGCCTCCTCTGGCTCAAAGAGCCACTCACCAGGCCCAGCTTGCTTAGTGTTTCCACCTCCTTAGTTAATTTCCCAGTCACAAGCAAGAGCACAGACTTTTCTGCCCTACCCTTTTGCCTGAGTGGGAGATCAGCCAAGAGGGCAGGGCAGAGAAGCCTGAGCTGTTGCTGGGACTGGAAAATCAGTTGAGGAGGTGGAAGAAACAAGCAAGCTGGGCCAGGTGAGTGGTAGTGTGTTTTCTATCTCTTACACACACACTTATGGGTGCTAAAGGAGCAAATCCAGTGGAAAAAAATGAAAATAGCTGTTTGGGAGTAACCAATGAAATGGTGCAAAGGAGAAACAGCATTGAAAATTATATCATACATAAGTAATAGTCTTATAAAGGTTGGCAAAAATGTGTGATAAAAAAAGAACATTGGAGGGGAAGTATTTACATTTCTTAAATGTATAAGAACACACACACACACAAAACCCCAAGTAAATTTATACAATATAATGAACAGAGGCAGAATGACGTGTTGTATTAATATATCATTAACAGTGAGCTGGAAACCCCCTAATCATAGAAAATGTACAAAGGAGAAACAGCTTTGATAAAGCAGATAAAATTTCCACATTTGTTCTTGCTAAGGCACTAAGGACATTTTTTTCTTGTTTTTTGCGGTCACGTTGCCTCCAATTTATGGCAACCCTATGAATGAGCAATCTCCAAAATGTCCTGTCCTCAACAGCCCTGCTCAACTCTTATAGAATCAAGCCTGTAGCTTTCTTTAGGAAATCAGTCCATCTCATATTTGATCTTCTTCTTTTCCTGCTGCCTTCCAACTTTCCCAACATTATTGTCTCTTCCACATAATCTTGCCTTCTCATGATGTGCGTGAAGTATGATAGCTTCAATTTCATCATTTTTTACATTCAGATTGTTCAGGCTTGATTTACTCTAGGACCTACTTGTTCATCTTTTTGCAGTATATCGTATCCACAGAGCTCTCCTCCTGCACCATATTTCAAACCATTCTTTTATTTTCTTGTCAGCTTTTTAAAATGTCCAGCTTTTATAGCTATACATGGTGATTAGGAATACAAGGGTGTGGATTATCTTGGTCTTGGTCTCCAGTGCCACATCCTTACACTTGATGATCTTTTCTCATTCTTTTTCTGCTGCCCCTCCAAGTCTTTAAAACATTTACGACTAATAACATAATCCTATAATGTCAGCTCTCAAGTAAGTCCTCTAAGTTCAATGGACATTGCATCCAGGTAAGCATGTACAGGATGGCCAATGATGATGCTGGAGTGCAAGTACACACAGATCTGTACCCAATCTCGCACTACAGTTCATATAAAATATGTATGACTAAGAGAAAAACACATGACAACTGTTTCACTTAAGTCATAGTGAGTGTAGTGTGGTATGAGTGCTTGTAACTGAACTTTACTGCTAAGTGAAGTAGCCAAATCACAATCACTAATAAATTCTAGTACTGTGGAATATGCTTTTTCATCTTCTTTTCTTCCTGGTGGAAGCTTGGATCTTTTCACAACAAACCAGCAAATGTTCAATGAAGTGAAACCATGTATATAATTGCAACAGGTATCTTGAGACATACGTACGCTGACAGCCACTGATGTCAAATACTGCCGCTCCTGGCAGTGGACCACAACAGATGCTCTTTAAGACAGAAAAGCTTGCTGTATCTATATTTTTATTCATGCAGTTCTCATGCAGAAATATGTTTTAAAATAGAAGTGAAATAAATAATTTGCGGTGAAGATGATTGAATAAATCTACTAATTTTTTAAAACAATTAATTCTAACCCCTTATAAAAAGAGGTGATTGGTATTCACCACTGGGGTGGGTGGGATAAAGGGTAGAGTCAGCTGTGGTAGAACCAAGAGGTCAGCAAGCCATACTACAGAAAGAGGAAACTGAGGCGCATGCACTTTAAGATGATGTGCCAAAATGGAGAGTAACCTCACAAAGCAGTCCTCAGCACTCCACAACAATTATGTTAGGTTGTTCTCTCTCTCTTTGTGTGTGTGTGTGTGTGTGTGTTCCTCTCTCTCTGGGTTAAATTCACACAAAGTGGAGAAGAAAGAGAAGGAGTAGAATAAATTACAACTCATTGCAAAAGGTAACACAGAAATACACTCTTTCTATGGATATCATTCCCATAGTTGCTGACTGGATAGCTTAGTGAGTTGGGTGGTTGCCTGAGATTGGTACCTGGATGCAAAGTCAGAAGTTCAATACTCTTCTGTGCCTCCCTGGAGAAGTGCCAGCCTGTGCAGCCTTCAGCAAGTTGCACAGTCTTACTGCAGTGCCAGAAAAAGGGAATAGCAAACCACTTCTGAGTACTCTATGCCTAAAAAGCCTTGGAAAGGATCACCATAAGCCAGAATTGAATTGACAGCCGTTAACTCTTATTATTATTCCTCCACATCATACACACCATCATCATGATGCTGAATCGTAAGTAACACTGAGAAAAAGCACACTAAAAAATCAATTTGTACATTTGTGTACAATTGTAATATGCTGACTGTTATTAATCAACAAGTATATACTTCTCAAACATCTTTATCCAAACAGCAGGCAGAATTGCAAAGGAAAATCATTGGTGAATTAAATGACACAAAAATAATTTATGTCACTGAAGGATTGTGCTGGGTGTTCACCTGTAAGTGGATCGAAGTATGATACAGTGGTTAGAGTGTTGGACTGCAACTGGGGAAATCCAGGTTCTGGTATTCATTAAGCCATTTATTTATTTATTTATTTATTGGATTTCTATCCTGCCCATCTAGACCAAAGGTCTACTCTGAAACACATGTCAGCCTGCATCAGTCTATCCTACCCCACTGAGCTGTCAGTCATGTGAGGAAAGGTAGGATATAAATATGCAAGTGACAATAAATGCTTAAAAATATGAATAAAAGAAGAGAGCCAGAAAAGCAGAGAGGAGTAAATGTCCAGGTGAATTTATATTACAATGACAGAAAGGAAAGATAGCACAAGAAAATAACTACTAAATTATAAGGTCCAAGAGAACAAATTTAAAGAGATGAGTGATAGAAGAGAAATAAATAGTAGAAGAGCTCAGGAAGACTTGTTTAATAAATAGTTTTATTATTTATAAATTATAGGATACTACTTCATTGATGTATAATCTTAGCTGAAATACTGATACCCTAGGACAGGATATTTAGACACCTGTAAAGTCACATTTTGTTACAGAATACACACAGAACTAGCTCAACAATTGTAGTTATTCTACGGCATTGTCACCTGAACATCTGTAAACGGTATCCCCAAGGATACAAAGCTACTTGACATGTACAGTTTTATTCTGTACATTTTATTTTGTTTAGAAACAAAAATGGCTGTTACAAAAATAGTCTCAGCCAATCTACTTTATTTTCCTACTGGGGTACTTCACCCCCCCAGCCTGTAACATATTAAGACCATGGTTTCTGCCAACCATGATGCTGGGAACACATGTGAACTACTGGGTTTTACAATAGGTTGGCTCAGTTTAAAGGGAAAGTGGAATTCTTTGTTGGTTTAGGAAATACAAAATGTATACATTAATCCCTTCAGCTAATCATATTTCTAAACCTCAACAAGTTGAAATCCTCATTAGGTCAGAAAATACCCTACAGGCAAAGCAAAGCAAACTTTGCTGTTTATATACTGCCTCAAAGTGCTTACAGCGCTCTCTGGGCAGTTTAGAATTTAATTATGTAGGTTGCACATTGCCACCCCCCCCGCCCCCCGAGCAGGCTAGATACCCAATTTACTGACCTCAGAAGGATGGAAAGCTGAGTCAGCCTTGAGCCAGCTACCTGAACCTGTTGGGATCCAACTCAGGTTGTGAGCAGAGTCTTAACTACAGTACTGCAGTTTAACCACAGTGTCATGAGGCTCCATAAGCGTCTTCTTTTTTGTCTGTTTGTTTTTCAGTCATGATGCGCAAAGGTTCAAACGATCAGCTATTTTATCAGGAAGGCTTCAAATAATTTGACACTTTCAAAATATGTCTTTAGAAAATTAACCACTGATTTAATTAAATAGTTGTTGCAGTGCTGCAGCACAATCAGATACTGTGCTTTTACAATTTTTCTTTTTAATTATAATTTTTATCGCTTCCATACTTTTATTACTGAATATGAGAAATTATGAGATTTCTTCACATATTACACATTTAGTACACAGACTCAATATAGAATATCTTTCTTCACATCTCTGTGAAGAAGTACTGCAGTATATTATAACCATGCCCTTCCCATCTTACTCCAAGCTATTAATACAAATCATTAAGTAACATTTTATTGATATTTTTCAGTGCATTTAGGAAATACATAAGCATAAATATTGTCACACATTTTGGGACTGCAATGTTGTCCTCCTGTGAACTTGTTCCAGTTTGTTGCCATCCTTGTTGGTGTCCAGAATGGGATACAGTACTAAAGATGAGACCTAACCAGTGCCAAATAGATGGGAACTAATACTTCATGCAATTTAGGCACCACAGGCTTGTCCAGACTGGCCATTGTGGGTGTGGGTATGGGCTAGAAAGGGTCTTGTTGAAGTCGGGGGGAGGAGCAATATGCTTTTTGACACACTCCTATCTGAACAGCAAATGACCCCCAACCACCTGTCAATTAAGCACACACAGCTGCTCTCCACTTCCAAGCCGACAGAATTGAGCTAGAAGCTGGCTGCAGTATTTGAGAGCCCTGCTGCCTCTTCAAGTGTGGATTTCTGGCTGGTGGCTTGAGTGAGCTGCACAGGTGGAGTGGATGGGGGAAAGAGCTGCACCTCTTTGCTTCCTGAGCTGTTCAAGCGGCTGCTCTCCACTCCAAAGCTAATAATGAAAGGCAGCAGCAAGACGGAAGAAGGAGAGAGAGAGAATGAGAACAGGGGCGTTCCATTTTCCTCCTCCACTGCCACTTCCCTTCCCTTGTTCTCACCCACTCTAAACTCTCCCTCGGAATCTTGGCTGCTATCTAAACTTAGCATGCCAAAAAGAAAGACTACCCTACCCCGGGCCACAAAGGTTGGGGGGCAGCTCTTAAAGGGGAAGGATGGCTCAATCTAAATGTAAACAAAAGCATATATGGGCTTTTTTCCCAAGCCAAACATGCCTTCAATAATCTATATACAATATCTATATGTCAGTGTGGGCAGGCCCTATACTTCAGTTAGTGCAGCCTAAAATAACATTGGCTTTTCTTTTTTTTGCAACCACATGTTGCAATCTGTTGGCTCAGATTCAGCTTATGATCTACAACAACTCCAAGATCCTTCTCACTTGTATTATTACTAAGCCAAGTATCTCCCATCTTGTAACTGTGCATTTAATTTCTTTTCCCTGGGTGCAGAACTTTGCACTTATCCGTGTTAAATTTCACTCTGTTTTCAGCCCAGTGCTCAAGCCTATCAAGATCTTTTTGAATTTTGTTCTTATCTTCCAAGGTATTAGCTATTCCACCCAATGTTCTGTCATCCACAAATTTGATAAGCATTACCTGCATCCCCTCATCTAAATCATTAATAAAGATGTTGAAGAGTACTGGGCCCAGGGTTGAGCCTTGTGGTACCCCACTTGTTACCTCCTCCCAGTTTGAAAAGGAGCCACTGATAATCATTCTCTATGATTCTGTAACCAGCTGAGCATCCACCTAACAGTTGTTCTATCAAGCCCACACCTAATTAGCTTGCTAATCAGAATATCATAGGACACTTTGTCAAAGGATTTAAGTTCTGGCCCAGGCAGCAATATATTTATGGCTGGAACTGTTTTTTGTGTTCATCTCAGGTTTTGCTTTCAAGTAAATGTGCTCAGAATAGAACCTTTAAGCTAAGAAGCACTCCAAATACGTACTATGACAGTATTGTGATAGGCTGGAATAGGACTTTCCCATTAGCTGCTCCCAGGCTGTGGAACTCACTTTAAAGGGAGCCTAGTCTGGACTCTTGCTGCTCTTTCCCAAAACAGCAGAGAGTTTTTTATCTAGGTGGGCTTTCTCCAACTGATGGACTGCTTTGGAAGGGTTTTTTAATGGGTGGTTGCTGTACTTTCATTTTTGATGTGCTTTTAAATTGCTGTTATTTTAAATGTATTCACTAATTAACTCAATTAATTCTATTACTGTGTTTTTATCTGCACCTTTAAAAAATTCATCTTGTCTCAATTACAAGAAAAAAGTGGGATATAAACCAAATAAATAAATATTTATTAAATATTAAAACATTTTTATTCAGCCTTTCTCCTAAAAAGGAGCCGTAACGGTTTTATCTTGAAATGTGAAGTGTGAATCTGAAAAACATGCAGCAAATGTATCATACTTCATTAAATTGTTAAATAAAGCAAAGGTAGCTATAAGAAAACTCTCTATTAGGGCAGCATCTTTATTACTGATAACAATTATTTGCTGTCAAGCTGATTCCAACAGATAGTGACCTTCCCAGGTATAAAGTAGTTACAATTAGTCTGGTAGTTACACCCTACTTTGGGTGGCATGCTGAACCTTGCCTAAGGCTGCACAGGTGACTGGGCATGTAACCCATTTTATCAACCATACAAGCTCCATATAATCTCACCTGGCCCCTCTCCCAGGAGTCATAGCAGCAATTCAAGTATACAGTCCCAAAGTCCAAAGCCAGGCACTCCAATCTACCGACCCCAGCCTCTAATATCTTTATTAGGTCAACTAAAATGTCATAAATATGTGCAATATTTTGAGATATCCAGATCTCTTCACCAAGTAACATAAGAAATGTCTGATAAAGTGGACATAACCCACAAAAGCTTACATTAAAATAGAACGGTTAGTCTTTAAGGTGCCATATGTTTTTGTCCTTTTTGTTTTGTTTTGTTTCTTTGGATTTTGCCTGAGAAAAAGCATGTTTCTTTTTCTAAAAGTTATAGGTGAAATCCAGGTGCAACCTGACACGATCACACAACCTTTCGTAGTCTAATTTGTATGCCTGCAATCTTTCCCATGTTACATCTCAGAGAGTTTGATGATGCAGACTTTGTAACTTCAGCATCAAGACTTCTCCTTCCCCTCAAACTTTTTGTAACATGTTACCTGATCCAGAAACTGGATATCTCATAAAGCTGTGCATTCCTGTGACTTTTTGAAGGATCTAATTAAGCATGAATTACCCTAACATAGATTTGGAACTATATCATTTTAGTAAAATTATCAGGAAGCATGAACTGACAGTGTAATCTCCACCCAATTTAAAGTTTCTTATGCATCAGCAGTGCATCAGGCTAATGAAGAAATAAAAGCACAGGGTGCTGTAGCAAACAGCATTATTCCAGAGACAACTGCTTTATGGGCATCTTTCTCAGGATTCAAGTATGTTGATGCTGGGTCATGCCTTAGAACAAGCATGCAGCCCTTCTGTCCATTTTCATCTACCCTTTCTCACTGCCAGATTCACTGGCATAACACTGAAATGGCAAAATGCCAGCAGGGGTGAAAAAATAATGGCCAAAATCCTCTTGCATAAACTTACACAGCATGAGACAAATGATGCAGCTTTAGGACGTGGAATCCAAGTGGAGAACTTTTTCAGTAGTGGTTGCTAATTAATCCCCACTGTGATTCCCCACTATGTTCACAATAAGGGATTGCAAGAGGGAACCTAATTAGCAGCTGATAATGAAGCAGTTCCACACTTGGATCATAAATTGAGTCACTAGAGGTGAAACTATTTGTCCTATGCCATCTAAGGTTAGGCCAGATGATTTTGGCCAATTTTAGCCAGAGCTCTGGAACATTATTTTATTTTTATATATTTTTCATTTTCATTTTGTTGGACTACACCTTTTGGAACAGCTTTTGGAGTTCTAGTTAAAAAAGAAAAACACTTATTTCCAACTCTGATTTTAGCTTTAAAACAATTTTGATGGGACACAGCATATGGGTTTGGGAAGTGAGAATTGGTCCCTATTTCTGTCAGAAGACGCCGATCCTTGCTTTCAGAAAATGTTGTCTCTTATGGACACCTTTGTCGTTTCCTGCCACAGCTTAATTTTTAAGTCACATTTTAGAATTTACTGAGGTCTGGATTGTCTCATTTTAAAAACACAAACAATTAAAACCCCTATAAGTGATAGCTGTGAATAGGTTTAACCATGAAAAACCTGGACCTTTTAAAAAAGACTTTAACAGTGTACAAATGCCACAATTAACTTATTTTGAAGTCAAAGTACATTTAATAATACATGGAAACCCTCCAGTGGCATTAGAGCCACATGCATAAATAAGAGATGAGAAAACCAGCATGGGTGAAATACAAAGCAGCTTAGCTATAGGCCAGGTTTATATGACTTCGCTTCTAGCAAATGACTCTTTGGACTTTAAATGACATTTTTATCAGTCTCAGCCTTTATTTCTATTTTGCCAACTGTGTGTCTTACTCTGTCTGTTAAATCCAGAAGGACGCCACTGTCTAGCCATTTACTTACTAATGGTACATAAGCACACTTTTATAGATCAGTTTCGCCTGGCCACTTTCAAATGTCAAGAACCTTAATAGCTGAAACAACAAAGAGAAACAATGACCGCAGATTCTCATGCAGTGTTAAATAACCTTCTGCCAAAAGCACACAACATAATTATCTTCACTAATGCATGTCAAATGCAAAATTCCAGAAGAATGTTTATTCTGTCTTTCCCTATATCACAAACATGACAGATATTACATAATTATTATTCTTGATCACTACAAACTGTGACCCTTCTCTGAGCTCTGGAATTATGTGGTTTCACTCTAGCAATGTAAAAAGGTACTTTCCAAATTAATCCATCGGACAGTGTGGCATGTGCCATTTAAAAATATAAATAATAATAACTGTGTGCCATCAAATCAATTCTGAAGTTAATGGTGACCCTTTCAATGGTTTTCTAGGTAGAGAGTGCTCCAAAGTGGTTTACTATGCCCTTCTTCTGGGGCATCCTGGGACTGTGCAGCTTGCCCAAGTGAAAGGGACTGGCTCTTCTGGGATGTACAGGGAGGAATTCAACTTCCAACCTCTGGCTCTTCAGCCAGATACCTAAAGCACTGACCTTTCCAACCAAATAAGGTCAAAATGTTGGAGTCAAAATCACAAACACACAGAGACAGTTCAATTTCAGTCTTTATCATTCTCATTTAGTGGACAAAGAGTTTAGGTCTACCAACGTGCACGAGAAAAAACGTGTGTTGTATTCTAAAATAGTATTACAAAAAGAAAGTACAATGACTATGTACTATGAGCAGTACAGTGTATAAAAATATGCATATTGCATTATTCACAGATGAGAGGGAAATAAGAAGTAAAGGATATTATGGATGCAGATCAATTAATTGACTTATAAAAACAAAAGCCCTCTAGGGAGTGTTTCCACATCCATGTGACATCCTTGAAAGTTGGATTATACATTTAGAGCACTGAATGAAGAGAAAGGCTGTAAAAACCAACCCCCAGGTTCACTGTCATAAGCTACTTTCAAGTAGTACACATTAAAAAGGAAAGCACAAGATTACCACCTAAAGTGAAATCAATGTTACACTTATTTTTATTGGTTGTGTCAATTTAATCTGACCACCCAAATCCAAACCTGTTTCCGAAAGATACATATCCTAAACAGAGGATTCCAGAGCTGTCCCCACCTGATTAAAAGGGCCAACACGAAATAATGTGGTTTTAGCAGAGGTAGCCATGTTAGCCTGTGCTAGCATATCAGGCAAAAACAAAATAAAAAATAAAGCTGACAAAAAAGTTGTGGCACCTTAAAGACTAACTGCTATATTTTAATATGAGCTTTTGTAGACAAGTAGAAGTGGATTTGTCCACGAAAGCTTGCATTAAAATATAGCATTTAGTCTTTAAGTTGCCACAACGTTTTTTGCCTTCTTTATTTTTTATTCTTCTTTTGTTTTTGCCTGATAGAATAATGCAGTTTGCAGTGCCTAACTGAGACTCAGTCAATCTGTTAGACTCAACAAATTGAAGGAAGCAGAGTGGATGCTGCAGAAGTGGTTTTATGGGCTAGCAATAGCCCAGCCAGGTAGATGTCTTCCTTGCAAAACACGTAACACACGCTTGTTGAATTGTACCAACATTAAAGATACATTACAGTCATCTGTTCCATCAAGATTGGCAATTTGACCAGAACAGAATCCCAGATATAACTAGAAGTATGTACTGAGTGTTATTATCATAATTGGTGCTTTATTTATCCTTGTTTTCTCCAATGTGAAAAATACATAACTGCAACTAGTGTAGCCTTTTAAAAAGAAATACTGCAATTTTCAAATTTCTATCATCTTTCTAGCACTTCTTGAAATCAAATGTCCCCATTTTAAACAAACAAAATGAAAGTGAAGGTTTCTGGATCGAGAGTCTAACATTAAGATACAGGACTCCAGGGGTATTTGTGAGTCTTTTGTGTCAGTCCTTTCTTGTTGTTAGTTTGTTATCACAGTTTTGTAATGCAGTAATAGGTTTTAAAATTATTTTGCTTGAAGGTTGCCATTTGCTCCTTAAGGGATTGGCTGTCTGACTTTTTAAAATATTGGATATGTGTGCAACTGAGATACAAATCATGTCCTGAGGGCTCAGGTCAAGATGACAAGCAAAATGATTCAGTCCTAGGAATGATGCAAGCATCTAATGATGCAAGCTTTGGATATCAAACAAATACCTCAGAAATAAAACAAAACAGATTTTCTAGGCACTAAGATAAATTTTACTAACATTATACCTTAAAGATCTGAGGAATATGGGATAACATATGATGAGCTAGTTACAAAAATGTGAAAGTAAAACAGAAATAATCAGGGTTTATTTTCTTTGAGCCATAAAAAAAGAAAGCACATATCTTACATAAAAGTACTTTGCTTCCACTGCCTGAAAGAATCTAAGAAGAAAACTGAAAAGACGTAAAGGAAATTACCATACAAAATTGCTTTACATTTATATTCAATAATTCAGAGCAGCTTTTTAATACGCATTTAGAATAGAATTGGCAGGAATAGTTGCAAGTAGTATCATTCACTGTATTTCTGGATTCTTTCGGGTGGTCAGATTTTAAAAGAATAATAAAAGTGCGGTCTAATTCAATTAATGCCTCATAATTTCCTGGGACAATATGCAAATTTGTAAATTCCTTTTTTGTTTGTTTACTAGTTACTTTGAACTGAGGAAGGAAAAATTGAAAGGTGAAGAACAAGAAATGTCTATTCAAGTATAAAATCTTATTCCCTGGGGATAACAGTCTCCCTATTCTGCTGCTAAGAGGCATCTTTTCTTTCACCTTTGACAAAGGATTAAATATTTGTCTTAATCTACATCTGTTAAACTCAATGACAGTGATGAAATGCTAATGATGTTTGATTAAATGCTTCTGACTGCAACTTTAATGTTTCATTTTAAAAAACTCAGAAAAGTAACAGATAATGAACTTAAAATTTTATACTAAGTCACTGATACAATAAAACCCACAACCTTCTGCAGTTTACCACTGTCAGTTGAGGTATTGAGAGAACATGGCATAATGCTATCTGTTCATATTTGAAGTATAGCCCCTGAATGCCGAATATCTCAAGAATCATAGTCTTCTCCTAGTCAATTTTAATCAATCTGCAGTTTAATCAGTCAGACTAGAGATCTCACCGGCTCAAGGAGGAGGCCTTGTAAGTAAGGAGGATCCTCCAGAGTAAGGAGGATCTAGACTATGTATTTTATACAGATGAGTTTCTCAATAATATTCTTTTACTGACAGTGTTTAAAAATAAGTAAAAATGCATTCATATGCATGAAATGGAGATGCATATTCATTGAACTAAAGGTAAGTAAATGTGCTCTATTTTTATGTTGACTCCTGAGACTAAGTGTAGAAAATATAAATGAAAATGAATGATGGGCAAAAATCCAGACTAGGGAGATTCCCATCACATTTTCAACACTAGATTGTCCAAAGAAAGCTATCATTTGATTTATTTGTTTGTTTTAAAATATGTTAAAATATCTCACCTTTCTCCTTGAAAAGGACCCAAGGTGGTTTACAACAATGAAAGACAGTATTTAAAGTTGAAAACAATGACTATACAACGGTGGTTAACATCTTTAAAAGACCATGTTTAAAACTACGAACAATGAATAAGGAGGCATTTTACATAATTAATAGGCACTATTAAGGCAAAGATAAATAAGTATACTTTTTTTAAAAAGTCCCTCTGAGAAATGGAAAACACAAACATGGAAAACACAAATAGTACTAAAAATCCAGTCAAAGCAGTAATGTATAACAATCTATCTAAAAATCACACACAGGTAACTGGTTACTGAGGGGAGGCTTGCCTGAAGAGAAAGGTCTTTGCCTGCTTGTGGAAGAAGAGCAAAGATGAAATTTTGTGTGTATAGAGCAGTGATGGCAAACCTATGGCACGTGTGCCCCAGGTGGCACGTGAAGTCCTTTCTTATGGCACACGAGGTATTGGCCCACCCACCGTCCCTTGTGGAGCCAAACCTTATGAGCCGGCTGCAGCCGGGATTCCCCCTTCCGCTGCCACTTCCTGGTCCTCTGGGTCCGTCCCTATGATTCCCCCTTCCGCTGCCACTTCCTGGTCCTCTGGGTCCGTCGCTATGCTTCCCCCTTAAACTTCCTGTTCCTGGTCCTCTGGGTCCGTCCCTATGATTCCCCCTGAAACCGCCACTTCCGGTTCCGGACTTCTGGGTGGCATGACAGCCACTGGTTTCTCCCCCCCCCCCTCATTTTGGGCACGCGAGCCCAAAAAGGTTTGCCTCCACTGGTGTAGAGTGTTAAAAATATTTTTAACAGGAGTGTTGAAAAAGTAGCCCTGAAAATGAAAATACTTTTTAAAATGAGGCTTGAATAGCAGTTTACTAAAATCACTGCAAAATGATTAGCCAGCTCTCCAACTGAGCAAGGTCATTGTACGAAAACAGTGCCTAGCAAAAGAAATTACTTTCATGCCTGATAGTCAAGTCACGGGAGAGAATTGAAAGCATATTGAAATAAGTAGGATGTATTTATATTGCAATTTGTTAATATGACCAGAGATGTCATTTTCAAGCCCTATAATTTGCAGTCTCTGTAACTATAGTACCTTGATATAGTATCATGATGTTATAGTATCTTAGTGTGCCAGAGTCATTATTTTACAGGCCTTTATTTCTCCAGGCTTTGTAAGATAAGAATGTTTATCATCATGGTGGCAACCTGCCAGATTCTGAGCTACAGATTCTGAAACCTTGTAGTTTCAGAAAGTGCAGGGACAATAGAAATTCCTATTATAATATTTCTCTTGATGCACCAGGCCCTTGGACCTCCAGGCCCTGCAGAAAAGATTGCTGATAGTTGATGAAGAAGAGATAAGGGTATAAATAATGACCAGAAAAGATAGTGAAGGAAGAATAATCATCACTCAACTCATCAATACAGCAAAGCAATGCAACACACCACTCCACATACACCGGATACCAACAAACATGTAGCAGAAATAGCTGCAGCAAATGAGGACTACATGGATTTTCCTAGATAGATTCAAGCTGGCCTGGCTGGCTGAACAACTAGATAATATTTATGTGTTTCTAGATATGCCAAAAAGCTAGGTAATATATTTTACTTTCATAGATTTTTTAAATTTGAACAACTTTGATATTTTTAGAGATGTATTCCATGCTTTTTTTTATTGTGCCTTTGTAGGTTATACGCTCTTGCATTTTTAGAATGTAAATAAAACATTCAATCGGACAAGCGAGTCAATCATGCTCGGGCTTAAATCTATACAAATCTATATCAGAAACTCATAAAAGTCAGATTATTGTGGATATAAATATTACAACACTCTTTGTAGTCATACTGCGCTTCAGCGCAGGATCTCACCTTCAAACAAAAGACCAGGATAGGAACCCTAATCCATATCAGGACTGTGGCAGGGGGAACAGAAGACACAATATTTTTATTGATCCAGTCCAGATCAGGTGGATTTATATCCAATTTATATCCAATCCACAATTTAAGAGAAACTCCCAATATGCTTTCTCATATTTGCAAGTTCATTCAATTGTAATCACCTGAATTTACTTTAGAGTTTTAACAAAAGGACATAGCTGCATGCTTCATATTAGAAATAAAAAGTACTTTGGTATAAGTCTTCAGGGGGAAAAAGCACCTGTGGTCAATGCTGAAAGCACATGGAAAATATAGATATTAGAAATATAATGAAAAGGTTTTAAAAACCAACTAATTCCTTTATGCAGCCAACTTTAGAAAATTCCTAAACTTTTAAAGTTAAAAATACTAAATAATTAGAAATTTCTATAACAATTCAAAAAAGAAAATTGTTTGTGCCATTTTTAAATTCCATATTCCAATACACTACAAATAATGCCAATCACTCATCAAATATATCTGTATCTTGCAAATAATTTATTTGTGTCCTGTCATAATTGTCATTTTGGTTAACTAGGCAGCTTTCCAGAGACAATTCATTTACAGAAAGGGGCTCTTTTTTCTTCTAGTTTTGTTGCTATAGCCTTCTTAATAGCAACAAGTAAACTTCAGACCACTTTGGTATCTCATTCATTAACCAATCCTTTAATGGAACCCAACAAAGTTACCTTAGGATTTGATGGTATATTACAATCCAATATATTAATAAACTCAAGCAGTCTGCCAAAAAATTTCAACTGGATCACATTTATAATACTATGTACTTTACTGATTGCCCTATCTGATTAGTTTCTTTTTAAGGAGAAAGGTGGGATAGAAATATTTTAAATAGATAAATAAATGATACACCTCAAAAGGGGAACACAGAGATGGAAAAGGTAAGGGACTTATTAATTGATTGAAGCACCTCCCATAGTTCCATACAAGAAAATACTTAAGTATTTTGGTGCTGTTTTGTTGGCAAGGGAGGGAAGTCACAAACATCATTAATCTATGCCTATTTAACTACAAGTGAATCCTATTCCATTCTAAACTGGCTGCCCTGCATTGGCTGCCCGTTCGATTCCGCATTGATTTCAAAGTATTAACGATGACATATAAAGCCCTAAACGGTTTAGGACCTCAATATCTGGCAGAACGCCTTCTCCCACCTAGATCTACCCATATCACTCGTTCTAGCCAGGAGGGGCGGTTGAGGGGCTTAACGCCGAGGGAGGCCCGGAGAGAAAGAACAAGAAACCGGGCCTTCTCGGCAGTGGCGCCTCGTATCTGGAACAATCTACCCCCAGAAATTTGCCTGGCTCCCTCACTGGGTGTTTTTAAGAGCAAGCTCAAGACCTGGCTCTTTAGGCAGGCCTTCCCTCCTGTCATTATTTAATTTATTTTTGCCATCTTGTATCATATTATGTTGTTGTTGTTATCTTATACGGCTATTGTTTTTATGAAATTGTTTTATGAATCTGCTGTTAGCCGCCCAGAGTAGACTTCGGTCTAGATGGGCGGGATATAAATAAAATAAAATAAATAAATAAACAAACAAACACAAAATAAAGGTGTTTAGAATTGCAGCTTTGGTACAGGTTGGGAAATGACAGAGGCTGACAACAGAATAAGCTCTAAGCAGATGGTACATATAGGGAATTTCCCTAGAAGATGTTACTGAAAAGAGGTCACTGTTTTTCCTGGTTTTGTACAGTATATCCACAAGGAAAATCTAACATTTACTTTATATGAGCTTTTCTGTGTGTAGTAAGACAGACTTAAGTAAATTTCTCTGAAATTAATAGTTGGGAGGGAGGCCTTTCTTCCACAATTGATTGGCCATTTGAACTTGTAAGGTGGTGGCCCCAGACAAGGCATTCTTGCATAGATTCTGTGATGCAACGGGCAACTTGTTCAAGCTGCATCACAAATGCTGTGTGACAGGGGAGATGAGAGAAAATGCCAGGGTATGGAAGGTGTTCTTACACAATTTTAATGGCATTTCATTTTGGCAAGAGGAGATGTGCTTAGGTGCACATTTCCATGTTCAGTCCGATGCTGCTGGGGCTGAAGTTTTGGGGTTTATTCTAGAGGTAGAGGGTGCATTAAGTAATGCCAAAAGGAATGGTTAGAGTCAGGCATTACGAGAGAAATGACTTTGGGAGTTTTTTTCCCATTAGTTACGGTGGTTAGGATATGCGCACCCTATGGGCCAATTCAACTGTACATTTTTGGTGTCACAACATGGCAGTTGTTCACATGGTGAACAAGTTGTCCTCCAAGTCACCCAGCGTTATGAGAGTTCACTTTGGGCTGTTTACTGTATAGTGTTCTAGTTCTGGCCATTGCTGATGCGTTGTCCTGCCTATATAGGCAGGCAACAAACTGCTCCTGGCACCCAAGAAAGACTTAGAGTGCTTCCCGGTCAACCTTTGGAAGCTTGGAGGAGTGAGGCAAAGAGGGACATGAAGTTAGCACTTGTGCCCAATACCTGCAGGAGTTATAAAAGGGTACCACTGAGTTTTGCAACTTCAGAGACCTGTTGGAACTGCCTGTGGTGTGGCCTATTTCAGTGCCTCAGTTTGTGCAGTTTTGTGTAAGCCTGAGGGATAGGGGCTTAGCTCCCCATTCCTTTCAAGGGAGACTTGCCGCACTAGCCTTTGAGGCAAAGGCAAACAGGCATATGAACTCAACATGGATTTTAGGATACGGAAAATGTTGGAGGGATGAAGCCAGGAAATAGGGCTGCCTAAGGATGGTTTCATTCACTGGTCCCATCACCTCACTGGTCCCATCACCTCCTGGCAAATAGAAGGGGAAGATATGGAGGCAGTGACAGATTTTACTTTCTTGGGCTCCATGATCACTGCAGATGGTGACAGCAGCCACGAAATTCAAAGACGCCTGCTTCTTGGCAGGAAAGCGATGACAAACCTGGACAGCATCTTAAAAAGCAGAGACATCACCTTGCCGACAAAGGTCCGCATAGTCAAAGCTATGGTTTTTCCAATAGCGATGTATGGAAGTGAGAGCTGGACCATAAAGAAGGCTGACCGCCGAAGAATTGATGCTTTTGAATTGTGGTGCTGGAGGAGACTCTTGAGAGTCCCCTGAACTGCAAGGAGAACAAACCTATCCATTCTGAAGGAAATCAACCCTGAGTGCTCACTGGAAGGACAGATCCTGAAGCTGAGGCTCCAATACTTTGGCCATCTCATGAGAAGAGAAGACTCCCTGGAAAAGACCCTGATGTTGGGAAAGTGTGAAGGCAAGAGGAGAAGGGGACGTCAGAGGACGAGATGGTTGGACAGTGTCATCGAAGCTACCAACATGAATTTGTCTTTGGTCAAATTCTCCGGGAGGCAGTGGAAGACAGGAGGGCCTGGCATGCTCTGGTCCATGGGGTCACGAAGAGTCGGACATGACTTAACGACTAAACAACAACAACAAGGATGGTAGGGTTGCATTTTCTCCCAATATTATGAAAGGGTTCGGCCCCTATTGGCCGGCTCTCTGTAGTTCTAGTTTTGTATTTTATTTCATTCAGTGTCACTTATACCTTTTTGGGGGTGCATTTAGAATCAGTGAATTGGTGCCATCATCACATGGAGATATGGTAGACCAGGCACTGTCGTTTAGGGATGTTACATTGTTCAGGGGTCTGTGCAGAGTTTAATTTGCTTTGGTCCAAGATAGATCAGAAAGGCAAGGGGGCCCTCGTGAAGCTGTGCAGAGCTGCAGAGCTGAGATGTGTCCTTTCCAGGCAATGATCTGATATTTGGCAGTTCAGGTGTGTGTGTGTGTGTACCGATGGCTGGCTCTTCAGGCATAAAACTGGGGCCCCCTTGACCAGATATTAATTCTAGACAGTGACTAATTGGGTCTTGGAGCACTTATGCCTGTGGGACCTGCACTTTGGCACACATTCGTTCGGATCAATAGCAGTGGCAATGGGAATGAAAGGCAAATCCATTGCCAAGATTGTTCAGTGGAGGTCTCATTGTGCTATTTGCACCCATTACTTAAGTAGTTAAGAGTGGATTTGATGTTTACCATTTGTTTTACTATGGCCAGAATTTCCAGACAGAAGCATGTGCTCTTCTGTGGAGACAGCAATTCTATTCTGGTCTGTAAGGATAGCAAAAGCAACAGCAGTGGGATGTCATTTGGGACTGGGGGGACGGCAACCCTGGAGTGGAAAGGTAGGATGGGTATGCACTGGGGTGGCCTTTTGCCAGCTTTATTAGGACAGCATCCACTGTTGGCCCACAAGCTTTAGTGGTTCATTTAACAGGTAATGATATAAGCTTGTAAAAAAGAAATGGTTTTAAGGGCAGTTGGAGACTTCCAAGAAGTCTGCAGTCACTTGCTAGGCATGATCATTGTCAGGTCAGCCATCCTGGCCGGACAGATATGAAGACTGTGGTTCTCATTTTTTGCAACAGGCATGGAGGGGGATAAATAGGAAGCTGAAGACCCTGGTCCTCAAGCACAGAATGTTTTTACTTGAAACATACAGGCATTCAGTTTGATTACCCAGAGTTGTTCTGGGGGGCAGGGGATAGTGTGCACTTGACAGATACATGGGCAGATATATTTTTAGATGACCTGCAGTGAGGTCTTCTAGCTCTGTTTGATAGCACAATGGGGGTAGGGAGTTCAGCATAGGTGCAGGGAGAGGGGTGATAGTGGTGAGCTCCCCAGGGGTTCACTATTGGGGCCCCTGAGTGGATGGACTTCTGAGGCAGCTGCAGGATAGGATCCTAATTTCATGAGAATTAGGATGGAGATGGACCTGAGGAATTGAGCCAGCTGGGGCAAGGTTGGGGATGTAAAGTGGGGCCCCAGGGTAAGGGACCCCCTCAGTCCAGGCTGGAGAGGGGCCTGGATAGTCCACCTGTTCCTCTTCCCAGGTTTTATGCACTACCTTAGGTCCCACCTGAGGATAGGAAATCAAATAGTTAATAAAGTTGTGGCCCAAGTTTGAAACCCATTTCTTGTGTCTCACTGCTTTATTTACTGTGGGGGAGGAAATTGAATCAGTTTCTGGACAGACTAAAAGAGAGTGGCATGCAGTTCTGTTCAGAAGAAGCTAAAAAGATATTAAGTTAAGAGTACATTAAGAGGGCGGGGGAATTATCTTACTTTATGAATAATAATATTTCTATTGCACTTCCATTTATTTTATAAATGTTACATTTCTTCTTGAAATTTTAGCTAGCAGAACAGGATTATTGCAGACCTCCCCCCCCCCCCACCAAAACCCCCCAAACTAAACCATGTGTCTTCAGATTCTTGATACTTGCAAGACATAATTAAAGGCACTTTATCTAAACAAAATATGCCAGAAAAATTGCTAGCATTTTGTAATCGAAAGAGATGTGACCTTCATTTTGTTTACACACTGTATCAGTATGTCACCATTATATGTAATCCTTTGCCAATGTCTCCATGATTAGCTGTTCTGTGACTAAATCTATTTAGAAAAGTATTACTTTAAATAAATCTGCAGGAGTGACAGGTCATACTTAAAATTTACAAGGTTTTATAGCATAAGGTCAGGCTTATCAATCAACAGAAAATGCAACATATGCTACTTCTTAACAGTGCAGTATTAAAGCTACTACTGTTGTTTTTATTAAACTACTTGCAGGACAAGATTTTGTAATGTGTATAAGTAAATATCTAAAATGAAAGTGACACTGTTTTATATCCACAGTGAAGTAAGCTTGAAGCTTAAAATATTTGTTTTATTCAGCCAGCAGGCATTGCTGAAAATAAAAAAGGCAGACACTGGGAGATGGGTGCCTTTAATGCTTCATGCATGACTCCTGAGCAGTTCAAATGTGTCCCCTGCAGGGAGGAAATAAGCAGCATAACTGGATGAAGAAAACGCTAATATGTATGAATGTATGCTAAGGACACTGCAGACTTCCTTATCACAAACATAGCTGGCCCAGTTCTGATATCATTTTGCCTGATCACCAGAATCAAAAGCATACACAGGCTTGTGCCCTATTTCACCTCCTCCTCGTTCCCTCAGATTCTCAAACTCGTCCTTCCATTTCCATAATGATGTAACTATGATGTCATGTAATAAAACTGGCAAATAATGTATTGTTGCATCAGAATTGGTGTTGCCATAGTTACTCTTTAGCATCATTTAGTCTGAAAACAGAAACTACAAATAGTTTCTAACTCTGATTTTCATTTCGGGGTTGAACTCAGTTTACAGTATAATTTGCAATTAGTGTCGCTTCGACAATTCAGTTGTTATAAACTGCAGAGCTGGAAGGGACCCTATGGATCATCAAGTCCAGCCCCTGTTACAGAGGCACAGTGGGGAATTGAACTCCCAACCTCAATCAGGGAGCTATCCAGCAGTTATATCATTATGGCAAACTATATTTAACTTCCTTGCTAAGAAAGGGAGGAGGCATTCATGCAGAGGAGAAATGTGAAGAGTTCTCACAAAATGACTCATTCTCACTGAAACATAGAACCCACACACAATTCCTTCCATGCAGTGTGAAATGAGACAAGGAACAGCTTTTTGGGGGCTATTGAAGGTTCTGCAATTTGCACAATATGTTCCTGTGTAAAACTTCTGTCCCTTTGTGAAGCAAAATACACACACAAACAAGTATAGAAGGCCTGGCTAATTGATCAAAAACATGCAAACAATATTTCTGATGCTTCTAATTTTCAGAAGTTCATGGAACAAGGCAGTAGCTGTGATACTTTTGCACAATTGTGGGGAGAAAAAGTGGTGGTTTCTCATTCTTATGTTAAGATTATATCTGTAATGTAATTATGGATAAGAAGAAAATAGAGTATGGAAAATTAATAGGTGGCTTTATGAAGCATAGAAACCCAATAGAAAAGCAAGTGCAGATGATGCCTTTTATCCACTGATTCACTTATCCACAGTCTGAAAATATTAAAAGAAAAATCCTAGAAATATATATATATTTCTAAAGATGAAGTTACCAGAACTGGCCATTATTTTACTGATCTTGGAAGGATGGAAGGCTGAGTCAACCTTGAACCCAAACCTGTTGGGATCAAACTCTGGTTGCGAGCAGAGGCTTGACTTGAACTAGTAGCCTTGTGGCACAGTGGTTAAACTGCAGTACCAACTCTGCTCACGACCTGGGTTTGATACTGATGGGCTTGGGTAGCCAACTCAAGGTTGTCTTAGCACACTTTGACTGCAGTACTGCAGTTTAACCACAGCAACATGGGGCTTCTGGTTCCCGTGTTGCAGCCACCAAAGCACTTCCCCAAACTGCTCCCTCCCTGTTTCCCTCAAACAGTACACGTTTTCTGACTATGTGATGTAGTGAGTGAAGAGCATTCAGATATTTTGCCTATTATATGGAATACTGCCAACAGGAATTCTTTGTAATTGGCATCCTGATGGAGGCAATAACATTTAATATACTGGGGAAGAGAGGAGGTAGAGACAGAACAGAAAAAACCCCACAAAAGCAGTGCAGTCTGTGAGGCCCTATGGAATGAAATTCCCTAGTAAAGCAGATAGTAGTTGCTTTGAGTTAGATGTTGGCAAAAACTGAAAGAAAGGTTAAGATAAAAGTATAGCTGGATAGAGCGGCATGGCACCTGATGGAACACATCTCTTGCTTCTTTAGGACATGTAGAGATTTATTTTATGCATTTCTTCAGCCTAGGAACTTTGCATAAGCAGCACACTTTGCATAGTCTCCATCCCCATAGCCAGGCCTAAAGCCAGATTGAAATGAATATAGATAACCCATACAAATACAGGAATGCCTGGATCTGAGAAACTCTAGAACAGTGGTTCCCAACCCTGTGTCCCCAGATGCTCTTGGACTACAACTCTGAGAAATCCTGGCCAGCACAGCTAATGGTAAAGGCTTCTGGGAGTTTTAGTCCAATAACATCTGGGGACCCAAGGTTGGGAACAACTCCTCTAGAACTTTGTCCCAGAATGGAATATTTGAGACTGGTCATTAATTACCAGCACAATGGGGTCTTATGAGTTGTTGTTTTTTTAAACAAAGGATATATAAGTGCCTAGGGACGTGGTGGCGCTGCAGGTTAAACCGCAGAAGCCTCTGTGCTGCAGGGTCGGAAGACCAGCAGTTGTAAGATTGAATCCACGCGATGGAGTGAGCTCCCGTCGCTTGTCCCAGCTCCTGCCCACCTAGCAGTTCGAAAGCATGCAAATGCGAGTAGATAAATAGGTACCACCTCGGTGGGAAGGTAACGGCGTTCCATGTCTAGTCGCGCTGGCCACGTGACAACGGAAACTGTCTTCGGACAAACGCTGGCTCTACGGCTTGGAAACGGGGATGAGCACCGCCCCCTAGAGTCGGACACGACTGGACTAAATGTCAAGGGGAACCTTTACCTTTACCTATACAAGTGCCTCCATCATGTACATGGTGGCTCTCACCTCTCCAAGGTTCTTTTTTACATCCTCAGGCTGCACAAACTGAAACGTATCCATTAACACAGGACATGTAGAGACCAAAGCTATATCCAAGGACCTGTGTCCAAGCCAAAGCAGATATGAGAAGTTTTATCTTCAAATTGTCAAATAGATTCTACACAGCTATTCCTGACAAGGCTGTCTCAGCATGGACGCTTGTTGTCTATACAAGTTCCAGCAACAAGTTCCAACACCACTTCTGTCCAAGGTGGCTTGGACAGCTCACAAAGGGAGACTGTTGTTCACCGACCTGTTCTCTCCTGGGTGCAGGTACACACACTCAAACCCTGCAAACTGTAGTGCCTGATGAGGGGGAAGAAATCAAAGGAGACCACTGCAACTCCATCTCCCTGCCTCAGGTCTTGCCTGTTGCTGTATCCAGGTGGGCAGACCTGCAATAGATTATCTTCCCCACAATGAATGTGTGTTTCTTTGCCATTCACTGACCTGGCAAAATACCACAGCTCTGTGTGAGATTTCAGCTTCAAGCTTACTTCCTTGGTCTTTCTGAGACACCACCTGACTGCACTTGAAAGGGCTCAGCCACACCATCTTCTTACAACTACACTTAATTAACTAATGGGCTTGTTGTATTTCAAAACAAATCAGCCTCGGAGGAGCAGGATTTTCCCTTCAGACCCTCAGCTACCATGTCTTCAAATTTCTGTTGCACAAGTCTATGAAGATTACAAGGAGGTTAATATTATAAGGCAGCTGGAAGAAGAGGAGCCGTACACAGCTGATTATACATACACTGCTGATTATTCGCTTTTGCTCTTGAGCCTTTAGACTACGTCAGCAAAAGCTTTGATTCAAAGGTTTATTTTATTCACCTGCCTTCCTCCAAATTGGTTAGAGCTATAAATTCCAGCTGTCTCACAGAGGACTTGCTTAAGAAATTAAAAATGTATCTCTTCTTTGATAAATATACATCTGTAACTCCCAATAAGATTAGAAAGAGTTACATTTCTGCATCGTATAGGTTGAATCTATATAGGAGAACTAGGTTGAAAAAATGATACTGCATTCTCATGCAAGAGATCACAACAATCACAGGTTTGATTCGCTGACTGGACTAGACATATTCCACTCTGTCAGAAACTGACTGTACTAAACATTAAATTTGATTTTAAAGAAACACAAAGGCAAAACACCATATATAGCCTTCAAATGTGTGTGTGTGTTGGGGGGGATATCTAGGTAAATAAAATAAATCCTCCTTTCCCACCCTACACCCTTTCCATGTTAAACTTATTTGGTCACATCATCTATTTTTCAGGGAATCTATGCTGAATCTCAAGGCTGATGCCGAGGTTACTTTTCTCAAATTGCCATGGCAACTTTAATATAGATGAACTAAGAGATCCCATTTCACAGTTGGAGCAATGGTTAAATACATGACAGACAAGGTTGAGGTTTAAAGAGATCACTGAAGCTTGTGATAGATGGGACTCATGACTGGAGTGTAACAATGGAAGAGTCTTCTTTGTTCAAAAGGAACAGGCCTCACAAGAAAGGGAAAAGCAGCACCATTGTATGTAAAGCATGTGTATACCTGACTTGAAATCTATTAATCTAAATGCATGTGCTATTGAAAGCACTTGGGTAAGGACAGAAGAATAGTGATAATTATTGTGGCACTGTACTAGATTTTGCCACCATCTGGAAGACACATATGATACTTTCACAGAAATTACCCACAACAGTAATGGGGGATTTAACTATTCTGACATCTGCTGTTAACTCTGCTAAAAATGAAACATCCAATAAATCATTGTCTTGTATTGCTGACAATTTTATTTTCAGTATGCAGATGAAGGAATAAGGAGATTTGCTGTCGTGATTTTAATTCTGACCAAGAAGTAAGGACTAGCTGATGAAGTGAAAAATGGAAGAAGCTCTGATCATGTCATCTTAGAACTAATAGTAGCATGGCATACATACTTTCATTTGCTACTAATTTTTGTTGTGGAAGATAACAAAAATCTCACATAAAGAAATACTCTAAGGTGGCCTAAGGTGACCATGCCAAGCTGGATGGTGATATTGATGGAATTTTATTTTTCTTGTTTCTTGATCATAACTGGGTAAAGAAGGATTTTCAAGGTATATCATTTAGAGGTCTACCAGGGTATCACCTGTGAATGTTCTTAGATATTTCAAAGGTTACTTTTATTAGTATGTTTACACCCCGTATCTTAGGCAAAAATTATTGAGTAATGTTGTGCTTCTGTGATATCAGATCCCATGCTGCCTTTTGAAAGTGTTAAATTAGTATGCACAGCTTGAAACTGAAGACAACTGCTATCTATTAACAGTTACATTGAAACAGATGTGAGGGTAGTACATTTATACCATCACTTAAAGCCATTTTCCTACTTTCCTTCTTAAATCTCAGAACAGGACATTGCAGGACTATTCTCTATAATTTAATTCAAGTACATTACAGACTGGGACGCGGGTGGCGCTGCAGGTCAAACCGCTGAACCACTGGGCTGTTGATCAAAAGGTTGGCAGTTCGAATCCGTGTGACGGGGTGAGCTCCCATTGCTTGTCCCAGTTCTTGCCAACCAGTTCGAAAGCATGCAAATGAAAGTAGATCAATAGGTACCACATTGGTGGGAAGGTAACAATGTTTTGTGTCTACTGATGCTGGCCACGTGGCCATGGAAAGTGTCTAAGGACAAACGCTGACTTTTTGGCTTACAAATGGTAATGAGCGCCAGCCCTAGAGTCGGACATGACTGGACTTAATTGTCAAGGGGAACCTTTACCTTTACGTTACAGACTAATAAATAGTTGATGCCACAATGAAACAGGCCTCTTAAAAAGAGGAAATGAGAGACACTGGTAGGGTGGTAATAGGATGGGGGAGGCATACACAATCAGTGTTAACAGGTACTGTCAAGAATTCGGGATCTGAATGTTATGGCTATTATGGCTGGGAGGGGGAAACCCAGCAGCCCATTGCCAAATGTCAGCCCCAAAACTTTTTTTCTTTGTGAACTTTATTAGTAGAGCTGCCACCATCCCCATTAACAATAACAGAGCATTCTGCACATGCTCTAAAGACAAAGCGCTTTGGTAGTATGGGCCAAGAACAGTGAGACACTTGGATTTAGATTTTAAACATAGCTCTGCAGGAGTCAAACACATCCGCTACCAGTGGAATGATTCTAAGAGTAATTTTATTAAGAACAAACGGAAAAAAGGCATAATCAAAAGAGTAAGGCAAGTGGGAAATATAGGATGCTAAGCAACAGTTCCTATGCAAGGCTAACTAACTAACAATAGGCAACAACAAGCAAGGAGCTTCATTAAAGAAGGCACATGTCCTAAATCTAGCTAGCTTTCTAAGTGCTCTGACTTAGGTAGCAGGAGACCCTACTTACTTATGAAAAGGCATGTTGATTTTCATGGTGGCCAAAAGACAGATCAAAAGGACTTTGTTCTAGGCAATTACTTAATTCTGCAGAGGTGAGCTCTTCCTGAGTATATCTGCATACGAAAATAAAGCCAGCTTGCAGCTCGCTTTCTTGCCTTCTTGCCAGATGGGATTTCTTGCAAGTCCATTGTGAAACTTGAAGCTACTTTGAAATATATGTTTGGCTTTTGCCAGGAACTTTCCTAAAGGTGTGAGTCTGATAACATCTCTGATGCTTCATTTATGTCTTTGACGTCCTGATCTCCGGGTTTCCCCCATGTCCTCACAGGTACCAAAGGCACTGAAACCTTTGGAGTCCAATTCACTGTGCAGACTATACATTGTGACGTATTCTTGGATAAGGACTTAAGTATATCCAACAGTAAATTTGAGTTAATAGAAATTCAAAGTCCACTCCAAGTTCATGTGTTGTGGTAGAATACTGTACTAGAAAACATATACTTGCTTTAAAAAGTGAGTGCAGTCTAAAGCCACACCATACCCCTATTTTTGACAAGGTGCAAAGCTGGATATTGCAGTGAGTTCAGGTAGGACAGCTAACAGGTACATTTTTTACCCCCAGTTCCGAACACAAGAATTCACTCTTCCCTCTGCTGGGCTCTGGGTTTCTTAAAATTCCTTTCTCAGCACAAAGAAATCATTACAGTAGGTCTCCTGTATCCACAGGATCAGTTTCCACTGTTTCAATTATCCACAATATGAAAATACTTAAAATATTATAAGAAAAATCCCAGAAATACATATTTCTATGATGTAATGTAACAAGAGGAGAATACTGATGATGAGCAGCAGGACCTGGAACATCCCTATGGGTGGTATGGTGTCAAACTATGGAATACATTTCATATATAAAGTTAAGACCCAGAGCTTCTAGATGTAAATGTTGTCATGTCTCCTACAGGTTCCATTTAGTCAGCACTACTAGAATCATTCCATTTCTTCTGACTGCTGTGTTGGTGCTCATGTTACAACCTTCAGCATATTTTGTTTCAGCAGCACTGAAGGTTGTACCAGCACCTGTCATGGTCCTCCATCATATAACTGGTAGTGAAATTGTTGATACTACTATCTACTCTGCCCACACTTGTTTCCTAGACTGCTCCACTGGAGCCAAGACTATCACTACCAACCTTGTTGTTATCAATTTTTATTATGGTCCCAGTCATCTTGTATGTAGTGTACAGATGCAACTGATCACTTCTCAGAAGTCCAAGAGACCTTTCGACCTTTCCACATGTGAGTTTGCGATACTCCTATTAAACTAGTTCTATTCTGTTTTTGGTCTAATTCACATTTTCACAACTTGTGACTCACAAAGAAGAATACATTTATCAACCTTGTATAGTGCTTATCCAAGCGTGCTTGAAAATGACATTTCAATAAGAAAAGATTGTCATGCATCTGGCAGCCCACAATATATGGCACCTGACTTGGTGACTCACCAACTATGCAGGCCTGAAATGATCCAACCTCTTCTACCGGCGAAAGAACAAGGGTCAGGCCTTCTGACAAACACAAGCAAGATCTGTCTTCAAGGAAGAGTATTAGGGTGAGAAGGGCTTTGACGTTGTCAGTACTCTGTCACAGAAATACAAAGGAACTTTATTTTCAAGATTTAGCATTACCATGGGGCCATGATAAGAAGGCTGCTTTCACCCGTAATGAAATGTTAATCTTGTATCAGTAAACAGAAGGACCATCTTCTTTTCCTACAGAGGGCAGCATGAAACAGGAAGAAAAACAACAATGCTTTCCTACCAAGCATAATCTTTAGGAGATCCTTTTCAATACATCTCCTGGCTGCAAAATAAGAGTAGGCGTTTTATCATTACCTATGGAATTGTTACTGCAATACTGTAACAGATTTATGCCTAAACTTTGATTTATTTACAACCACTGCTATTGAACATAGTATAAATTTTGCTGAGACTTCACGTTAGTTAAGCTGCATTCTGCCACCGCCACCCAAAAATAAAATACTGCATCTTGGCACTTCGGTTTTACACATAGCCAAGGAATAGATACGAGTCCTAAATATCTTATATGGAGCTAAATCCCAGTGAAATAAGCGGAAATTAATTTCTTGCACTATCTCTGATTCACTGACAGTATCTCCACACACATTCACAGCAACATGAGTGCAGGAACAATTTTAAAGATTGAAAGGGGAAAGAAAGAGTCACAGCTAGCACAAAGCCTTTTGTGCACACTGTTCTACTGATTGCACCCATCACCCTGTACTGTTAAATGGCCACAGCAAAGGAAGTACCCATATTCCAAGCTTCACAGTTTACTAGTTGAAAATACTGGAGGTGGTGCTGCGTCATTTCATTACTAGCACACCTACTCACATGTACCTATGTTCTATATGTGTCTGTAGAGAAACAAATCAACTCTCTTGTAAAACTACTTGGTTTACCAGAAGATTGTCAACTGAATGACATTTTTCAAGCTTGCTGTACTGATTATTCACCTTCTGCAAGGATCACAGCAGCAAGTACTACTGAAACAGGCTACAAAGTAAGGTCTGCTCATGGATGTCCATCCACACATCCTTCTACTGTGCTTGAAATTCAGCTCTCCTGATGACTACTGTGGACTCCTGAAGAAATGTAAGGCTTACTGATCTGCCAACATTTTTAAAATAGTTGCATTTGGAATGGGCAGCCAAAATTCTCCATCCCTCCTTTGCCAGCTCCTCTGGAGTTAAAAAAGAGCAGGATAGTAAAAATTTTCCATGATTTCTATACTGGGCTTCTTCTCATTCACTCCCAGGATAAAAAAGCAAAGCACAGCTATAGTTCCAGGCACTTCTCTTTAATCCCCTGCCTCTCAGGCTCTGAGATCTTTTGGAGACCTTCCTGAATGTTTATATTACTCTGCCCTCCTTTGGCTGGCTGCTGTATTCACAACAGCCTGGCATCCTGCCTCTCCTATATTGCTTGGAAAGGCTTACTAGGATCAACATGTCAGGTCAAAAAGGAATAAACTCCATTCAACTATCATTAAAACTAGTTCCTCGCGACTGCAGAAGGATCATGAATTTGGCAATTTCTCATCTGAAAAGTCACACCCATCACCCTGTACTGTTAAATGACCACTGCAGCATGCAGTTTGCAAATGTAATCCACAAAACCCACAGGTGTAGTGCTTCAGGAAGACCATGTATTGAATGTATTTGACATGAGAATTATGCCCTACTGCACCTACTGTTTTCTTTCCTGAAGGGACGCCTTAGTCCCCTCCCCCTAACTATTCACCTAACTATCATCATTTTCCTTTGGTGATGTGCCTTGGCTTTAATTACTACAGAAACACAAGGCTTCAGCCTCTTGCTGTTCAGTTGTTTTCCTTTTGTTCTCTTCAGTTTCATTGTTCCTGCTTCATTTTTACTCTGGCTCGCTTTTTAGCCAGGATCACTTTGAAATCACTTGCTCAGCTAAAATCAGTTACAGCAGAATGTAAGAGTTTTGTCAGAGAGCTTGGTTAGCATCCAGTTTTGGTTTCCTAAAGGGGATTTCTAAAGGCTCTGCTTACTGAAAGAGAGACTCGTGAACTAGGTTCTTTGTAATCCCACAGGGCCCTTTATCAGAGGAGCAGAAACCCATATACTGCCTTCCTTTAAGGCTTCCTGTTTCAAATGTAGCTATGGCAGGGTTCCTTGCATCCAAGCTGCATCTTCAAGATGGGTTTAACAAGAACCTAGGAAAGGTAAAGTTCAGAATCCTATTTTACCTTCTGGTTCTCCTTTCCTAAAATACTTTTTAAAAAGTGTTTTGCATGTGTGTACAGAAGTTTCTGCCCGCAGGAAGGACGTTTCAACGTCCTTGAAGTGCGTGGCCGGCTTTGCCCTCCTCAGTTCCGAAGGACGCAGGGCAGATCCGGTCACATGGGAAAAAAGGGAGGGGGCGAGAAGTTATTTAAAGAAATGCTCGCCCCCGACGCGTCCTCTTTCTTGTTCGGGCGTTGCGGGCGCAGGAGGTTCCCGAACCAGAAAAGAGTGCGAGCGGCTGGCTGAGCAGCGGAGAACTGTGGCGGTTTGAAGGAGGGTAGCCTCGGCTCCCTCCTTGGGCTTATTCTTCTTGGGGGATTGGGAGTGGAGTGTGTGTGGCGCTTGCAGCTTATTGCCACAAACGGCAGCAGGCACGGGAGCGCGGGCGGGCTCGCCCCACTGCAGCGGGACGCGGGTTTTGGTTAAAAGGAGGGGTGGCTGGCAAGGGACTTTTGGTGGCGTATAGTTTACTGGCCTACCTCTTCTTGTTTGGGGCCGGATTCGGCCGAGTTTGCAGCGGGCGCCATCTTGTTTGGGGTTGTTTTCGCGCTCTTTTACTCCCGTCCGCCATTTTGAGTGCCCTTTTTTGAAAAAAAAAAAAAAAAAAGGAAAGGAGAGAATAAAGAGAGAGACTTAAAGGACTAAATAAATACTAAAGGGGGGACAGGATACAGAGGGGACCAACTCATGAGCATATGTGTGTAGGTCGCCTATACTAAAAAAAATAAATAAAAATAAAATAAAAAATAAAAATAAATAAATAAATAAAAAAAATAAAAATAAAAAAAATAAAAATAAATAAAGAATATATACATATATATATATTATCTGTATATATACATAGTTATTATGACATAAAGTTCATTGTGGTGGGTTAAGTTGAATAATTTTGTTCAGCATTGGTGTTTAAGGGACTTATATTTACAGTTGCGCTTTCAAGTTTGGTTACACAAAGGGGATAAGTCAAGTGGGCTGTTGGTTAGAGGAGGTGTAGGACTGATTGCACCTAATTACACGAATAATTAATAAAACTAAATACATCTTATTAAAAAAAAAATTTTTTTTTTGAAATTAAAGATATATATATATATATATATATATATAAAAATAAATAATAGATAAATAATTACAAAAAAAAAAAAAACAAGAGCACAGTTGCGTTTGCATGTACATAGACACTGAGGCAATTTAAATTTTGCAGTCCTTTAGTAGTTTCAGCTTCGTGTAAACCTTACATAATATACAAAGTCTGGCACGGTAATAGGTGCCACCTGCTGGGCGATAGTTGCCGTGGCTTAATTTTCACAAGCCTGTGCAGGCTTTGCTGATAACTTTGGCAACCAAGGATATACACCTTGGTAGTTCAACTAGACATTATGCCGCCCAAAAAAGGGGGCGGAGTCAGTAAGGGAAAAATGCCTGCTAAAAAGAGAGTTGTGCCTCAGGTCTCGCCTCAGCAGTCTTCTTCGGATGAAGACTCTTGGGTGCTTCTTAGGGACCTACAGGACAAAATGTCGACTTTGGAGGCGCAGAGGCTGGCTAGACGGGCCTCCCCACAACGCGAGGTGACCCCTCGCCGATCTGTTAGGGACACTAAGGGCCGTCGTAAGGCTGAGTTTCGGGCTTTAACACAACAACTCATGGAACGTTTTGATGCTTTAGAATCTCAACAGGGTCCTGAAAGCGAAGAACAGGCCGTGGAAAAAGGGTCTGCCGCCCGGGCAAGGGTGCCGGACGGGCGTAAACGCCGGATGACAGACACGATTGAGATTCAGGAGTCAGCGGGGGGATCCTCGGCAGGGCACGAACTCAGCGATGAGCCATGTACAAGCTCGCAGCATGCCTCAGAAGCCCCTGGACCATCGGTTCCTTCTTGCGGTGAGTGCGCAGCCATGCACAGCAACCCATCTACTTTGGCCAACTGGCCTTGGGCTGGGGGCATGCAACACTCTTACATTACACCCAACCACTGCGGAACATCACCCATGAGTTGGCCCAGTTTTTTCTGGCCTCCCGTAAGTCCACATTGTTGGGGGTGGGGCACGCAGTGTGCGACCCCTCCCGCGGCTGGGACAGCTAGTGAAGGTAAGATCGTGGGTCCAGGGCAGCATCCTTCAGTGCCCAACACGGGGTACAACACGGTTGCGCTCTCTGCACTTCCTTATGGGGATTACAGTACGCCGTTGGGCGATCATTTGACCCCTGCGGTGAAGGAGAAAATATGGAAGGGAGAATTCGTGGATTTCTATGATCTTCTGAACCGTGAATTGGAAATTAAGGAAATTGACAAAGATGATGAGAAGTTAAAAGAAAAATATAGAAGGAAGAAGCCTGACAGAAATTGGCCTAACTGGATCACGGGCTTCACTATATACGCCGGGGTCTTGGTCAAAACACAGCCTTGGAGGGCTTCGTCTCTGTTTCAATATTTTGACATAATATGTAGGGCAAATTCAGATTTTGTAGGCCAGGCTTGGCTTCGTTACGACGAAGCTTTTAGGATGAAGAGCGCCATCAGGCCTGAATTACGCTGGGATGAGCCGCACCCAGGGCTTTGGCTGCAACATATGACACCGGCCAAATGTAGTTTAGGTGATAGATTTGATAGCGGTCATCTAAACAAGAAATTTACAGGGAACGTTAATACCCGCCCGGGGGCGGGGCAGATGGTTCAACCCCGCCTGCCCTGCTATGAATATAACACCAGAGGTTTTTGTGCAAGGTCCCCATGCAGGTTTAGACACGACTGCATTACCTGTGGGGGGAAACACCCAAACGCTTCCTGTTTTAAAGCGGGGGGGCAGCGACAAAACAAACCAAGTGGTCCCGGCAAGAAGCCAGAAGGGGGCGCTGGTGCCCCTGGAAAGGGGGCCCACACCAATTAAAATCAAGGTGCTGGAAGAAGGTTTAGCAGTTTACCCAAGAGTAGGGGATGCAGAATACTTGAGACTAGGTTTTAATTATGGGTTCCGAATCCCAGCTTTGGGCGTACGAAAGGCCTTTGTGGCCAACAATCTTAAATCTATAAAAGGGATGGAGGATATAGTATTGGAAAAGATCAATAAGGAGGTTAGAGAAGGTAGGGTCTTGGGACCCTTTGGGGAGCCACCCATAGCTAACCTGAGGGTTTCACCCCTAGGGATTGTTCCCAAAAAAGCCCCAGGTGAATTTCGTTTAATACATCACCTATCATTTCCAGAAGGGTCGTCGGTTAATGATGCAATTCCACAGGAGCTTTGTTCTGTGCGATACACCTCCTTTGACGAGGCGGTTAGGATGATTAGGGCCTGCGGAGTGGGTGCTGAGTTGGCAAAGGCGGATGTTAAGTCGGCCTTCAGAATTTTGCCTGTTCACCCAGCGGATTTTAATTTATTGGGTTTTCAATTTCAAGGGCAATATTATATCGATAGGGCTCTCCCTATGGGGTGCTCAATTTCGTGTGCGGCTTTTGAAAAGTTTAGCACATTCATCGAATGGCAAGTTAGGCAGAGGGTGGGCTGTACTTCTACAGCTCATTACCTAGATGATTTCCTCTTTTGTGGTAAAGCAAACTCCGGAAGATGCAGAATGATTTTGGACAACTTTCGTGAGTTGGCCCTTGATATGGGTTTGCCCCTGGCGGAAGAAAAAACGGAAGGGCCAGCGACGTCCCTAACTTTTCTAGGGATCGAGCTGGATACGCTCCTGCAGACTTCACGGCTGCCTCGAGACAAATTGTTGAACATTAGGACCATGCTTAGCAACTTAATAGGAAAGAAAAAAGTGACACTTAAAGAGTTGCAGGAAGTGGTAGGGCACTTGAATTTCGCGTGCAAAGTGGTAGCACCAGGGCGCGCCTTTTTGAGGCGGCTTTGTGGTGCTATGTCAGGTTTAAAAAAGCCAATGCACAGAACGAGAGTTACCAGGGGTATGAGGGAAGACCTCGCAGTTTGGAAACAATTTCTGGAACAGTTCAATGGGGTCTCATTTTGGAGATCTGAACTTAGCCTGAAAGCGGATGTTCAAGTAAACTCTGACGCCGCTGGGGCTTTAGGATTCGGGATTTATTACCGTGGCAGATGGTGTGCAGGTACTTGGCCTACAGAATGGCACCAGGCAGGGATAACGAGAGACTTGACATTTTTAGAATTTTTTCCAATCGTAGGAGCCCTATGGCTTTGGGCGGAGGAATGGGCGAATACTGTAGTTCGTTTTTGGTGTGATAACCAAGCAGTGGTACACATCATTAACAATCTGACATCGCACTCAGAAAGGGTCATGGATTTGGTCAGGGCTTTCACACTACGGGCGTTGCAGTTTAACGTATTAGTGCACGCCCGACATGTGCCTGGTGTGGACAACAGGATAGCTGATGCTCTCTCACGCCAACAGATCGAGCGTTTCAGGGAGCTGGCATCGGAGGCCAGGGATCTGCCAGAAGTGCTTCCAGCGGAGGTCTGGCAGATTGGCGTGAGGAGGCGTCGAGAGCAATAGGTCTTGCCCTGGCCCCGAGGACAATAAAGGGTTATTTAGCATCAGGTACTGAGTTTTATGAATTTAGGGAGTCAATGAAGCTAGAGCAAGCATGGCCGGCTCCGGTTGATCACCTCCAACAATTCATAATATTTTTGCATAGAAGGGGATTGGCGACAAGCACTATTCAAGGAAAACTGGCGGCTTTGGCCTTCTATGCAAAAGCAAACGGACACAGGGATTTCTCTTGCGATTTTCGTATTAAAAAGATGTTAGAAGGATGGTCCAGGGAAAGGGGGAAAGTACTAGATGATAGGACACCCATATCTCCGGATCTCCTTGGCCGCCTATGTGAACAATGGGGTACCTTGTGTAGGGACCGTTATGAGGAGGCGCTATTTCATGCATCTGCGCTGGTGGCCTTTTTCGGGGCCATGCGTATTAGCGAACTAGTGGCAATGGGTAAGGCTGACGTTTCACGGAGGGCTTTACAGCTTAAGGACGTGATGGTTCAGGACCGGCAGTTAAAAATTCGGATAAGGCGTTCTAAAGCAGACCCACGGGGAAAAGGTAAGCAATTAGTCTTAGGGCAATGCAGTGTAAAAAGCATTTGTCCTGTAAAGGCGGTTCAGGAATTCATGGAGTTTAGGGGTCCTGAACCTGGGTATTTCTTTCAGCATACGGATGGGTCGCCACTTACAAAATACCAATTTTGGAAACTTACTGGCAGGGCACTGGAGAGGATAGGTTTGAAGACTATGAGATTTGGAACACATTCTTTTAGGATAGGGGCAGCTTCTACAGCGGCAGCCATGGGTTATACCACGGACCAAATTAAACAGTTGGGGCGGTGGTCGTCGGCCTGCTTTCACAAATACATCAGACCTCTTCCTAACGTATAGGCAGGGGCTGTTTATATCGTTGCAGGTGACGAGAGACAAGGAGGCCGGAGGCACGTCATGATCATCGGCCACAGTTATATTTATTGGGCGGCACGTTATGCCGCATCTTCCCCGTGGGGGAATGATTTGGGGCTTGGTGCCCATGCGTTTATTACATGGAAAGGCATGCGTGGCATGCATTGGATCCAGCTCGGCAGGATGACCTCTTTTGATTTTCTGCCTCCAGAGATTTTAGTAGTTCATTTAGGAGGCAACGATTTGCCTGGATCATCTGGTAAGGCAGTGATACTTGACATCCTGAGAGACCTTAGGAAACTGAAGGAGAGGTACCCTGCTATGCGGATCGTTTGGTCCAATATTATCCCGCGTTTGGCCTGGCGAGGTGCCCTGAGCAAGGAAAAGGTCAACAGGGCACGACGACGGGTTAATAGGGAAGTTTGTAGAGGTGTCTGCAGCGGCGGCCTCGGATCTGTGGTCAATCACCACAGGATTCAAACTTCCAACACTGAATACTTTCGTAGCGATGGCGTACACTTGTCTGAGGCGGGTTTGGACATTTTTCTTGAAGATTTGAAAGGGGGCCTGCTTGCTGAGCTCGGACGGCTCGATGGCGGGCATGGGACTTAGTCTGACTAGTCCCTATGCTGTGGCGGGTAGTGCGGGAAAAAACTGGTTGTCTCGGTGTGTCCCTTTGATAATTATGGTAAGCCAACAGCGCATCCGACCTCCCGGCTCTGCGGATCGTGCGATTACAGGGCCGGCGGCGGGAAGATGCGCTGGGCCACTTTCGGACCGACAGTCATCAAATAAAGATGGCTCGAGGTCTGGGGTGTTTATTAGAGGCCGGCTGGGTTCCTGCTGTCGTCGAGACAGCTGGAACCTGGGGGCCTGGGACTCGCCCATTGACTGAGAAGGGTATCGTGGATGCCCTGCATTTATTTCTCCGCACTACCGCAGGCCCCCTCACTTGATGAGGACAATGATATCTATAATCAGAATTGAATTAATAAAGTGTGGCCCGTATTTAATCCATACCACTGTCTTGCGTCTTCATTTCGGGACTTGGGAGGGCAAGTTTCTGCCCGCAGGAAGGACGTTTCAACGTCCTTGAAGTGCGTGGCCGGCTTTGCCCTCCTCAGTTCCGAAGGACGCAGGGCAGATCCGGTCACATGGGAAAAAAGGGAGGGGGCGAGAAGTTATTTAAAGAAATGCTCGCCCCCGACGCGTCCTCTTTCTTGTTCGGGCACCCACCCACCCACCCTCTTTCTAGTGTGTTTGTGGTCGCTTTTTATAGGGCCGGATAGGAATTTTTGACCTTTATCCTGATTGGCTACTGGATGGAGGGATTTTTCGCCTATCCCACACTGGAAAAGGGTTTTGTTGGCATTTGCTTGGTGATTATTCTCGGTCACACTGGCGGGTAGTGCGGGAAAAAACTGGTTGTCTCGGTGTGTCCCTTTGATAATTATGGTAAGCCAACAGCGCATCCGACCTCCCGGCTCTGCGGATCGTGCGATTACAGGGCCGGCGGCGGGAAGATGCGCTGGGCCACTTTCGGACCGACAGTCATCAAATAAAGATGGCTCGAGGTCTGGGGTGTTTATTAGAGGCCGGCTGGGTTCCTGCTGTCGTCGAGACAGCTGGAACCTGGGGGCCTGGGACTCGCCCATTGACTGAGAAGGGTATCGTGGATGCCCTGCATTTATTTCTCCGCACTACCGCAGGCCCCCTCACTTGATGAGGACAATGATATCTATAATCAGAATTGAATTAATAAAGTGTGGCCCGTATTTAATCCATACCACTGTCTTGCGTCTTCATTTCGGGACTTGGGAGGGCAAAGAATTTAAACCATTTTTTTTAAAAAAAAAAACTCAGCCACTTCAGTATAATCGTTTCTTGACTAGTGAACCAAGAAATGACAACCAAAATATCTTGGGCTCTTCCAGTTCTCTATTTCAACCATGTTCTCTACTACTCTGGCATGCGAAATTCGTTAAGAAGAGGATGGTGTGACACAGAATTTAATCTTGACTTGCTGGGGAACAAGTAAATCAGAGTGGAAAAAGAGAACCTAGGCCTAGAAAAATCATTAGAAATTGACTGTGTGTACTTAGTTTAGGAGTTCTACTGCCTCAGCCACTTCTTGCTACTGATTGTGTGCAGAACTGCCTAAATTCAGATTAGACATGCAAATGCTTATTTTCTCATTTCTACACACATTCTCACTCTTAGCTTCACAACAGGAGGAGACACTAGAGACATTCTCTGAATAAATGGAGAAACCTTGAAGAGGAAAAGTGCTTGTTGTCTTCTTGCTGGAGACAAAGAATCTTGCAGGTCTTAAAAATACCTGACTAAGGCGTCTCATTATGTTGATGCAGCCAAGATTGACAAGAATAAGGAATTTAGTGGGACAAACAGCTCATATCCTTGTTGAGATGAACACCTGCAAGTTCTTTTTAATTCACCCTCTTCTTCTCCTCCTCCCCTCCTCCTCTTTTTGTGACATGGCGTCAAGTTGATTCCAGTTTGTGGCAACCCTAGCAGGATTTCCAAGATGTGTGCCATATTTAAGTTGTGTTTTCACCAGTGCCTTCCATCAGTCAGTTTCCATGGCTGAGCAGGGATTTGAACCCAGGTTTCCTGAGTCCTAGTCTGATGCTACTATATTCACACACTCCTCTTCTTATGCAATACAAGCCACTAGACCACTAGAACCCCTTGACCCTTCCAACCTCCCCAAAAATTACCACTAACCCTCTCCAGAAAGATTCAGCCACATATGACACCTGCCTAGTTTTGCCAGCTTCACAGTCCCATAGTTTTGCCAGCTTCAAACACTGGGTGCAGTTTTAGAGCTGGTTGCCTTATATTAAAATCTGGTTTATAGATCTTTATTGTGTCTATTTAATTCTGTGCCTTATATGGGTGGCTCTGTCAGAACGTCCATTGCAAATGAGCTAATTAATTCCCTATTAGAATTCATAAAGTCATAATGCTAATTCCCAAACAGTGATTGTTGTGTATATTTTTGATTCATGTGTGTTTAATAAAATTTCCCCTGAGAAACAGCTCTATGTGAATGTGAACAACTGGGACAGATCTGCTAAGATGTACTACTGCCAATGTTCAAAGCTCGATTATGCATATGCAATTTCAGAACATAGGTGAGCTCATGCACAGTTGTTAGCAACCCAGTTGAGATGTTTGATTGGTGGCTACAAGGAACAGACTTTTTTGTTGCTTGCATCTCTTGCCATAAATTGGAATTAACTTGATAGCACATTATTATTATTTTATTATTATCTGTTTTGCAGAATGCATTACTGGGGGAATAGCTGCTCTCTTGTTCAATGACTTTTTCCTTTACTTAAACAAACCCAATTGCATAGGACTCACCTATTCCAAAAAGTTTTAGCACAACTAAAGGCATGGAATATTGCCTGTGTTTTGAGCCTAATGCGTTGCTTTGTTTTATTATAGTTTATTGGTGTTTTGTTTTATTCTTTTTGAGCTGCTAAGTAATTCCATACAGAAAGAGAGAGAGAGAGGTGTGATTAAAATACAAAAAAATGAAATAGTGCAGCAAAACACTCCAACTTCTGGCAGCCATAGAACACAGATGACAGAGTATTCCAAAATGGATGGATGATGTCAGGTATTGTTTTTTAGGTACAGTCTAGGATTCCACATCTATAAATCCAGCAGATCGTCTGATGTAGATATTTTTAAAAAATAAATAAAATAATCCTTACTTTTATATTATTTAGTAATACCTCTTTGTATACCATTTTGTGGTATCTGCATAGTTTTATTGTTAATTACCTTTATATTGTGCCCTTTCTCTAAAATTCAGTGGCCACACAAATTTATGTATCTGCATATGTGTGTGTGTGTTTCCATATGTGTTTGTTTTATCACAACGGTCTTTGTCAGGCAGACTAGGCAATGTCTGTCAGCCTAACTGAACTGAACCATACCAAATCACTACTAGCTCGTTTCATAGTTTAGCAAACATTAGATCTTTTGCTCTAAATTGCTATACCACACCAGCGTGTGTTTCATTCACTACTCCTGTGGCCTTCCACTTGCCAGTGTTACCTATATAGTCAAGCTGATGCTGTCCTCTGTAAAATATGATCCTTAAATCAAAGAATAAATCTAACTCATCAGCTCAGAGTAATGAATTCCCTCCGGGGACAAAAGGGTTTGATCTTTTTTCAGTTATCCCTTAGTAAGCAAGAAACTTTTTGTATACCCACAGACTTCCTGACAATTATTTATCACCTTGACCTTCTTGAGATTGCCTCAGCCATCCTAATAAAAACAGTTTATTTCACCTGTGTCCAGCAATGTACAAAAATGTTATAAATCTGAATGAGGCAGAATTATTACAAGAATGTATAAGCCAGGCTTTGTCTTTAGCAATTGCCCAAACTACATTTTGAAAGATGTAGGTAAAAGAGCTTTAATAGAAGTGCTTAATGTTAAGTTAGATCAATAGTTTATTTATTTATTTTGAGTACTTATATACCACCCAAATTAGTACAAGGCACTACTATGCTACTACAATGTTCCCATGAACCAAGAATTCCTCATAATGTTATTAAAATTTCTCAAAATAGTATTATGAATTCATCAACAAGAAACTCAGTAATGGGCACTGTGTGAACTGTGTCCTAGACCAGTCATTCTCAACCATTTTTTGGCCACAGCGATAAAGACAATCTGAATGAAATATAGGCCAAATCAGGACTGTATAAGTCGCATAATGAACCTTATACAGTGATGTGTGAAGAATGGTTTCCAGTCTGTGGGCCCCCCTTCAAATGTGTCAGGGGCCCCCAGCGAGGCCATATGGGCCCTGTTGAGAATGGCTGCCCTAGACAGAACTTGGAAGTTACTTTTGGACAAGAACTCCCAGAAAGCTTGATTGCTTATGCGAGTCTGAGATTTGAAGTCCAACCCCCAACTTTTTTCACATCTGGCCTTTAAACATGTTCTTGACCCCTGAAACAACAAGCCATGGTTACATAGCCAATGCACAATGGTTCCTCTCAGATGAACATATGTGCTAAGTGTCTTTGAAAGTACAAAACTGAAAATTACTTTTCTGCGTGATACTAATTCGGTATCTCGTTCTCATCATTTTGGTGCATTTTCAGCATCTCTAAGGTATATAAAGCTTTAAGCAGATATGAGCCAATACACCTTCTCTGCCACCTGACTGCCTGCATCTTATAGCTTGCCCTCTAACCAAAGGCCTTGGATTGTTTTACAATTAATGTCAACTCACTGTGTGACAGTGGTCTATTTTTTAAAAGGCCGATTCTGCCTTTTAAAGAGAAAATATGTCCTCAAGACATTACTCAATTGCAACTCTCATAATTTCTCACACTATGTGAGCTAGGTACGATAAGAGCTACAGTCAAATAGTATTAGGAAAGTCACAAAGTTCCCTCTTACGTTCCATGTATTGCTAGAATTATGGATGTGCATTCTGGATTGTTTGGATCCCATTACTCTCATTTCTGGAAGTCCTACCTGCAGGACCCAAATCTTACAGATACCTAAATTGAGATCACCTGGAAAGAAGGCCAGCTGACAGGCTCCATGGTTTGGCTAGGCCTAACTTCCAGTTTGAAAAGGAAACTTCCCAGCACCCATTGAGGTGGTTTTCTTTTCAAACAGAAGATTAAGCCTAGCCAAGGCATGAAGCCTGTCAGCTGGGCTTTCCCTCCAGATGAGCACAATTTAGGTGTCCGTAAGGTCTGGATCCAGCAGGTAGGAATCCTAGAAAGAAGAATGACAGGATTTGTAGTCAAAAACATTGAAATGCACATCTTCACTAGAAACCTTGGGAAAAAACTCATAATAAACTCAACAGTATTGTAAAGCTTGATGGTTGTTGTAGGTTTTTCGGGCTGTTTGGCTGTGTTCTAAAGGTTGTTCTTCCTAACGTTTCGCCAGGCTCTGTGGCCGGCATCTTCAGAGGACAGGAATCTGTCTGCGCTCTGGTCAGAGACTGGCGAAACGTTAGGAAGAACAACCTTCAGAACACGGCCAAACAGCCCGAAAAACCTACAACAACCATCGGATCCCGGCCGTGAAAGCCTTCAAGAATACAGTATTGTAAAGCCTTTATAAATCCAAAGCACAGCTGAATTTGGAATAGGTAAAGCCACATCTGTAACTAGTCAGTTTGGCATCTGGCACAAGTGGCGCTGTCTCCTCCCCACTCATCCCAGAGGCCTGATGAAAAAGAAAAAGAAAGATGTGGTGTCTCACAAAAAAAATAAAAAATGTTGATGCTTTCCAAAAGGAGGAAGAGGAGGAGGAGGAAGGAGGAAAGAGAAAGTGAATAGGGCCAGAAGGTGTTGTTGTTTATTTTCCTAACACTCACCAGTAGATTCCCATCTGGATTTTAATGCCTTCTAAATTTTGGTGCCCTTGGGCAAAGCCTAGATTGCACCACCTCAGCTACAGCCGTAGTTAGAGCAGTTTAAAATGCATAGGAGTATATAGTCAAGTCTCATTCTCTGTTCAACAGTACTACATTGTTAATGCCTGAATCAGGCCACAGAAATCTGGAGTTAATGCTTATGGAGATATGTTTTGTGTAATCATCATCATCATCATCACCCCTGTAGTCATTGGGGCTTTGGGAACAACATCAAGAAATTTCACACAGTACTATAAGCAGTTGCAGATCTCAGAAATCACACCACCATCAGAGCTACAAAAAAAAAATGGCAATATTAGGAACAGCATACATACTGCGCCAATATTTAACAAATACTTAGGTTTTTGGTTAAAACTTGTATATGTTATATAATACCAGTCAATATTTTTATAATGTTGACTGTGCCTGGTGCTTAATAATAATAATAATAATAATCATCATCATCATCATCATCATCATCAACATGGGCATGGCTAAAACTAGGGACCCTTAAGAAAGAAACCGAAGGCTTGATTTTTGCTGCACAAGAACAAGCACTCCAAACCAACGTGATGAAAGCTAAGATCAAAGGAGTTAGTGCTAACAGCAAATGTCGACTCTGCCAAGAAAAAGATGAAACTGTGTCACACCTCATTTGCGAATGTCCAAAGATTGCACAAACAGATTACAAAGTTAGACATGATAGAGTGGCAAAGTTAGTACACTGGTCATTATGCAAAAAATATAACTTGCCGGCCTCCAAAAACCCCTGGGAACATCAGATAGACAAGGTGTCAGAAAACGAGGAAGTCAAGATCTTGTGGGATTTCTGGATCCAAACGGACATAACACATCAGACATAGTAGTAATAGAATGAAGAAATGTCCGGATCATTGACATTCAAATTCCAGGGGATGCCAGAGTTGAAAATAAAGAATTGGAAAAACTAACGAAGTACAGAGAGAGACCTGGCAATTGAAACATCTCGACTCTGGAAGAAACACACTTCAGTGGTCCCCGTAGTCATTGGGGCTTTGGGAACAATATCAAGAAATTTCACACAGTACTATAAGCAGTTGCAGATCTCAGAAATCACACCCTCAGAGCTACAGAAAATGGCAATATTAGGAATAGCATACATACTGCAATATTAGGAATAGCATTACTTAGGTTTTTGGTTAAACCTTGTATCTGTTATATAATACCAGTCAATGTTTTTTATAATTTTGACTGTGCCTGGAGTTTAATAATAATAATAATAATAATAATAATAATAATAATAATAATAATAATAATAATAATAATAAAATGTGCTGTCAATTCTGACTTATGGCGAGCCTTTTCATGGTTTTCCAGGTAAAGAATATTCAGGTTTACCATTCACTTTTTCTGGGGGTGCCCTGGGACTATGTAGCTTGTCCAAGGCCACACAGGCTGGCTCTACCTGTAGAAGACACATTGGGGAATTGAATTCCCAGCCACACCTAAACCACTGAGCTACCCAGCGAGCTAAAACTCAGTTAGTCAGACTGTTGCTGCAGATGAGAGCACTGGGGCTAGTGAGGGAGTGAGGCTGGGACCCTTAGTATCAGCTGCAAGCAAGCCTGTGGAGAATAGCAGCAGCAGCATAACACAAGACATATACCACAGCATGAATCCTGCTTTGAGAAAAGAATTGTTCCACAGGTTCTCCTACAGACAACATAGGTAAAGGTTCCCCTTGACATTTAGTCCAGTCGTGTCCAACTCTAGGGCGCGGTGCTCATCCCTGTTTCCAAGCCATAGAGCGAGCGTTTGTCCGAAGACAGTTTCCGTGGTCACGTGGCCAGCGCGACTAGTTACCTTCCCACCAATGTGGTACCTATTTATCTACTTGCATTTGCATGCTTTCGAACTGCTAGGTTGGCAGGAGCTGGGACAAGCGACGGGAGCTCACTCCGTCGCGTGGATTCGATCTTACGACTGCTGGTCTTCTGACCTCGCAGCACAGAGGCTTCTGCGGTTTAACCCACAGCACCACCACAGACAACATACTGACCAGTAAATTCTCCCCTGTCGCTACAGAGCTATTAGTACTACAAGTCATATTCTTTAACCTTCTTTTTGGTAATACAGTAATGAAGGGTATACAATGTGGTTTTCATCACATTCTTGGCTAGATCCAGTAACTCTCTTTCTACATAATCAAGAGATTGATTATGCTGTTTTTCTATACACCAGTAGATGCACCTCTAGATTTCAGTGCCTTCTAAATGTTGGTGCCTATTCAACATGGATTGACTGACAGAAATGTAGCAAGGATCATCCCATGACAGAAAAAAACAGGAAGAAGAGACATACTTTGTTTGTCTATGAACCTTTTATTTCAAGCGACTATGAACAAAATGAACATTTTAAAACATACAAGTGGCTGCTGAGGGCCTGAACTGTGAATGAAATATTCTCAAAGTCAAAATTTTCTTTTCTCTGCCATGACCTCATTTAGGCAGTTTCAGGATCAGTTATCAATATTGAGATAAAGCAATTTGTGAGCTTTACTAAAGCACCATATAAATTCTAAATATTATATTTACTATGGAACAGATTAAAAATGATTAATAGTACATACTATCATATAGTATAATATTATATAATATAATATTATAATTATTGTTAAACATACTAACAATTAGATTCATTGGCTAGAATGAATGTAAGAGCCTTACATAGTCTGTATAGATCCTTCTGTGCAGATACAAAGACACATCACTTTCCCCTCTTTATCTCTTGAGTGATTTGGTTTCTGACCGAACACCTGCTGTGTTATTTTTTTCTTCTGTTCCATGGAAGCGGAGCTCACTCTTCCATCAAGTATCCCACTCCATAAAGGTCTGCTACACGTACAGTATAATATACTTCTTCAGAAAACAGTCTGTGTAGATATCTGTAGTTTCTCTTGTGAGTCTCTTGTGCGACATTTCTGCCAGTGAATCCATGTCAAGTAGGCATCCACTGTGCTACTTTTCTAAGTTCACATCCAGCAGTGTATTTCAGTTATTCTCAACCAGGCTCAGACAGAAACCGGGTTTACTCAACATGTGAGCACTGGAATGCACTAGCCCTACCTTCTGCTCCATTGCTTTCTTGCATGATAGATATTAAGAGGAGGCTATTTCTCTCTGCGAAGGCTCTCCATGTGAGCAAGAACATGGAAAATCAGCATGGAGAGCTTTCATACATAGATCATTCTCTCTTCTTCAGATTCATTGCTTTTCATGAAAAAATAGCAGAACATGGAAGATGGCAAAGTAATGTGTCTTTATAATGTACAGCGGACATACTGCTTCTGAGATTTTCTCAAATGTTGAAATATTTCAGAGAGCCACAATGCAGGTATTTCCTGTGTGTATTCACTCTACTATTGAATACCCTGGCTTGAATACATTTTGCAATCTTTATAAAAATCTTCAAAAGGTTAACAACCTGATTGACCTGAGATAATAATGGGAGAAACTAAGTTTGCATGTACTGCATGCAGCTGCTAAAATTACCACTTGTTAAAAAAAAGTAATAAAAAGAGTAATAAAAACGCTTGTGGGAATCCTCCCACAATGCTAAATCACAATAAAAGAGCTGTAACATGTAATGTTTGACCAATGTGTATCTCCTAGACAGGATCAGTGAACGTCTTTAGAATCACTTTCCGTCAATATGAACTAGTTATTACTAAGGTTTATATATTTTGTTCATTCTAAAAGTTTCTTTTAATTCCACTCTGATTTTCTAGTTCCTCGTGGTTTTCTATTTGTGCCTGACCCTAGTTTAAGGAGCTTCAGCTAACAATAGTAAATTCCCACCAGGGTATAAAAAGACAAGGTCAAATTCAGGACATTTTTACAACAAGCTGCACCTTACCGAACTTGACAGACTGTGACATCAGCCTGTTGCCTGATTTTATCATATGTCTTCTATTTTACCTGGGAAAACTACTCCAGAGTCACAGTAAAACGTAAATTAAAAACAGGCAGAATGTAGCTTCATTATTACACAACAACCACAGCATCAAGCGAAGATTTGGCATGCGTGAGCCACAGACAGACTTTTCTATTACCTCGTATATTTTAAAGACAAAACTTTCCAGGCATTTGTTTGCATTTTCAGCTTTACCTCATGAAATGTTAGGAAATCAAATGACAAGGAATCAAGTCAAACAATGTGCATGTCGGAAATCACCTCTGTATGTTGTGGGATAAGATGACAGTTGAAATAAACATAAGCATTTAATACAGATTGTGACTCCACACTGTATGATAGTTAGTTCTTAAAAATGAGTTTGTACTGGAGATGGGCACAAATTAAAAAATGAACCATCGAATTAATTCACAAATTGCTAATTTGTCAATTCCTATTCGTACAAATCAATTTCCCTGACAAATCACGAATCAATGAATTTTTAACTATTTTAGATTCATTGATTTGTTTGGCTGTAAAACAGCCCCCAAGGCACCTAGGGGCACCAAAATCACAGAGCAGCTTCTGCTGACTCTACTCTACACTATCTCCAAGTTTGGGAAGATTGGATTTCCCCAAGCCAGCTGCTAACGGGCACTTTCCTGGGGAGACCCAATTTGTGGGTGTATAACTTGCACGTCTGAAACCCAAACTTCACCATACTTGGATCACATGTAGAGGAGAGTCAGAGGAAGCTTCTCTGTGAATTTGGTGTCTCTAGGTGCTTGGGGCGCATTTTATGTGGTTTTAAAGTAAAAAACAAATTGAGAAATTGATTCATCAATTCGTCAGAAAAAAATCATAAATTCATAATTTGTAATCCATTGACCTTGATGAACTATGAATCAAAACAAATCATATTTTTTCTGATTCATGCCCATCTCTAGTCAGTACATGGCAAAGTACTGCCTAAAATAACAGACTATGGTGAATTTGCAATCTGATTTTTGAAAAAGGATCTTGCAAAACAGGACTTTATAGGCATGTATAGGCCACAGGTTTAAACCTGCTTAATTGTTGGAAGTAGCTACCTTTCAACAGGTCAGACTATTTGTCTATGTACATCCTATTCAATCTGTAAGGAGCTCTACAGAATTTGAGGCAGAGGTCTTTGCCAGCACTATCTAATAATTATAATGTGCCATCAAGTCAATTCCAACTTGTAGTGACTTTACAAGTTATTCTTGTACCACTTCTTCCTTGTGGCACTCTGGAACTGTGCAACTTGCCCAAGGCCACAAAGGTGACAGGGCACATAACCTCATGAGCCACACACATTCCAGGTGATCTTAGTTGACTCCTCTCCCAAGAGACACAATGGAGATTTGAAGTCTTTGTTCCTGGCTTTGCAGTCACTGAGCTAGACCAGATCAGTAGTATATAGCAAGATATGCATTAGACAGCACTGTGTACTTTGAGGGAAATGTCTATAGTAACTGGACTGTGGGACTCTTTATAGTTTGTCTTTCATTACTGGCCTTATCTGGCACTCAGCTCTCCTCTGTGGCTCCAACTAGCTGCAGCATACACAGCAGCCACACATCAGTAAAACTGCACAAGAGGGCTAAACCAGATGAGAATAAGCTGATGGGCTCGGTTCCCAATGGCTTTATGAGACATGCTTATCCCAGCATGTGAAGATAGGCACAGATGATTAAATGGAAGATCTTATATGGATACAGTGGAAAGCCAATATTAATAAGATGGTGATGCACCAAACGTCTCCATGCATACCTTATGGAGGAAACAGTTCTGAAAGTATATGAACACCCCCTTACTGCAGTGGGTAAATTCACATATCTTGGCAATACTGTCCCTGCTGTATTCTCATTGACAATAAAGCAACCTCACAAATCTCTAAAGCCAGCACTGCCTTCCTAAGGCTTTGATCCTCCTCTGTGTGAAATTGACATGGAACCAATCTTTCTGTTAAGCTGAAGATGTACTTAGCTGTTGTTCTCTCCTCTCTAGTTTATGGAGCAGAAACTTGGACCATGTATCAACACCATGCAAAAAATCTCAGTAATTTTCATCCTGCCTATCTGGAGAATTCTCAGCATCAAATGGCAGGATAAAGTCCCTGGCACTGAAATCTTGGAGAAAACATAGATGACAAACCTTTTTACAGTCCCATAACAGTGACAAATTCAGTCTACTGACTGTGTCATTAGGATGTTGGACAACCATCTCACCAAAAGTACTTCCTATAGAGAGTTTGTTGCAGGTGCTTGCCTGTATTTTGGACCAAAGAATAACAGAATAATAGAGTTGGAAGGGGGCTATAAGGCCATCGAGTCCAACCCCCTATTCATTCCAAATCAAAGCAGATTGGAGGAAGCTGGTCTTGCTGAAGTGGGATAGGAAATCAAAGCAGATCTGACAGATGGTTGTCCAGTTTTCTCTTGAATGCCTCCAGCACTGGAGCACTCACCATGGAATTGGTTCCACTGTTGCACTGCTCTAACAATTACAGTATTCAATCAAAATCTGGCTTTCTGTAACTTGAGCTCATCATTATGTGCCCTGGACTCTGTAAAGATTGAGAATAGATCCTGCTCCTCCTCTGTATGACAACCTATCAAGTACTGTATTAGTAGAGTATTATCATAACTCCCCTCAGTCTTCTTTTCTCAAGGCTAAACATGCCCAGTCCTTTCAGTCTTTCCTCATAGGGCTCAGTTTTCAGGCCCCTGATCATCCTTGTTGCCCTTCTCTAAACTTGTTCCAATTTGTTGACATTCTTCTTGAAGTGTGGTGTCCAGAACTGGACACAGTACTCAAGATGAGGCCTAATCAGTGCCAAATAGAGGAGAACCAATACTTTATATGATTTCGAGACTATACTTCTGTTAATGAAGCCTAAAATATTTGCCTTTTTTTCAGTCACATGGCAGCTTGTGAATATCAGACAATTCCAAGATCCTTCTCACATGTTGTATTACTGAGCCAAGTATCCCTCATCTTGTAACTATGCATTTGGTTTCTTTTTCCTAAGTGTAGAATTTTGCACTTTTCCCTACTAAATTTAATCCTGGTGTTTTCCGCCTATTGCTCAAGCCTATCAAGATCTTTTGTAATGAAGTGATTCAAGTATACACATTGAAAGAATTTATCATTGACTTTGTTAACTGGGAAACTCTCACTCAAAACTGAAGTGATGTGACTCTCAAACAAGGGTCTAAATAATTTGAAACCAAAAGAATAAAGGAAGAGAGAAATGAGAAAACAAGGATCTCAAGAGCCCAACAAGCCCAGGATCAGATAATCTGTCCCCACTGTTTCTGTATCTTCTGGGCTCATATTGGGCTAGTTAGTCACCTGCACTCTCATCAGCGTTCTGTTGCTTAACCTTAACTGCTCACTTATTTTTTCCCTATATGGTGAATCTGGTGGAAATGGCCTTCTTCAAAAGGACAAACTAGACTTTATACATATAAAACATGACTCTTCCCTAAGGTATTTCCTCTATTTACAGAAGAGGACTGTAGCTCTCTAGGAGAGACATTTCTCTTCTTACTCTCACAGGACTCTCAACATATCATCAAACTACGGTGCCCAGGATTCTTGGGGTGTGGGCACATAAATGTCTTTTTTCACTGTTAGATTCCACATTAAGTAAGAACCCTGGCCTCGATGGATCTTCACTTCCCTAGGTCTGTAAACAGGCTTTTGCTGATAACATCATTAAATAGCTTTATGCTACTGTCACTATAAACTATGGTTGAAAAAAAGAATGAGTGGTATTTCTCCCTTTCTTCTTAAACAAGAACTGAGGTTGGCTTACACATAATTAAAAACTCAATATTAAAAGCTAAAGGGACGTGGTGGCGCTGCGGGTTAAACCGCAGAAGCCTCTGTGCTGCAGGGTCAGAAGACCAGCAGTCGTAAGATCGAATCCATGTGACGGAGTGAGCTCCCGTCGCTTTGTCCCAGCTCCTTCCCAACCTAGCAGTTCGAAAGCATGCAAAATGCGAGTAGATAAATAGGTACCACCTCAGTGGGAAGGTAAAACAGCGTTCCGTGTCTAGTCGCGCTGGCCACGTGACAACGGAAACTGTCTTCGGACAAAGGCTGGCTCTACGGCTTGGAAACGGGGATGAGCACCGCCCCCTAGAGTCGGACACAACTGGACTAAATGTCAAGGGGAACCTTTACCTTTACCTATTAAAAGCTAAAAACAGTAAATTATTCAAATATAAAGAAGAATTGATAACATTAAAAATGTTATGTAAAAACATTACAAAAAACAGATTTTAGAAGCAACAAGATATAATCTATGCCATTTATGAGACAATAGTCAATCACTAAGGAAAAGCCTGTTTGAAGAGAAAGGTCTTCGCCTGCTTGTGGAGGGATAGCAAAGATGAGGCCTGCCTGGCCTCCTGTGGGAGGGAGTTCCAAAGTCTGAAATCCGTGACAAAGAAGGCCCTCTACTATGCCCCCACCAAATGCAACTGTGAGAGTGGTGGGACTCAGACTATTTAAATGTCTACAATAGGCACCCTTCCTCTTTCTTTACATTTCAAGAAAAAGTTTATATTACCCTTCAATGAAGTCAATGAAAAAGAGTCACACCTGATTTGACAACAGTTTCCTTTGCTTTACCAAGCCAGCTTTGCAATCTAATTCACAATCCCAATTGTTGGGCTGTATCCAATGTCAGCAGAAAAGACACCACCGGCAGAACTGATGCCCTCTTCTCCTTGCAACTCCCACACCTGCATGTCTGTTCTCAAGAGCTAGGAAACCTTCAGTACAGAGCATTCTTTGTCAAGTAAACTGTCACATCATAGACTCCGAAGTACTATCCCTGTAATAGTTAAATTTACCTTGGGATCAAAATACGGAGCACTTCTCTTTGTCCCAGTAGAAATGACAGCTGCTTATCTTCAAGTATATAATGCACCTCCTAATCTCAAGTATCAGTGAAAATACCTAGCCAATTCAAGAAATTTGTGATTAAAATTCTAGTCAATGAATCTTACACGCACCTGTAGCTGAACCCTACATGAGTGAATAATTGCACAACATAGTGTTTATGAGTCGGAGAGCTTATCCTTGAGGACTTCTATGTTCACGAACAGAAGGCCTTTTGCTTCTACTTCACCTGCTTGTTGAAAGCTGATGTTTTATGCATTGCCTTCTCTTACCAGGTAATCTCTTGCTGATTACAGTCAGCAGTATGGTCAGAGGTGATTTTTTTAGCGTAAATAATGCTTGAAAAGCCCCTTATAGAAGGGTTTCATCATACATTTTTGCAAAAACACTCAGCGCAAGAGAAAAGAACATGGTAATGACTACTACTACTCCTTCTGCATATATATGGATGTTAAGAGATGGCAGGGTTTATTCACAATCACCAATATCTATTGACTATTAATCTTGAGATTACAGCTGGTAATGAACGCCTTCGCAGGTAAATGGATTTCTATTTCAAAGTAATATTTTCATTACCTTTGAAACAGAGCATGAAAGATCACCCTTAATGCATTTATCTGTTCATCCAAACTGTAATTTAAATGGGAATATTTTTACAGGTCATATAGCCTGCTGTATAAGACATGATAAATCCACGAAGCTTTAAATGTATCTTGCTTGAAAAGAACAGAGCCTAAACCAATCTAAAACATTAAAACATACCCAAATGTTGGCAAGGTACTGTTTCCTTGCTTCTCTTGACCTCAGCTAGTATGAAATGTAATGAATATACACTTAAGGGCTCATCTTTCCTCCGCCTGATCCTAATTCAGTATATACTAATGGCTGATAATGCAGATTTTTTTGTTCATTATTGCTCCGAAAGAGGGTCACATTGAGAAGACCTCTTGCATTACTCATGCACTGCTAGTCAGCACACAGACAGAAGCAAGATTACCAATACAGCTGTCTAATGTTGCTGAGATGGTTGATGTAAGCACTTGCATATTTGCTGTCTGGACAAACCAGAGGCCAGCCTATTGTGGAAAAAATAGCAGAAGCTATAGGTCTTTCTTCTGCACCCCATGTGGTTGTGAAAAATGCTGCCAGGGCAGTTATTTACCTGACCAAACAAACAGTGTAAAACCCGACTGTCAGTTCATACAGTTCAGGGGTGTTATGTATATACTTAATTTGGAAGGCTTGCTCAGACTTGTATCAAAAGCAGGCAAAGTGTCAGTGGCATATGATACTGTGCAATACACACTGGGTGTGAAACCATAGGTAAGTGCCATAAGGAGTCTTTTGGAAACCAGCAAATGTGAAAACATTTTGTGCTACTCCAGGTACCAGCAATTCCTAAAGCCCCAGCCTTTCTGAGTGCACAAGGCCATCCTCTGTGCTCCCTCTAAATCTTGTCCTTCCTTCAGCTAGTGTAGAAATACTTCTTAAATACAAAGGGCCCAAAATTGATAGAACTGCTCATGTGAGCCTTCAGCCCAGATTTTGTTGTTGTTGTTTAGTCGTTAAGTCATGTCCGACTCTTCGTGACCCCATGGACCAGAGCACGCCAGGCCCTCCTGTCTTCCACTGCCTCCCAGAGTTTAGTCAAATTCATGTTGGTAGCTTCGGTAACACTGTCCAACCATCTCGTCCTCTGTCGTTCCCTTCTCCTCTTGCCTTCACACTTTCCCAACATCAGGGTCTTTTCCAGGGAGTCTTCTCAGTGGAAGACAGGAGGGCCTGGCGTGCTCTGGTCCATGGGGTTACGAAGAGTCGGACATGACTTAACGACTAAACAAGAACAACAATAGAGCTTCTCCATCTTTGGCTGCAGAGAATATAATCAATCTGATTTCGGTATTGCCCATCTGGTGATGTCCATGTGTAGAGTCGCCTCTTGTGTTGTTGGAAAAGAGTGTTTGTGATGACCAGCTTGTTCTCTTGACAAAACTCTATTAGCCTTTGCCCTGCTTCATTTTGAACTCCAAGGCCAAACTTACCTGTTGTTCCTTTTATCTCTTGACTCCCTACTTTAGCATTCCAGTCCCCTATAATGACAAGAACATCTTTCTTTGGTGTCAGTTCTAGAAGGTGTTGTAAGTCTTCATAGAATTGGTCAATTTTAGCCTCTTCAGCATTGGTGGTTGATGCATAAACTTGGATGACTGTGATGTTGAAAGGTCTGCCTTGGATTCGTATTGAAATCATTCTATCATTTTTGAGATTGCATCCCAGTACAGCTTTTCCCACTCTTTTGTTGACTATGAGGGCTACTCCATTTCTTCTACGGGATTCTTGCCCACAATAGTAGATATGATAATTGTCTGAATTGAATTCGCCCATTCCCGTCCATTTTAGTTCACTGATGCCTAGGATGTCAATGTTTATTCTTGCCATCTCTTGTTTGACCACATCCAGTTTACCAAGGTTCATAGATCTTACATTCCAGGTTCCTATGCAGTATTTTTCTTTGCAGCATCGGACTTTCCTTTCACTTCCAGGCGCATCTGCAGCTGAGCATCCTTTCGGCTTTGGCCCAACCACTTCATTAGCTCTGGAGCTACTCGTACTTGTCCTCCGCTCTTCCTCAGTAGCATGTTGGACGCCTTCCGACCTGAGGGGCTCATCTTCCAGCGTCATATCTTTTAGCCTTTTGTTTCTGTCCATGGAGTTTTCTTGGCAAAGATACTGGAGTGGCTTACAAGTTCCTGCTTCAGGTGAATCGCGTTTAGTCAGAACTCTCCACTATGACCTGTCCGTCTTGGATGTCCCTGCACGGCATAGCCCATAGCTTCTCTGAATTACTCAAGCCCCTTCGCCACGACAAGGCAGCAATCCATGAAGGGGCAGCCCAGATTTACTAGTCACCAAACTCTCTGTTTTCACCTCTGCTTTTTCCATTCATTGGCTGAAACACAGTATTAAGGTACAACTAGAATAGGCCCCTTGAATCAGTGGGGATTTGGTGAGTCAACTATTCTGTAAGTTCCATTGATTCAATGGCCCTACTCTAGTTGCAACTTATTACTGAATTTTATTCATTATGTTCCATACAAAACAAATAGCTTAAGCCTCTCTGGAATGGGCATTTTTTTGATTGGTTGCTTAGTTTTTTCCAAGTATTTTCATCAAATTTTCCATAGTCAGATACATAACAAAGAGCCACAGCAGCAAACGTACAGGATACTTGGAAAGCTGGTTTTGATGCAATAGTCAAGTTCAGCTGAAGGCAGTTTTTAAAAGGGAAGTTTAACACCTGCACAAGACAGGCATGTTTATTTAAAGTAGTTGCTCACCACCATTCCAGTTCCCAAGGAGATTTACTTGCCAACAGGAAGGGAGCTCCACAGCACTGCGGTCATCTTTGAAAAGAAATTATCTTTGTCTCTCTCTTCTGCCTCTCTTTTCTGCATACCAAGCTAACAACCTTTACAGCAGACACTCATGTTCGTACTATATGAGCAGGTTTACATGGAAGAAGGTGGTCCTTCTGACATTCTGGTCTGCAAACTTTTATGGGTTTTAAAGGTACTATCTTCACCCAATACTGGAAGCTTTCTGGCATTCAGTGCACATGGCACAAGATTCAAGTTATATTTTCCAATTTTGGTTGTTTCTCCCATCTCTGGGACTAGGCAAATTAGCTTGCTTGATTTGGTGATTAGTTTTCAGGACTTAACTATGGAATTCCTTTGAAATCTGATTTCATAAGCCTAAAAGACTTTCTCAGTCACCTTTGTGTAACATTTATGTGCTTTCAGCTCTATTTACATGCCATGTCTAACGTCTGTTCTCAACTTACTCTGAGGTATCACTCGTTTGACTGCAGAGTAAGTCTAAAATGCCACACACACTGAACTGAAAGTAAATTCTATTGAATTCACCACCTCTTATTTCTGACTACTCATGAACTGCATTGATCTATAGTATGGTCTAGGTTTCATCCAATATGAACAATGGTATAATGCTCTGTAGCTGCACAGTATGCAAAACTTCACTAAAGGTGATGCAAAATAGAATAAGAGCTCTTCTGAACTGTTCTTTGCTTCTCTTAAAAGGAAGACCCAATTAATTGTTGAATATATTCCCTGGATGCTTTTTGCCTCCTAAAATGTGAAGATAGAGCTGTTCAAAATCTATTCTTTCTTACATTCCATAAAACATACCCACTGCGTTATGTTTGTCACTTGACTGTTTCCAATGAATCCATAATAATCAAAGATCATTAGCACTGGCAAATTGTGCATTTTGATTTTTCAATTAAACAGCAGAATCAGGCAAATCTCATATTACAAAGAGATGATTATTTAATGGTTTCATAATTATACTATGATTTTTTTCAGCTGCTTTAAACAGGTTACTACAAGGCAAATAATGACAGAATTGCAGGCATAATATGAGCAGGGCTTTTTATTTTCTTTAAAACTCCTTTATCTGTCTACTGTACAGACATTCAAAGCTGGATTTTTAACCCTAGAGATTTTAAAAGATGGGCTGAAACAGCCTCCAAAAACAAACTTAAATGTGCCCAGAAGAAGTTTACTTCCAGTTCAGTAAAATTTTAGGGAAGTGAGGCAAAAAGAGGTTTATGAGTACCTCATTTTTAACGCAGAATCATTATTTCCCAAGAACTCTAGAAATAGTCATTTTCAGTCTTTTTTGGGCAATTTCTTTTCAGGAAGACGCTATTCAAATTTTGGAAATCCTAATCTTCACATCTGCCATTGAGTTGCATTGGGAAATTGGAAGAGCTGCAACTTTTATGTTTTTACACTGACACCCATGAATTTTAGAGATGGGTTTTATGCAAGCTACTTCCAACATTTTATTTTAAATTACCATAACTTATGAATGCATGAAGTTTGGGAACATTGTAACCCTTTCTGAGAGGATGATTTCTAGTACATTTTCATAGATGGGACAGTTGTGGTATTCCTCTTTAAATTGTGCTTTAATATACTTAATGTTTGGTAATAATGTGCTGTTTTTTGCATTATGGTTGTGTCTGTGATTTATGTGTGATGCTTCTGCACTCTGCAAAGACAGAACAAATACACAAAGCAACACAGACTGAAATCAAAATCAAATATAGCCTTTAAAAGTGCCAAATTGTAGGGAAAGAAGATAAACGAATAAGGGAACTACTAGTTTCTAATAAAACAATGTCCAAAATAATTGAACCCCAGCAAAGTGCTTTCTAAAACTGTGAACAAAGAGTGTTGGTGAGATTCTTGCCTGAGTCAGACTGGATAGCACTTTTCATATACTTGAAAGGCTGTCGTATAGAGGAGGGACAGGATCTCTTCTCAATCATCCCTGAGTGCAGGACATGCAACAATGGGCTCAAATTATAAGAAGCCAGATTTTGGTTGAATGTCAGGAAAAACTTCCCAACTGTTAGAGCAGTACGGCAATGGACCCAATTACCTTGAGAGGTAGTGAGTGCTCCAACACTGGAGACATTCAAAAGAAAATCAGATAACCACCTGACAGATCCGCTTTGATCTGGATTCCTGCATCGAGCAGGGCGTTGGACTTGATGGCCTTATAGGCCCCTTCCAACTTCATTAATCTATGATTCTGTGGAAACTTGTCTTCAAGCCTAGCCACATAAACACTGTATTGCATTAACTTCCAATATAGAGTTTTAACTGAATGTAGAAAACCTTGCACTGAAAGGAGGCCTTTGAATGTACTGAAACTCCTTTTAAGTGCAGAAAGGCTCTGGATTGTTTTACCTCTAAGACTAATGTTACATTATATTGAGCAGAGTAGTACTAGGTAATATTGTATGATATCCAGCTACATTAGCAAAGGTTTTTTTTGGGGGGACCCAAACTAGCTGCAAACTCCCATAATCAGGCACGTTTAATCCAATATCTTTCTCACCAAATAACACTTCAAAAGAGTCTTCTAACATCAAAATTCAACAATCTGCTAATAGTTAAGTTAGTAATGTTAATTTTCTAATCAAAACCATGATCATTAATTATCTGGGCCCTTCTTTAAGAAAAAGAAATTGAAGTTCATAATCAGCAATACTTTAAGGTACTTTGATGTTTGGAAGTTTAAGGCATGTATTTTCCTCTCGATTCACATCCATAATTCATTAAAGATAGTTAAAGAATATTAAATTTTCAAGGACTAATTTCATTCTGCCTCACACCTTTCTATTAGCATCTACCAAACATTTACCCTGACTAGTCACAGACACAAGTGTTTATATTTTGGACGTTAATCTGTGGCAAATTAAGCCAGACAGGAATAGACCAAATGGAGTCCATAAAATAAGTAACTCAGATATTAGTCCTGAGTGTTCTGGTGCCTTGGTATTAAGATACTAAGGAATTACATATATATTTTAAAATGGGATAAACCAAATTCTTAGTATTGGCCAGAACTGTGTTCTTTTATGTGCCGTCAAATCAGAACCAGCTCATAGTGACCATATTAGAACTTTTAAGATCAATGAGATATTTAAGGAGTGGCTTTATCACTTCCACACCCCCAGTTAGTTTCCATGACTGAGCAGGAATTCGAACCAGGACTTTTGAGCCCTAGTCCGTCACTCTATCTGCTACACCAAATCAACACTTGTTAAGTATTTGGAATTAACAGTGGTATTCTAGCCCACTGAAAATATGACTAGATGTACCCTTGCTGTATATATTTTGTTGTTTTACATAACATCATCACTTTTACATAAAGGCCGGCACTTGACTGAAAACCTGTCATGCAAAATGAATTTTTAAAACCCTCTGAATTATATTACATTAAATTACTTGAGATCAGTAAAACAAAGCTGCAATGTTTACTAGCTGATCAACTATGGACTTCTAAGTTTAAAATTAAAAGTGGTATATTATTAATAGCAACAGCAATAAATATAGTTTTAAAATGGTTATACAGCCACAAAATGCAATAAAAACAAACAAAAAAATTTGCAATAGTAAAAAAGCACATAAGCCAGATTGCCTAATTTATAAGCAGAAGAATTTTGATCCAGTACCAAACATTGCAAAGATGATCCTAGTCATGTGTCCGTCATGAACGTGTTCCATAATGGTGACATAGTAACAAAAGAATATTATTTTCCTTCTGTTGCATAACCATCAGAATGTACTGTGAAAAAAGCTTCCGGCACAGAACTGTAAGGTAAGTCAGTATTACTATTCCCATTGTTACAAAAAAAAAAAAAAAAAAAGGGAGGGATGACGTTGCAGAGTTAATAAGGCTTAGCTCATGAGTGTGATAAGATCTGAATATAAATGCATTACTTCCTTTGAAGACAATTTGGAACTTTCTATCAGACAAAAAACAAAGCAAAATAAAAACGAGAGAGAGAGAGAGAGAGAGAGAGAGAGAGAGATGTGCTGTAAAGAAAGGGCCTTTTTTGCCACTGCACCCAGACTCTGAAACTCCCTCTCACAGGAGGCCATGCTGGCGCCATCTTTGCTATCCTTCTGCAAGCAAAGACCTTTCTCTTCAGACAGGCTTTCCGTTAGTGACTGGCTATCTGAGAGGGGGTTTTAAACGGAGTGTTATGCCTTGTTGCTTTGAATCTGTTTTTAGTGTTGATTTTGTTTACCATTTTTACTGTGATATTTGTTTGATTCTTTTTAAATATTTATATGCTTAATATTTTTAGCTTTTAAATCTTGTTTTTTAATGATGTAAGTTGCCTTGGGTCCTTTTTAAGGAGAAAGGAGGGGTAAAAATAAAATAAAATAAGTAGTAAGTCCCCAAGCCTGAAGAATGAACATCTTCTTTCTTTACTGGTCTTCTAACAGAGAGGGTACGAAATGCATCTCTTCTGTGTGGCCACTGAAACTGTGAACTTGTATGCTTACATTGCTTTCTGCAATTTTGTTACTGCATACCTCCTATGAGTGCTAGAAAGCCGGCTACAATTATTTAAAGTAATAATGACTCTATGTCTCTTTGTAAAATCGCTACACCAGCTCGTCTTACTTATTATTTTAGCTCATGGTAGGGCAGGTTCATTTGCAAAACCTGAACAGGGTTCTAATGAAAGATTTTTTTTTAATTTCACTAATTCATAGCATTGTTATGTCAAGAGCAATTTGATGGCAAAAAGCAACAAGAAGAGCATGTTTACACAGCATGATCCACAAGGCTGAACTCAGTCTGCTAGCCAGGAAAGGTAGTTTGCCAAGTTCTTTGAAACTACATAGTTTTTGCAGTCCCATCCGGGTGACAAAACAGGAGACTTAGGAAGTTTCTGTGAGCTGTTGTACATGGCTGGTGTCCTGAGCAACTTAGAGATGAATAGCAATATTCTGCCTGTGCCTCTTACACCTTCTTAACTGTATGCCTGTCAAACATTTATTTGAGTTTAACAAGATTTCATAGATCCTTTCCTATAGCCTTCTTTTTTACTACACCTTATATACTATGGAGTTTACACTGATATGCAAAGCTATATTTGCAAATAAAGCAACGGGCCATTTCCTATCAAGAAGTATTAAGGGCCAGTCAGTATTTCTAACTATCTGTGTGTCATTTCTTATACTTGGCTGATTCACTGATGCTAGTTTGATTGCTACTTGGGCAATGGAATGTTCCTCCACATAGTCCCGGCTCTCAAAAACGGTGAAATTATGTACTGCACATTATTTTTTCTGGCAGCTACCCATTCAACATATTTGCATTCTCCTTTAAAGAAATTCTTAAAAATTAAAACTACCAGAGGATAGAAAGAACAAAAGCATCCTAGACAGTCGTATAATTCTAGGATTTCCTCCTCTGTATGTCAACAAAAATGTGTTAATAATTCATTAATCTGAACTGTTTAAATTATTCCTGTGTTACTCAGGCCTAGCTGAAAGATGTGATATAGCTTTCATACAAGAATTGCAATGAGCTAATATATATTCATTTTGGCATGTGTATACATATACATGTGTGGTGATCAGTTATTAACCAATAGTGCCTTATGAACTGCTGGATAACTCAGTAGTTTAGGCATCTGGCTGTGGAGCCAGAGGCTGGGAGTTCGATTCTCCACTGTGTTACCTTGACAGAGGCTGGATTCAATGATCCGTAGGGTCCCTTCCAGCTTTGCAGTTCTAAGATAATTACTATTCTTATTATTACATGAATGTTTATATTTGGAATAGGACTCCCTTATCCGTGGGATCAGTATCTACTGATGCACTTATCCACAGTCTGAAAATATTAAAAATATTAAAAGAAAAACCCATATATATATATATACTTCAGATTTGTTATATATATAATTTGAAGTATATAATATATATATATATAAAACAATGACTTGGTGTGTGTATATATATATATATAGAGAGAGAGAGAGAGAGAGATAGATAGATAGATAGATAGATAGATAGATAGATAGATAGATAGATAGATAGATAGATAGATATAGATATAGATTATATATATATAAAAACAATGAAGTTACTGAGGGGGGGGGAGGCTTGGAACTCATCCTCCGTGGATGGGGGTCCCACTGTACGTATTTTGTATTTTCTAGACATGTTGATATAAATAATGTGAAATAAAAGAAAGTCAAATTTCTATCTTAGGTTTAAATGTTGAAATCTATCAACTCTGGTATAGTCTATTTTCTTTAATTATTAGTAATCTCCAAATTAATTAAAGGTACAAAAATTCAGTGCAGCTACCTAGGGATTCAAAAGAATATTCTTACACTGCTATCTACACTCCATCCTGTGAGCTGAGCTGCAAGCTGATTCCTCTTCACTGCCACCTATTTTCAACTGCCTTATGAGATACAATGAGAGACCAAGGTCACCCTGGAAAGCTTACTGTCCAAGCGGAAATTTGAATCCAAGTCTCTTTGGTCAAAGTACAGCTTGCTAACCTTCTTTCAGTTTTTGATAAGGTTCTTCTCCAGTTTATGAAGATTCATAAACTTGTGTCACAGGGGACACAGCATGTATTTCAAGCTTCTCCATGAAACATATAGTGGGTATGCTGAATTAATGGATTTGTTTGTTTATTTAAGGCTAATTCGCTTGCCATATTATCACTGTGAATTCCACAAGCACTTCCCTGTGCCTTGATGCACTGGTCGACATAACTGGCCCAGACCAAAAACAGAGTCAAGTGCCTGATCAGATGCAACACGGTGATATGCGCAACCAGTAGCCTGAGATAGCAGATGGGGATGTGCATTTCCCCAGGACTGCAAGACAAATGGAAATGTGTGTCTCCATACAGTGCAACATGGATGAGGATAAAACTGGATGATTTACCACCAGATATGCATTCTGGTCAACTTTCAGCCTCTGATCTCCATGAAACAAGTTGCCAATTTTTACCTTATGTCTGTTGTAATATATGCAGATAGTTAAATTACTCATTAAGTCAGATTTGAGGCTGAACTTCTGAAAAATCCTTTTGGATGTAAGGAGGGGGAAAAACCCTAACTTAAAACTATTAAAATATAAATATTTAATAATGTAACATTCCACATTAGGGCATGTATCCATCAATTTGTCTAAGGACTAAATCTTGCCAATTCATATATCCAGGAAACAGTTCTCCCCCAGTTTGCAAACTAGATCTGGAAGTATATACAATGCTACAAAACTGTATCCTGCATATGAAATAATTAGAAAATATATGTGTAAACAGCAGAGGCCGATGCAGAAGCAAATGTTTTATATCACTTGTGGCAGAATTGATAAAACAGCATAAGGAAGTTAGGAACATGGAGTAGCAGATTGCCAGAGGCGAAGAAGAAGGCACAGCAGGAAGGTCAGGATTTTCTCCTTAGTTTTAAAGCTGATGAAGTGTAACAAATTTCTATACTGGACTATACAGCACCTCCTCCTCTTTGCTTGTCCTAGCACATCTGGGTCATGGGGAGTCAATGAACAAACATTTTAGATATTTTCATCAGGGAGTAGAGTCTGATATAATTTTTGAACAAATTTCCCTAAGCCCACTAGCAATATTGGTCTTTACTGTCTAGAACAGCAGTTCCCAACCTTGGAGTAAGCTTGTTCTTGGACTAAAACTCACAGAAGCCTTCAACACTAGCTGTGCTGGCCAGGATTTCTGGGAGTTGTCCAAGACACCTGGGGAACAAATGTCGGGAACCACTGGTCTAGAGCAAGAAGACAAATCTCACAATTTCAAACACACTATCAGACTTCCACTTATAGTAATGAACATGCGTGACATGATTTCAGGTTGTCTGGCTCATGGAAAAGGTTCAACTTCTAGGGCAGAAAATATTCTGCAACAGCGTTTCTCTATCTCATTTTCAACTGATAAGAACCCATTGTCTACTTATCTGCATGGAGTTCTATTAAAGTGAAGCAGACTGATGTTGAGTGAGTGGCTTGTAGATCATGGATTTAATAAGTAACCACAAAGCAAAATGAAGAGTTTTTTTCCACCTTGAGTCTACATCAGCTACAGCTAGCTATTTTCAATTTAGCCTTCTTGCATTTCAGTCCTAGGTCTCACTATTTATCTACTTCCCATTAATGAATTATAAATAAACTTGATAATTAAAAGCTGGTATTTACAATTTCTGCTGCACAAGGCTTACATAGTAAATGGATGATGTGAGGTTGTCGCTCTGCATTACATGCATGTGTTTAAAGCTGGAAGGATCTTTGAACAGTGTTATCATTTTTTCCAGTAGTAATAACAATTCCCAGTGTGCTGTACTGGATAGAGTGATGGACTAGGACTCTGGAGGACAGGGTTCAAATCTGCTCTTGTCCATGGAAACTCACTGGGGGTGTGGGACTAGTAAAACCATTCCTTAAATATGTCACTTACCTTGAAAGCCCTATTAGAATTGCTGTAAGTCGGTTCTGACTTGACGACATATAATATACACACAGTAATGAAGAAGTCCTCATGCAAGGAAAGGGCAATATCCCATTAATACCTAGAAGTGACTTACCTTTAGTTAGCTACACTTGATTTTAAGCCACTACAATTACTGCATAGATTGCTTACAGGCCACAAAGATGAACGGACACACCTTTCCTGCTCTTGTATAATTTAAATTGTTCTATAACAATATATAATATTGTTTCACTTGAATATTTTCTTTCTCTGGGAAACTCAGGGTACAAAAGGCACTCCCATTTCATCCTCACAACAATTTTCAAGGGCAGTATATTCTAGAATCTCTAGAGCGTAATGAGATGTCCAGGCCCAAAGCACACTCACAGCCGGGTAAAGATAATAACCTAGGTCTCCCTACTTCAGTGGTGGGGCCTTAGACACTCTTGCACTATAACTTTTCAAAGCCTTATTCAGCACAACCACACACACACACACACACACACACACACACACACACACACACACACACGTATGTGTATGTATTGCAAACACAAAGTTTACAAAATGTTTTTTTTATAACAAGACAACAGTGATATCAACACAGCTCCAAACTGGATACTACAAATCATCTCCAAGTATACAGTCTTAAAAGCCTTTAAATGAAATACAAATTCAAATGCAAATATAGAAGATCACTACATGGATTTGCCCTTCCAGCACTCCTCCTGCACAAACATATTGAAATACCATTGCCTAACCCAAGGTGGCAAGAGCCTTATCCTCCTCAAAGGGAACAGCAGCTCCTTCTCAACTGAAATCTTGAATCACAGTCCCTTCCTATGATTTCCCCACACATTGGGCTGAACTGAATAGTCCATAAGGGTTACATTAACACTGGAACAATAAAACAAGATATGAGCCACCCTTTCATGAAATCTGGCATCCTTTGTTTATTGACTGCTTCCTGCACTCTAGTTTAGCATTAGATTCATGGAAACACAATCTTGGAAACATCATCGAAATAAACTGCAATGTAGATGTGAGCAAAATTTCCACCCATTAACTGCTAGGTAAACATGTTAGGAGTATCTTCCACTGGATATCAAAATTCAAAAGTTAAAATGTCATTAATACCTGCCAAGACTTAAATGCTGCAGGACTCTGTTTTTAGAAGGAAGTAGAAGCCTTGTATATAATTTTAAGCTGTCCACAACAAAAAAGTGAAGGTGATATGATGTCAAAGATGTCTTCTATTTCCATGGATGCTGCCCAATGACTAAGAGACAAAAGCAGTTAGGAACTGGATGTGAAACTGCCTCATAAGAAACCAAACTACTGGTTTGTCTAGCCTCAGACTGTTTGTACCTAGTAGTTACTGCTCCCTGGGTATCAAGATGAGGATTCTTGTTTTTGTTTTCTATATTTGCTGCACAATATTCTTTTAACTGAAACTTTCCAGCTAGGTTGGAACTTTTATAAACAAAGCTTATTATTTATTTATTTAAAATATTTTTACCCCGCCTTTGTCCTGAAAAAGGACACAAGGTGGCTTACATAAGTGAAAGACAATATTTAAAGCTGAAAACAATGAGCATACAACTCATACAACATCATTAAAAGACAATATTAAAGCTAAAAACAGTAAGTATACAAATATTAAAATGAAAAAAAAAACCATTCTAAGAAATGGTAAACACAAGTAGTACTAAAAACCCAGTCAAATGCATAACAATCCATTTAAAAATCACACTCAGGTAGCCAATCACTGAGGGAAAGCTTGCCTTGTCTTTGCTTGTAGAAGGACAGCAAAGATGGGGCCAATCTGGCCTCCTGTGGGAGTGAGTTCCAAAATCTGACATAAGCAACAGAGAAGGTACTCTCCTGTGTCTCCATCAGATGCACCCGAGAAGGCGGTGGGACTAAGGGACCTTATGGATCATTGAGTCCAGCCCTTGTCAAGGAGGCACAGTGGGGAACTGAACTCCCAGTCTCTGGCTCTGCAGCCAGATAACTAAGCCGGCAGTTCTCCTGAGATAAGGATGTTCTTTGAATGCATCTAACTCAGCATCTATTCAGCTAAGTTTGTATACATAGAAATAGAAACCCGACAAGCCAAATCAAAAGCAGTATGGTGTGTGTACTGTGCTTGAATGCCGCCGCATCTCAGGTGTGTGACAGTTAATGATCCATGAAATGGCATTTACCCAGAACGAAACTCATCTTGGCGTGCTGCAGAAAAATTAAGGTTGTTGTAGTTTTCTTCTTTAAGCCTGTTGTGGTTCCAGATATTTATTACAGCCCACTGCTGTCTGATAGCACAGTTTTGCGATTTCTGGTGTGAAGCAAAAGCAAGAGAAACAAGGCCTTGCTACTACATAGCATGCATTGCACTGGGTGGAAAGCCCTGTTTTGTGGAATACTTTCCATAGTCTGTTTACACTAGATGGTATTGTTCTAAACAGGGAAGGATTCTTTAAAGCAGCATTTTGTTTTTCACACTGTAATTTCTTTCTCATTTTTACTTATTGCAGATTTCTGCCAGAATTTTAATAGATAAAGCAGTTTTGTCAATGTTAAAGCAGCCTTAATGCCCTGGCTGCCTACTACCTTTTGGATCAAATTCATGATGCTGGTTACAAAATCCTTAAACAGTTATTGAGACCTAAATAACTGAAGGAAGGCATATTCTAATAGTAGCATGCCTGTCTTTTCAGATCTTCTTCACTGAAGTACAACATATGACAAGAAAAGAGAGGGCTTTCCCAGTGGTGGTATGGATTCTGGACCAACCTCCCATAACCAAGTGAATCTTGTGCTTCCACTGCAATATTTCTCAGTGCCAAGACAAGACGATTCTTATTTTCCCAGACTTTTAAATTTGAGAAACATGCTGTTTCTTTACAATTTGGTTGCTGCTTCATGTTGACAATGTTCTGACATGACAATATATTCTTCTATTTTGTAATAGAAATTACTTGATTTTAAAATTATATATTTTTGCTGTACCCTGGAATCTGGATGAGGTATGATATTCTAAACCTCCTTTTATATTCAATAAACAAATACGAAAATGTAAAACACATCACTGAAAACAGCTGGGAAGTATACAGTAAGGTTGAAATTCAGTTTATAGTTGACTGAGAAGTAAACCCCTCTGAACAAGATGGGGCCAATTTCTGAATAAATATATAAAATTGAATATACAGAACTGCAAACACACACAGGAATTTTAATCTCTCCATACTCAATGATGTCTATGCAGTTTAACCGTGCATACAATGGTCTGCTACAGAAATCAGTACTACAGGCCAAAATACTGCTGCTTAAATTGCAACTAGAGTTGGTCGATGTTAATCTGTGGGGATTTGGGGAGTCAGCTCCTCCATAAATTCCACTGATTCAATGGCCTACTCTATTTGCGATTTAATATGGAAAAATGATAGGATTTCAGTCACTTCATGCTTCAGGATTTTGTAATAGTGGCACAATCACTCATAATTATTTGAACTGCCCAAATATCTCAGGATTGGGTAATGAAAAAGAGCTTAGGTAAAGTTGGCTAAACTGCTCAAATCCTAGACAGCCATGTGAGAGCCACCCATGGTGTGGTAGACCAATCTCCTGTAACCAAGTGAATCTGGTGCTTCCATTCCATTCTATCGCACTCTTGGATTAGCTGATTTATGCTGTAGGCCTTGCTGGGCCACAAAACTAATTCTGTGACCTTGGGTCACATACTCATTCTCAGCTTGATCCACCTCACAGAGTTGTAAAGAGAAAATGAGGAGAAAGAGAGGCACATATAGCCTTAAGCTGACCAGAGAGAAGTCGGGATATAAAAGCAATCAATAAGCACATAAACAGAGAAAGGTAGGATAAGCAGAATACCCAGCCAAGGATCCATGAAGGAATCAAAGGAAGCAGAAGTGCCCTAACAAAGGAGGGTTGGAAAAGTGGTTTAGCACAACATAAGCAAGAAAAATGCAAGAGGTGAAAGGTGGAGACAGTAAATTAAAATGGGAAGAAACTGGGCAAAGAAGTGATACACGGCCAGGACTTGCAAGGAAAAGGAAGGCTAAAGTTTACATCCTGTTTTGAAATGATGAGCCAAAATTTACGCAGCAGATTCCACTTTCCACGTGTATTATCTCTCAATTCTAATTCGAATTTCTGGAACATTTTGCATGCATATCCTAGTCCATTACTCTATCCACTACACCACATGGGTATAATGTGCAATTGCCTTCTTCAACCTCCTCTGGACCATATGGTTGGATTCAGTCTAAGTTATTGAAATCTAGTCCTTGCTGAAATCAGTGAGACTTAAATCATGACAAACATGTGCTATTTATTTAAGCAGTACCTAAGTTGAACTTTATTACTCTGAATCTATCCCACAGAGACGAAGACCCTCTTAAGTAATCATATACAAACCATCAAAACCCCATCAAATGATAGGACTAAATCCAGTTCTTAGTCTTGGTGAATCTAAACCAGTGGTTCCCAACCTTTGATCCCCAGATGTTCTTGGACTACAACTCCCAGAAGTCCTGCCAGCATAGCTAATGGCAAAGGCTTCTGGGAGTTTTAGTCCAAGAACATCTGGGAACCACTGATCTAGACCAACTGAATCAATGAGACTGTGTTAAATGAAGACTTAAGTAACTCTCATTGATTCAGTGGGTCTCCTCTAGTTGTGGGTACCCAGTGTGGTGTGGAGACCTGTATCTCAATCCCCAATCAGCTATGAAAACTCACTGGGGATGTAGAACTGGTAAAACTAATTCTTAAACACCTCAGGAAGAGAAAAAAGGAGGAAGAAGAGAGAGAACAGCTATGTAGCCTGCTCAGAATGGTCAATGCATGCTCTGACCGTAAGAGACAAAGCAGGTCACCAATTTATCATTTACACAGATAATAGTGTGCAATTTATCTGAGGAGTCTATTGCAATACTAAAACATTCCTCTGCTCTCAATACACTGGTATAAATTTGGATGAAGTAAGTGGTGAAAGCAACACAAACTCCAGCCTATATTCCGTCCACTAAGTTTTTAGTTCTATCACACACTGCACAGCAAGGACAATAGAAGTTCAAAAAAATTACTCTTGCCACCATAAATTTTCAAAACTACTTCTATGAGTAAGTGAAACTTATTGTCCTTTAGGTATAGTCATTAATCTACAGGCTGTCCCCAAATGTTAGATTTAGTATTTGAGCCTCTGAATTCACTAAGGGTTAAACAAAAAACCCTGTAAAACAAAAGAAAAAACAATTCACCTTGGCACAGAGCTTTTTTGCTACACTTCTACACTGGCTTTAGGTGGCAGCAGTGTTTCTACCTAAAAGATGAGAGTTTCATATAATAACACAGTACCAATTCAAATATTCCTTCCTTACTGAAATCAGCAGGATTGCTATCCAGTACACCTGCAAGAGAAAGGCCAGTCTTTAATCTGATTTAAATCTGATTTAAAATATCTTATCCAAATTGGTAGATTCTTAAGTCTAATATTTACAGATTAGTCTGCTTTAAAAAAATAAAGTCAACAAGATGCACCCACTTATCCAGTGTCTCTCAACAAACACTGAATGTTTAGCTGTTGATACAATGGAAAGCTTTTGTTTGTTTCTGTGGCTAAATTTTGTATAAATTTAGTGATAACCTTTAAACTGATATTCTACTAATAAGTGTGTACACATGTGCACACACATAATATATATGTGAGTAGATAACTTAATAGTAGAGAGTGATAAACAACATAACTCAAATCTTACTTTCCTTCTCCACTAAATTGCCTTTGTATCCACTTTGTGAATTCTTATCTCATAAACAGATAGCTAATCAGATAAAAGCCAGAGTCATCTGCTTGTCAGAGAGATACCTCTGCCACAAATAAGCTAAAACTGAAAGAATGCAGTCCAAGGCACTCTGTTGTTAATGTGGCACATATTCATACTGCGTTTGGCACTTCTTTTCAACACGAGTTACAATTCCCTCTGATCCTAGCATAATGAAGAAGAGCTGTCAGGAAATGGCAGAACTTACACTTTATGCGAGTGTTTTAGTTTTCAAACGGTGGGGCATGACCTTTCTATGTGCAAAACACCTACACAAGTGATGGACATGCAGGACCTCTTGCAGCAAACTTTTTCTCCATTCATATTCATGGGCTTTACTCCGGTAAGAGTGGACTTTTCAGGAAGCAAATGGAGGATGGTACTACTGAGTTCCCAAACTCTAGTCACTGCCTAGCCTGACAGGCCCCATTATTTTACCTTAGTTGTTTCACAAGGCTGTTATTTGATTCCCTATGTACCAGACCATCCAAGCAACAAAATACCAACCTCTCTTTTGGCATTAACATCAATTCCTTCCTCAAGCTAATTATCTTCCTCTTGCTGAAGTTACATACAAAGGGTGACTCTTGCAATAAATGCACATAAGCCTCAAGTTAGAAAGGCTCAAGTCTGGAATTTCCAAGGTGATCTTCTAAAGTGCATGGCCAGGTAGGGCAGTGTCAGATGATATCCAGTATATATAACTGTACAATAATGCTCCTTAAGACAAAGCCTAACTTCACATATATGTTTATGGAGCTAAAAAGGCTGAAATGCTAAAGTAAGTTGGAGTTAGTGTAAGCATGTTTGAATCAATGGAACGGTTGACTCACTAAATCCCCATTGATTCAACAGGTCTATTCTAGTGCTATCTGCCACACTAAGCAACAAGATTCTGGCCAATGAATCATGCAGATGGTAATCCTTTCTCATAATACTAGCATATGAGGCAATGCATAATTAATATTACAGACAAAATGCAATATTGTATTCATATTATCAAATTCATGCATTACCAATGTACAGATTGTATTTGCACAGGACATAGTGAAGCCAGCACAAGCAGGTGGTTTTAAGAAGTACAGAGATTCGTGGAGGTTATGCCTGTCATACATTTATGGAGATTACGCTTATCAACCCTTTTGACATCCTATAGCTAAGAATGAATCTGCCTATTTCTGAAACAGTGTTTGATTGATTTCCATATTTAGGTGACAAATCTCAAGGGATAGATTGGCAATGTTTAGATCCATTAAAGCAATTGTTCTCTCCTATTCTTATGAATTAGATTGAGAATTTTTCAGTCCCATCTCTTTTCAGCTCTAGTTTACAACTTGCCCACTTAAGTGTCATTCCACTATAATCATTTTCGCATCCCTGGTCTTGTTTTCATGGCTGCAAGCAATGGATGTAAAGTCATGCAAAGTACATCTTTAGCAGAATAGCAAACACAAAGAGCAGAAGCTGTAATAAAATAAAAAGTGAGTACAGAAAAGACAAAAATGCACACATTCCCAAAACCCACCACAGAATTAAGCACATTTCAATCAACTGTTTGAAGTAGGATAATCATAACTAACTATGCTGTACTGTGAAAATACAGTTGAAAGACAAGATTCATTGTCCACTGATGTGCATTAAATAGAAAGAGAAGGGAAACCATGACAATCCTCTATTGAACCCAATAAAAACAATTTCTTATCCAATAGTTGTGTAATGCTGCTGCCATCTTGGAAATATAAGCAATGAACCCATCTCATAATACATGTTTCACTGAGTTCCAGCTGCACTGCCACCAATGGTCATTAAATGCTCTAATAGCAGAAAAGCATTCTTTTGTCCGGCTGCTGAAATATCAAAACATGGCTTTCTTCAAACAAAGCCATGTTGTTCCATCTGGCTCTGTATGAGCTCGAGGACTACATTCTCTATGAAACTTAAGTTGAAACATGCAGTTCCAACAAAATAACTTATTTATAAATAAGCATACAGTAAGACCCCCATATCTGCTGGATCAATATCTGCTGATTCACTTATCACAGTCTGAAAATACTAAAAATATTAAATGAAAATACCTACAAATACAGATTTTCAGGATGTAATTGTCAGACGGCCCACTAGAGAGAATCAAACACTATGCCATTTCGCCTGGTCTCTTAGCAGCTTGAGGCAGCTTCCCTCGAGAGCAGTGTCATCATTGTAAAACTCAAGAGTTGGATTGGCTGACGAAGCAGGGCAAGGAGCGCTAACCTAAACCATACTGCCTCCTGGGAGAGGTTTTCTACTTCCCACCCTTCTTGCCTTCTGACTAGCCCTTTCCTCAACACTCCTGGGCAAAGAAGGAGTTGGATTCTTAATTGTCTTTGAAGAAAACCCATAAAGCCATTGAGATTGTGTGTGTGTGAGAGAGGAGAGAGACAAAGACAGCCATCTTCAGTCTTCAGCACAGAAATGAGAGACGATTTCAGTTTGGCTCTTACTCATAGAGGTCCCATCAATATACAAATTACAGGTACATGGGAGTCCTGGGTCCAACAGACTGTGTTAGCTATAACCCACACTTTTCACTATCTGCGGTGGGTTTTTTTGGAATTTATCCCCTGCGGATATGGGGGGCGTGCTGTACATAACTTCAAATCCCTCTACTGGGTTTTCTCAAAGGAAACCATGAAATTAACTGATTACAGGATTTGTTTGTTTTACTGTATAATATAAAACACAGTTACATGAATGTGCATGTAGTTCCCAGTAATTAACAAATACTTTTTTTTGAGAAAAGCATTTGTTTTGTAGTCAAAGGTAATGCAAGTTTAGCTTTCTTAACTTTAATTAATTGTGGAAAACAGTTTTTTGGGGGAAGGAAAAGCATCCCAGTGGAGTATATTGAACTAGATACAAACCACTTGCTTACTACATCAATAAATCCTAGAAGTCCTTCGACAATACTTTCGCAGCATAGGATTTGAAGGGAAGGCAGTGCAACCTCTTAATGCACTGCCTAATAAACCAACATTTTAATAGCTAATCCTTTGGGTTATAACTCATGGTACACATACTTAACCAGCAATAGGTCTAATGGGGATTATTTGTGACATCCATAGAAGAATGCATTGCTGTTACATATATTTTCCTTGTAAGAATGAGGAAACCCAGCATTATATCTTGAGAATGTCTCCCATGCTAATTGTCTCTCATATATATAAAAAAAGAGATGAACTATTCAAAAATCAGTCAACCGTTACTCTGAAGCATTATACCATTTGAGATTACTTTTAATCACCAGTCATCCACAGCAGCAGGCACTCAGCTCAATTTTATTGCCCCAGTCAGGTCATCAGAAAATACTTGCATTTAAACAAGACCAATAGTAAATGCTTTTGCCCAGACATTACATATTTGGGTGCAGCGCAACACTATTCTTTGGAGCTGCAATATCTAAAGCAAGGGTGGCCATGATGACATTCTACTCCTGACAGAATATGAACTAGAAGAATAATAATTAACACTGAGCTTGAATTTACAAACAGAGAGCCAAGAGAATTTGTAAAAGTGTCTGTGAGATTCTCCATGCACTGAAAAGCCTCACTGATGGGTATCAGGTGCAATGTTTCAGAAGACAGCTACTGTATACTCTGTTCCCTTGCCCATTTATGATTGCTGGAGCAGTCATTTCATTCATGTCAAAACAAAGAGTAAAGTGGTAACTATACCGGTGTTTAGACTGCTGTTTGGTTCACTGCAGGGACAGGCTGGTTCATTCCAAAAGATGGCGATCAGATGACATCCTTGCTGGAGTGAACCAGATTTCCTGAAGAGCAGAGCTATTTGCACCTTTCTGGGCCCTGCCAGGAGCTTCTACTTTTTGGTAAGGGTAGGCTTGCTCTGGTTTGTTTCATTTTTAGCACGTATGATCGCTGGAAAAGTGAGTCTTCTCCTGTCAATTTGCCAGTACCAAGAAGAGAGCCACTTCAGGATATTGGCAAATTTAACACTTCCTTGGCTCTGCGGAAGGACTGAGGAAGTGATTTTTCTTTAAAGTGTATTAGGGCAGCACATGTGCACTGCTTCACTTTAAAAATATAACAGAAATGGAAAACTGCCTCCCAAAAGTAGGAGGAGACTGGTGAGAGCAAAGATGGGGATTTCTGCATGTTTTTCTCTTACGAGAACTGTTCATTAAGATCAGTCCAAAACTATTCCAGAAGGTAGCCCTGTTAGTTTATTTCAGTGTCTTCTGTCGTTTTAAAGATTAAAAAGTTTTATTTGTCAAAGGATTTTGTAGATTGTAGCACTTTCTAACAGATTAATGTTGCAGTTGCAGTTCAATTATTCTTTCTTTCAGCAACTATCAACCTTATGAACAAAAGTAACTCTTCCATTTTCGTCTGAGAGCATGTATGTCACCGAATGTTGTAATCAGTAAACAGTGAAATGTTAAATAATCAGCCTTTTGTCATCAAGCTTCTCCCATTTAAATTGTATATATACTCTATTGACCCCAAGCCTGGATGCCCCAGTGATTTTTTCCACCTCAGCCACCTAAGCAAAGCTAAAAAGCAAAACATGCTTTTATATGGCCCCATAGCTCTTAAACCACTCTCTGGGTGGTTTACAATTTAATTATGAGGCTATACATTGCCCTCTCCAAAGCAAGTTGTGTACTCAGTTTACTGACCTCAGAAGGATGGAAGGCTGAGTCAACCTCAAACCGGCTACCTGGGATTGAACCTGGGTTGTGAGCAGAGTTTTGCTGCAGTATTGCAGTTTAACCACTGTGCCACAAGCCTTCTAAGCACCATATTATCCCACACCAGAGTTCCTAAGATTTTCTCAGATCATTCCAGTATATTTCTTCAATCTAAAATGTTAAGGCATGCTTGAATACAGCAAATTACAACATACATATCTGTACACAAGAATGAATGTTTAATATTAGCTTCCATTTAAGACCTTCCCAGTCATACTGAGGTATGTGAATCTCTCTTTGTGAGTCCTGTGGCAGCTGCCTGCTGCTCATGATAAATAGAGTGTATTTAGCATCTACAGAAGCAGACATTATGCAAGCCACCACTCAACATATTGAGGAGGTTTGCTATAGTATGTAAAATTCCAGCTTCTACTCAACACAAATTAAGTTGAATTACTAGTTTGCCATGAGCAGGCAGGAGCCACCTGTACAAAAGCGAAATTGTATATAGCATCCCATAAATATTCCAAATCCAGAGGGTGTTTGAAGTTTATCTCATGAGTCACAATAGTGTGCAGGATAGTGCTAGTGATGAGATATAATCTGTAGGTTATATAGAATCAAAATTGCTTAATACTCTTAATTTGCATAAATTATATTATAATTTTTTATTAGGTAGCAGCTGCATATCTGATTTCATTTTGCCCTTGTATTCTTGTATCAGAACATATTTGTAATCATAATAATCATTCATATAGCAATATTATTATGCTCTTCTCTGGCTTGTAAAATAGTTGGCCAAATTGCTTGTACATACCCAGTGGAATACGACAGTTGCATTGCTTGAACAACAACCACTTATTCTGAACAGCAAACGGTTTTCAGATTTCAGTGGAATTTCAATAACAGTTCCTGATATGGCATCCCGTGGTCTGCTGTTCAAAGCATCGCTAGATTTATGCAAGTTTTTTCAAAGTAAGTCTGCACCAGCTAGGTGTGGCAAAATATTTCTATGCTTTTTGACCAAAACTGAAATTGTATTTTGGCTGGTGCAGATGAATATTCTCTACCTGATTTACAAGAATATGTCAAGTGTGTACATTATGTGCATGTTGATAAGAACCCAGCATAATGAGAACTTTGAAGAGAGCATGATCATCAGTGGTCTTGCAAGAATGATATGAAATAACCAGCTTGTGCCTTGAAATGGGAACAAAAACAAACAAACAAAAAACAATTGAGAAAGCTGCATTTGTGAAAATTGTCCTGATCCTACATTACCAGTTCAGGAATAATTAGTTTTACACATACAGTAAAAGAGAAAGTACAACCTCTTTGAATTCTATGGTTTTATATATCAAAAAAACACAGTAACAATCATCTCGTCCTTAGTAGGTCTGAAAATTAGGTAAATACAACCTTAGAACTGCAACACATGACATATTACACCAGAGATGGAGAACCTATGGCACGCGTGCCACAGCTGGCATGCAGAGCCCTTTCTGTGGACACGCGAGCCATATGTCGCTGGATCACTACCCTGGCAGCCAAACCTGAGGAGGTGGCTGCAGCCGCGGTGCTAGTGCCCCGACAGGCGGCGGGCCAGGATCCGGAGCAGCTGGTGCTGGCAGCGGCGGGCCGGCTGAGCTATAGGTAGTGGCGGAGTTGGGCATGACTGGAAGCGGATCCAGAGTGGGGTTTGGAGGCACCTCCATGCCCGGGATTCACGCTTCCGCCGCCATTTGGGTTGTGTTTTTTTTTTAGTTTGGGCACTCAGGCTCAAAAAGGTTCACCATCACTGTATTACACTATGTCATGATTTATTTTACAGATAATTTTCCTGTTGCATGAGCCAGTTTTAGCCAAGCTTTAGCTGTCAGACAGATGACCTCACATTTGACTCTAGAATACTTTTGTATACAGAGGAGTTCATGGTGGACTCAATGGCTGCAAGGTACCCAGGTTCTGTGGCTGCAAAACAAGCCCAAATCATCACCCCTCCAGTACTGTGCTTGACAGTTGGTATGATGTGTTTGTGTTGATATGCTGTGCTTGGTTTTCACCAAATGTGTCACTATGCACTATGGCCAAACATCTCCACTTTGGTCTTGTCTGTCCAAAGGACATTGCTCCAGAAGTCTTGTGGATTGTCCAGATGCATCTTGGCAAACCGAAGCTGTGCTGGCATGTTCTTTTTAGAGAAAAGAGGCTTTCTCCTGGCAAACCTGCCAAACAAACCATACTTGTTCAGGCTTTTTCTAAGTGTACTGTCATGAACTTTGATCTTTAACATGCTAACCAATGCCTGTAGAGTCTGAGAAGTAACTCTTGATTTTTTTTTGCAGTTTCTCTAAGCATTGCACAGTCTGACCTTGGGGTGAATTTGTTTGGATGTCCACTCCTGGGAAGATTGGCAACTGTCTTGAATGTTTTCCATTTGTGAATAATCTTCGTCACTGTAGAATGATGGACTTTAAATTGTTTGGAAATGGCCTTATAACCCTTCCCAGATTGATGGGCAGCAACTATTGATTCTCTATCATCATTGCTGATGTGTTTCCTCCTTGGCGTTGTGTTAACACACACCTGAATGCTCCAGACGAGCAAACTGATAAAACTTTGGCTTTTATAAATGTGGTCACACTTGCTGATGTTCAGTTACTCAAGGGAATTTGGATAGCAGCACCTGGCTGCTACGTAGCATCTTAAATCCTATGGAAGCAGTACACACATGACTTTTCTATTTTGGCTTAATTTTTGTTAAATAAATCATGACATGGTGTAATATGCCATGCGTTGCTGTTCATCTGAGGTGTATTTACTTAATTTTCAGACCTGCTAAGGACCAGATAGTTTTTATTATGTCCTGATACACAAAACCATAGTTTTTATTATGTCCTGATACACAAAACCATAGAATTCAAAGAAGATGTACTTTCTTTCTTTTTCATGACTGTAACTATGGTAGACAACAGCACTTAGGTTTTTTTTTTTGTCTCTGTGTGTGTGTGTGTTAACATAATGGCTTTAGCTTGCTACTAAGGTGGACCATGGTTGCATAAGAGACCACATGCTTTTGCATACATAACACACCAGTTTCAACCCAGACTCAATCCTCTGTTTCAAACTTCAGATTGCTATATCTAGTTGGAATGTATAGTACTAGGATAGATGGAGCAATGGTCCAAAGCAGACTTCCCCAAACTGACACATACAGCCCAGATGTGTTGTACTACAACTCATCATGGCCTACGCTAGCTGGGTAGGATGAGATTACTGTCCAACACATCTGGAGAGCCCTGGGTCACCCTCTTGCAATTACTTGTCTTTACATCAACAAGCAAAAGACCTGAAACAGAAACTTATAATTAGGCTTTAGTAGCTGTCAGCAGAAGATTCTCCTTAGACAGAAACTGATCAGTATTCAGCTGCTACAGAAGAAGATAAAGGTGTACAGTTCTTCTCCCATCTGTCAAGAATTCAGAAGAGGAACACAGAATAGCATAGCTGCCAAAAACCCTCTGCTTGACTTTAGAGGGCAAAGACGAATGAGGTACAGTGTCCAGCAGGGAGGAATGAAAATAAGATGAGAGGCAAGCATTTGACACCACTAACAACAATCTAGAGGGAAACAAATATTATTTCCTTATTATTTCCATTACCTTCACTACAGAAAACTAGCTGTAATTTTTCTGCAGAAGATAGCAACGGTGTTACACCCATTTTCATCTGCTAACTCACAAACCAAAAGAGTAAGTGGAGTTTATGTACTGACAATGGTCTCAGAAGAATATGTTCAAACTGAAGCTCAATTTCTCTACCATACTAGCCATTTCCAGTCATGACCTGAACAAACAAAGCATTAATATATTATGGTAACTTAGGTTAGAAAGATGATAGGATGGATACAAAGATATAAATTTAACCCAAAAAGTTAAGCTCAACATCCATTTTGGCAACTTTAAGGAGTTTAAAGTCTGGAGTCTGTGGTCTGAATATTTGGTTTTAGTTTGTCATGAGACAAATCCCAGACACTACATACACTTCAGAGAATGGCTTTGAATCCATTGAAGTTACCATAGACTAGAGATGGGTACTTTGTGCTTCATATGGCTTCGTTCGATGTTCAATGTGCTGAGTTCCATCTCCCTCCCCCCAGGCTGGCTGGTCCACTTACTGGGCTCCGCACGCTACTGGGGTCCTTCTTTGGCAGTGGCCCTCCAATCCACACAGGAGCTCAGCCAGCCTTTCCCCACCACCTCAGGCAGCCAACCACTTTGGTGAGAAGGCAGGATGGGAACTCTCCCTACACAGCCAATGAATGGTTGGCTGCCTGAGGAGGTGAACAAATAATGTTCACCCCAAATTTGCAAATAAATAATAATAACTGTGTGCAGTCAAATCAATTATGACTTATGGCAACCCTTTCAGGGTTTTCTAAGTAGAAAGTACTCAGAAGTGGTTTACCATTTCCTTCTTCTGAGGGCACCCTGGGACTGTGCAGTTTACCTCAAGGCCACACAAAGCTGACTAATTGGGATGTATAGCAGGGAACTGAACTCCCAACCTCTGGCTCTGCAGACAGATACCTAATTCACAGAGCCAGCCACAATTTGCAAAAGGAAGCCTTTAATCATCAGTGATCTGCTTCTCTGTATGATGTCATTTCCATTATACAAGTGGAATCTGCCGAAAAGGATTTCAGCTAAAAAGTGACATTCTCCCTCAGAGCTGTCCTGTGTTCTATGAACCTCACCCTGGGATTCTCTGGTGCCCAGTGCCCATTACTTCAAGTTATCACCCAAGTCCTCAGTTAGCATTCCCCTGGTATACAAGAGCACTACAATGACAGAAAGGAGTCCTTCACACTTGTATTTATACTGAAGTTATACTAGGATGTCTTCATGCAGTATAGTACATGGACTATATGGAGTAAGAATAACAGATTGAAGTTAAACAACAGTACTGTTTTTCAGATTACCAAAATCAAGGATTTCACTATTGGACTGGTTTGTAATGCAAAATTATGGTTTTTTGTTTTGGAAGGAAAGACGAATAAGCCTTGAGTTAATATGCACCTCCCTCACTTCTTCATGTCAACATGGAGATCAAAAACTTTTGTTTTCAGCTTAGAAATAACCACAGCTCCCTATAGTGTCTGACTTGAGGAGGGGAATCTGATTAATAAGCACTATGATTAGTCAAAACAAAAGAAAATCAAACAATAACATGATGCCCCTGTTTAAGTCATTACCATTACAAAAAACAACTGCAGTTTTCCAGGTTTGGACATCATCAAGAACCATGATAAGTTCTGAATGAGAACTGAATTACACACTGCTGGGGCTCAAAATGAGGATAATCAGATTTGAATGGAATGTTTTTTTACTACTTTGTGGCAAAAAGAGAAAGGAGGACTCAAGTCTGCAGTCTGTGCACACCTAACCCCACAATACTAAATAATGGCTTAGCCTTACATTCGAACAGTGTCTCATTATAGTGTCACCTGCACTATAAAGAAATGGTAAAAATAGCTTCTCATAAAGCTGTGTTGTGCAGTTCCATACTATGCTGCAAGTGTGGGAAGCAGCACTTGCAAAAAAGGTGCATAGTGTTGTACAATACCTGTATCACCCCAGCTGATATCATTCCTACACCTCTTAGTTGTATGAGTTAGCAGGAATTAGCAATCTCACCTGACTTGCAGGTGTCCTGAATCAATATGCCTGACACCTTCCATCTGGAGGAATTTTAAAGAAAAATAACGTATTTAAAGTAGAGATGGGGGTATTCGTATACGAATACCCCCGCACAGGTGGACATAACAAGGGTCTGGCCCCCTGGAGCTGGACCGTCCACTCACCTGTCCGCTGCTGCAACCAGCTCCGTGCTCCCTTCCAATCACTTTGGAGCTCGCGGTTGACTAGCCACTCCTGGCAGAAGGAGGGAAGACGAGCCTCCCTGCTAGGCTGACTAGTGGCTAGTCGACCGCGAGCTTTGGAGCGATTGGAAGGGAGCGTGGAGCTGGCTGCAGCAGTGGACGGGTGAGTGGACAGTCTGGCCCCAGGGGGCCAGACCCTCGTTATATCCACCTGTGCGGGGGTATTCATACGAATACCCCCATCTCTAATTTCAAGTCAACAACTTCACAGTTATGGGCTTTGGAAAGATCTTTTTAATAAACAACATTCTCAGCAAATATTAAAAGTGAGGGGCTGTCCAAACACACCAATCCAGAAACAGTGTATCAAAATCAGCAGAACTATTCTGTTCATTCATTGCAATTTCAACCCAAGTTCATCAACAGCCATAGCCACTTTCTATTGCTTTAAAACCTTCAGAGCTGTGCACACATGAACATAAAACCATGCTGTTGTACCTGAAACCAGGCAACCTGGAGAAAAATACCCAGATTTCTTATCCAGGCGGCTTGAGACAATATTTTAATTGTGCAAGGCAAAGAATTAATAACTTTTTGTTGCTTTATTGCTTTGCAAACCGATATAGAACTTACTTTTTACCCTATCAATCTAGAATTGCAGAAATGTGTGGTCTTATTTTACACCGGTTTAACAGTTCTGATCTTTTCCAACAAATCCTAGAAATCATAGTTTGACAAGACCTTGAGCATCCTTAAAAAATCATGAGGTCTGAAAATATACTTATCAAACATACAGTGGAATTTTATGTATGAAATAAGTCCCACTGAGTAATATGAAAGTTACTGCCAGGTAAGGGTGTAATCAGATTAATTTCTCCAACTGAAATTTTACACACTTGCTTACAAGCAATTTCCACTGAACTCAGTAGGGCTTGATTCTAAGTAGATACGCACAGAACTGCATTTTCTACTGCTCTTAGCATCCCTGGGTAATAACTGTACAATCTTGTTTCACTGTGAGTTGAAAATAATTTCTATAACCTTCAAAGGTGGCATGGACTAGATGAACCACAGGCTTTCCTGATAGTTTTTTTTTTTTAAAAAAAATAAACCCTTTGATTTGTCTTATAGCTGAGAATTGAAGCAACCAGGAGATCTTCTGATGAGCATGATAGCCACACACAGGTTCCCTCCACACTTCAGCAGCTGCTCATTAAACTACAGTGAATATTTATGATATTTCCACTAAAAACTCATTTTAGTTTTATATCTGTTTAACAGTTACAATTGTTTCCAATGAATCCTAGGCATGATCACTGAAGCTACCAGAAAAGGAAGCAGCCGCAGCCAATTCTCGTTGCTTCAGTTGTGATTAGATCTGACTCCGTAACCTTCTAAAATATGACTGCCTTTGTGTCATCAGATGTGAAGAGCTTTGGGAATGGAAACCCAAGACAGTCTAAGCATCTCTCACAATAAATATTATTCAGATTTCAAAATATTTCGATCAACAGGGGGACATTTCAGAGACAGGGGAACCAGATAATCCAAGGAGGAAGGCTGAGGAAATGTGAGGCAAGACAAAAGGCCCAGGAATATCCTTAAGGCATAAGCATGGCAGAATATTTATCTTTTTTAAGCTGTATTGGGGGATAGTTGCCCTTACAAAAGAAATGTAAACAAATAGATATTATCTGATTTTTTAAAAAATTCTATTGTAAAGGTCACTATTCATTAGAGATATGTGCAAATCTGAAAATGGTGATTCGTTTTGAATCATGATTTGTCAAGGTTGATGAATCACAAATTATGCATTTTTCCTGATGACTCGACAAATCAATTTGTCAATTTGTTTTCTATTTAAAACCCTATAAATGTCCTTCCAAGCACCTAGAGACACCAGGTTCACAGTGAAGCTTCCCCTGACTCTTCTCTACAATCCCTCCAAGTTTGGTGAAGTTTGGGTTTCAGCTGTCTGAGTTATACATCCACAAGGAGGCCCTCCCAGGAAAGTTCCCCCCATGTACCTAGAGACACCAAAATCACCTAGAAGCTTCCCCTGGCTCTCCTCTCCAACCTTCCAAGTTTGGTGAAGATTGGGTTTCAGATATGTAAGTTATATACCCACAAAGTGGTTTCCCCCAGGAAAGTGCTCTTTAGCAGCTGGCTTGAAGAAACCAAATCCTCACCAAACTTGGAGGGATTGTAGAAGAGAGTCAGTAGAAACTTCTCTGTGATTTTGGTTTCTCTAGGTACTTGGGGAAAAACTTTTGGGGGGGTGGCTTGGACATCTGAAACTCAATCTTCACCAAGCTTGGAGGGATTGTAGAGAAGAGTCAGATGAAGCTTTCCTGCAATTTTGGTGTCTCAAGGTGCCAGAGGGCATTGTATAGTCCAATGAATCAAAAATTGCTAAAAATTCATTGATTCGTTTTCGTCAGAGGCATTGATTCGTATGAATACAAATTGACAAATTTGCAATTTTTTAACAAATTTGGTGATTCATATTTTAATTCATGTCCATCTCTACTATTCACCCATTTCAGCATTACAATTCCCAGAAACAATTTTGAAAAAAGGAGGAATGCCTGTTGAACCATTTAGTCTGTTGTCTATGTAGTGTTCTGATTTCTTAAAAGATTTAACTGATTGCCAAAAAAGACAAGCAGTGTTTTGGCACCCTGAAATAAAACAAATTTTTACAAATGTTATTAATATTATACTTTAATAGAATTATATTTTTAATTACATTTTTACTATTGAAATCTTTAGAGCTATCACACAGACACACTCAATTCTGTATGCTGCCTTTGGTGCCTGAATTAGGAAACATGTAAGATATAAATGAAATATTTTTTTGCCACCATAAATTATCTTTAATTTGTCTTTAAGGGACCATAAGGCCCTTTCTTGTTTTTGCTACACCGATCCAAGGGAACTACTCTCTAATTGCCCTGCTTCATAATGCCAGATGAACAAGTACTGTTGTGCAAAAGGAAAGTTAAAAGTAGTTCAAGTACTGAAAATCCTGCCCAGAGGCAAGTTGCAGGCATATTAGGTCTGGCTACATAGACTTGAAACCAATTATAACTTTTTTCCCTACACCAAAAAGAGCCTATAAAACAAACAAACAAACAAAACCCTAGAAGTAGCATAATACAATTCATTGAGTTGGCTGTTTTCTCTAATCAGCAGGGTACAAATAAAACATTCTCTTACCAATGACTCTGCAGTACAATGAAAGGAACAAGCAGTAAAAGGAAACAAATCAATAAGCATAAACAAAGAGCATAAAAAAGAGGCACTGAAACAAATATATTAACCTATGATGATTTAGTCACTCATTTGTCTAAATGTTCCAAACATTTGTTATTGCCACTGAACTTTCAGAGAGTCACCAACAATTATCTTAAAAGGAAGTAATTATATCTAAGAAGCTGCCAACAGCTATAATCTGGCCTCTCTATGGCTCCACATTATAATTTATCTACACATATACTATATTCATTTGAAATGATAATTATTACATCAAGAATTGAGCTGAAATACTTTGAACATATGAACTAAACAATTATATCAGTTGAAAAGACAAGATAGGAAACATAATATTGGCTAGCACTGTGTACACCGGCATTCCCCAACCTCTTACTCTCCAAATGTGATAAAATATAACTTCGATCATTTCCAGTCAGCAATGGCCTTGGATTAAATCAATATTTTCATTAAGTCGCATACAAACAGAAGACCTTAATGGATATGTCATTATTTATTTATTTGTTTATTTATTTGTTTATTTATTTATTTATTTATTTATTGTGCTGCCTTTCTCCCCAAAAGGACCCAAGGCTGCCACTTTAAGGCTATATTTAAAAAATCAAAACTGACAAGCAAAGTTAAGCCAGATTTCCACCACAAAAGGCCTAGTGGAATGAAAAACAGACATTATACCAAAACTTTTAATCATGTCACTTATACTGTTTCTATTCTCTGCATTAATTACTCTTTGCTTGAATCTTCCTTGTATAGGCCAGTCAGCAACTTATCAACCTAATGTGTTATTAATCACTATCATGGTTCCCAGAAGAATCTTTGAGTTTGTTAAATTTACTCACAAACATGATGTATCCCCAAATTTTCTTAGCATTTTAGAAAATACTGTAGACCCTTCAATGGATTTGAAGAATGGATAGTTCTTCAAATGTTATCGCAAAAATCCCTTTCAAGCATTTCTGGTTCTTCACGAGAATTCCCTTAAAATTAGGGTCTGCTCTAGTCATTGAGGCCAATGACTCCATGATACAGGCAAACAGGATTGGACATTCTTGCTTTTTGCCCTCTATATTTCAGTTGTTGATGAGTCCAATTTATTTGTCTTAACTACTATGTTGTGATTAGAATAAAGAGTTCTCAAAATGTAGATAAAAGAATTCCCCATTCCCATTCTTTCACACACTCCAGAAAGAAATCCCCATTCAATTTTATCTAATGCCTTCCTTTTGTCAGAATATTGGTATTAATACTACCCTGATTACAGACACTGACTAGTCTCCTTATTGGATCAGTAATGTGACAGCCTCTCAAAAAATCAAACTGATCACTCTTTATATAATAATCTCTTAATAAATTCAATATTGTAGTATGCTTATAAAGAGCCTGCCATCTTGGTTGAGCAGAACAATTGGCTGGTATCCATCAGGTTCATTTGAGTCCCTATCTTTTTTTACGTATAAAGATTAATCTCACTGTATGGCATGTGTCAAGTACTGGATTGCCCATCAGAATAAAACTGAATAAAGAGAGAAAATAAATATTTTCTCTTTCCACACATAAAACTGTGGAAAAAGAAAATATTGGCTTGGTTTCTGCATCCATACACAGAAAAAGCCAACTTGTCACAATGACACATTTCAGTTAGATTACTGGAAGGCTCTCTGCATAGGGACTACTTTTGAACATGGTTAAGCAACTGCAACAGATTCAGAATACAGCAAGTAGAATGCTTCTCACTCTGTTCTAAGAATGGAATGAGAGGAGGGCAATCTTGTTCAGAGATACGGTCAAATTACTTTTTGCTTTGAAAGTTGCCTTTATTTTACCTCATACCTTTGATGTATTTCCATTTTTTATTATTGCAAGGCAGACTACATCAGGTCAGTGTTCCAGCAATTTAAATACTGTACACCCTTTCTTAAGACAACATACTTTCTCCCATGGCTACTACAATCTGCCTCACTTCCAGCTTTCTATTTTCCCACTTCTCTCTGACATCCAGCTACCTTACCATTCCATGACTACAGACCATCCTCACCTCTTGATAGGCTGAGCTGGCAATTTCCTACATTGTTGTTTTTTGTTGTTGTTGTTGTCGTTGTTGTCAGTCTCATGAGTTTTACTCAATATATTTGAGGTCTTTCTTTGTTCAGTGGAGCTTATGTTTACATAAATGTGCATGAGATTTTCCTTCTTCAGAGTAAAAAGCTCTGGGATGAATTGCTTGTTCAAGAACAGAATACCTAGGTGGACAACTGTAATGGGTGTTTAAAGGGTGGTGGGGACACACATCTTCTCTAGGATGGACTAGAGCCCATATAAAACAATTTCCTCCAGTGCTATCCTTGTCAGTTTGTCTAGGATATCTTAATTCATACTATGAAAAGCCACTATCTGACCCCATTAAAGCCAAGAGGGGATACACTTCTCTTGTCTAGTTCTTGGCAAAGTGCAACCACTAAGGCAATCAAACTCAGACAGCTCTACAAGACAGATCTCTGAAATAGATCTGGATGACCTGTATCATCCAGAAATCTGGGGATGAGATGTCAACTCAGTCTTCCACATGAATCTTCACATGCATACTATTCTAAATTGATGAGTATACTGGCACATACGCATGCACATACACCAGTTCTGTGAATGAGGATGTATAAGATAGAAATGAAAGAGTTGATAACATCCTCTAAGGTCTATGCAGTTTTAGACCAGGACAGCTGGAGGTCCATATTCTCTCATATGACTCTGCAGCCTAGTGAGATTCTTCAACATCTCACAAGATCCCGATTAATATGTTTGGTTGGGGTCAAAGACAAACTCTTTTTACCCACCGCACAAAGAGTTTGGAACTCCTTTCTACTGAACTTTTATGAAAAGGCCTTTTTTCTTGGAAAGTATTCTGTAGAAAGGAATTGTTTTTAACTGTGTCTGGATTTTGAATCATTTTTATTCATGCTTTATCTGTTATTCCCTGTTATTGTTTTAGTATTAGATTGTAAGGAATGTTTTAAATTGTTAATGCATAGTTCAAACTTATTGCCAGGTGCTTTCAGTGCAAAATATTTTAAAGAACCAAATTAATATGCTCATCAAGGAGCTTTAACCAAGCATGGCTTCCTATAAAACAAAAATAATGATAAAGTTTCCAAACACCTCTTTGTTTCCAACATATGTACGCATCTTTTTAAGAGTGCATCTAAATGAAGTGTGAAGAAGCTCTGATGTACAGAGTGACTTTAAACTGGTGCAGTGACGAACCAGTATAACAGGATATAACACCTGAATAATATTCTTGCTGTGCCAGCAAAACATCATGCTCTAAAATGCACCACTAATACGTTTCATCTTTAGTGTTTACTTCCTGGTGCAGCAAATGCTGGAATCAGATTCTTCTGATGTTGATGACTCAGCTTAGATATAATATTGCCCAGTCACAAAATCATGATTTGGCAATCATCGGTATCCCCAGCGCAGCTGCTGCTCCTCCTCATTCTTTTTCCTCACAAAATTGTTCCCTCCCACTTCCCATTTGGGACATTGTTATGGTTAGTATTATACCTGCAACAATACTTCCACTAAGGATAGCACCAAAAATGATTTGAAAACAAGGTCAGAAGCAAGTTTATGAACTGTGACTTGGTGCTTTAATTTGAAGTAACTCCAGTTTAGATAATTACAACTATCTCCCAAACTGGAAGGCAAAGGATACCTTTACAACAGTGGTACCCAACCTTAGGTCCTCAGATGTTCTTGGTCTAAAACACTCTGAAATCCTGGCCAGCACAGCTAGTCATGATGGCTTCTGAGAGTTTTAGTCCAAGAACACCTGGTTAGGAACCACTGCTCTGTAAAGTAAGAAATGAGAAAGGAAGCCAGCAGGAAGTTCTCAGTCCTTAAACCATGACTTGGAAAAAAAAAGTATTATATCTGTAGCAAGCGATGAGAACAAACTGGTCAAAGTATTTTGCTTCAACCGAGTTATGAGCTGGGTGTTAAAACTGTTTGTTGTGGTGCTTTAAAGCTCAATGGTGTACACTGTATGAAAGATAGCAACTGATTTCTTGAATAATCAGCCAATTAATGAATTAACCCAATGGCTTCTATGATTTCTCTGACCTGAGCTGTTTGGAAACCACACACACACACAAATAAAAATAAATCTAGCCTAGCCTCACCTTAGAAAACTCAAAACAACAACAACAACAAATCCTGTATGGTTTGTTGGACAATTCCCTCATCCATACACTACATTCAACTAAACTGAAACAAAAATATATGTCGAATACATGTCTCCTGTCTACATCTTAAATGGAACTTGGAACAGAACGAGAGATTTTCAGGCTCTGAGGAATGCATCTAAGGAACGTTGGCAGCACCATTCTTGATTTATCCTTTTCTAATGTTGCATTCTCCTCTGCAGGGGTATTGCAAAATCACTGCTTCACTGTAAGTTGTGTAACATAATATAGCTGGAAGTATGGCAAAATAAATGGGTACATTTGAGGTCAGTGTGTTTTCCACACCTGTATAGCTGCATAAATCACAAGTTTCAAAAACAAAAATAATCAGATAATTTTTAAAAAAGTATTCATGTTATTTGCTGATGTGTATTAATGCACTATAAAGCTCATTTCCCATAGTTGATAGAAGTTCATTTCTAACACACAGCAGATGATATACATTGCTGCACACTAATCCAGATCATCCAAAAAGTCAAGTAGATGTTAAAGATGGTAATTACAAATAAACATCCATTCACATAATATGCCAATATCAATAGCACCTTTGTTGAATATAAAGTATGAAACTCTAGAAATTAAGTTAGGTGCAGTCCATATTTAGCAATAAACTCCGTTAAACACACTTTTCTCACACCTGCAAGAAAACATAAAGTAACAGAAAAATATTTGAAAAAAGCCCAACACTTAAGAAGACAAAATGGAATCTAAGCTAACATAAATCATGTCAGGTTTATTGAACTGCAACAACAGAATCTATATGCTAACATTACCTGTTTCTCCTAGGATCTGATGCCTGTACAAAGACAAAACAAATAGAAGCTATCCTATGATTTATATAAGGCCAAACAAAAGAGAATAAATAAAACCATTCAAGTACTCCTAATGAAATAACACAGCAAGAAAAGCAACCACTGTACCTTGGTGGTCTAGCAAAAGGAGCGAAAAAAGAGTCAGTTTATTCCACATGCTTCTACTGTATCATTACTGCCTGTGCTAGTTCATCTATAGATACAGGGTTTTAGGCCCCTTGTTCATTGCTCCAATCTCCCAAAAGCTCCAGGTACTGCAGCTTCAAAAAGTAAACTCTGCAGCAGAATGAAAAACAGAAATAAAGTGAAGTGATTGTGTCTTAGATCTTTATGCCTGACCTCACATAAATATTCATTTGCCCAGTAGCTGAGAGGCTTTAGTACAGTATTGTTTGGGGGAAAGCACACACATATGTGCTCCAAGCAGAATTCCTTTTATTTTCTTCTCTCTCTCCGACCTCCGAAACACTCAAAAATTGTGTTTAATAAATAGTCAAATTGGTTCTTAGGCGGAAGTTCCACAGAACTAGTTACTCCATTTTTTTTTCATAAAGATCCTTAATTAGGTTAGAACATCTCACACATCAGTGCTCTGGAAGCCTCTGTCAACCCAGCAAATGCAATCACACGGAAACCAGTGTCCTCCAGCTATCAGACAATTGATTTTTGCAGGATTCTGCTCATGTGTAGCTCAGGGGACATGCAATATGTCCATTCATTTGTCAGTCAGTTCACCCATGCTTCATTAGGAGAGAACATTTTTTCTTCAATACTCTCCTGTACCAAAATATTTTGTTCTTGTCCCTTGCAAAGAAAACCTTTGAAAAGATGTACCAGGAAACTAAAGACAACTGCATATGAATGCCATGATTCAGCCAAAATTAAACCCCTTATATCCTTTCATTTGAATGGAAGTGTTACCATATGCTAAAATAGCCTCCACTGAAATAAATAGGACTAGCGTCATCTGTAGTGTACCCAAAGTATACAACTCTGGGATAAAAGCATAACGGAAAGTATGTGTTGAATATAGTTTGTGGAGGTACAGTTAAATTATACACATTTCCCCCTCAGGATTTCACCAAGTGTGACATCATTTCTCACCAATGGATTATTAAAATTGATTAGAACTGCACCATGTTTTCAAAAGACAGCAAGAAAAAAAAGCCCATATATTTGAAAGAACAGAAAAAGAAACAAATGGCATAGCCTGCTTTGTTAGAAGCTGTGCATACATAATCTTTGTGTTCAGAGAACTACACTTGCCATTTTCAAATGTATTAGAAGTTCCACACAAAATTTATGATTAGTCAAAATGCTGTATCCAACAAAACATTTGATGCCCTGAAGTAAAACACTGTACAGTACCATGAAATATAATGTCCAAAATCATATAAGAGAACTGGATGCAAAGGCATGTACTTTGATAAAAGTAACCCAGAGCTTTAAACATGCAACGTCAATTCCACTTGTGAAATCCATGCTCACTGCCTGTAACCACTGAGGAGACTACAAGCACAGCTTGTAGAAATCCTTCCTCCTATACTTCCAATATAGAGTACAAAAATTCACACTTATGCGGCATAAATCATCTCGCATAAAATATCTTGAAAAGAGGAGCACATACTTGGTGAATTCTAAACCTTTCCTTATTCAACAAGGTGGCAAGGTCATGTAAAACTTAAAAGAATCTCTCCAATTCCACTTGACGGCTGCCCCGCAGGTTCCCTTTTGAAAGGAGCTTATGAGATGCAAGTTGATGTTTCAGTGTACAGCAGCATGTTAGATATTAATATGAGGAAGCTTAGGATTCTTTAAGCTGCATGTTTCATAGATGTGCAATAGCAAAATCTTCTGGAACATATTTCAGTTCCTTAAAGGCAACATTGTTTGAACTTCTTGTTTAACAACACACAATCATCCTTAAAGGGAAAAGCATCTGTGCGAAGTGGAATCCTAAATAATGTCTTTCCCCCCCTAAAAATGTGGAATTGGAACATAGAAGAAAAAAGGATTTTACTATAACACAGTGTTTCTGGTGTTGTAGAGCTGCAGTCCACTAAAGCTGGATTTAGAGATACAGAAATAAATTATACATATTTCTGCCCTCAACTTCAAATATATTCAGTGTTTTGGGAAACTCAGATGTTGCTAATAGGGTATTCAGATGCATCCTTTAAGGAAAAAAAAACAGTCATGCTTGCAACCCCCCTATCTTTTTTCAAGTAAGAATGTACATGGAATAATGCATATACACAGCAGCATAGTGCCTGTTGGTATGTTATGTGCAATCAAGTAGATCAGACAGTAACTTGACTTGGCACCAATGTATGGATGCATGGAGACATATCCACAGGATGTATGCATTACGAGATGATAAGAGACATTTACAACCCAGAATATAAGAGCAGGGCAGCCTCAAGTGACATCACCAAATCAACTGCAGTGTCAAGCCACTCCAATATATCATCCTGCACACCACTGCTTTCACAATCTCCTTTCTGTTCTAGCCATTAAAAAGCACTTGTGATTGCAAATACGAGGGGTCTTTCCAAACACAGACAAGGCATGGCATACCCCGTTGGCACACAGCAGAGACAGTAGATGTTGGAAAATTAATCAAGACATTCATATGTTTTAACAACTACAAAATGCATCACCATAGAAACCAGAAAGCAAGAAACTAGTAATACCACTAAAGTAAATGCCATCTCCAGTTCATCCCTACAAGGCAGCCTAAGGGATTTCAGCTCAGATAGAAATTAACTAGGGTTCAGTACATCCAGGCAATCACTGCATCCAAGACATGGGGGAAATAAAGAAAGAAGCTTTCTTCAGGAATGTGATTGTTCATTCCCATCTTAATTTCACAGCCATTTGATCACAATTTTAGACAAACCACATCTTTACTTACAGGCATTTGTTACAGCGAAGCTGTTTGCTGTTTCAATGTTGTCTACGTGAGGAACCAAAGTAAAAGGTGCTTCAGATGCATTGGGACTGGTGTTGTGAAGAAAAATTGCTAGCCGAAAAGCAGTATATTCCTGATCTGTGTTTCTGATGAAGAGGCCACCTACCAATAAATAAATGATAGCAGAAGAGAGAAAAGTGTCACAATTAATTATTTCTGTGCCAGCCACTGTAGTGTGAAAAGCTTCCTCAGGTCCCCTTAATGACAAATACATGTTTATGTAGAGGAAAATGTGAGACTTTTGAGACTTTTAGAATCCCAGCTTTTTCTTCTTTTAACAAAGTGGGGTTTTTAAGCTGTCCTGGTTTTGCTTTTTAAAGTCTTAAACAGCCATATCTGCTGTGACCTTTGAAACCATTTAGCTTCCATCTCAGTTAACATGGAACACATTGCTAAACTGGCCCTCTCCGTTATTAAGTGGCAGACAGATTAAAGAGAACGGTGCTTCTATTGAAACATGTTTCCTGGCATACAGACACCGTAGAGCTAACAGCATACATAACACACTCATATATAGTATCCTTCCCCCCCCCCCCCCCTTTTATGTGCCAGCATAGATTTACATGGGAAAACAGCAAGGGGAAAAAAAAAAACTGCAAGAAAGAAGAGCACAAGGAACTTTGTCCCTCTGCAGCCTGTGGGCAGGAAGCAGGGAGCTGTTCAGCCTTATTAGCAGCATCTTTAGGAGTACATGAGAAATGATGCAGTGATGGAGCTAGAACTGGACAGGATTCAAGAGCCGCGTCCCGTGCAAAGAAGGGGGAAGCAAGGGGCAAGTGGAATGAGGCTAAGGGGGAGCAGGGGAAGGGGATATAGAAACATTCGAAATGCCCAAGTTTCAAAGTAGTGGCAAGAAAAGCAACAGAGCAGTAACTGCACGTCGCCTAACCCCCCCCCCCCGACTTCCACTGCTTTCGCCCCACGGCCAATACTTTACTGCAACGTGCAGGCTGTGCTATATAGGGGATCGCAGAGCATCCCGACGAAGACATGTAGTTCGGGGAAGGGGGGGGTGTCTCTCTTCCCAAGTTTGCATACACACTGTACATTTCACACACTCGCACGCAACGCACACATCCATCTCCCAGCCCTGAGGACTATTCCAAACGGAGCCGTCATCCCTCAGCTCCCGTGTTCCCCCAACCCTCCCTTCACACGTACACATGGCGAGTGGGAATGGGGTTACTGAGGGGAGCTTTATCCCCTCTCCCCAAGTCCTGGTGGCCCGGATCTGACCTCCCCACCACCTCCTCCTCCTTTTCCTCGCCCCTTCCACTTTTCCCCCCCCCTGCCCCTCATTTCTCCCTTCTCCATCCCGTGCCCTTCCTTCCTTCCCTCCATCCCACCTCCCTTCTCCCCCGGCGCCTTCCTCCCCGCCTGATGCAGCGCTTACCTATTTGCACGCTGCTAGGAAAAGCGCCCATTGCGAGTCCCCAAAAGCCAGAAAACAACAAGACTAGCTGTCTGCAAATAATCCTCATCTTCTTCTTTCTCTTTTTTGCCTCCGCGGGTCTCCTCCTCACGCGCTCTCCCTAGACGTCGTTCAGAGAGGCATTGAGGACGCGGTGGTAGTGATGGGGGGGGGGGGGGAGGGAAGGAGACGGGGGAGGAGGAGGTGATGGGCACAAAATTGAGGGGGGGGAAATATAGGGGGGGAAGGAAAAAAAATTAAAAATGGGGCAGGGAAGAGAAGAGAAGCGGGTGGGTCGCTCTTTCCCCCCTCCTCCCCCTCCCTTCTTTTCTTTCCCCCCCGCTCTTCTTTCGTTGCTCTTTCGGGTATTTTCTTCCTCCCCTCCCTCCTTCCTTCCTTCTTTCCCCTCAGCAAGCCATCCTGCTGAGGCGGATTTTTCCCGCAGTCTCCATCGCCCTGGCAGAGCTTTCTGTCCGGCTGCAAATGTTTCACATGCAAAAGATGGTGGAGAGAGTTTGGTGGTGCTGAGGAGAGAGGAGTCTAGTGGCTGCGCTCAGAAATAAAGACATGCGCTATTCCTCCCGCCTTCCTGCTCCGACCTCCGCTACCCTCCCTCCCTTTCCCTCCCTCCCTCCCTTCGTCCCGTTCGCCCCCCTCCCTCCCTCCCTGGCGGTCTCCAGCATACACACACCACCACCACAGTAACAACAACAACGGCGCGGCGCGTCGTCCGTTGGGTGCCGCTGACACGGGTCGTTCCTTCGCACAGCGCAAACGAAGGAACTCCATGAATAGCCTGGATGGCGGGCGTGGGAGGGGGGGGGGGCAACGTTCCTCACAGAAATGCAGGCGGGTGGGGTGACTCCACCTTGTCGCACTCCTGTGCTAGCTGGCTCGGTCAATCTCTCTCTCTCTCTCTCAGTCCCTCTCTTTCAGACGAGGGAGGGTATTTCCTAGTCCACACGTGTCCTCCTGTAAAGGACAGCGGGTCCACAGATGAGTGCACACGCGCGCGCACGCGCCGCCCGGCACGTCACTTGGGTCTCTCCCGCTTGATTTCTCAATGGACGCTGCAGTTCGTTCTTGGCAGCTGAACGTGTGGACGGGGCCCTTTTGTGCTTGAGGTGGGGAGGGCTGATCCAAGTCACCGCGTGAAACATCAAAAGTTCCCAGTTCCTAGCTGGAGGGAGCGTTGGGGGCACCTGAGGGGATCTGCACTGCCCCGTGGCAAATGATGGTATTGTCTGCCCAGCTTCCACCACAGCTTTATCTATCTATCTATCTATCTATCTATCTATCTATCTATCTATCTATCTATCTATCTATCTATCTATCTATCTATCTATCTATCTATCTATCTTCAGAAACGATGGCATCCTGGTTGGAGTTGCTGCTGAGCATGTGCAGAAGGCCTGCATTCAATACATGCTTGTGTGAGGAAGAAACAAGCTTGGCTCCAGACAAAAGCACTGCCCCACTATAGGCTTTTGCTACCCACACAATCCCATTCTTGGCTGCTTTCATAGAGGCAGTGTGTGTGTGTGTGCAGGCTTGCCTGCTTATGTGTATGTGGATAACTGTATGATTGTGTGCCCATTTTCGCCCCAGTTCCACCCACCATTGGCTGCCGTGCCTTCCACCCCTCCAACAACAAATGGGAGCCAACCACCACTGGCACAGGTATGTTCATTTGAACATCTGTACAGTGACATCTGTACAGTGACATTAGATATAGAAGTGGCTCAGAAATTCAAATCCACAAGCATATGTTGGGGATGGAGCTGCTCCTTTGCAAGATGTATGTATCTAGATAACAAAGGACTGAACAGAATTAAATTACTGCTCCAGACCAAAGAAAGCTGATTTGTAGAATGCAAATTCCATCTGGTTCAAATTTCACCTCAGGTATAAACTCAGTAACTTTCCAGGGCAGGGCATTTTTGTTCCCTTCCTCCAGTAATGTTTTGTTGCAGAGAAATCCAGTGAAAACTGGAGAAAATCCAGAGAAATTTACTCACAGTGTTGAGTTTTGCATTATTGTCACAGGAACTTCCCAAATTTCAGTCATATCCCAAGTAAAGGTTTCTTGTCTCCCTTTTCTTCTTCTTCTTCTTCTGCTTCTGCTTCTGCTTCTGCTTCTTCACAAACAATCAGAAACAAAAATGTCACAACAAATCTTATTAGCTGGGGATTTTTTTTGGCCATTGAGATACCGTTTCCCCCCAGCCAATGAAATATGCAACATTTTGAGACAAAAAAATATCCCATGGATGTTTTGTTTGCCCATTTGTTTGTTTGTTTTAGCAAATCATGATGCAATGATGTACAAGCTACTGGTTCTGGTTGTCAGGAGATTGGCCCCACCAATAATTTTTTCCATTAGAGGTCAGGAAATATTCCACACTAACAGAATGGTACATTATATCCCAAATCTAATCTTAACTCCTGACAATAACCCTCAATACATTGACATTCTTATTGGGGTCAAAAAGTACCCCACAACTCATTCAATGCAAGCATTATATTTCATAAGGATTTTAAAAAAGGAACTCACACTCTTTTATGACTACAAAATAGCAGTAGCAATGCTGGCCTGCCTTACAGCACTGCTGTATGCATCCTTAGGATGATTTGTGTTGTGTATGTTCAAATACTAGCATCATTCACAGTTTGCACAGGTGTTTGTTGGCTTGTTATATTTTATTTTTTAAAACTCTGTAGCTCCAGTTGGAATTGCCTCTGGGCACATATGGACCATCTTTCTTTTATGGAAGAAACCAGTTTTTATAGACTGAAAATAAAGGAAATCCAAGGGAGAATGAGGAAGGCACACAGAAATATAATTAGGGATATTATCCATTCTGCTTCCCTTAGCACACAGCAGGACAATGTACGTACATGCCCACACCAACATACTATAAGGCATGAGTCCCTCAAATGTTCTTGGTCTACAACTCCCAGAAATTCTGGCCAGAACAACTAGTGGTAAAGGCTTCTGGGAATTTTAATCCAAGAACATCTGGATAGCCCAAGGTTGAGAACCACTGCTCTACTCCACTGCTGAACCAGTTTCTGCATATGAAAGAAGCCCAAGAAGGGAGAAGTTAAAAAAATGACAGAAGGCAAATGTGTGCATGTTCCATCAGAGCTTTCATTATAAAGTTTCTGCAGATGAAGGAATCTTATGAAGAATGAAAAGAAAGATGAAGAGAGTGTGGAGAACCAGCTTCACTTGTGTAATTGTGCATAGACTGGTTCTCTTTATTTGCTGGTTTTATTCCAGTTACATATGAGCTCTACAAAGTGCTCAGATTACAAAAAAATGTTTTTTACAACAGTCTCTTTTGATCATTAGGCAGAATCGGCGCAGGACAAAAGATCGGAACAGTGATTTTTTAAAGTTAGTTCCCTATGTTTTATGTTTTAGCACAGGACATACAAGTGACAGGACAAATTAACACATTTGTTAATTAACGTTAATTAAATTAGCTTGGAATTGCTGAATTTGTTGCTTTCCTTTGCCAGGTGAGTTTGTTTGTTTGTTCTGGGTTAGTTTAGGAAAGGAAGGAAGGATGGTACTGTCTGCGGTGTGTCTTGGTGCACTGGACAGTTTAGTTGAGGACCAAACTAGAGATGATACTAACCATATATCTTGTGTATAATGCATCGGTCACTTGTTTTTAAAAATGCAAATTGCATCAGGTAGGGAGCGCTAATAATTTTCATTAGCATAGTGGGCGTGGAGAGGTAATCCTTCCAATCGTTCACTGGTTCTTGGAATCATCATCATCTTAGAACTACAGAACTGGAAGGGCCCCTATGGATCATCAAGTCCAACCCCTGTCAGGGAGGCACAGTGGGGAACTGAACTCCCAACCTCTGGCTCCACAACCAGATACCTAAACCACTGAGCTCTCCAGCAAGCTGGAATTTGTACTGGGAGTAAATCCTTATTAGCATTACTGGGTTACTAAATATTGCATTGGCCCTTGAGTCAGACCACTCTTTGATGATGCTGGCTAAAACTAGAAGATGGTGAGAAATATAATTCCACATATCAATTCCTGTTTAGTTTTTGATCCCAGTATATTCCATGATGTGAGAGAGGGGCTGGCCCAAAGTCACCCAGTGAGTTTCATGGCTAAATAAAGTCTAGAACTTTGATTTTTCAAGCCCTGGTTCAACACTTTTATTAGTTTAGCACTCTGGTTCTCTCAAAATATGGGTGCATGTAATGGCACATAATAGCAACAGCATTGTACTGTCCAGACCAAAAGATCCACTTTTACAGAAACACAGGGAGCTGCCTTATGCTGAATCAAAGCACTGGTCCACTTTTCTCAGTACAGCCAATACTGGATCTTTGGGGTTTTAGGCAAGAGTTTTGCCAGTCCTATCAAGTGTTGCAAGAGTCTGATCTTAATCTGCATGCAAAGTGCAAGTGCTTTATCATTGGAGCCTGCCATGTAAAGAGCTTCCAGCATCTTATATTTCTGGGTTCCTTCATCACACACAGCTCTGCTTTGGTTCTAAAAGCAGACATGATTAGGCATATCCAGAGTCTTCCACTACCACACTCTATTGGGAGATAACAACAACAAGCATTCAAGCCGAAAGATCCAAGATGCTTCAACCCCACCGACCACCATCCCTTCCTTCTGATCCACATGGGAACAAATGGTACTTCCAGAAACACCCTTCAGCCACATTGCAAGTGACTATGAGGCTCTAGGTAGGAAGGTGAAGGGCCTCACAGGTGGCTTTTTCATCACTCCTTCCTTTAAAAAGTCATGATCCAGGAAAGGAGACAAGAGTCCTGGAAGTAAACAACTGGTTGCACCCAAGAAGCCAGATCTTCTGTCCCATGAAGAAGGACTCCTGGCTGGGAAGAACATATATTTTAGAAATGTTTCCAGCTTCATCAGGAGGACTTTAAACTGAACTGTGCCAGGGAGGGTGACAATATTCTGCAGGACAAGGAGATGGCTACTGAGGATAAGAATATCAGTGATGCATCAGAAACTGGGATGGTGGTACTAGGATCTGCCAGTGAAGAGGAAAGGATAACAATGAACCAGGTGGCCGGAAAGACAGATGGTTTCAGATATAGTGGGAACTTTGGGTGGAAATGCCATACCCTCTTGAGGTTTCATATACAGTACTGAGAAATGAGAAAGCTGAGACTAGCATAATGATCACTCTGGACTTTCAATAAGCGGAAAGAAATACTGGGTTGTATTCCATGGTCAGTTATATTTAGAGAGAAGGGAGTCTACGGTGCATGGGATTTTCTTAAGGGCAATATATTGAAGGCCCTATCACAAGCAATTTCTGTGAGAAAGAAGAAAAGGAAGACTTCTAAAGGAACCAGGGTGACTGCATAAGGAACTTTGAGATGAGTGAAGAACTAAAAAGGGGGTGTGTGTGTCAGAAATGGAAGGTGAGGCAGATCACCGAGGAGGACTACAAACAAATAGTCAGTGCTTGCAAAGAGACGATTGGGAAAGCAAAAGCTTAAAATGAACTCAAACTTGCAAGAAAAAGCAACAACTATGCTTGCAGCAAAAGAAAGAATACGGAAAGTAGATAATTGTCAAGAGGATGATAAAGTACTTGTGGCTGACAGAGAGAAGGCAGAACTGTTGAATACCAACTTTGCCTCTGTCTTCTCCCCAAAAGAAAACAGTGTTCCACCTAGTGCCTGTAGAATAAAGGAGGAATAAAGAGAAGACGAATGCACAGAAAGATGGTTTAAATGAATTCAAGTACCCTGGGGCAGAGAAACTAAATCCAATGGTATTAAAGGAACTTGCAGATGTAATCTTGGAGGCTCTCTCTTTAATCTTTGAGAATTCTTGGAAAATAGGTGAGATCCCCAAAGATGGAAGGCAAGCAAATATCATTCTCAATTTTTTTTTAAAAAAGGGAGTTGGTGGGGAGAGGTTTTGTACAATTATAAACCGGTCAGCTTGAATCAATACCAGAAAAAGTTCTAGTTGGATCATTAATCGGGTGGTCTATGAGAACTCAGAAAAAAATGCTGTGACTTCTAAGTCCCACCATGAGTTTATCCAAAAATAACAAAAAGTCATGCCAAACTAATCTCATTTTATTTTTTGATGCAGTCAAAGGAAAGGTAGGTGAGGGGAATGCAGTGGATATAGTGTATCTTGATTTCAGCAAGGCTTTTGACATAGTCCCTGATGATATTATTGTCGCCAAGCTGGTAAAAAGTGGGAGTGATGATCCTATAATTAGGTGACTCTGTAGCTATCTGACAGGCCATACCCAAGGGCTGCTCGCCAAAGGTTCATTGTCATCCTGGAGAGAGGTCACAAGTGGAGTGTCATAGAGTTCTCTCCTGGGTCCCAGTATCTTTGGAAATGACTTGGATGAGTGCATGGAAGAGATGCTTATCAATTTGGCAGGTAAAACTAGAGGTGTAGTTAATACTTTGGAAGACAGAATCAAGATTCACTATGACCTGAAATGGACCTAATAAAGCAAAATGAGTTTCCATAGGGAAAATGTGAAGTTCTGAATTTAGGCAGGAAAAACTAGATGCACTGATGGGTATCAGCTGGCTTGGGAATAGCACATGTGAAAAGGATCTGGGAGTCTTAATAGATCACAACCTAGATATGATCCAGCAATGTGACAAGGTGTCAAAAAAAAAACACACACAAACAAATGCAATATACTATTTCATCAATAGAAATGTAGTGTCAAAACCAAAGGAAGTAACAGTACCTATCTATTCTTTTGGAGCACTGTGTCTAGTTCTGGGCACCACAATTTAAGGAGGATGTCAACAAACTGAAGGGTTTCCAGTGGAGTGTGATCACGATGGTAAAGGTCTGGAAAGCAAGCTGTATAAGGAACCATTGAGGGAGGTAGACACGCTTAGTCTGGAGAAGACTGCAAAGTAGTGTGATAGTTATTTTCAAATATTTGGAGAGCTATCATGTGGAAGATGGCATCAGCTTGTCTTCTGTAGCTCCAGAGGGTTGGGCTTTATAAGTAATACATTCCAATTACAAGAAAGGAGATTTCACCTTAGCCTTAGGGAGAACATCTTTTAACAATAAGAGCTGATTGATAGTGAAATGGGTTGCCTCAGAGAATGGTGGAAGCTTTTTAAACAGAGGGTAGATGGCCACTGTCAAGAATATTTTAGCTGTGGATTTCATGCTGGATTTGATGAACCCTGCGGCTCTCCAGATCTCCAGTTCAATAATTCTGTAACTTCTCTTGACCTCTGGAGTGTCTGATACATATGATCTGTGAACTTTAATGGTGACAAAAACATTAAAACAAGAAAGTGTGATCAAATCAGATCCAGATAACTTATTGGCAAGATCCTGGAAAAAATAACATTTCTCCAATGAACACTACTGGTCAGAGTTAGCCTCTTTAAAACAAATATTGAACTGCACATATGTAACACTATATGCTTAGATGATTGATCTTTCTAATCCTGTGAAACTACCTCTACCAGTTGGACATAGTTTTTCATTAAAATTGGTGTGGAACCACAGTGGAATTTAAGATGGCAGTGGAAGAGGGAAGATTCCAGCACATTTTCCCAGCACAAACCATGATGATTTCTCACGTTTCCATTTGAATGTTGGTCTAAGGCCTGAGAGCCAGATATGCTGCCTCATGTGGAGATTTGGAGAAATTTGCTTACCTTTAATCTGAGAGAAGCAACACTAGGTGTTAACTGCCTTACTATCTTCCATAACAATGTACCTACCATGTGTCTTGCAAACTTGATTAGCCTATTGACATCTGGAAGATATTCCTACCTGCTTCTATTAAATTGCAACAATGTAAGAAAACAATAAGTCATATTGTGGTTGCTTAAAGATGAACAGATTTATTATGGCATAAGCTTTCATAGACTACCGGCCAGTTTATCAGACTCATGTGCTTGTTCTACATCAGCAAAGACACACACATATATATAAGTAAAGAGGAAAAATGTAAATAGTGGGGTTAAGTGGTTATGAAATGTAACATTTCTAGTACATGTTCATTCAGTTAAAGCTCAAACGTATGTTTTTAGCACATAAAATGTATGTTTTAACCTAGGAATATGAATCTCACAGCCTTTCATTCTCCTTGAGAAACAAAAGAGAGAGAGAAAATCCGAGTGATTACGGGTAGAGGGAGGTATGGCGATGGCACAGTTCCTACTCGTTTCAGAAGAACGATGAACAGATGTTTGAAGGCTGTTCACTGTTCTGGCACTGTGACCAACCTTCAGTCTCGAGGTAGTCAGATCAGCTGTCCCTCCACTCTAAATCTAGTGCTGTTGAATGCCAGGTCTGTATCCAACAAATCCCAGATTATCCAAGACCTTATTCTGGAGGATTATGCAGACCTGGCATGCATAACCAAAACTTGGATGGGCGGGGAAGGGGGTGTTCCCTTGTCCTCCCAGTTATGCAGTCCAGCACCAGGGTAGACTGGAGGGGTGGGGTGGGGGGGAGAGTAGCCATTGTTTATAGAAACACCCTGGAGGTTATTAGGCGCTCTACGGTGGTGAAGCCAGGTCTGGAGGCCCTCCACGTGTCGATTGGGGCCAGGGATGGTATTGGGATCTTGCTGAGTTACCGCGCTGCCCGCGACCCAGCCATTTCCTTATCGGAGCTGGCGGACTTTGTCTCTGCGGCACTGTTGTAATCCCCGAGGTTTCTGGTCTTGGGTGATTTCAACATCCATGCGGAGACGGAAGTTTCTGGTCTGGCTCTTCAGTTCTTGGAAACCATGGCTTCCTTGGACATGTCCCAACATGTTAACGGCCCCACCCACATGGGCAGTCACATGCTAGACCTGGTGTTCTCCACCGAGTGGAGTGAGTGTGGTCTGATGGTGACTGACCTTGTGTCGGTCCCCTTGTCATAGTCGGATCATCACCTAATTAAATGTAACCTCTCAGTGGCTCTCCCTCCCCGCAGGGAGCAAAGACCTATTTTAATGGTCCACCCTTGAAGGCTACTGGATCCTGTAGGATTCCAGGACTCCATGAGAGGGATTCCGGCTGATCTGACTGGCGCTCCTGTCGAGGCTCTGGTCGATGGCTGGCTTGCTGCCACCACCAGGGCTGTTGACATGACCGCTTCTAAAGGCCCTCTCCATTGCAGAGCTCATCCAGCGCCCTGGTTTAACCAGGAGCTGCGAGCTATGAAGCAAAACAGGAGAAGGCTAGAGTGCAATTGGAGACGGAACCCGATGGAATATAATCGGAAAGCTGTCAGGATCGCGACTAACCATTACCTTACTAAGGTGAGGGCTGCCAGTCGAGCTCACTTCGCTGTCTGGATAAGCGAAGCTTCAAATCAGCAGGCAGAACTTTTCCGTATAGTTCGCGATCTATCCGGAATTGGTCTAAGTGATAGGCCTCCTACTAGTATTTCACCTGACCAATTTGCAGCATTTTTAAAATCAAAAGTGGAGGCCATGCGCCAGAAGCTCTCTCCTTTTTTGAACATAGTAGATCGAGCAGAGACGTCCAGTGCTCCGCCTTGCCCGATGAGACTCGATCTCTTTCAGCCTGTGATGCCAGATATGGTGGACAAAGCGCTTGACCGCTGTCGTGCCACCACCTCCTCCCTTGACCCTTGCCCGGCCTGGCTAATCAAAGCAGCCAGGCCTATAACAACCGAATGGGCCACGGCAAAAATTAATGGGTCTCTCCTCAAGGAGACACTCATTAGGCCCATAAGGAAGAAACCAAGTTTGGTGGCGGACAACACTGGCAATTATAGGCCCGTCGCCAATGTTTCTTTCCTCAGCAAAGTGGTAGAGAGGGTGGTGGCTGACCAGCTCCAGGTTCTTTTGAAACTTATGCCCTGGATCCATTCCAGTCGGGCTTCAGGCCGCGCCATGGTATGGAAACGACATTGGTTGCCCTGTTTGATGACCTGCTGAGGGAGGCCGACAGGGGCAAAATGTCTTTGTTGGTCCTCCTCAATATCTCAGCTGCCTTCGATACCGTTGACCACGGTATCCTCATGGGGAGGCTCTCTGAGTTGGGAATCGGTGGTCTGGCACTTGCCTGGCTCCAATCCTTCTTGGAGGACTGTCCTCAGAGAGTACAGCTTGGGGAGTGTGTTTTGGCCCCATGGAATCTCAATTGTGGGGTTCCGCAGGGCTCGATTATCTCCCCAATGCTGTTTAATATCTATATGAGGCTGCTAGGTGGGGTCATCAGGGGGTGTAGAGCTTCGTGCCATCAGTACACTGATGACACCCAGCTCTACATCTCCTTTTCTCCAACCACAGTCGATGCCGTTCCGTCCCTTCAGCGCTGCCTGGAGGCTGTACTGCAATGGATGCAGGAGAATGGACTGAGGCTGAACCCGGACAAGACGGAGGTCCTGAGGGTGGGTGGCCCCTCCATTGGTGGTTTGGGAAACTCCCTCTCTTTTGGGAGAGTGACTCTCACTGCAAAGAGTGAGGTTCGCAGCTTGGGGGTCCATCTGGATCCAGCGCTCACCATGGAAACCCAGGTAGCGTCCGTGGTCCGCTCCGCCTATTTCCATCTGTGGCAGATTGCCCAGCTGCGTCCCTATCTTGATGTTGGGGTGCTCACCACTCTGGTCCATGCACTTGTTATCTCGAGATTAGACTACTGTAATGCACTCTACATGGGGCTACCTTTGAGATTGATGCGGAAGCTTCAAATTGTGCAGAATGCGGCGGCCAGACTTCTCACTGGGGTGAGAAAATATCAGCATATTTTCCCCACTTTGGCTGCCTTGCATTGGCTGCCTCTTTGTTTCCGCATTGATTTCAAAGTGTTAATGATTACATATAAAGCCCTAAATGGTTTAGGACCTCGATATCTAGCGGAACGCCTCCTCCCACCTAGATCTACCCGAATCACTTGTTCTAGCCAGGAAGGGTGGCTGAGGGGCCTAACGCCGAGAGAAGCCCGGAGAGAAAGAACAAGAAACCGGGCCTTCTTGGCAGTGGCCCCTCGCCTTTGGAACAGTCTGGCCCAGAGATCTGTCTGGCTCCCTCGCTGGGTGTTTTTAAGAGCAAACTTAAGACCTGGCTCTTTAGGCAGGCTTTCCCTCCTGTCATCACTTGATTATTTTTCCCATCTTGAACTATATTACTATTGTTGTTTTTTATTTTATTATATTGTTTTTATTTTATCTATTATTGTTAGCCGCCCAGAGTAGACTTCGGTCTAGATGGGCGGGGTATAAATTAAATAAATAAATAAATAAATAAAAAGCTCCTCTTTTCTCCTTACAGTAAGATTTCTGTGTATGAGGTTTATTAATTTATTTAAAATATTTTGCAGGCAGGATTTTACAGATGTTTTCTGGACATTTTTTCTGGGATGTAAAAGGCAAACTGTACTGGATTATTACAATTCCTGCACAGATTTGCATCTCTCTATGCAGGATTCACCCCTAAAGGGTATTCGGTTGTACAGAAGTTAGCAGTTCCCTGTGCAGAATACCAGGTAAAAAATAACCAAAACATGTGGGAAAGAGGCCATACCCTTATTTTCATAGGAAGTCTCACTGAGAATACAATCATCCTAGATTTTATGCATTTACACCTGTTGTGAGACAAGAAGCCATTGTTCAAGTACAAATAGAGAGAATCAAATTTATTGTTCTATATGAATGCCTCTATTTTATGAAAGAGTTCCATTAAATTCCTAATGCCATAATAGAGTAAAATGCAGGAATGGGGCAGGTACCCCAAACAGTGCCTATAAAAACTTGTTCTTGACCAGGAAGCCCACTACAGATTTGTATCAGTTCTACACCACGGCTGTAACTACCAAATTTTTTGTGTGTGAACAGCTGAATATCCTGTGCGGGAAAGAATGTGATTACAGCTGTCTATATATATATATAGACATATATAGAGTGAGCACAAGAGGGGAAAGTCTATTTTAACCATGATCAACATGTATTAAATACAGAGCGGGGGGAAGGTTGTCCATTCATTGTCCACACAGTAAATTTTGGCCTGCATTACCAGATTGGCATTTAGTAGGTATGCTGGTGAGTTTTTGCCTATTCCATACTGGTTACCCACGGGACATGTTGGGCAGATTGGGTGGTGGAACCACTTTAAATAGATCACATGGTGGTAGTGCAGAATGGAAACTAAGCTTTGGTGAGTTCCCTATAGGCACGTGGGGTGCTTTTGCACAGCGTCATGGCAACTTGGATCCCGAGATTTGCTTGCCATAATGAGGAGTGTCTACGGGGCCTGACCTGGCCACTGGCTGTCCTTGGTAAGGAGGATTGGATGGTTGGTGGCTGGTGAGGGACCCCCAATTTTAGCCAGCTGGGTGCGAGCTGTCTGGGGACTGCTCAGACCAGGGCATGGGACTTGCCCGTTAGGGGTCAGGAAAGGAGTAAGAGGTACCCCTGGAGCCTGCCTCAGAAATCTGCAGGTTAGGGGGGGGGAATTTATAGTTAATGAAGTGGCCCTAGTTAATTCTAATACCTGTGTCCATCTCTTTATTTTGGGAGTGGGTGGCCAAAGTTCCCAGCACCTCCTCAGAAAAGGGATAAGCTTACCTCTGCAACACAATGTATCTCTCGATTACACTGATTTTTGAGAAGCCCCCCCATAAACCACTCCCCTGGTTTCTTGTCCACTCCTGGATCTAGCACAATCTATTCGCTGGAATTCTGTTAGATATCAGTGGAATGAAATGCCTCATTGTCACAGGAGTGTATGATCTCTTGTTTGGGAGAGCACTACCCTTATGCAAGTGTAGATCTCATTACAAATAACTAACTTGGACCAGGCAGTCCTGGATATTTCTGACCATATGAGTGCCATAAAAGTCAAACGACTCATGTGACAGTAGTTGTACAAGCAGTTTGACTAAACAGGAAGAAGCAAACCTTGAACGACCTAGACTTAGGAAAGTTTACTCACTGAATTTAATAGGGACTTACAACCTGGTACTTATGTTTATAATTTTACTCCTAAGTGTGGTGGTCCTATGCTATTTTAAGTCTGAATATTTGATATGTGTTATACCTCACACATCAGTGTATTGCCATTACATTTAGCTACACACATACTCATCTTCATTATGTCATTGGGAGCCAATGTAGTGGTTTACAGCCATGTGTTAATTTCCAACCTTCATCATATATTTATTAGTTAGCATTAGGCAATCTCTGAGACGAGTCCACCCCTTCTTCTGTCCCATTTATGAAGATAATAATATTGACCTATATTTCATGATCATTGTGTTATTGAGATAATGTAAGTACTTTATATATTATAAACCATTTTATGGATGCTATCTGTTATTATTTTTAGTACATGCGTACACAGCTTCCAACTCATACTTCTATCATCTGACAGGCTGGGGGATCTGAAGACTACGTGCATCAATATGAGTCATCAAATAATCCATTAATTACGATTTGACAAACTGGATTTTATGAGGAAGCTGATGATCCTTGTAAAACACTTCTAGTGTGAAAGATTTCTGCAACAAGCAAACAAATCTACGTTATTCTCTCAGTTCGGGCAATGTATTTATGGCAGCTCACTAAACACTCTTGGCACATTGTGAAATTTTGGCTAGAAACCTCTAGCTATGTAGCGGATAATCTAGGGATTTACAGAGCAGAATTAGCTTCAAGTCTCTCCAGTAGACCACCCCTTTTTTGGTTATCTATTCAACTAGCACTTGGTGTCTCAATAACTAATTCTGAGACATTGATAAGAGGAAAATGGAAAGGTTCCATTTACTCACAGTTCCGAATAGATCAAAAATATCATATTGTAGGAAATGACTGGTTACACAAAAAGGGCTAAACTGAGTCATAATTGTGTACTGATTCCTTGACGAATAGCATAACTAACTACATACCTGACTGTAACTTGCAAACTAAATACTAACTGAATACTGACTGAAAAAGGAGGGAAGAATATTTTTAGGTAGAGAGGTGAGGCTCTCTTCAAAATCAAAGGCAGGGAAGGAACAATTGGTACTTCTGGACTGATTGACCTTCTGGACTGATTGACTGGTTTCCTAAAGGGGAACCTTTACCTTTACCTTACTGCCAAGACTATTTGTAAAGAATTGGACTATTAATGAATGTGTAAAATTATATGTTAAATAATCTTAGCCTTACGTTATTTAATTAGAATGTCTGCTTTTATTTACGATCCTCCAAATATCACGAAAGGTTTAGGATTTGGCTTAGTCTGTTAAGAGAAGAAGTAAAGTAAGAAAACTAATAACTGATGCTCAAAATACTGTAAGACTGATAAATGGGTGACATTATATTAAACAAACTTAAAATACAGAGTCGTTGAAGAGTCATTGGGAAATGCAAAGTCATCCTTCACATTACCTCTCATCAAGACAGGTGGGACAGTTTAGTACTCAAGAACCGTGTTTTTTTTGTGAAACTCATAAGAACAAGGTCTATAAAGTAGGCGTTTTATGACATTGCCACCTGGTAAGTTATAAACATTGATACTGAGTTTTAACCACTTGCCATCTACATTTTTAAAAAAAATAGAGACAAAACAACTGGAACAAAAATTGTTCCAACAAATACATTGCATTTTCCCATTGGGGTATATTTTTGTCCCACACAATGTAATGCATTGGGGCAAAAAACAATCCTTGTCATTTTGTGGTCAAAACGGGATGTAGAAAGGCTGGGATGATTGCTGAGATGAGATGTAAACCCTTCAACTACCAAAAAGAGAGAAAGCAGAAGACAACTGTAATTGGAAATTTTGCTACTTGCACAAACAATACCTTCTTTACTAAGCTTATGAAGTGTCCTGGAGAATAAATCCGTGGCTGATCTATCAATAGTAAATATGTTGTCAGGTCGGAAAGTCTTGATGCCTGAACACCTCCCTAAGAACCCTATAGACCTTTATAGATTTTTATGGAAAGAATCAGAAGCCTGAGTTCATCACAGTTGGTATTTATCCCGGAAAAAGGGTGAATTCCGGAATGAAATCAGAGAACCAGTTCCAATTACATAAACATTCATCTGGGCATCAAGTTAAAATAATTCATTTCATTGTTGCAAGAAGTTCAGGCAACATTAGCTTGTCTATTTCTACAAGCTTTATCTACATTGTTTCTATGTTTCATATGGACAAAAATAATTCAGCGTAAAGAGCTGGTGAACTACAATGAGCGAGGTGCCAATTTGCTCTATCAGCATTTTAGCACTCTATGAGTTTTTTCCTTAATGTTTTTGTATTTCCTATCAGTTGTTTATACATTCAATTGTCAGCTAACCAAGGAAGGGGTACCTTAGAGAGGCAATGTATTTTACATTCACCTTGTTTACAGACTGGCCTGGAGAGCCGGGTGATTGTTTTGCGGTGACTTTTAGTAAACTGCCGTTCAAACTTCATTTAAAAAGCACAATGTGCATTTTCAGGATTTTTACAATTCTCTTATTTATCTAAACACTCTATACACAAAAAAACCTAAACCTTCAAATGGTTTTTTACTTATATTTTTCCAAATTGTTTTAGCATAGACTTGATGGGATTGGGGATATGGAAATATAGCCACAAAATGATGGGAGAAGCTAATGCCTCATTGGTAAAAACAGGAAGCCAATAAAGTACACCTAGCTACAGTTCTGCCATCTGGAAAGTCCAACGACACAATAATGCTTCAAAGGAAGGTCTGGAACAGGTCTCTCAGAGTGGCTCTGACAGCAGGGCCTAGAAACATGACTTTCTTAGACTATAGCTTATAAACTTCCTGTATTGCCTATAGTTGTAATTCACAAAGGTGACATTTCCAGAGTGCTACCTGATGACAGCTGCTCAGAATCTGAAGACAACATTTTTAAGTATCTAAGAGCATTCTTTAAGCACAACTAAAGAGCAGCCTCTGGCAGTGGCTCTAGGTGCAGGTCGTTGGGATACTATCTGCTAGGTGCAGGTCGTTGGTATCTGCGGGTGTCCAAGAGAAAGAGGATCTAGAGGTGGGAGGGCAGCATCTGTCCAGTTACCCAATCCTGTCCAAGAAGGACCAAGCAGAGCTACTGGCTGAAATCCTTTTGCACAGTTATGCAAAAAGCGTAATTTTCAGAGGCAAATTGCCTCTAGTTAAGAAATCTCGATACTATCTGTTGCATGCTAGGCTCTAGAGATAGAACGACCATCATCAGTGTGTTCATCAAGTGTAGCAAGAACAGAGCCCCCAAACTGGGTGTGGTAGAGCAGGATAGATCAAGCCAATATTCTGGACTCCATTCCCTTGCAAGACCCAAAGATGCTCCATAGCCTCCATGCTCTCAGTGGTGGGATTTATAAAATGCTAGAGAAATGGTTGTCTCTCACCCTCTTCTCTGGCTGGTAAAAAATGGCAAGGCTTTGGGTGCGGCAGCAAACACTGTGCACCACCCCAATCCCATTGAGTGTTCTCCTATCTGATAATCCAAGTAATTTCCCATTGAAATTAATGGGATTTATAGATCAGTGGGAATTAAAATCAACTTTTAAATTTTGCTTAACTCCCACCATTGGTTTTGATTGGAGCTAAGCTTTATGGTGCTGGAGGAGAGCTTCGCGGATACCCTGGATTGCTGGAAAGACAAACAAGTGGGTCCTAGATCAAATCAAGCCTACACTATCTCTGGAGACAAAAATGTTGAAAGGGAGGCTGTCCTACTTTGGGCACATCATAAGAAAGCAGGATTCCCTGGAAGAGGCAATAATGCTGGGAAAGGTGGAAGGCAGCAGGAAAAGCAGAAAATCAAATGTGAGATGGACTAACTTCCTAAAGGAGACCATGGGCTTGAGCCTGCAAGAGCTAAGCAGGGCAACTGAGGACAGGATATTTTGGGGTCACTATGAGTTGGAGACTACTAGATGGCACATAATAACAACAAGCTTTATTAACATTGGCTGGATCTAACCCAATGCATTGTCAAGTTAGTGAAGCTAATCAAGAGTATCCACTCTTTGTTACAATAAACAATAAATACATTTAAGATTTGAAGTGGGAGGGCAATGAATTCAATTATCAGTACTGTTTCTCTGTTGATAATTCTATTTAATAATACTATTTGTCTTTTAGTACTGCTTTCTTTTGATCCAAATTTCACTTTAGCTCATTCTTCTTTTGCATAGATTACCTTGGCTACCCATATTAGACAAAAACAAGGAAAAAACAAACAAAGAAAACACACCTCTCCTCAAAAGTTGCTGAACTTTAAAGCGTAACTTATATTTCAAGGTAAGCTTTCATGGATCTAGTCCATATGAGGTGGACAAGTTCCTGAGTTGGTCTTTAAGAAACCACACTTTTTTCTTCTTTTGTCTGATATGCTTTCATACACTAACAGAGCTTCTTCTTCAAAAAGTTAGCTACCCATTGTAAGCTTGTATTTTTTCAGATGTAATACAACTTCCCGCTCAGTCCTTTAATATCCCTTCAGCAAATCCGGTTTTCATTGGGCTGGCCAACTTGATTTTTGGAGGCTTGCTGTGCTCTGTGAAAAGCCCACTATCACAAAAGGAGAAAGGCAGCATATTGGAGAAGGCAGTTGAAGGTTTTAGTTTCCTGTATAAGTTTTGAATTAAATTATTATCTGCATATAATATACAGATTTCCATTTTTGTGATCAGGTTTTAGTGGCTGATCTGGGTATCTCTTGCTTCCTTTAAAAAAAAATCTCATATTTCTGTGCTCTGTTAGGAAGCGGGTTTTTGCAATATATTGAGTTTTCCTAATCAAAAAGATAGGTATGTCAGGGATTTGGTGTGTGATGTGGTGGTGCTCTGATGTTATAACTCGAGCTGAAATGTTTGCCTTTCTTGTCAGAAGGTTGAAATATGTGAAGCCTGCCCTAGTAGAGGGAAGTAAATGCAAAACAAGAAATTGGTGTGCCTAGGTTTATTTGGGAACCATATGGTGAGGTCACATTTTTAAACTACTCTGCACACATTTTTAATACAGATGTATTGTACCCTGAAATCTATAAAAACTGTGCTTTCACAAGTAACAAGTAGCTTTCTGAGCACTTAGGGCCTGGTCATGTGAGGGAAATGTTCTCTAGTTATCCCCCAGTTAGTTTGTTGCTTTTTTTTTCTGGTCACACAACGCAGAGTCAAGATCGAGACATTTTCCCGGCCAGCGGTGTAACTGCAGAACATTTCCCATCTCCAGGAGGGTTGTGTTATTTTGTATCTTTGTTGTACCAAAGCTTTCCTTACTGGGATTGCCTGGGTGCATGACCTGCCCCACATCTTTTCAGAATCAAAGCCAAGAAGTTGGCTGCCATTACTGCGGCACGCATATTAATTTTTAAAATTTTTCATGACCGATACATCGATACATTCATAAAAGTATGTCACTGGGGGCCTGCCACCATAACATAACTGGTAATTTTTTAAAAATTTCTATGGAAAGATACATTGAACCGTTGGTATGCCAATGTCACCGGTGGGGGATTGCCAGTACTGCCACGTGGATATCCTATGTCCATTGTGTGCAATGCATTTCTGCAGGACCAGCTAATGCAACAGAAGATACTTTGTTAAAGAGAAACCTCTTCTTGATAAATGTTTCCCTCTAATTTTCAGCCCTGTTGGGGGGCTCCTCCACCCCCCATGCACGTGAGTCTGCCCTCCCCCCATGCAGGGTTCCATTGTGACCAGAATGAAAGGGGCTGGAAACGATCACTGTGGGTATACAGGGGACATGGAAAGCTCTGCGGAGGGGGCAGAATCACACGCGCTTGCACAATCACCCACCTTAGAGGAAACCTTGCTCCTGATATATCGATGTATCGATAAATATTATTTTATAATAATATTATAAGGGGCAATTTAGTCCCTTTATATATATATAAATATATATATAAAGGGACTAAATTGCCCCTTGAAGGAAGAGAGAAAATAAACTGGTACCATGGTGTAGTTGGCCATAACGATTCAAATAGGAGGCAACAAATCGATACTGCTAAAAGTCCTGGGATATAAACCATGTGACCATGATTCAGTTTTAGACAGAACTTGGAAAAGTTACTTTTTAACCTACAACTCCCAGCTCACATGGCTATGGCCCATGGTAGCTGGGGTTTGGCTGTAGGCCAAAAAACCTAACTTTTCCAAACTCTAGTTTTGGGACATATATAAAGGAGATTATTGAAAACGGAAATATAATGGAGGATTGTGGCTGTATGTTTGCTCCACTCTTCCATGAAATAAGCAAGGCTCTATGGTCTAGCATCCTTGTGATCGAATTATTATTATTAGGCATCCTTCAGTCTCGAGAGACTATGGTAACGTGCTCTGAATAGAGGACTTGGAACAGCGTCTAGTGTGGCTGAGAAGGCCAATTCGAGAGTGACAATCCCTTCCACACTGAAGACAAATACAATCTGTCCCCTGTCCAGCTCCCTGATTTTGCTGGTTTCAGGACTGCTTCTTTGCCTCGGCCTGCTGGACAAGGGTCTCTTCATAATGGGAGAGGCCATGCTGTACCGCCTGCCTCCAGGCTGAACGCTCAGATGTCAGGGTTTCCCATCTGTTGAGGTCCATTCCTAAGGCCTTCAGATCCCGCTTGCAGATATCCTTGTATCGCAGCTGTGGTCTCCCATCGAATAACAATATCTGAACTGCTACCTTGTTGGCCAAGGATGATTATGTCCTTTTGCCAAGCATAAAATACTGTGCTCTTTCACATTCATAGTCTAATGTAAGAATGCTTGTGAAACTCTTTGTACATCATTTTTTTAAACACTGGCTGTTAAAATGGACCTACTAATGTAGGAACTGGAAGAGGGATTGCCAATTTTTTTTAATTCAATGGATAGGTTCACTTATAAACTCACAAATGGATTCTATGCCCAATCTTCTTTTGCATTGATCACAAAGCATAGACCACTCTGGCAATCACACATATATAAAGTTCAGAGGATCTGCTTTTTAATCTATCCAGAGGAAATCTATTTTGTTTTATGAACACAGAATATAATTGCAAACATCTTCTTTGCATCTATGCTACCGGATTCACTGAAGGTTGCTTGTATGGAACACAACGAGTTCTGTGCTGTTGGAGTTTTTTCCAGCCTCACATGTTGCCTTTAGTACATTTGGCTGGGAGCAACCTTTCTGGGCTGGGGCAATGGTCAATGTATCCAGCATCAACCAATAGTTCCCTCTTGCCTCTGAATAGTTCCCACCTCATTGCTCAGTGCTTTTTCCCTCTCTAGAGTCTGCTGCTGAAATGAGTCATGTTTGTCAGTTTGTTGTTTGATCTGTTCACAACTGTAAGGAGAGAAAATAGTTTTTATTCTTTCTCTTACTAATGTCTCAGAGTGAGTTACTGAGACTGTGAATCTTGCATGTAATGGGCTCAAAGTGCAGGAAGCCAGATTTAGACTGAATATCAGAAAAAACCCTCTGAATTGCTAGAGCAGTATGACGGTGGAACCAATTACCTTGGGAGGTGGTGAGCACTCCAATGCTGGAGGCATTCAAGAGAAAATTGGACAATCATCTGTGAGATCTGCTTTGATTTGGATTCCTGCCTTGAGAAGAGGGTTGGGCTCGATGGCTGTGTAGGCCCCTTCAACTCCATTATTCTATGATTCTATTATTCTATAAGTGCCAGTTAATTAGGAAGGGGGTGGACTACTCTGGGGAACCTGAAGCTATTCTGCTTTGTGAAGCCCTGCATTTCTAGTGTGCATCTAGAAAAATAATAATCAGAAATTCTAAACTCTTCAATATATGTGAGTTCTATGGAAAAGTTACCACAAAACAAAAACAAAAACATTTGTTTCCAAACTGTCATCTGTACATGTAAGTGTGGATGGTAGTTAGGTAAAGGTAAAGGTTCCCCTTGACATTTAGTCCAGTCGTGTCCGATTCTAGGGCGCGGGGCTCATCCCCGTCTCCAAGCCGTAGAGCCAGCATTTGTCCGTAGACAGTTTCCGTGGTCACGTGGCCAGCGTGACTAGACACGGAACGCCGTTACCTTCCCACCGTGGTGGTATCTATTTATCTACTTGCATTTTTACATGCTTTCGAACTGTTAGGTTGGCAGGAGCTGGGACAAGCGACGGGAGCTCACTCCTTCGTGTGGATTCGATCTTACGACTGCTGGTCTTCTGACCTTGCAGCACAGAGGCTTCTGTGGTTTAACCCACAGCGCCACCACGTCCCTGTTGGTAGTTACTTGAATGGATAATCAGTCTTCATTTGGTTGAGTACTTAATGACAAAAAAGAAAGAGGGAAAATAAAAAATAAAATGAGAAACATTGTAAAAAACAGTTTTTTTTCTGGACAGAATGGCCCTGACCAGTAAGATTAAAATAAAATCCTAAAATTCTCTGTGCTTCATTCATCAAAACTATTGTAAGCTTTATTCCACATTTTTTTTGTTAGTCTGAAATAATTAACAGGCTTCCACATTTTCATCTGTTTCACCTTCATGCACCATTCCATCTGGTCCATCTTAATCCTAAAACTGTCTCTGCTTCCCAATTGCTTATGCATTTAAATACAGCATATTATTCAGCTTCTTTTTCGGGTTTAGTTTCTTCAGTTTATGACTGTTCTTGTTTGCTTGTGTTTATTACTGTGTGGGCCAGCTGCCATGAATGGCCACGTATCACACAGTTTTCCTGGTAATTATAGACTCCCTCTACCAGTTGTGTTGCCCTAAAAAAACAATATTTTCTCTCAGTAACCCCCGTCTCACCCTATAAGACAGTAAAACTTCTGCAGGAAGCTTGCTTTTTGTACTACTTCTTGCAAAAGGTGGTACAGGAAACCAGCTATTAATTGTCTGAATTGGTACCATTTCATTGTACATGGATTTCTATCTTTTCCTATAAAGCCCAGCCCACTTCTTGTCCCCCTGCAGGGACAATGCTTCCAGATGATGCGTTTATCTCACAAATCACCCAGAATCATTCATGTATTTTTGCAGATACTCCAGAACGTAAAAACTAGATCACACAAAAGACCTACGTGGCCCAGTTTCCACTGATGCCTCTAGGAAACCCAAGAGCACTTTCCTGCTCTTGTATTCTGATATTGCAGGGGAAATATATTCCACATCACTAATAGGCAGTGGCAGCCTTATCCTCCATGAAATTGTGCAGGCAGTCTCCTTTCAAAACTGCACAAGTTGGCAGCCATCACTACATCTTGTGATAGTGAATTCCACAATTTCACTCCATGCTATGTGAAGAAGTACTTCTTTATATCTGTCCTGATTCTCTCACCCAGTTGGACTCTCCAGCTTCAGTTGATTATACTCTTTTATTATTACAACAGAGGAAGGGGGGGGGAACACACACACATTCTGCATATCCACTTTCTCCCCATCATGCACAATTTCATCATATCATGTCTCCCCAAACTCATCTTTTTCTCAACATTACAACAAATGTTATCTTCAATTTGTAAGCATCCTGCTGTTTTCCTGCCTCATTTTCCATCATTTTTCTGAAAAGACATGACACAGGTTGGTTTTTTTTAAGTTAGTGCTTGGAGCCCTCCATCCAGAAACACCCCTATAGTCCATCTCTCTCTCATACTATGTGTTTTAAATTTACTGCCACATTTGTACTTAGATTACAATCTGAAGAACGCTCAGAAATCCTTCTTCATATGAAATGTTCAACCACTTTGAAAGGGAGCCAGAAGAGTGTTAATTAGCACTGTGCAATGGTCCCTGGTTCAGTTCAAAGGCCAATTCAGATTTTGGATGTACGTATTCTGATTCAATCTGGAGTGATTTATCCCCATCCATTTTAAATTTGTATTCTGGATCTGAGTCAATTTGTTGATTTGGATTGCCAGACTTCCGTTGATTCAGATTGGAAAGGGGTAATAAATGTTTTGGGTTTGCACTGATGTACATGAAACCTGGAGACATGATGGACCCTAAAGAAGGGGATAAACTTGCTAAATTTCAGACAGCTAGCTTCAGGAGTTGTGTATACTAGGCATATTTTAATTGTGGTTTTTTTCCAGAACAAAATAAGACATGACAATAATTTGTGCTCTATCCAATTTGATTTGTGCTCTGAATACAAATCATTTTGTAAATTTGTTTCAGTTCACCCCAGAACTGAATGTGGCCAAGCCTGAACATATACAAATTGATCCAAATCAGAATGCTTCATTTAGTAATTTGAACTGAAGCTGGTGCACAGCCCTGGTTTGGATAAGAACAGCAGAATTCATGGCCTGTACATCCTTACCTAAAGCAAATTTGAAAGAACCCACACTATTCCTCCTCAGAGAAAGATTTTAAGGGAAGCCAAAAACCCACTTTTGATCAGACTGGCAGGTGAGATGTCCTTTCATAAGGCTAGAGTTTGACAGAGTCTGAACTTTCCTCACCTGGTTCATGCGCTCTGAATTACAAGAAGGATTAGGTATAGTTTGATGCCACAGCACACCCTTGGGATACAGAAGGTCCCAGGGAGAATTCATAGCATATCCAGTTTAAAGCAGGGGTGGGGACTGTCTGATCCTTCAGATCATGTTAGACTGTAGTCAGCCTAGTCCATGGTAAGAGAGAATGGGAGTCACAGTTGAACAACATCTGGAACACCCCAGATCCATTCTTTCTGGGTTAAAAGATTCTCAGGAGGCACCAGTGCTTGGAAAGTCCTCTTGCAAAGACTAGAGATGGGTAGGTTTACGTTTTTGGACTACAATTCCCAGAGTCCTCCAATTAGCACAGCCACAGATTCTTGGAGCTATACTCTAAAAAGTAACTTTCCCAGTCCCTGTGACTTTGAAAAGCTACCACCAACATGTATCCTGGGCCGGAAGGACCACAGTCCTGCCATCATATGTTCAAAATATGTAGGTTAATATGCATTTAGGGAAACATTTTAAATGTGCATAATGTGTTCCAGTTACCAAAGTCCCTTTCTACCTTTTTCCCTGTGTCCAAGTTCTTTGGGTCTTAAATCATTCAAAGACTTCTTCCCTAGAACATGGTGAACACTGAATATCTTAGATTTATTTTTCTATTTCATAGGCTAATGTATTTTGCAGGTAGACTGAACACTTATCAAGGTTAACAGGAAAGGTTATATTCCTTTACAAATTCTGAATTTTCTTACACTGAGAAAGAATTCTTTCTTATTACATTAACTTGAAAGCTTAAATGCAAGTCCTTAATAATACAGTCTGTATGTATCATTCTATAGAGGATTCTGTGTTTTGAGGGAAGAACACAAGAAGGGTAATGCTTTGGGTCAGCACAAGCTGAATAATTATTCCTGTAGAGAGTTGTTAGCAGCATAATCAATGCAGTACATGTGCCACACAGAGCACATATGAAATATACCGAGATATTTTCATATTCAGAACAGGCAAATTCCACACAGGGGTGTTACAGTAATTAATTCCCTCTAAGGTTATGTAGCAACAGTGCTTTAATTTGTTGTGCGGGTACCTATGACTGCTCCCCTGCCCTAGAAGTTAAATTATGAAAATTTTTTATTAATTTATAATATTGCAACAAAAATTGCAATAAACAATACAAGTGATCTTCTGATACTTCATGTATGAAACAACAATCATGCCAAATATATTTCCTGGCAAACCTGGGTTCCTTCTTACAAGGACACTCTTTACACCTGTTTTATGAGGTGGGGAGGAAAGGCAGAAACAATTGAGCTTATCCTTTTGGTGTGCAATGAGTAGCTTTTGCCTCTTTGGTTGCCTGGTGCTCTGCACTGTTCTGCTCACTGATCACCTCCCAGGGACAGAGCTTAGAAGCAGACCTGGCGAGGACCTTCTGCCCCTGGTCCTCTAGTTGTCCATAAACAGAAAGTCTACTTCACACTATTGACACTGTCTACTCCCAAGCCCCAAGGAGAAAACATGGCTCATGAGACAGGACAACAGGTTCCAACCAAGAAGAAATGCAAGACTTAGACAGAAGGCACTTTTGGAGAAGGGTTTCATAAGTAAAATGTGCCCTGCTCCAGTAGCAGTTACTGAAAATAACACAGATTTATCCAGCTTCTCTCCCACCCATGCATCCTCTGACTTCTGTTTGACTGGCTTTCTGATAGCCTGACTTTGGCCTGCTCAACACACATCTCACATCTTCATGCTCTGATTTGCAGCCTGATATGAATCTGCTATCTTTTTTTTAAATTTTCTTTTTATTATTATTATTATTTATAAAATCCATCCATACTTATTTAACATCGTGTCACCTGAGTTCAGCTTATAATCATTTGTTAATACAACTACAATATATATTAAGCTCTTAATCTATACAACGTGCTTCTAACCATTGATAAAACAAGTTCCATGTTTGATAATATTCTGTATCTTCCTTTCCTTTGATTTTCAGTGTCACTCTATCCATTTCGGCACAGTATGAATCTGCTGTCTTATGCATCTCCTGCTTTTGTCCTAATCATTCCTAGTGTCTACTCCTTCTCAGCCACACTAGACGCTGTTTCAAGTCCTCTATTCAGAGCACGTTACCATAGTCTCTCGAGACTGAAGGATGCCTAATCTAAATCCTAATCTACTCCTTTGAACTATTTTGTTACTCAGTCCTTTGTGTACTGACTCCTTCTTGGCTTTCTGGACATCTTCTCTTGACACCTTTTACTTGTGCCGCTCTAGGATCCTGTTGGGCACTTACAGGCTGAAGGACAGGCTGTAGTTGGGACAACAGGCTAGTCCCTTACTTAGAACCATAAAGTTATAGACCAATGCAGTCGGAAATGGCCTGCAGTCTAACTGCCTGCTCAATGCAGGAATCGAAATCAAAGTATTGTATTTTTCCATGTCCCGGTAATTAGATGATATTTTAAAGATTAAATTATGCATCACTCTCCATTCCAGGCATATCACTTTCTTCAACCTCGGTGGATGCAAGGTTTCCTTTAAGCCGGGTGCGCATGCACAGACACACATGCACGCATGCGTCTCTGCCTCCCTTTCTTCTTCCCTCCATGATCGCGTTCAGCCCCTTAGGTTCCAGTTGTGATGGAACCCTACGAATGGAGGGGCAGAGTCGCACACACACACACAGGGACGAAGTCGCACATGAGAGAGGCAGAGCCCCACCCAGTGGGGCTGTAAATTAGAGTACATTGGGCAGAAGTCTGTTTCCAGAGACAAGGTATCGACAGTTTTGCCATGCAACCGTGGGGTTCTCTCAACTAGTTATAAGATGGCTCCCAATTTTTGGTCTAAATTTTTTAGAAAAAAGTTTTGTCTTATACATGGAAAAATATGGTATATTGGACAGATGATTGTCTTATTTTTTCTTAAATGCCTCCATCATTGGAATGCTCACCACCTGCCAAGGTAACTGGTTCCATTGCTGTACTGCTTTAACAATTAGGAAGTTTTTCCTGATATTCAGTCAAAATCTGTAACTTGAGTCCATAGTTACATGTCCAGTGCTTATAGTTGGACTATTTCTAGGCAATGTTTTACTAACAAACGATCCACTTGCATCTCCCACATGGATAGAAAGAAGCCTAAAAGGCAGCACAGGGACTCCAGAAAGTGTAAGGAAGAGGTGTCAAGATTACCCTGGGTCAGTGAGGCCCACAGTAACCACCCAACTACACTGCCCTGACCTTACTGGTGTGGGTGAAATCCGGGAGGGCTAAATGTGTTGATAGCCTTCCCAACACTCTTATGTCAACCCTGCAAGGTAAAAATACCAAAAATACAAACAACATATACAGGCTCCTGGTAGATGATTGAGGCAAGGCCTGGTTTTAAGTACCAACAACCCTCTTATTCCAAATTGACCAAACTGTTGTTAATTTTTTATTTTATTAAAGATGGTACAAAAGAGCAAAACTTCTAAATGGTCAAAAGACACAGATAGAGGAAAAAGATTGTGGAGCAAATGAGCAATCAGGAAGGTTTCAGGCAAGAATAATTTCAGAACAATCCCACAAGAAAATAAGAAAACTGGCTAATCTAAGCTAATACATTCTGGCAGAACTCGACCATAGTCCCATTACATATGCATTGTGCAAGTTGTATAGCAGGGCAGCAAATGAGCACAGCATTCCCCTAAAAGGTAACTAGGCTAAAGTAAGTAACTTCTCTCCTCATTTTTATACCCAAATGTTCAGTTTCCAAACCCTTCCAGGGGATCTACCAATCAGATGTTGAACTGCCCTGAACCTTCATGAAGAAGAAAGTAACTTCTTCCCCCTTCCCGTTCACTCACCTAAAACCATTCACTAATTAACTCAGTACCAGGGAAGGCATTCAGTCTGGCCTTGGAACTTCCATTCTCACATAAATAAAGCACAGGTAATTGCTGCCTTCCAATTAACAGTGGGCACTTTCTCCCTCTTCTCCTGGTCAGCTTTTCCCAGGCATAAACTACAAGGCCTGTTTTCTACAAGGGTAGCAAAACTATGTTCCCCCATTCTCCCAGACTCTTGACAAAAGGTGATTTCACTTCAGTCTTCCACAATATTTTCTCCCTTAAAATCTGAGTAGCTTGCTAATGTGGTTTAAATTTGCAGTGCACATGTACATAACAAGAGCCTTTCAACAGTCATTTAACGCATAGCTAAACTGTTTTAGAGTATGAACTTTGCTTAGGAACACTAGAATTGCCCTGGCATGATCTACCTGGTCTAGCATTCCTTTCAAGAATCACAACAACTAGCGGGTGCTAGGACATTTGTTGATATTCTATAGGGGGAAAAAAAGGTTACCTTCTACCAGTCTTTGATTTTTGCTTAGTAAGTTCCTGTAAACTGAACCTTGAGATGGAGAAAATACACAATTTTCATTTCTGGTCCCTTTAGATTTGTGAAGAAATATAAAACTCCTTAAAAGTTCCTATTTCAAAAAGTACTGAACAAAATTCTCAGCCATCTATCTATCTATCTGTATATAAGCAGCAAATTTGGTCTTTGAAACATGTATATACATACATTGCCAGCCTGTGAAGCACTGAAGCAAAGCAACAGGGCAATAATAACCTTGGAATGCTTTTAATATCAGGCTGGTACATGCAGTGACTGTAAACAACCACAGAGTTACACTAGGAATACTGCAGTTTATCTGAGATATAGTGGAAATAAGAAATTTAAAGTAGGGGTAAATTCTAGATTTGCTTTTTTTTTTCACTCAATAGAAGATAACAATGATAAATTCTGCTAGTTTCATTTTCTCTCATAGCCAAATATTTAACTTGCCCGTTCTTTCTGTCCCTCTTATTAAGAAATTTGCAATTTGGTAAGGTCTTAGTCAAAAAAAGAGACTGGACAAAATTCTTACCAATTTGTTATCTGCAAGATGGAAAAGACCACATAATAATAAAAAAGGATTCAAACTTTTAGGAGTTGAGCTGTGAAAGTCTTCTGTCTGGATGAGTGGATCTCTCAGTTGCCCCTTTCCATACGTCCAGTTCATTCTTTTTGTTTCCTCAGATTTGGGAAGACATTTTCTCCTTTGTAAATGTTGGAAAGTTCTTCTTACAAAGAAGCAAAAAGCAAATGAAATTCACACTCATCCCTGCTTGTAACTGGATGATGTGGTAAAACAAGATGAAAATAGTGAAATGTTGTGCCTGTGCATAGGACAATCTTGTGATCTGAGAGGATATTTTATTCTTATTCAGACCTTGCCTTTGTGCACTATAGGACTGGCACTGCTGAAGTTTTGTACCCATGGGGTCTTTCTGGGGTCTTTTGAGAAGAATAAGGTTTGGGGGAATGGAAAAAAAGAGGGTGAAATTTTTGTCCGTTGTCCTATTTTCCTCACTTTGACTGCTGTGCAGTTCTCTCGATTAACTGTTTTTAAAATCTAGGAAAAAAACTCCCAGACTTAGGTTTCTTGGGATGTTTCTTGGTCTCCATGGAGATTTGAAAATCAGTGGTGCCCTTTGCTCAGTGGCAGAAGTTGTGCTTGGCATGCACAAGATCCTGGGTTCAAACCTGGATCTAGTAGGGCTAGTAAATAATCCTGCCTGAAACTTGGAGAGATGCTTTATCAGGTTTGATAACAATGGATTAGATGGGCCAGTGCTCTAACCCTAAACCAAGCTTGGAAAAATGGCTTTTTTGGACTAGAAAATCCAGAGCCATTTGCTGGCATAGCCATGCTTATTTCCTCATGGCTATGCTGGATGTGCAGATTATGATCTAAAAAAGTGGGAGCCCTAAAAATGAACTTTCTGAAATTTTGAATATAAGGCACTTTCCAATACAGTATTCCTCTGTCATATGCCATCAGTTTAGTTCTCAAGCTAGTTAAGATGAAGTATTTGGAATGACCATTTAGTACTAAACTGTTCTGCTTCTACTTATATATCGCCACGTAGTGCTTAAAGCTCTCTCTGGGCTGAATCTGTGAAGATTCTCAGTCATCCATGGCAACTGGACTTCTTTCTTATTGGGTTGAAATGTTTTGCTACTCATCCAAGTAGCTTTTTCAGCCATCTCACTCTCCCTAATGATAGGGCTGGCCCTGCTAGCAGCAACCTTACTTGAAGCAGGGATGACTTGATGAGGCCACCATTAAAAGTCCCCATGGGGGAAATTCTTTTAGTTTGTGGCAAATTAAAACTGCTACTATCGCCAGTAGAGCCTGCATAGGAAAAAAGAAAGACAGAAGTGGCCCAGAAAAGCACATGGGTCAAGTGAAGGACCATTATAATTCTAAACTGCAGCCATGCTATAAGTTGCTAGCAGAGAACTGATTTCTCAAATCTCATCAAACAGCTAGTTGTACAGAACTATTACATTCCTTATCTAGTTGGCTCATTTTTCTATCAAATCCGGAGTATTCCATTTTAGCTCAAAGGTGCCTTGCACAAAGGGTCGTCAGATCAGCAGATGGTCACTTCCTGAAGAAGCTACTTGGATTAGTAGCGAAATGTTTCAACCTAATAAGAAAGAAGTCCAGTTGCCATGACTCAACTTCCAGACTCTCTCTGGGTGGATGCAGGCTACACATCCTCTTCCCCCCACCCAGAAAGATTCATTTTTACCGAACCTGGAAGGATGGATAGCTTAGTCAACCTTGAGGCAGTTACTTGAATCCACTGGAATCAGTTCGTGAATAGAGTTTTCACTGTGGTTTAACCACTGTGCGAGGAGGCAAACCATCAACCAAAAAACCATCACAAACCACAATTTTTCAGCTTCATGACCATCTCTAGAAGGAACTAATGAATGGATTACTGCTGCTTCCCCCTCCATGTCATCCAAGTTTCTGCCTTCTGAGGCAGCCTTCTCACTCTTCCTAATGATAGTTCTGGCCGTGCTTGAAGCAGAGATGACTTGATGGGGTCTCCACTGAAAGTCCCCACTGGGGAAATTATTTTAGTGTGTGCCAATGGGATTAAACTAATTTATATACCAAAAATTCTGGGTTAGGTAGTTCACAGCTGAACTGCATGTGTCATCCTCCTCTTCTCTGAAAAAGGTGGCACTTGATGGTGCAGAAAATGCAAACACTATGAACTATGCAAAGTACTTAATGGCATGCCAAGGCTTATTGCATACAGAGAGTTACACCCACGATATGATACTTTATTACAGTTTTAACAATTCTCACTACATTTCAAAAAATATTAGATTATGTCAGATCACTGTCTTGCTCCCTGTTTAACATATTCCTTTCCTTTTTGAGCACCGCTAAGACATTTGTTCCAATGTGATTACTCCTGGGAAATAACCTGACAGATCTTGAAAGTACAGGTATATAGTCAGCATTCTCATTAACCAGGATTAAAGATTGCATCCATACATCCACTCCCCAATGGCAAGGTGTTATTATTATTTTCTAAACTGCAGATCAGCAAGAAGTGTGTCTAGGCAAGCATCCACCATGGCCAGATTTTCCCAGTCTCTGTAGCAAAATAAACCTGATGTTTGACAGCTGCCAAATCCAGTCATGTTAACACTAGAACTGAAATATGCAGGGCCAGACTATCATTGGGCAAGTAGAGGTCAAGTGAAAGGCTTCGGCAGAGATGGAAGAATTTCTTCTTTTTTTTTACCATCATCATCATCATCTTTGAACTGCAGGGCTGGAAGGGACCCTATGGATCATTGAGTTCAGCCCCTATCAAGGAGGCATGGTGGGAAATGGAACTCCTATCCTCTGGCTTCACAACCAGATGCCTAAACCACTGAGCTATCTAGGAGTTCCTGCACTATGGCTCCCAGAATCCCATAGCTAATGATGTAATTTTCTCCCCTCTGGCCCTTGGCAAGTTATTAGCACTTGCAGGTGAAAAGCTACAAGTGAATGACCTTGCTAGCAGACCTACCACTGCTGGCAACCCATGACAAACTTACCTAGCAGGCAGGGCCAGCCTGTGGCACTTCGCTAGCTAAGGTGAAGGTCAGGTTGGCACTCTTCCTTCCTTTTATAGAAATGACTGTTTGTTTCTGGCAATTGATCCTTATTTATCCTTGATGGTGGGACAGCATCCTCCACCTTACCTGAAGGCCGCAGTCTAGCACAGATGGTGCAAGGCAGGTTACCTGGAATACACAACTCTGTTGTCCAACAGAGGGGAACAGTGAATGGATCACTGCTGCTGCCCCATCCCCCCGTGTCATCCAAATATCTGCCTTCTGAGGCAGCCTTCTCAGTCTCCCTAATGATAGGGCAGGCCCTGCTAGCAGCAGCCTTGCTTGAAGCAGGGATTTGATGAGGCCACCATTCAAAGTCCCCATGGGGGAAATTGTTTTAGTTTGTGGCAAATTAAAATTGCTACTATAGCCAGCAGAGCCTGCTCAGGAAAAAAAAAGAAAGACAGAAGTGGCCCAGAAAAGCACATAGGTCAAGTGAAGGACCATTATAATTCTAAACTGCAGCCATGCTATAAGTTGCTAGCAGAGAACTGATTCCTCAAATCTCATCAAACAGCTGGTTGTACAGAACTATAACGTTCCTTACCTAGTTGGCTCATTTTTCTATTAAATCCGGAGTATTCCATTTTAGCTCAAAGGTGTCTTGCACAGAGGGTCGTCAGATCAGCAGATGGTCACTTCCTGAGATTCCAGACCCAAAATGTGAAACCAGGGCATGGCCCCTTGTGGTGGTTCAGGTGGAGGGATGTGGTACAACCATGGCAAAACAACACACTACATACGGTATGTTTGGGTGAATTCGAGAGTGAGAGAAACAATGTGGATCTTCTGTACTACCCCCTAAAAGAATTATTTCCTCACAGGCACAGTTGCTAGGGACATGGGAGAGGGCCTTCTCTGTCCCTGCTCCCAGACTCTGGAACTTTCTTCCATGGGAAGCTAGACTGGTCCCATCTTTGCTGTCCTTCTGCAAGCAGACGAAGACCTTTCTCTTCAGGCAGACTGGCAGTCTGAGAGGGTTTTTAAAAAATGGATTGTTGTGCTCTGTTGTTTTTAAGTATTGATGTTATTTACCATTAATTAACATAATACTTATTTAATTCTTTTTTAATCCTTGCATACTTTTTAATCCTTTAATTCTTTTTTAATCCTTGTTTTTAGTTTTGAAATATTGTCTTTTTAATGATGTAAGCCACCTTGGGTCCTTTTAAGGAGAAAGGCGGGGTAAATATATTTTAAATAAAATAAAATAAAGTGTGCAACACACATATAAATAATTAATGGTATGCAGATTTCTATTTTTGGAATACACTTCCCAGAATTCTCTGGCAGCTGCACAGCTCTACAAACAACTTTAAGCAAGTGAGCCCTGGAACCAGATGGGAGCAGGGACAAGATGGGCGCCCAGGCTTTCCAGGCACCACACTCAGTAAAACCCACTCTCCCCCTGCCCCCCCCCCGCATAGTTCACCCTGAGAACTGCCTTCCTGCCTTAAGACCTAGAGGAGATGCATAGCAGTAGCTTGAGAATTCAGCTGCCAGTTTGAGACCTGGTAATTCAATTTGCAAATTCTAGATTCGGGAGGGGGGGGAGATACAAAACAAAGCATGGATTTCAGGAGTTTGTTTTTATTTTGCTCTGCTTCTGTCTCCTTTTGGAAGCTCACTGGGGAAGCTTGTTTCACAGTTTGAGGTTTACTGTTTCATAAAAAAAACACAAAGGGAAAAAGTCTCTTAAATACATTATAGATGTAAAGAAACACACAAAATATCATGCTAATTTTGAGTGAATGTAGCCCTTCAAACACATGACGAATATATAAGCTATATCAATGAAGCTGCCAAAGACATTGCATTATAGAAGAAGAGCTTCAGTTAGCAACACATTTTTTTCCATATCTGTAGAAAAATCCATAGCATATAAAATAATCTTGCAAGGTAGGCCTCATAAAGAGCCCTTCTTGGTAATTATGTAGTCAATGAAAAGTAATGGCACCTATACTATCATGAGAAAAGTCCCTACAGGTATTTCCTAACTGTTTTTTTGCAATTATTGTTATGGGCCAGTATGGCTGTCTTTGTTTTTTGTGAGCCAGGGTGAAACATACTGCTTTTTAAGAAACCATAAACAGATAGAATGTAGGGAGTAAAAAAGCCACAGACTAAAGTAGGAAACTCACATAAATGACAATGATATTATTCATTTCCACTTCGAAATATAAGATTTTTCCATAGATACAGCATTCAGGCTTGGCAAGTATGAATTGAGTTCTAGTTTGAGTTTTGAAGGTTGAATCAAAAGGTTGCCTTAGGATCAGGCTGCCCCCAGCCATCTTGTTCCCATCTGCCTCTTCACTGGATGTGCAGGGTTCAGGCCCTACTTATCTTCACCACAAACAAACCACAGTGGCCACCAGTGGGATCAAAGTACTAGAAAGAAGTGTACGGAGCTGCCTTATTAGGGCAGCAGTGTATCCCATTGAGTCAAATAACTTAGCATCCTAGACCTGTCAAATTAGTATCCTAGGTAGAAAATCTCAGAAGTATCTCCTTCCCTTTCCTGACAGTAAAAATCCAATCGTAATAAATTAAATAACTACTAATTTGATGGTCTTTATGACACTCAATATCAGCTGCTTACTAGTTTGCTTAGCCTAAATTCCTTGGAACTCACTGTAACACAGTTTTGATCTACGACTGTGTTTCATCCATGGCTTCTTTATCAAAAAAGAAAACATGGATGCTTAATAACAACAACCATAACAATAAAGAGGGTGCACAAAACTGTATGTGCTAACTTCTATGGAAAGATGTAATTCAATTCAATTCCTTTGTTACGATCAACAGATCAGGCAATGGACATATGCAAAATTATGAATGATTTTGGTAATTCAAATGGAATTACATTGCACCTCTGCTGAATGAGGAAGACTGTGACCGAATAATCTGTTTGCCTGCTGCCTAGTCTGCTTTGCTGTTCTAACTGTGGATGGGCAATCTCATGGTCCTCAGTCTCTCTCTTTTATATTTAAATCAGTTTTGGACTGGACCACTCTGCACATAGCAGCCACAAGCAAAAAGATCCCACTGGCATCCCATCATATACAATATTGTCTGCTGCTGTACTGTGTCTAATGGTACAGGCATCCCTGTCACTTGCAGGAAGTTGACTTATGCAACATATCATGTCCATGTGTTGTGTTAGTGGGTGACAAGTGCGGAAGGCAGTGTAGTTAAGGCCAGCCTCCTTCCAAGCACTGGATTGTCATCCAGCATTCCAAGGTTCAAGCTGAGTGTTCTGTCTAATAAACCATTCACCAGTCAAGGAGAGAACAGATAGAGCAAGGCTGCAAATCATATCCAAGTCACAGAGAGTTCCAAGAAATCCAGGCAGGAAAACAAGAGCAGCATCAGATGTGATTCACATAAGACTGTTGTTGTCAGCACTGGAGTTGGCTTTGAGAGCAGAATTTACAGCTCTCGGCGTGCTCCTCTCAGACTCCAACCATTTCCAGTTAGTTATCAGGTGCTTGTTTGACCTTAGAAGTGTCATCTCTCTTTCTTTTCTGACAATTGAAGCTGCTAACATCACCTTTCATAAACAGATAGCACGCTTGCCAGATGCCCGTCATCCTCAGGGTCCTCCCTAGCAGCACTGCCCTCTGGCCTCCTGAGCCTCTAAAAAGATTCTGCCAGCTGGGTCATTGAATTCCTCCCTCTGGGCTGGCTTCTCTTTTTCTGACACAGACCATATTCCTCCTCCAAAGAAGACTCAGCCTGGTGAGGCATGAAATCATGGAGGGTTTGGACCTTTTCTAATTCATGTCATTCAATCCCAGGTTCATTTGATGAGTCTCAGGGTTCTAATAAAAGGCAAAGTAAATGCTATGAGAATGACTCTGATTTCGTGGGGGTATTGTATCCGTGCTGGGCTTTAGTCTAAACTTTGCAGGAGCTATTCAAGATGCTAAGCCCTACCCCTAAACTAGGTTCAGCAGTTTGGACAGCTCCTGTAAAATTAAGATGAGATTCAGGTGCAGATTCACTACTTGTGGAAACTATCAAGTCTGCCCACCACTGTTTTAGATTTTGCCCTTCTAGCAGCTTTGTCTTCCAAATATCTAGATTCCCACATCTGGGTTCTATAAATAGGAAGAGCATCGCTTTGTTGGTCTTCTCTAGAGATGGGCACAAACCAGAAAAATGACAAATCAGGGTGGTTCGTGGTTTGTGGCTACCCACAAAGGTTGAACCACCTATGAACCCCAGAAAAATGAACTGGCCTGGGGGAGACGAACCTAATACCTCCATCCCCTCTATTGCCTGCCCGCCCCCTTCCTGCCCCATTGTCTCCCTACCTGGTCCTGCCATCTCCAAGTCTTTGTCCTCTGCTGCTGCCATCTTTAGAAACGATGGCCTGGCTTCCTTTCTGAGAGCCAGTTCAGCTGTCTCTGAGCATGCACACACCTATCAGCTGATATAGGGGCAGTGGGAAAAGGGTGGGGCATCCATTTTGCTAAAAACAAAGCGCAGGGTGGAAAAAAGTTCAGTGCTTCATTTCAGCAAAATGGGATCCCAGAACCAAAGTACAAACTGAACCATGAACCAGCCTGGTTCATGGCTTTTCTGGTTCGTAGTTCATTTCACGCCCTTCTCTAGTCTCCTCCCTTGCAGTGCTGTAAGCTTTTGATGATGCTTAGGTGACGTTTGCCCATCAGGAACTGTGAAAGACAAAACTATATCTTTTCCAATAAGAGCTGGTTATACAAACTACAGCCAATGCTGCTAAGTGCAATTGCTGTCATGTAGATTCCTAGACATACCTCTCAAGCCCTCCAGCCATAGACAGTATTAATCATGTGCTCTGTATTTGCTAGATGATGCTTCTCTCAACAATGCTCTACTGATACAATGGGAAAATTGCCTTCATTTTGCAGAGAAAGGGCAATGACACAATAATCTCTTTCAGACAGATTTAGCTTTTATGGAGTGAAAGAAAGTGCTGCTAGCTTCTTTAACGGTATGTTATGATGCTAGATTAAGCTTCTCAATTAATAATTTCCCATATGGTGTCCACTCATTAATGCTGGAAATGTTTCTTTCTTGTTCTCTATTTGTGTTGGCTAATCAGGCTCAGGGGTATTGTCAATGGTAAGTGATAATCAAAGAACAGAACAAATACTTATACGTAATTATTTTGACTTGCACAAATGCAAAACAAACAACAGCAGGACGTATTTTGCATGGAGTAGTCAACAATGATAAGTTTATCAAGAACCTGGAAAGCCAGTTGGTTATAGAATCTGATCTGGGTGGTACAGATTTCTCCATGCAATGGTATGGGCTCATGACCTTGCCATTTGATTCAACTAGGGTGGCTTGTTTTGGGATCGAAGGAGTACCCAAAGACTTGTCTCAAAAACATTCCCTCCCCAAGTTTTTTTTTTCCACACACATTCACACCCAAAAAACTGGAGGTGACCACATGTTCACTTCTGGTTTCAAGAAAACAGTGTAAATGCTACAACACTGTGCCTTGTTTTAGAGAAGAATTGTATCCCCAGGAGGCTGTTAGAAGTGGATATTGGGAGTGGGGCAATGTGTAGCCTGCATAATTAACCTGTAAACCGCCCAGTGGTTTTAAGCACTATGGGGTGGTGTATAAACGGCACACTTTTATTCTTCTTGTTGGTCCAAAAAGTTGGTGGTAGTCTGGGGTTGGGGGTGGGCAGAAACAGCCAAAATAGGAAACACGCTACAGCCCACAAACCACATGTGTCTCTTCTTCCGACTTATGTTCATGCTTTATAGCTGTGTTAGAGGTTGAGTGCTGTATAGCAATGTTCCCTACAACAATGTAGGAAGGTCTGTAGTTCAGTTGTAGAGCTTTTGCTTTGCATGCAGAAGGTCCAGAGTTCAATCCATCTCCAGCTAGGGTGGGGAAAATTGCCTGCAGACTTGGTGAGCTGCTGCCTGTCAGTGTCAACCACTCACAGCTAGAGAGACCAAGGATTTGTCCTAGGATAAGAGGACTTCATTTGTTCCTAAGGTAAACTAGCCTTTTGTTGGGTCAACGATCAGGATTAGTAACCAAAGTTACTAATATGCAAAGGCTTTTACTAGCATGCAGTGGGATGGCAGAAGAGGGACAGAGAGAGTCAGAGAGTCAGAGAGGGACAAACAGGATGGAGCTTCTTTCCTTCATCAGTCCACTAGACCTCTGTACTTGGTACAGAGGAGGGACAGAGAACTCCCTATCTCCATTCTACCAGCCTGCTTTCTCAACTGTGCGCCTTTGGCTACCAATCAAGTACTGATATGCAAGGCTACATGGACCATAAGTGACATCTGGTCTGATGTCAGCAACACACTCTCTGACAAAATTAGTTTTGGATCATGTTACAACAGTTCAGAGTTTAGGTCATATACATTGTGATTGAAAACTCTTTATGGGTTTTTTTAAAGTGTGGTCATGAATGCCAGAGCTTGAGCAAGTTAATTTTTGGACTACAACTCCCACATTTGTAAAAGTTACTGTTTTTGGACCTTGCTTCCAGAATCTCTCAACCAGCATGTGTGGGGTCATGACTACCTAGAGAGGTGAAGAACACTGGGAGGTATAATTCAAAAATTAATGTTCAAAAATCATAGATCATAGAATAATGGAGTTGGAAGGGGCTTATAAGACCATTGAGTTCAACCCCCTGCTCAAGGCAGGAATACAAATCAAAGGATATCCGCCAGGTGGTTGTCTAAGTTTCTCTTGAATGCCTCCAGTGCTGGAGCACTCACCTCCTCTCAAGGTAATTGGCTCCATTGCTGTACTGCTCTAACAGTTAGGAAGTTTTTCCTGATATTGAACCGAAATCTGGCTTCCTGTAACTTGAGCCCATTTTTGTGTGTCCTGCACTCTGGGATGATTGAGAACAGATCCTGCCCCTCCTCCGTATGACTACCTTTCAAGTATTTGAAAAGTGCTATCAGCTCTTCCCTAAGTCTTCTTTTCTCAAGACTACACATGCACAGTTTTTTTGGTCTTTCCTCATCGGGTTTGGTTTCTAGTCCCCTAAGCATCCATGTTGCCTTCTTCCGAACTTGCTCCAGTATGTTGGCATCCTTCTTAAAGTGTGATGTCCAGAACTCGGCAGTGCTGAATAGAGAGGGACTAATACCTCATAGGATTTGGAGACTATACTTCTGTTAATGCATCCTAAAATTACATTTGCCTTTTATGCAGCCACATCACACTGCTGGCTCATATTCAACTCATATGTTGCCAAACTCGGTGATAAATTGTGGAAGGAGTATGAGGCTGCACTCCCAAACGCTCTGCCCATACCAGATTTACTGTGTCATTCCTGTGTTGAGTGGGAAGATCTGAAGGGAGTTGACTTTCAAGTTGTGAAATGTTTAGAGTTAAATGTGCTTAGAATTCTCCCCACAATTAGAACCTTGATAGTGCAGAGCTGGTGATTCTGGGAGGGATCAAAGAGCAGTAACCGAAGTGCTTAAAGAGTCCTCACCCTTCAGTCTTTCTCACTGCATGAAAGAAGGTTGAGGAGAGGGTGTCTATTTACACATTGCCAAGCAGGAGCACAAAGAATGACAGTGATCTTACAAAACTGCATATGCTAACACACACGTAGAAATACGTACATAGAAATTAGAAATTATTTTTACAATTTAAACCCAATTTCTCATTTGAGTGAGTGGGAAAGGCCAAAACAGTCTTGATGCTTACTGAGTCTATTGTCCATCCATTCATTTTGGATGGGCTGCTTCAGGATTCCTGATTCCTTATGGCTCATCCTTCAATTAGACGTGAACTAGACAGCTTTTCAAATAGAGGATACATGGCATCCCTCTAAGTAAGTGGTTCCTAATCTTGCATCTCCAGAAGTTCTTGGACTAAAACCCCCTGAAGCTTTCATTACTAGCTGTGCTGGTATATAGAGTGGATGGAGTGGATGGAGTAGATGGAGTGATGGACTAGGACTTTGGAGAACAGGTTTCGAATTCCCACTCGGCCATGTAAACTCACTAGGTATGTAGAACTGGTAAAACCACTCCTTAAATATCTCACTTGGCTTGAAAGCCCTATTAGTTTTGTTATAGGCTGGTATCAATTTGACAGCACAGAACACACAGAGAAGAGGATGTGACACAAGGTTAGCTTGTCAGGTAAACTGTACCTGCCAAACTGCAAAGTATACTTCTTTTGCACAACTAGTAAAGGTGTAATTTATTTATTTATTTATTTATTTATTTATTTATTATTTGAATTTATATCCCGCACCATCTGGCAATCAGGCCACCTCTTCTCTTTGGCATCAGGCTATACTTAGGCAAACTGCATTGCATGTCTTGAATCAACTCTATTTCACATTACAACTCCACTCCTTGAACGTATTTACTTAGAAGTTAATGGCAGCAATTTCAATAAAATTTACATCCATGTGAAGAAGTTAAATTTTTATGTTTTAATTAAAGAAATATTTATTTATTTATTTATTTATTTATTTATTTATTTATTTATTTATTTACTAGTTGCTTTCTCTATGTGCTGGTAAAAATGCTTCTGTTACAGTAATGGGAGAAATAATGCTTTTTAGCACATTTCAGATGCAGTGTTGGAAAGCATCGTCTGTTGTGTTCCTGTAGCTGTTGTATGTGTCCTGGCATTGGGACGGATGGGAGAAAAGAGGTAACCACAAATGCCAGATTTCTCTTTGTTGCTTTGAGGTCAGTAAAAGGTTGCTGGTGTTCTAAGCATGCAAGTCAAATAGCACACTTTGAGAAAATGGCGTAACGAGGGTACAAAGGAGCCCTCAGTATAAAGCAGTTCAAAAAGGTCTGTAAGGCAATGTGTTTCATGTCCCCAACCTCTGTCATATAGACAGCAAAAATGAGAAAGTTGCTCACCTCTATTATATGACATTAGACAGCAAAACCAAAAAGAACTATCAACTCTATTGCTGTTGTAACCCCTATGAAATATTGGTTCAGCCCAAAGGGATGGAGCTAAGAAAGAGTGGGGCTGTGAGTGAGATTTGAATCAGTAAGAGTGGGAGAGCAGAAGAGGCTGGAGCTGCTGTTGCCACTTAAACTACTAAGGCCCTTGCAGACTTGCTCTAGGTATAATTGTTTGTGTTGGGGGTGAATCCACATAGTGAATTCATGTATATGCAATTGAATTGATATTTTATCCTAAGGTTGCATGTGGAACTGATTCTATGTTATGGATACCCAACCCAGTTGAGTAAGATATACTGGATTTTTGTCTGAATTTGACTTCTAAAGGACTTTGAACGTTGAAATTCTACAAGCAACTTCTGTGTTGGTGCTGTTGTGCACTTGGGTGCACAAATTGTAGAATTTGGTTCTTGTTAGAACTGCTCATGTTGTCAGTTACATAACTGTGCATAAGAAGAGCCTCAGTTTGTGAAAATATGTTTGCAAGGTTCATCAATAGATATCTAAGTAAACAAATAGGCCACAGAACTCAAAAGTGTTACAGAATTATTTGCATAAAGTATTAGGCCATCAACCAAAAAATTTGTTTCTTCTTGTTTGCTTTTCATGAAGGAGAGGATTGAATCCTTTAAGGACCACCCTTCCCTTGCTTGGCTACCTTGAAAGGAGCTGTCTGGTATGTGAATAGTTAGTAAATGACTTCTTTTCCCCTAAAGCCATATATCTTTTTAGTATCTAATCTAATTAAGAGTCGATTGATAGATCAGGGAAGTGAAGTTGATTAAATAAATTAAGAGGGAAATAAAAACAGGCAGTAAGCAGCTACAAATGCACTGATGGAATGATGTATTAAATCTAGCTTTGGGATGTATACAGAGTTTGCAAAGGAACAAAAACAAATCTTCTCAGTCGCTGCCTGTCTTGCCTAGGGGATTCTGGGAGATGAATTCCAAAACTGATAACTTTTTCAAGTTCTGAAAGAACTGGGCATGTTTAGCCTTGAGAAAAGAAGACTGAGAAGAATTATGATAGCAATTTTTTAATACTTGAAAGATAGTCATATAGAGGAGGGCAGGATCTTAAGGCCTTAAGTTACAGGAGGCCAAATTTAGGCTGAATACCAGAAAAAACCTCTTAACTGTTAGAGCAGTATGGCAATGGAACCAATTACCTCAACGCTGGAGGCATTCAAGAAAAAATTGGACAACCATCTGTCAGATCTGCTTTGATTTGGATTCCTGCACTAAGCAGGGTGTGGGACTTGATGGCCTTATAGGCCCCTTCTAACTCAGTTATTCTATGACTCTCTGTCAGTTTCACAGAACCTCTGCCCAAATTCTTCTAGTACATGGAAAAGAAAGGAAAACTAAAATGCTAGGTAGCCAGCAATTCTGCTAATGGGAAAACCAAAGATGCTAGACAATAAACCATAGGATGTTAGACAATAAAGCAAGAAAGAGCCACATCTAATTCCTGGCACCAGATCTGCCCTTGGATTTGACTCAGCCCCCACTTGGCAGTTCTTGACCAGCTGAACCACCCTGCCATTTTGATTGGAATCTTTTAAAAAAGACTTGTTAAGGCTCTTGGCTATCAGAAGAAAAAGAAGAATCAAACCTTGAACTAGAGTTATGAATCTCACAGACTCTTGCTTTCAGTGAGAAACCAAGGAACGGGGGAAACCCTTCTTTCATCCTTGTGGCATAATTTCTCTGTGCAATGTTTGTTTTCCCAAGAAATCTCATGGTACTTTTGGGATGTTTTATGGCCATTTAGTTTCCCTGAAGGAAACCCAAGTTGCTTATTATAATTTCTCCACAAAATGGCATTTTTCCTGCACAAGATCCCTTGGAAAGAAGACTGAGCTGCACACAATTTGCCAACTTCATATTTGAAAGAACGGACCAAAAAATGGGGAAGATACCCCAGGAAAATAAGTCTGTGGCTTCTTTTTCATGGGTAGTTGAGGAATCTCACTGATGCAGAGGGAAGTCTTGGTGAGATTTGTTGCATAATGAGACTTGGGCAGCTGCCGAGAACAAGAGATTTTTAAAGCATTCTTTCGATCCCTACCTTGAACCTGGATACAGTTCCTCTGCTGGATCACTCGCTTCCACCACCTGTGTCTCCTGATGCCATCAAAAGAAGAGTTTGTCACTAGCCTTTCCTTTTTACCTAGATCCACTTCTATGAACTGCTGAACTTTGTAACTGAGAATTTAGAGTCTGGGTTTACCTTCCTCCTCTCCCCTGTTAGTTTTGTGTTGTGTCTTTCAGACGGTAAACCTGCAGGCAGAGACCAACTTGTTTCCAAGGAATTGTTTTGGAAATCATAAGATATATTAATATATCTCTAAGAGTTAACGCTGGCTGAATAGCTCCAGTTTAATTATCTGGCTGTGGAAATAAAGGCTGAGAGTTCAGTTTCCCCCACTGTATCTCCTGTGAAGTAGAGCCAGCCTGTGTGGCCTTGGGCAAGTTGCAGAGTCCCAGGACACACCTAGAAGAAGGGAATAGTAAAGCACTTTTGAGTATTCTCTACCTAGAAAACCCTGAAAAGGGTCACTGTCCATCCAAATTGACTTGATAGCACATGATTATCTATTGTGGGTGAAAGTAGATTTCATGTGCCACTGCATGTGTAAACAGGTGTCATTTCAGAACAACCTCGCAGCGCTTAATTCTTTGCTCCCTGATGGTTGCCAGTGTACTGGTATGTATCTGTAGGAACCAACATCTGCACGTTTATGCTCATTCAGCTGTGCCAGTCTGGCTATTAGAAAAGAAGGGTGCTACGCAGTGCCAGCTTGTAACTTGGGTGCTACAAACTGGAAAGCCTGCAGTAGCATCCCACCTGTAACCAATTCTGCTGGCATTGACATAACGTTACAGCACTTTTGTGAAACTAGAAACCATTCTGGAAGCAATAATGATAATGTAGCAATAATCTTTAAAGTCTGGCAATCGGCTGCTGCTTGGTATTGTCGTGTTTGGTATGCGACCAGTAGCGTTCATGAGACAAGCAGTATAGTTTTGATAGGTTGTATAGTGCACTAATGAAGGTCCATAAACCCTCTGTTTGGCTAGAGTGTTAAAAAAGAATTAGCATATTTTACTTTTTTTTAAAGGGGGAAATCTATCCAGACATTTTTGTTTTTAAAAATATTTTCTAAATGTGTTTGCAGGCACTTCTTTCCTGAAAAACATATTTTAAAATATGAATCTCATCAGTCCCATTTTGCTTTTGTGACATAACACATGTCTTTTTTTAATAACCCAACACCTCCCATTATTCATTCCTAAGGCTCCGGCATGAGACTGAAGAGCAAAATGTCAGCATGAGATGTTTCTGGAAACTGTGTGCTTTTACTTATGAGTCAAGCATTCTTGACAGAATTTGCCTAATGACTGTCACCTACCCTATATGAATCCAAATCCCGTTACTAAATGTGCCGCTGAGGAATTCACACCCAGCACAGCAGGATCATTAACTTCTTAGTGGTAACAGCAATTACAACAACCTTACTTTCTGGCTCCAATGATGAAGACAGTGCAACTTCAGATGGATTATCAAGCATGCCTCCATACACAGTGTCTGCATTCAATCAAGTGACTCTCCCTTTGCATAGGTGTGGTATAAATCTTTTCCAAAGAAAAGAAAAGTATGCTGCTTAAATACTGCCCTGTAGTGCTTAAAGCACTTTTTGGGGGTTTACAATTTAATTATGTAGGCTACATATAGTTGGTTGGGTACTCAATTTACTGACCTCAGAATAATGGATGGTTGAGTCAACCTCAAAACAGCTACCTGAGCCTGGGATCAAACCAAGCTCATGAGCAGAGTCTTGAGTGCAGGACCATTGCGCCACAAGGCCTTGCGTTTTCCATTGTATGCAGATTAGTAACTAGCAATTTTGGCTCCAGCTATTAGGATGAAACCCATCCATCGTGCACCCCTTCTCTCCATCCAATACCTTCCTCACCTTTGCCAGGAGCCTTCACCATCTAATGCCTGCATGGGAAACAGGCACAAAGTTGCCATACTAGTGAGCACACAGGTGTTGTCATCCTCATCCTTTTTCGCTCGCTGCTCCATCCTTGGCAAAGCACCAGGACAGTGCAATCTTCTCTAATACACCATTGGTTCTCTGCATCCCGGTATCACCATGACATCATGCACATACCTAGAGCAGCCTTTCCTAAGCCTCTCAAGACAAAAGAGGGAGGCAAGGGAGATGGAAGTGGGGACAGAGACATTGATTGTGGGTCTCCAGCCATATGGTTTTCTGAAAAGCAGCAGAAGCAAAACGTTTGCAAATGCAGAATACTAAGAAATAAATAGGAAACTCCATGTGGTGTGGTGGACAGACTGATGATGTAGGACTCAGGAGGCCTGGATTCAAATCCCTATCCAGGCACAGAAGTTCACTAGCGATGTGGAACTGGTAAAACCACTCCTTCAATATCTCACTTACTTTGAAAGCCCTATTGGAGTTGCAATAAGTGAGTTCCATCCTGATGACACAAAACAACAAGAAATAAATAGACACTTGGACAGACTATTTAAGTCCTGCAACTGTTGGCAGCCTCAGTCAAAGCCCTGACAGCCCTGCCCTAGTGATGCCTGGTTTTTAATGAATAATACAAGCAAAGGCTGCATTTTGTCTCCAATTAGGACTGGTTCTCTCAGGAAGCAGGGTGGCTCGCTCATCTCAATGTCAAAACTGGATGGGAGGTAATTTATGCACAAGCCCTCATCAGTATCCAAACTATATTGGATATACTATATGCCAAAACCGTAGTGGACATAATGTGAACCTCTGGATCAGTGGCTCCCAAACTTGGATCCCCAGATGTTCTTGGGCTGCAACTCCCTGAAGCCTTCACCACTAGCTGTGCTGGCAAGGGCTTCTGGGAGTTGCAGTGCAAGAATGTTGGGGAACCCAAGGTTTGGAACCACTGCTCTAGATGCTGTTCTACTGTGACTCCTGACTACCTTAGCCAGCACAGGAATGCTGGAGAATACTGTCTAACAGGATCAGAAGGTCAGCACTTTGTCTATCCACTGGCTTACATGATTTAAGGGTTTTTTATTTGGGGGGGGAACCCTCCCCCATGATGTACAGGTTGCCCAGCCGGCATAGCTGAAGGGCAATTTGATTCTGCAGGATTTATAAAGACGGCTTTTAAGGTCTTGCTTTACACAGTGATATTGCAAGACCCAAATGAGTATTGGCAAAAATATAAAATACTGATCCATTTTAATACGAAGATCCATTTTCATAACCCTAGTCAAGGTGACAAGAAGGGCTGTAGCTTAGTGGTAGAGCATATGCTTTGGATGCTGAAGTTATCTCCAGCCATCTCCTGTCCTTAAGGGTGCCACTTATGTGTTATCAAAACAAACACAAAAACAAACAACCCCCCTAAGATTTGCATGAAATGTTCCCGTGCTAGAGCTCATGTATAAAGGAAAATGTGGACATAATTTAAAAACAAATATGATTTAAATACAAATGTAATACTTCTGGTGGTAAAGGCTGGGACCAGTTGACCTGTGTGTCAGCTCAGTCTGCTGTCTGGATGCTCACTGTGGGTGGGCAAGTTCAACCTCAGCTCTCCTTTCTTAGGATTCTTTATGACATGGAATGGACAGCTATTCAAATGGAGGACATTTCTCTGTAAAAACCTGCCCCCCCACCTGTATGAAACTTGAGAGTCAATGTAAACAATACCAGAGCCAAGCAGGACCAACCAATGATATGATCAACATAAGCCTGCTTTGTATATTGTTTTGTATAACTGTCTATATTTCAGAGAACATACAAAAGGAACAATAAGAATCTGAGGGAAGCAAACCCATTTCCCATACAGGTAACAAATGTTGCCAGGACACAAAGTCTATTTGCAGCTCTTGTCCTCTACAACTTGCCTCATTTTATTTTATTATACCTTTTTGCAAGTTAGGTAGCATTCCTCTTGTACTGGCAGGTGGTAACATTGCCATTATATTTGCAATACATTGCATTCGCGCCTTCCGGTGCTTTATAGAAAAGCCAAAAGATTACTTGGTTGTACTGTACAAGAAAAAGACGCTTCCTCAGATTCTTTCTCTTCTAAACTCTTTCCGTCCTTTATTTATCAAGCTGTTCTGTCCTGTAGGCTCCCTGGAAAGAATGGAACTTGGTCGCTATGTGGCTCGAATAAGCTGCAAATTCTGGTTGTCAAGGAATCGTAATTAGATCCTAAAAAGAGGAGATGTTGTTAGGTTAGTTGCTGTAAGTGGGTACATGTTAGAAGTGCTGCCTGGGTAGCTCAGCTGGGGTTGCCTACCATGCACATGTGACTTCTGTGCTGAACGTTATGCACTGCCTGGTAATTAGCTACCCAAACCAAATCAAAAAGTTATTGATGGTTTATAAGGTCCTAAGCAACTCAAGGTTAGGTTATCTCAAAGACTTTCTTGAGTGTAGAATCTGGCTTCTTTAAGAGAACAAATGCTCTACCTTGGAGGGCCCTGAGTCGCATCAGATCAGGAATTCTAACTCAGCTCTGAAACTGGCCAACAGAGCTGCACAAAGGGACTGGGAGGCGTGTGAGGCCCGAGAGGTGCTGCCACTGGTAGAGAAGTTGAAGGCTGCAGATGTGATCCTGAGACTGGCTACTGGGTTGAGCTGCCTATGCCACCAGACAAAACCATCCATGTCTGTTGGGACCAGACAAGGCACTGAAAGGCTCAGAAGTCTGAGAAACAATGGTGAGCTCGTTGCCAGAAGAATATGCGCCAAGGGCAAGCCGCCTTGCCGGAGAAACCCCATGGTCAGCCTCCCCATGCTACCCCCCACTACGCAGGAGATGCCAGCCATTTCCGCGTGGAGGTTGGTTGTGGCTCTTGGGAGGATTATCGAACTTTTGAGCTGCCAGCTGCTGGAGGGGACTATGTGGGGTGTGTCACATAGGGCTGTAAGACACACTTGATGGTGTGCATCTGACACCCTTGATGTTGTGGAGCCCCATGTCTGACCCACTTGCAAAGGATCCTAAACCTGCTCCTCCCAATAAGAGATGACTGAAGGAATGAAGTCAAGTCCCTGGTGCCCTGAGTTACTGGTTTTATGTTAGTGGCCCTGTTGGCCCTTTTTATGTTAGTGGCCCTGTTGGTTGCTCAGTAAAGGACTCTGTTCCAGTAGCTACTCTCAGTGTTGTCATGCAAGGGGATCCGGGGGCTGCTCACAACAATAGAGAAATCTTTCTCATTTTTACCTTCATTTTCAGCTACCATTGTGATACAATTGGGAATAAGAACCCATTGCCAATTTACTGCAAAGCTTCCTAAAAGAAAAATAATAATCTTAGAACTGCAGAGCATGAATCATCGAGTCCAGCCCCTGTCAAAAAGGCACGGTGGGGAATCAAATTCCCAACCTCTGGCTCCGCAGCCGGATACCTAAAACATGGAGCGATCTCCCAGTGCATCCTGATTTATCACCCCACTGTGCAATTCATTTGTTCATTCATTGCTCCCATGAATGGGACTCAGTGGCTTAATGTGCAAAAAATAAAATGAAAACGTTAAAAGCATAGAAGCATAAAAATAAAATACAAAATAAAAAAACATGGTGACAAATGAATCAATATTTTCAATATTTATTGTTTGATATTTTATTACATATTTATCTGTTGGTGTAACAGTTATTTGTAACTGTTTCAAATGCTCTGAATTGCTAAACTTGGTGGGGGGGAATTGACCTTTGGAGGTTAATTTTGAAAAAAGTCATGCTGAAAAGCTGGGAAGAGGAAACAGAAGGTCGTATGAGAGATTGACAAAAGAGAATGGCTTGAGCTTTATTGATGAACAGCTCCATCCTTCAATGAAGGCAAAGGATCTCTCCCGCACTCTCCAACTGCTAGGATGGGAGGGTTCCATTTTATCTTGCACCCGGTGCTTCTGCTCAGTTCACTTAGGTGATATTGAGGTTATGATAGGTGCTGTATGGGCCTGTCTATTTCCACTTTGATTTAGGACAATGTTTGCGTGAGTGCTTTGGCTCCTTGCGTTCTTTTCTGGGCTTCAGGAAGCCACAGGCTTGAGTTTGCAAAAGCTAAGCAGGGCAGTTGAGGACAGGACATTTTTGGGTGTCACTCATTCATAGGGTCGCCGTTAAGTCGGAGGCAACATGACCACATGCAACAACAACAGCAACAAAAATAACAACATCAAAAGCAAAAAGCAAATGTGTGCTGCTTATATACCACCCTTTAGAACTTCAGGCACTCTCTGGGTGGTTTACAATTTAATTATGCAGGCTACATATTGCCACCACTCCCCAAACCTCGGTACTGACCTCAGAAGGATGGAAGGCTGAGTGAACCTCCAGCCGGCTACCTGGGATTGAACCCGGGTTCTGAGCAGAGTTTTGGTTGCAGAACTGCAGTTTAACCACTGCACCACGAGGCTCCTTACAACAGCAAGGTCTGTCTCCCCCCCCCTCTCCAACGTGGCTTTTTTCTTACCTTTGTCACCTAGGTTGAGGTCTTGTTGCTGCTTCTGCACGGACAGAGCTCTTCTCTACACCTCCAACTGACCTTCAACAGAAAGGATGTGCATTTCCAAGCGGGCAGAACTGAACAGCCAACAAGAACACCTTGGAAAAGAGAAAGGGGTGTGTGTGTGTGTGTGAAAATGACAAAGAAACTTTGGCAATGGCTTCTCCCCCCACAAATCTGAAAAAAAAAATGCCTGTCTGTACTTTGGCACAGAGAATACCCTCCTCATGAACTACCATCTTATCAAATTTCAGGGCAATGTATAACAACACTCCCAGGGGTGTAGCTGTTTGCCTGTTCAAGTGAATATTGGCTAAGATCTGGAATTGGATTGGATCAGAGAAGTCTTAGGTTGTGCTGGATTGAATTGGGTCCCAATCCAAAGCTCTAAATAGGCACCTGGATCATATCAGGGGACACATACACAGCACGGGTGAAAACAAAATAGACACGACAAGCCTGAAGTGAGGTGCTCTCTAAATTAAGGATGGATGAGGCATCCATTTTCTTTTCTTTTTAGTTTGTTGCAAGTTGCCTAACATATGGAAATTCAGCAAGTGAAGTTTTCCCAGTCATTGCTTCCCCATACAAGCAAATGCTTTAGCTGCATTTTTGAAAAACAGAGCATCTGTGAGGACAAAACACACACACACACAAACCCCATTCCTTCCCTAGAGAAGGCAAATGTTTCAATGTTTGCAAAGTTCAAGATTTAAAAATCTTTTGGAGAAGAAAACTTAACCCAAAATAGTAACATATCTTCCATCCTTGTCTTTGAGTCCCATCATTTCTCACTGCAACTGCTGCCTGTGACTATCTTGAGGCATGCAGGCTTCAGCCATCAGAAATAATGTACTGTAAGATAAGAATTAAACTGTCAGAAATTCTTCCTTAAAGAAATAGCAGTCCTGTGAGACAACGCTATGCATTGAATATAGACAGCAAGAGAAAGGAGAGAGAGAGAGAGAGAGAGATTGGAAGAATCCAGACCTGAATTTCAAACTCATTTGAAGTATTTGTTAAACGCTGCCACTTTATAAGCTTAGTAGAAGGATATGAATTTCACACCCTTTGCTCTTGGAGAATAACATACAAAACACTTCCTGTTTTATTCATGCAGTGAAATTCTTCGAGTGAGATTTTCTACCCACCTACCCAAAAATATCTTATGGGAAATCTCATAGGATTTTTTATTGAAAGTTTTGTTGTCATTTTTAAAAGAAGGGATACCAAACTGTGCAACATTAACATAAATCCTGTGCAGAAATGGTATCAGAATTCTCACAGAAAGGCAGAATAAATGCCTATAGGGAGGTACACGGGAAAAACTGATTTTATTTATTTATTTACTTACTGCACTCTTATGCTGCCTTTCTTCCAGAAATGGGACGCAAGGTGACTCACAGATAGGGTGGATTTGATTTAAATTTTAAAAATGGGATCCCCCCCCCCACAATTTAAATCAAAAAATGATTTTTTAAATTTAAAACATGATTTAAATTGTGATTTAAACCAATTTGATTTTTTTTTTTAAAAAAAGCATTGATTTTTATCCCCCCTGCTCACAAATCATTAAAGGAGACAAGAATTAAAACAGCCTACAAAAAGCAAATAAAATTATTGTACTTGGACAAATTAAAATCATTATAGAAAAACAAATGAAGAAATGAAGAACTTTCAGTTTGAATTCACTTCTCGTTCTTTTGGGGGAACTTCCTTTTTTTCTTTTTTCTTTTTTGGGTCCTTTTGGGTGCTGGACTTTTAGGCGAACCCAAGAAGGAATGTCTCCTTTGGATCTTTCCATGTTATTTCATTTTGGCAGACACAGCAGTCGTGGCTCAAGGAAAGGAGGGAAAAAGCAACCACAGGGCTGGCAGCAGGGGAGGGAGCATGGTGGTGGCAGCACCAGTGGCAGTGAAGGAAGGAGAGGGACAAGAAAGATGGCAGAAGGAGATAAGCAACTGTGGCAGGGGTGAGTGAAGGAGGGGCATGAAAAAGAGCAGGGTAGCAGAGTTGATGGGGAGAAAAATAGTGAGCAGTGTGTGGGGGGGGCAAGAAAAGGAGGGGGACAAGAAAGAGTGGAGCCAACAGAACAGCCAAGGCAGGGCAAGATAAGGCGAGGAAAGGGCTGTAAGACAATGAGAGGAGAGGCAGTTGGAAAGAAAGACTTGAGAGAATGACAAGGGAAAGGCAAAATAATTTGGGGCAAGACTTTACATACATGGTTCAAACAGAGGTAACCAGACAGAGGAAAGTTGATAGAAACCTGATATTTCAGGGACCCTTTCTTTCTCAAAGCCAAAAGTCCAGTGGCTCTCTATTGGACAATCTATCCAGAAGACCTAAACTGAGAAAGAGCCAGCCTCTTTCGTGTTGAACTGAAAGTCTCATCCCTACCAGTCTACATAGGATTATTAAAACTACCCAGTACATATAAAGCAGTAGGTAAACAAAGTGAATTCTTTGAACCAAACAACTGGGAAGAATTTAGCCAAAGAGCACACAACTGAGAGAGCGAGGGCATGGAGTAGGTTATTATAAAACCAGGCTGGAATTTTAAGCTTTCCGCATGGGCTAAGGGTTTAGGTTTCAGGCTTTGTACTGTTGCTGCCAGGTTTGTTCAACAAGCAGGCTCATGAGTCATGATGCTGGTACTCCACTCCCTACTTTGCTCCAAATCACATGATAAACCAGATGTTCATTTAAAAAGCCAGTATTTAGGAGAGGATACTGGAGAGACAGTTAGTAGGTACATGGGCTTGGATCCACCATTACTTTTGGAACAATGCTCACCCAAACATGTTCACAGTGCCACTAACTGGGAATGAGTGACTTTAAAGCAATCACACACACAAGGATAACATTTTCTTTTCCTCTAGTGATTCTTATGAGATTTGTGACCTTGCCCGGAGATCTAGAGAAGTAAAGCAATTCATCTGCTTAATAGTAAGCCAACACTTAAGTCAATTCCACTGATTTATTGGGTTTGCTCTTGTTAGAACAAGCAGTAGGATTTAGTTCCATGTGATTTGTTGCAGGGTAGAAGAAGCATGAATGCTAAACCTCACTCTGGGTCACAGTGGCAAAGATAGTGGTCAGAATGTCTGGGAATCATCATTCTAACATACAGATATATACTTACATTCAGGGCTCAGCACTTTGTGTATCTTGCTCAGATTCTACTTACCTTCTTCTTTTTGGGAAGCTAATAGGCATCAAACAGCCACAAATAAAAGAAAACACACTTGCTTTCTCAATGAATTTATTCAGGGGAGTTAGATAAATGATGAACTGAGGGACACAGCAGAAGACCAGGGAGACTGGCATTCATAAAAAATGTTGGACTCCTCTCACTGGCAAACCATGTTATCATTTCTTCAGAAGTGAGCTGTGATCAACAAAAGCTTATGCAGAATAAACCTTTAGGCCAGAATCCTGACACATTAAGCTACTGTAATTCAAACAAGTGGTGCTAGCTTTCTTTCCAGCTGTTGTGTGCACCCATGCCCAAGCTGTGCAATTGACTGCAGAACTAGACACACAACTGGGCATATGATGGAAGGCCAGAAAATTACTAAATTACCACTTGTGTTATGTCCTTCTGTAAACAGTAATATGTAACAAGATTCTGGCTTTAGTCTTTAAGGTGCTGCAAGACAAGAAAAATTGTTTTGGAATGCCAAGGAAGGTGTTGTACTGAATGGATGCGAGTCTGATCACAAACTAATTTCAAAGTACAGGCAATTGTCATTGATTCCACACTCACACCAGAGAGTGTGGAGGAGGAGAAGAGGATAGAGTTTGGAAGCAGCTGCAGTTTACAAACAAGTTTGAGTGGCATGACACTAACACCTCACCCCCAAAGTTGCATTGAGTCCCTCCCTACACAGACTTGAGGCTGCCTAAGTTTGTAGAGACTGAATTTTCAGGAGAATGATCAGGACTATCAAGTTATCACTCCTTGAGCCTCATTGGGTTATTGCTGAATACATGGGGGGGGGGGGGGCGTAGCATTCTCTGATATTGCTGTGACAAAGGAAACTCTGTCAAGGTCTAGTTGTCCCAGATTTCTAGAACAGGGACTTTGAGGACACAAATGAGGTTCTCTCCATCAAAGTCACTAGGTTTTGTTGCTCAAAGATTTTACCAAGGACCTCCCAGTGAGGAGGAATTGGACCCTCCAAACCTGAAATGAGTGAAGAAATAATGCACCCCACAGGCCCTGGACCTCAAGGGATGGAGGAACTGAAGCCCCAGAGAAAGGCAGCTCCATGCTAGAGTTAGAAAAAGAGGCTGGACCTCCCCTTGAAGCCCACAATACTGTGATAAAATGAAAGCAAAAACTCAGCTAGAGGCTCCTAAGTGAACTGCTCAGTAGAAATGGAAGATGCCTTGTGGGAAAAGAGGCCTCTCCAAGTGTAAGGGGTCTCCTTAAGGGATAGCTGTTCCTCCCAGAAAAACCAGTTGCCCAAATCCAGGAGTGCCCCTACTAACAGAACCCAGCTAACCAAATGCCTACACCTGAGATGTGGGTGAGGCTAGGGTAACTCAGCTATATCTGGGACTTTGGATTTGTTGAAGACAACTTTTCTTTAAGGTCCTGCTGCAGACTCCCTGGCTATGCACGATTAGGAATGGTTTGGCTGCATTTCCTAGAATTTTTTTCCAGTTGCTGTTCCCTCAGGACTAGCTCGATCTAGCTTGCTTTTGGATTCTGGCTTTGGATCTTCTGCATCTGGTGTACCTCACTGACTGGTAGGACTGTGTTTCCTGGACCTCTGGTTTGCTTCTTGGCTCTGACTCTGGACTGCCCTGGTCTGGCCAATTTATATGTGCCTGCCAGGAGTTCCCCAGGGACATCCCATTTGAAAGGAGGACAGATTTTCAGTTTAGGATTGGGTTAAACTAGTGCTCTTTGTTTAGCAGATGCATTGGTTTATTTATGCTCAACTAAGCTCCATAGCTCTTTGTTTATTTAATGCACAAACCATTTGCAAAGGAAAGTAAATTACAAAAAGAGCACCATTATAATAGCTAATCATGAAAAGAGTACAACCAAAGCAATATCTAGTTATGCCTATTTTTATCCAGTGTGGAGAACAGTGAATTGAGCAAAGAAGCGGTCAGGAGTTCAGGAACCTCAGGAATATCAATGAATGCAAGAACAGAGAATCATAAGCCAGAACAAGAATAATGGATTGTTCTGGGGTTTTTATGGTGTTCCTGACAGAAGAGAGCTGCATTGACCCCAGATACATTTTCTGCAACCTGCCAACAAAGAGTAAATTATTTTACAAAGCAGCACAACTGTGAACTGATCCGCTCTGTGTCTTCTTTACATGACTTCTGGGGAAAGGTAAAACTTTAAAAACAGCCAGTTTGGTTCGTGCCCTTTTGAAGTCCCGGCTTCTTGACTTCTAGAATACGTTTCCATTGCTTGTATTGTAGGTAGCTTATGTTTTACATTTTGCATTTTTATTTAGTACAAAGTGCTCTGGCATTTTAGAAATATAAATCAAACAGAACAATCTTCCAGTGCAGGGAGCAGAACAGTTTGGTAATGTATCGACAGATCCTGTCTTGCTTTTATTAACATGCTGCTACAATGGAAAGGTCAAGAGATAAGTGAGAAGCAAGATTCCAAGTAACTAATCAGTTTCATTCTGTACTAAGAGGGCGACTGTGCAGTGTGGGGTGCATAGACATGCCTATGAAATGTTGCAATAATAAGACTGCTTTAGGTGGCTCTGGAACATGTGAAGCGATGCTTCAGGCAGTTCTAAGTATTTTGGCAGAAAGAGCAACTTAATAATTAATGTGCCCTCCAAAGGAATAATTTCCTTGCTTAAACGCCATGTTTATCCTCCTTAGATGTTCTCTTTTGACCTGAAATACAATCAAACCATTATTAAACTGTTATCAAAGCATGCATTGTAAAATTTGTCAAGCTGGACACCTGTAACTTTGCAGCTATTAGCATGATGTAAAGTTGTGCACAGCCTTCCAACCCAGTCCTTTCCCAAATATGGTGACAGATTGATGCCCTGATGGTGTTTACGTAGTTTTAGTTCTTCATTAAAAAGCACATACCTGCAATGACTCCTTCCTCCACCCTGTGGTTGCCCTATAAATACACAAATACCCCAACTTGGTTTGTATTTACATATCTGTCCAAAGACAGTGTGTCCATCTAGTGTGATGTAATGGCCTTTCCAGACACTTCCATTTCCCCAGTTGTCAGACAGGTAGATGTGTTCATCAGTTCCAGCAAAAGCAGAAACAAAACTATAACAAAAGGGTTGCGGCAGGGAGCTTTAAGACAAAGAAAGGAGAAGTCGATGTAATCAAAGTGCCATCTTAAAAAGTGTCTGTTTATCTCATGCCTTTGTCTTTGGGAATGCATTGACCCGGGGTACTCAGAGCCATTACCTGCATGCTTTTATAATAAAATGAAATAATACCTGTGAAGAACACTCTTTATTATTACTTTAAAATGTTATTAACAAACCACTTAAGTGCGAGAGAGGGCTCCAACTCGGCTCACCACATGAGTATAGATATATTCCTTGCAGCCACCCTGTTAGCTATTTTTGTGGAGTTGTAAGGCAAGGAGAAAGACTTGTGTTGCTATTTAGGTAACCTTCTTGTGTTCTGGAATATAGAATAATGGAATTATGGGAGTTGGAAGGGGCCTAGAAGGCTATCGAGCCCAACCCCCTGCTCAAGGCAGCAATACAGATCAAAGGATGTCTGGCAGATGGTTGTCAGATTTTCTCTTGAGTGCCTCCAGTGTTGGAGTGCTCACTTTTACTTTTTCTTTCTTCCTTTACTCAGTTTAGTTTATTGAACTTTACTGAAATATTATGACACTTTTGGGATTGTACCTGTGTGGGTGGTAGGGGAAAGTAGCTTTTTGCATGGGCTTTGAGTGGATACATCACACAGTGGGCATGTCATGTCAGATCATAGTTATTCCTCACCCCAGCTCCATGTTTGTGTATGTGTTTGGTTAATATGGAGGTCTTGGAAGGCTCAGATGATGTCACAGGCGCAGTGAAAGAACATAACATAAGAACATAAGAAGAGCCCTGCTGGATCAGGCCAAGGGCCCATCTAGTCCAGCTTCCTGTATCTCACAGTGGCCCCACCAGATGTCTCTGGAAGCACACAAGGCAACTAGATACCTGTCTTCTGATACCCCTCCCCTGCATCTGGCATTTTGAGGTTACCTTCCTTTTCAGCCTGAAGATTAGACATCCCCATCATGGCTTGTAACCTGAGATTGACTTTTCCTCCAGAAATCTGTCCAATCCCCTTTTCAAGGCATCTAGGCCAGATGCCATCACCACCTCCTGTGGCAAGGAGTTCCACAGACTAACAACACACTGGGTAAAGAAATATTTTCTTTTGTCGGTTCTCAGTCTCCCAACACTCCATTGGAGTGGATGTCCTCTATTATTTTATTTTATTTTATTATTTTAGTTGCTCTCTTGGTTAGCTTGTCTCTTAGAAGGCACAGGATGGGTCATCCCTGTTCGCATGCCTCTTGTTTGGGTACAGAACCTAGGAAATTGAGAAGTGTGTGTTTTCATATGCAGGACAAAATTGTATTAATAAAATGAATAACCACATTAAATGACCTGCCAATGCTTTTCCTGTTTTGCATAATACTCAATGGTTTAAGTATCTGGTTGTGGAGCCATAAATTGGGATTTTGATTCCCCACTGTGCCTCTTTGACAGGAGCTGGACTCGATGATCCATAGGGTTTCTTCCAGCTCTGCAGTTTTAAGATGATGATGATACAAGAGCAATGGGAGTACACTCTATGCCTTTATTGGCCCTTATTACCACACAGGGAAGTCTGATTGACTGGTAGATGTTGTAATGTCATCATACTGGCTACATAATCTCTTACTTTAGGAACAATGGTTTGGAAAAGGTGAATTTTTGCAAGTCTAAAAATGTTTACTCACATTTACTCTGTGTGACCCTAATGGCAATGTATACTGGTGAATGATTGATAAAGAGTAGTGTACAGAAAAAGAAGATAAGAGGAGAGGAATAAAGGGATGAAAGCTATAGCCCCTGCTTATCCATATTTATGTAGTTCCATGGGACTAACAGATGCACAAAACTTCAACATTTGTGCTGAAACTGCCTAAGTAATGCCATATTGAAAGCACTGTAACCAATTTGATGATTGGTGGCCATATAAAATTACTAAATTGTATCTAGCTTGATGATACTACACATTTATAATCACACAGAATCCTAAAAGGAAAAAAATGAGCCAATTATATCATGATACCTTTACTGAAGCAATGTATGAATCTTTCTTTTAAATGTCAGTGGAACTTACATGGAAAGATCAAAGTCAAAGCACTGCTTTTAATGACTCTTCTCTGTTGAATTATGCTTCCCCATCAGTTCTAAAACCAACAGACGTGTTCCTGGGTTAATGGGGAGTAGCGTTACTTATTCCTGTGTAATCCAGTAATCCACTAACAGCCACACGGCATTTAATGATGGCATTCTACATCGGCATGCAAACAAAATGGCACGGGGACCACTCAAAACTGCAAGAGCATTTATTCCATAAGACGATGCGATGAAATGATCTCAACCTGTTTGGAGCACTGAGGACTCTGAAAGAGGGCAAGACTACCAGAGATTAAGTTTAAAATTGTGAATAGGGAGATGAAGAAAGGGGCAGAACTCCAAACCAGGGTATGTGGATTGGTCCCTCTGCCCTGCCCTCTGCCCTTTTGGATACTTTCTCACCCAAACTTTGTGCATACTGTGAAGTGATGTATAAGACTGCATGGTAATGAATGTATGGTAGAGGTTTTGGAGGTGGTGAGGAGTAAGATTGTTTTAGGAACTGTGAGAAGAGGTGAGGTAGGGCTTGGCTTTGGGCGGGGGGGAATCACTGAACTCTCATTTTCCTCCAGAAGATTTTGGATTATTTTCAGGTTGATCAGAGCCGATCCTGGGCAAGCTCAGCCACCTCAATATGTAGGAATGGCACACTTATAACGTTTGTGTTGGAAAACGTCATGGAAAACCAGCTCATACATCAGCTCTTCTGTGTAGCATTTCTCTAAACCAATTCTTTGGCTCTTAATACTTCTATCTTCAATTGCCATGGTGTATAAAAATCTTTCATAACTTGGATATGGAAAAGACCAGTGTATATAAAGGCTAAAAATTATTTGCACTCCATAGATTTAAGAATTTATATATCCATTACTGGGAAACCAAGTAAACACTAGTCCATATTCCAGTAAAACACAGACGATCAAAAGTTTATTTATAATGAATATCAGTGAAGCTGGTAGCTGGAGAACACACATTTATTGGTGTTAACTTGATTGCATTTTGCAGCATTACTCAAGTTGAGTGCATACAAGTTTCTCTTCCTCTCTCTCTCTCTCTCTGGAATACAGAATGTCGTGTTTTTCAAGTGGAACAAAGAGAAGGGAGGACTATATACAGAAAGTGCCCAGACCAACTGTTATAAAATACAAAGGTTTATGTAAAGAGCTTTTGGGATTTTAAATTCTGGAGAATGCAAAACGGAGTCATAAAAGTATATAAATTTCTCCTTAGCCAGCCAGAACAGCATAATATAATGTTTACACAGACTCTAGCAGTACAGTTTAACTTGTTTATCCAGCATGTGCTCTGTAAAAGAACAAAATTTCTTGTACAGATATTAGACAGATTAATGGTGGAAGGGTCTTTTGAATGCTACCTCTCCCTGCTGTGCCATTCCCATCTCTTTTTCCTTTTATGTCCTATCAGTTGGTTGGTAATTTTGCAGTCATGGACTATGGTGGGTATACTGATTATATATAAACTTATTTAGTGGATTTTTTTGGCTAAAGGGTGGGATAAAATGCATTCAATTCATAAAATCAATAAGCTTTACAGCACAACTAACAGGGACCAAATCTCAGCATGTATTAGTGACATAATGAGACGTCTCCTTGGCTGTGGTGAAATAAGGATTTTATACAGTGTTGTGTGAAAAGGAATAGATGTTAATATGAGGCTTAAGTGATTCATGAAAGTGCAGGTGTGCACTCAGTTTGGTAAAGGGTTCAATGTATTTTTTGGGAGACTGGAAAGAGGGGATTTGTGGGGTGAAGCTGTGCCTTAAGGAAAGAATAATCCTCAAGTGAGTAGTGGAGAAGGCCAATGGTAGCCCTTAAGCAGAAGATCTTGAAGGCTGAGCCAGGAAGCAGAAAGAAGATTTGACAGAAATGGTTTGGAATTTGGAGAGGAACTATATCTGTTACCTATCCTTTTATCACTATGTAAGGAACCTGAAACATGCTTGCTATTGTACCTGAAACCATGGTAAGATGGAGTCATAGCAAGAAGGCTCACCTGTGCTTTGTACATGGAATAATTCTAACTTGGTACACCCATGCACATGGTCCCCAACATCACACCTACCTTAGGACCCATAAATCCTCTTGGTAGCCCTGCTCTGGGGGCTCCCAGAGGTACTTCTCATCCAGTACACTATTTATTTGTGGGATGGCCCTATGTTTGGACCAGTATGTCAAGGGGCTGCATGCCAACAGTGGGTTGTGACTGTGGCTTTTCTCAGTTGCTGTCATATGGTTCTTGAGATGAGTACTGAAAACTAACCAATATGGCTCCCAGGCCCCAAAAGAATTCTCCAGGCATGCTGCAATCCTATTTACCATTGATTAAATCCCACTGAACTCAAGGAGATTTACTTCTGAGTAGAAGCTGATAGATATGCATCAGGTACTTATGTGCTATATGTATCTACTTTAAATGCTTTCTGTGACTGTAATTTAGTATGTTCACGCGGTCCCTATTCTTTCTGAACTCAATCAGTCATCTTTTAATACTGCTGTTCTCCAAATCCCAGTTTTTGTCTCATGTAAGACAATCCTTTGTTGCTGGTGAATAGTCATCTTAAGAAACAGGTCCCACTCACGAACTGTGAAGGAAGGGCTTTGGATTCAGCATCATAATTGTACTAGTGTGTCGCTGTGTTACAGCAGTGGAAGCAGGTGGTTCCAGTGTCAGTGGAGGGGTGAATCCATTCGGTCTTTTAGTCCAAACTTTATAGGAGCTATCCTAGCTGGTGAAAGTAATCCCCCCCCCCCAAATATGTTCAGGAATTTGGATAGCTTCTTCAAAGTCCAAACTAAAATGTGACGAAGCTTTGTTGCCCCACTGTCCTAAGCCTCCACTGGTTTAGAGCACTGGATTGTGACTTGAGGGAGCCATGTTCTAGGCCTCACTGACCAATGGAACTCACTGCTTGACTTTGGCCCAATCAGGCTTTCTCATCTTTATCTGCATTGCAAGGATATTATGAGGACTAAGTGGGAAAGAGGAGAGCCATGTGTACTGGACTTAGCTCACTGAAGTAGAAGCAGGATATACAGTAAATGTAAAGAAAAAGGAATAAACAAAATGAATAAATAAGGTGTTTTTAAATAGAAGCAGGTAACTCGCTAATTATCAACTGTTGAAGCAAATGCTGCCATTGTTACATCTCAGAGGCATCTAGTTGGTAATATTGGACTGGATTAGGACGGGCTAAATGAACTTTCAGTCCAATCTTGCTTGCTATATTCTGAGTTTTGAGATTCCTCTATAATTCCTATTCTCCTCACAGGACATTTTGGAAAGAACAATTATTTGAAAAATCCCATTAACATTCTCGATATAAATTTGAGCATAGCATGGTTACCTACTTTCATGATTATACATTTTACATATGGAGTTATAATTAAAACGGGTTTTCAAAATGTTTGCCATGATAATATGTGCACAGTTCTAGCCCTCTGTAGGGAAAAAAAGGGGGGGATAATGATAACCACGGCAGTATCTATGATTTGCATGTTGAATTGAGCAAATGGTTCAGAGTACAGAAATTGGGCCTTTGACTGCCAAGTTGGTTTGTGTAACATATGTGCTGACAGACACCACTGGCGGCCTTGAATGTTTTGGCATAAAAGGTTTTGATTTGGAATATTAAGAATAGGGGAAATATTTCTGTGAGTATAAGAAATATTGAACACTGTGAGTCATTTCTTGAGGAATGGCTGAAAACAGTTTCATTCTACTGTTGGCAAGAGAAATGAAATAGACCATTAACAGAAGTGTATCCTTAGCAGTGTCAGCAAGAGGAAGAAGGAATATAAATACGCAGACAGATCCCTCAGACAACTGCTGGCCTGAGCTATCTGTGAGTTCTAAGGCAGGGAAGTGTGTCCTTACCTAAATCTTTTCCTACCAAAGACCCAGTGATTCAACACGGTAGGGCAGATGTGTGCAAAATGTGGTCCTCTGGAGCAGCTGTTCTCAATGGGGGCCATATGGTCTGGAAACAATTCTTTACACACCACCTTATAAGGTTTGTTATGCAATTTATACAATCCTGATTCTACCTATATTTCTTTTGTATTATGTTTATGCTGTGGCCAACAACAACAACAAAAAGTTGAGAATAACTGCTCTAGATGTTTACTTGATAACCATTGTGGATAGAGTGATAGGCTAGGACTCAGGAGACCTGGGTTTGAATCTCACTCAGCCATGGAAACTCATCAGGGGGTATTGCACTGGTAAAACTACTCCTTAAAGTATCTGTGTTTGCACAGACTAACACGGCTACCTCTTCTATAATATCACAGTTACCTTGAAAGCCCTATTTGGGTCACAACTTGACAGCACATAACAAGATGATTGCTTGCTTGCTTGCTTGCTTGCTTGCTTGCTTGCTTGCTTACTTACTTACTTACTATTTTCATTTATATCCTGTTCTTCTCTCTGAGACTGAGAATGGCACACACAGCAAATACAACACATATAGCAACAAAATAGTCCATATCCACACTAAAATACCATAAAGCCTAGCAACAATGTGAACATTAACATATAAAAATGCATGCCACAGAAGTGGTAGAATGGCAGTTAGTAGCTTGTGAGGGCCTGCATAAGCAACTCTGCCTTACACCCCCTCCTGAATCCCTGCAAGGAAGTTGTACTTTTCAGGGACTCGGCAAGAGAATTTCAGAGCATGGGGGTAAGAAGACAGAAGGAACTTTTTGGGTACACTCAAGTCAGACTGCTTTGGCAGTTGCAACTTTTAGAAGGGCAGTTTGAGAGGGCCTAAGTTGGCCAGGGGCTAATATGGGTAGAGGCTGTCCAGTCGGTTTGTTGGCCTGCAAACTTGAAATCCAATCCCATGAGGAGGGCCACACTTGCCATCCTATTCGGAGCATGGAAACCCTGGCCAAAATCATGTTAGTTACTCCTGCTGGTGGAGCACACTCACAGAAAATCTCACTGGCCAACTGCTGCAAGTTAAAGAGTCAGCATGTTCACAGTTTTATCATACTAACTATTTGATTCTGTACTTTATGTGAACTGCCCAGAGTAGTGCTGCGCCACTAACGGGGTGTGGTATATTAAATCGAAACGAATGAACAAACGAATGAACGAACAAATGAATAAATAAATACATAAATTTGCTGTGGTGCACTAACCTGACTGACCACAGCAAATAACCTATGTGGACTTCTTATTTTTCCAGCAATTTACTACCAAGCTTTATGCTGATTGTGTTATGCTGGCATAAAAAAAGCAATAGGATTTTGACCATTGCTTTTTTTAGACTAAATCCCAGAATCCTGAATGAACAGGTTGGCTAAGGTACAAAGCTGTACTCAAAGTAAGATTCCCATGCTGGGAATAGTGAAAATTTCATCTTGTGTTTTTTTTTTAATAAAAACTTTTTAAAAATTCACCAATTTCTAAACTCAAGAGAAAGAATTTGAGAGTTAAACAGTCAAATATGAAAGAAAGTGGAAGTGGTAGATTAAATAGAGATTCAAATTCTGATGCAGTTCATCCCAACATGAAGGAACAACTTAAAAATGTTAAAAGTTATTAGAAAGGAAGCTGAAGTCTGAGCCATCCAGTCTATGAGAGGCCTCTGTGGTACTGGAGGATGTTCTGTCAGATTCAGTAGCAACCACAGTAGTGGTGGGAACTTTTATAGCAATCACTAATTTATGGCAGTGGTTAGTCAATTGTGGCCCTCAATGGATTGTAAACAACTAGTGTGGTCCCCACCATGGAGGAAGTTGCTCTGATTTTGTTGTGAGTGACAGAGTGTGTGAATTCCAGAAAGACCAGCACCCCAGGCCTGAAAAGAAGATGGAGACTTGCAAGGGAAGATGGGATGGTGAGATACAAATCTGCAAAAAGCTGCAAGAGATAAAGTTTCTATATCAGCAAGAAACCGCATACATGGGAGGAAGTTCTGAATTTGAACTTCCTTATCCAGACGAGAAAGGGGAAGCAGGTTGGCTGGAACCGGGTGTCCAGACAAGAAAGCTGAAGCAAGCTGGCTGGAACCGAGTCTGTGATAAAGGAAGCAAGCTGTACACGTGCAAGAAGCATTCCTGCATGGCAACAGCAGACTGTACCTGCCCAGGAAATCATGGTCTGCCCCCTGCCTGCTTATGCCCACCCAGGTTCAGCCCATAGACACAGCCCACAAGGAAGATGCCTACAAGAAGCATGATGAGGGAAGAGACTGTGGGCTTTGAGCAGTGCTGCAATGTTGCTCCCATTGCTCTTACTGAACGACTGATCAACCATCAGGGAAAAGTTGGGGTGTGTGAGTATGGTCTGTACGGGAAATGTGAAAAGAGACCTCTTGATACCTTTGTCTTATGTTGCAAATGAATGAAACTAATAAATGTTACATGAATAGTGTTTAAACTAAAGATTTGATGTACGGTCTCCTTGTCAGTAGTCTGGCTGGGGTCTCTCTCCTCTCCTGGTCCCTCTCCCCAGGATATAAAGAACATTAATCCCTCGGGTAACAATTTCAGGGGTCAGAGAGGCCTAGCTAGGAGCTGAATGCACAATTTCCAGGAGCCAAACTTACCCAAAATTTCTAACATGCTGGATAGCTCAATGATTTAGTATCTGCCTGTAGAGCCAGAAGACAGAGGTTGGGAGGTCAGTTCCCCACTGTGTCTCACAGACAGGGGCTGGACTTGATGGTCCATAGGGTCCTGTCCAGCTCAACAGTTCTAAGATTATTATAAAACTACCATAGGCAAGCATACAAAGGATAGGACTTATTACCTGTCTGCAGACAAGGAAATCAGGTATGCCTTTAGGAGGTGGTAGAATCTCATGACTACGCAAAAGCCTTTGACTGTGTGGACCACAGCAAACTATGGCAAGTTCTTAAAGAAATGGGAGTGCCTGACCTCCTTATCTATCTCCTGAGAAATCTATATGTGGGACAGGAAGCAACAGTTAGAACTGGATATGGAACAACTGATTGCTTCAAAATTGGGAGAGGAATACGACAAGGCTGTATATTGTCTCCCTGCTTATTCAACATATATGCAGAATACATCATGCGAAAGGCTGGACTGGATGAATCCCAAGGCGGAATTAAGATTGCCGGAAGAAATATCAACAACCTCAGATATGCAGATGATACCACTCTGATGGCAGAAAGTGAGGAGGAATGAAAGAACCTCTTAATGAGGGTGAAAGAGGAGAGTGCAAAAAATGGTCTGAAGCTCAACATCAAAAAAAACTAAGATCATGGCCACTGGTCCCATCACCTCCTGGCAAATAGAAGGGGAAGATATGGAGGCAGTGACAGATTTTACTTTGTTGGGCTCCATGATCACTGCAGAGGGTGACAGCAGCCACAAAATTAAAAGACGCCTGCTTCTTGGGAGGAAAGCGATGACAAACCTAGACAGCATCTTAAAAAGCAGGGACATCACCCTGCCGACAAAGGTCCACATAGTCAAAGCTATGGTTTTTCCAGTAGCGATGTATGGAAGTGAGAGCTGGACCATAAAGAAGGCTGACCGCCGAAGAATTGATGCTTTTGAATTGTGGTGCTGGAGGAGACTCTTGAGAGTCCCCTGGACTGCAAGGAGAACAAACCTATCAATCCTGACGGAAATTAACCCTGAGTGCTCACTGGAAGGACAGATCCTGAAACTAAGGCTCCAATACTTTGGCCATCTCATGAGAAGAGAAGACTCCCTGGAAAAGACCCTGATGTTGGGAAAGTGTGAAGGCAAGAGGGGAAGGGGACGACAGAGGACGAGATGGTTGGATATTGTCATTGAAGCTACCAACATGAATTTGACCAAACTCCGGGAGGCAGTGGAAGACAGGAGGTCCTGGCGTGCTCTGGTCCATGGGGTCACGAAGAGTCGGACACGACTTAATGACTAAACAACAACAACAAAAGAATCTCATGTATTGGCTTCCGCATTTAGACTCTACATTTATTTTTGCCTTGTTGCTTGTAATCTTTTTCTAGTGTCCTTTTCATATTGACTGGAAGGCTGAGAGTGCTCAGCGATACCACGGATGTATGAAAATAAGGTCTTTCTTGGAAAATCTGATTACCTTCCTTGAGTCAGTGACAATAAGAGCTGGCAGGAAAAAGGGAGGAGATATAATCTGGAAGGATACCAAAGATTTAATACAGTGCCACAGAAAAGAAATGGGTTATTTATGTTATCAGTGGTGAAATTCTTAACTGGGTAAAAGCCATTCTGGGGTGAGCAAAGGTCTCAGTGCAGAGGGACAAAACAAAATGTAGAGAAGAGAAAAGACAGGTCAAGTGGAGATGGCTGGATAGTTATCAGGTCAGTTGGGCAGTAATTTTGATGAAAAGGAGTTCAAAAGTTTCTCAGCCTTAATTGGAAAAAAGGGGGATGTGAGTGAGTCTGGAATTATTCCAAGATGATTCGTGAAATGGTTCAGATCACTAAAAGTGCACTGTAACAATGGCAATAACTTAGCACTCATGCAGCTAATTTTCAATCTGTAGAGCTCAAAGCTTTCTACAATGAAGCCAATGACATTTGTCCACCACTCTTTGTCCAGGCAGGCTGCCAAAACACTTGGGGTTAGAATACAAGGGATGGACAGAGTTGAGTGTATCAGGAATCTCCTCTGGGGCTTCAAATTGCAGGAATGCAGGCTTTTTGGTAAAACCCAATGGGTCAATAAGAACAAAACTCATTCACATTGTTCAAGTCATGCACAATGTTCTTTTCTACAATGGGAAGTGGTTGCCTTGTCCATAGACTTTTGTACAGCTTTGCAGCTGAAGCTCCTTGCTTGCAGAGTCAGAAATATAGGTCACTATTTTAACTTGCAAGTTCCAAGCTCAAAACAGAGTTTGAATATTGCCTCAGTACTTGTTGATAACACAGAAAATGAGACAAGTGGAATGCTTAAATCTATGCCATAATTAATTTTATATAGGGCCCTTCTATGATTTTCAAATGTGGCTCGGACCACTTTCCATAGTACTGACCCACCTGGGATTGAAAACGTGCCAAGAAGTTCTGTTTGTGCTGCTCTAGAGCAATAGGGCCTCTATAGGTGTCAGGGGGTATTTTGGTGTGGCACCCACTTACAGACCACCATCTTTGTTGAAAATTGGATTGTCCCGCACATTTTTGTCCTTTAGATTAAAAGCTTACCTATTTATACAAGGAAGAGTTTGACTGCTATTTTACTGCTTTTTGTTGTGTTGCTTTTATGGTAGCTTCGGATTTTTTAGCCACTTGTAATCAGAGAGGGGAACTTCAGTCATGGAACTCGCTGACAATTTGGACTTAAGTCGCACCGGTGACTCGACTCGGACTCGGCTCAGGGTTGTTTTTTCGATTGGATTCAACTCACAACTTGGAACCTACCGATCCCTTCCTCTTTTTTTTTTCCTGAGGAGAAAAGCTTCTTTTTAATAGGGACTCAGACTTGGGACTTGGTATTAAAGACTCAGACTTGGACTTGGGACTTGGGACAAAGACTCAGACTTGGACTTGAGACTTGGGACAAAGACTCGGACTCAGGGCTCAGACCCAAAGATTTGCAAACATCCCTGCTTGTAATCCATGTTTTTATATATTTCTAAACTATGTTCTTCAGATGTTTGCAACTCGTGTTTTCTAATACTTGTAAATTGTGTTCAGATATTTGTAATGGATAGTTTTAGAAACTGTTATAGCTTAGGGCAGGGGTCTCCAGACTTGACCGTGAGGGCCACACTGGATGTTTTCAACATTTTTGAGGGCTGAAGGAATAGGAATGTGCACTCATGCACGTATGCGCGGCCGCCCACATGCACACCCGCTCCCACCTGCCCACCCCCGCATGTATGCACGCACAATGCCCCGCCCGCCTGCCCACACACATGTGCACGCACGAGCTGAAGGGAATGGGCCAGATAAAACAGCATGGCGGGCTGGATGTGGGCCGTGGGCTGTAGTTTGGAGACCCCTGGCTTTGGGGATTGGAACAGAATTGAATTACCATGATGTCTCCCAGGAGATGTGCCAACTGAGATCACTTAGAACATTTGTGGCTCATAGGTTATATGCTCTGCCCCTGATGCAGCCTTGAAGAAGCTGTATATCTTTCAGAGGTTTGAATTTTTGGCTAAACTCTTCTAGCTGTGCAACAGAAGTGCAGGGACTCACAGAGCAGAATTAGCTTCAAGTCTCCCTAGAATAGACCACTCCTTTTTCTCTCATCAACTGGCAATTACAGTTTCAATAACTGACTCTGAGAGATTGGAAAGAGAAAGAATAACAAGTTTTCATTTACTCAGAGTTGAACAGATCAAAACAGTATACTGTACAAAAATGACTATTTTGCAGCAAGAGGCCTTAACAGAGTCACAGCCTGATTCCAGAGGACTCCTGCAGACTACATTCTAACTGCACCAACAGCACACAGACAAAAAAAAGGGCAAAAGACTCTTAAGTAGAGAGATGTGGCTCTCTTTGGAATCAGAGGCAGGTAAGGAACAATTGGTTACTGCTGGATTGACAGACAGTTACCCCAGCCCAGAAAGGTCCCACCCAGCTGAACCTACTAAAGGCAGCATACTAGGTTGAAATAACTCCAAAAGTATGATCTCACAGTACTACCAGAAAGAGGGACTGAAAAGCCATGGCTGAGTTCCTCACACCTAGAAGACTCTTAGAAGGTCAGCAGCATAGTTTGGATTCAACTAGGAGGCATATTGTAATTATTTTTAATGTGTGGTTTCAGTTGTCATTTGGATATTATATACTTGTAATTCATGATTTCAGCTGTGTGTGTTTTATATAGATTTTCAGCCACCCTGAGCTCACAGGAGAAAGAACAAGAAACAAGTCAAATTGATACTGACACTAACATGATACTAATACTGATGAAGTCTGGATTTGGCCTAGCTTCTGACATGGGCAGAATGAGGCAGCTGTCTCAGACACCATATGCTACAGGAATGTCCTGAGGTACAGGAGGATAGAGCCGGCTCGTGTGTGATGGCCATGAGCCCCTTAATTTAGCTCACTTCCCTTAGGGGAAGATTCTTTCCTGCTGCAAATGTTCACAAAACATTTACCTGGGAGGATTGTTGACTTCTGTACACAAAATGGTAGTGGGTTGGTATGTTGTTATTACTCTCAGGAGACACAATGTCTTGAGTAGGCTTATGACTTCTCAGCTTCCTTTCGAGATGCTGCCTGTTGGGAGACAGGCACAGAATAGATGACCCTTAGAGCCCTTAAGGAGAAAAGAGAGTGCTAAAGATCTCCCTTCCCTTACACCTAGATGTTTTCCAAAACAGAACAGTCCTACCTCATGGGGATGTCAGGCTTCAGGAGTCAAATTTTGCATCTCTAAAGCATTTACATTGGGAAAACCTAAACTGCAATGTACAGGGAGGGGAGATATCTTAGGCAGCACAATGAAAAGAAGTATTGAGGTAATGATAATCAGGTTGGGGGATTTTTTTTTATTTTTTTTTTTGCAAAAGATTGCACTCTACATTTATTTTATTGAAAAAAGCTTTTATCCTGAGTAGCTTTGACTGCTGCTTTAAATTAAGGATTATACATTATTGCTCTCTGCCAGAGAAAATGGTGTATGAGTATATGTGCTCGACAGAGAATTTGGCCCACTAGAGAAACATGGACTGGAAATGTTCCCATTGGCTTTAACACCGGCGCTTGACAGCATTGATTTTTTGGAGAGGAGAGGGGACTGGGGAAAGAACAATGCAAGAAGGCACAAGAATTACAATGCTTCCCATGTATATATTGTATTAGAATTCCCAAAGGATTTCACATACATTGTTTAATGAAGAGTTCTTTACTTCTGACAAAGTATGCCTCTAATACCATTCCATGACAGTTGGGGAAAGACCATAGTTGCGTGGGAGAGTATATGTTTTATAAATGGGTATAACAAAAATGAAAAAAAAAAAAAAACCCAAAGTACTGTAGGATCTTTATGTATCTGCAGACAGAGATTTATTTCAATGGAAGGTTTCCATTGAAACCTTCCACGTATTTGTGCCTAAGGTTTTTCTAGTAGGAAGTTGCAGCTAGTGTAGGGCCACTGAATCCATGGAACTTACATAGGTGTTGACTCAATAACTCCCCACTAGAGGTGGGCCTGAACCAAATCGCGAACTAGAAAAACCGACAAATTGGGCTGGTTTGTGGTTCAATTCATAACTCAGTTCAGGGATCCTGTTGTGCCAAAGCAAAATGAAGCTCCGAACTTTTTTCCTCTCGGCACTTGCTCTAGCAAAATGAATGCTCACCTGCCCCCTTCCCACTGTCATGAACTAGCCACTGCTCATCAGAGAAGATTTTACTCCACCTAGATAGACCAACAGGCTGATAAGATGTAAAGCAACTAACCTGCTGCATCTGGCAGTGTTTTAAACTACTGGATAGGTCAGTGGTTTAGGCATCTGGCTGCAGAGTCATTGTTTGGGAGTTCAATTCTCCACTGTGCCTCCTTCACAAGGGCTGGACTCAATGATTCATAGGGTCCCTTCCAGTTCTGCAGTTCTAAGATGATGATGATGATGATTGGCATTCATGAGGTAGGAACAGGACTGGTTTATGTATCACAGGCAGAGAAAGAAACCCAATCTACACCATCAGTTCTTTCTCCCATATGAGTAGTATTTTAATCTGCATGTTAGAAGCCATTCCAAGGTGTACCAGGCTGCCAAGGAGATAACAGTGGAGGGTTGCTTTCTTTTTGTTCACCTACAGTGCCCAACGCTACAACTTCCATGTTACTTCCATCTCGTCCATTCTCCCAGAACCTAATTTAAGAGAACCTACTGCAGTCTGAAGCAATAATATTAATGGCCACAAAGGGTCCTGCCCTGGCTACCAGATAACAAGACAGTGCTGTGTCTGATGCACAGTCTGTGGATCAGCTGGAGTTCAGCTTCTGATGCCTGTCATTATTGCTTAGGCAGTACAGATTGATGGTGTGACACATAGTGAGAAGTGCTGGGCTCAGTTCTTCCTGAGGGAGTCTCAGAGTACGAGTTCTTCAGGCTGAATGGCTGCAGGAGGTTGCCAACTGCAAACACAGAAATAGACAAGAACCGCCAACTGTTGCTTGTGAAGGTGGAATATTTCATACCATCACCCAGAACAAAGTCCCTGTATCTTTGCATTTGCTGAATGCTTTTGGAATTATTACATTACCTCTGCAGTTGACCCTGGAAACTCTTGAGCCTTGTAATTTTGCTTAACTGCTCCAATGTTTACTCGAAAGGTGCCATCTGAACAGTTCAAACGAAATTGATCAGGAATTTGTTAGTGCTAGCTAAAATTATTGCAGTGAAGTCATGGAAACAGAAGGTCCATATGGGAAACAAGAATTGCTTAGCGGGGACTGAGATGCAGCTACTTTGCTAAAAATACTGTTCCATTTATGGATTGCCAATTTCAGGTTTGTATGAAAATCCCTACTCAATCTCCTTGTGTGAACACTTTAAAAAGATTCTTGCAAGGTTTAATTTTCTGGTATTTAATGTATTCTCGAAGGCTTTCACAGCTGGGATCTGATGGTTGTTGTGGGTTTTCCGGGCTGTTTGGCCGTGTTCTTAAGGTTTTTCTTCCTAACGTTTTGCCAGTCTCTGTGGCCGGCATCTTCAGAGGACAGGAGTCAGAACTCTGTCTGTGCTCTGTTGCAGTTTGTTGGATAGTTGAGTATTTATAGTTGTGGGATCAGCTTTTGTCCTTTTCAGGAGATTGGGTGATTATGGGGATCAGAGTGTTTTTTGTTGTGGGTGTATTGTTGTGATAAGGGGGAGAGATGATCTGTCACTGTGATTGATGGGTGTCGTTAGCTGGTCTTTTGTGTGCAGTGATCACTGGTCCTTGTGGCTGGGTAGAGTTCATTGACCTTTTGCAGGCTGTATTTTTCACACCAGAATCAAAGAACATGAGAGACACTGCAGACTAAAACAACCGGAAAAATCGGCAGTAGCTGAACATGCTATAAAACAAGCGGGACATGAAATTCTATTTCAAAATACTGAAGTACTGGACAACACCAGCAATCATTATGTTAGACTGCACAGGGAAGCCATTGAAATCCACAAACACCAGGAGAGCTTCAACAAAAAAGAAGAAAGTTTAAAACTCAACAAAGCCTGGCTCCCAGCACTGAAAAATACAGCCTGCAAAAAGTCAACGAACTCTACCCAGCCACAAGGACCAGTGATCACTGCACACAAAAAACCAGCTAACGATACCCATCAATCACAGTGACAGATCATCTCTCCCCCTTATCACAACAATACACCCACAACAAAAACACACTGATCCCCATAATCACCCAATCTCCTGAAAAGGACAAAAGCTGATCCCACAGCTATAAATACTCAACTATCCAACAAACTGCAACAGAGCACAGACAGAGTTCTGACTCCTGTCCTCTGAAGATGCCGGCCACAGAGACTGGCAAAACGTTAGGAAGAAAAACCTTAAGAACACGGCCAAACAGCCCGGAAAACCCACAACAACTTTCTGGTATTTAATTTTTTCCCATTAAGATCTATAAAAATGAAATAATAATTTCAGAAAACAAACCTGTAGCTGATCCTCCTTCCACTTACAATTTGGGGGAACTTTCTGCAAATTAAAATCTTTTTGACATTAATCATAGAATCAAAGAATAATGGAATTGGAAGGGACTGATAAGGCCATCGAGTCCAACCCTCTGCTCAATGCAGTAATCCAAATCAAAGCAGATCTAACAAATAGTTGTCTAATTTTCTCTTGAATGTCTCCAGTGCTGGAGTGCTCACCACTTCCTGAGTTAATTGGTTCCATTGTCATATTTTTCTAACAGTTTTGAACTTTTTCCTGATATTCAGCCTAAATCTGGCTTCCTGGAACTTGAGCCCATTATTATGTGTCCTGCACTCTGGGATGATCAAGAACAGATCCTGCCCCTCCTCTGTATGATTACATTTCAAGTGTTTGAAAAGTGCTATTCTGTCTCCCCTCAGTCTTCTTTTCTAAAGGCTAAGCATGCCCAGTTCTTTCAGTCTTTGCTCATAGGCCTTCATTTCCAATTCTCTGATCATCCTTGTTGCCCTCCTCTGAACTTGTTTCAGTTTGTTGGCATCTTTTTAAAAGTGTGGTGTCCAGCACCAGACACAGTACTAAAGATGAGGCCTAACTAGTGTTGAATTGAGAGGAGCGAGTATTTCACAGGATTTGGTGACTATACTTCTGTTAATACAGTATAAAATGTAATTTGCTGTTTTTGTAACCACATTGCACTGTTGACTCATATTCAACTTGTGATCTTTAACAATTCCAAGATCCTGCTCACTCATAGTATTGCTGAGTGAAGTATCCCCCATCTTGTAACTGTGTGTTTAGTCCCCCCCCCCCCCCGGATGTAGAACTTTGCACTTGTCCCTGTTAAATTTCATTCTTTTGTTTTCAGCCCAGTGATCAAGCATATCAAGATCTTTCTGAATTTTGTTCCTGTATAGCAGTTCCTCCCAATTTTGTGTCATCCACAAATTTGAAAAGTATTTCTTGCATCCTGTCATCCAAGTCATTAGGAAAAATGTTGAAGAGCACTGGGACCAGGACCGAGCCTTGAGGTGCTCCCCTTGTAACCACTTGCCAGTTTGAGAAGGAGCCACAGGTAAAGTAATTTGTGTAATACACAGAATTTCTTTACCTTCCACCCTACTGAATATTTTACTTGGACAGTCGAATGGTATAGTGTGGTCAGAATGTCACAAGCTGATTAGGAACTTAACAATGGAAGCCAAAATATTAATCAGAGGCAGATGGCTTAGTCACAAGCCTCCTGTAATGAAGAAGCCAGTCATGAGCATTTGGAGATTGGCTGCTGTAGCAAAATTGACTGAGTGTGTGTGTTTTAGATGGCAAACAATGAACAGAGACAGTTCAACAATTCCAGTCACCCTTAATTCAATTTATGAATTAAAGGTTCAATTAGATATTATTACATATAATTTTTCCATGCTATAAATTTGTGTTATTAATAAAGATGTATGCGAAAGATGTTTATTCACAGAGCATCATAAAGTGGAGACGCTTATAGTTTATTGCAATGTGCATGTTGCATATACATTATCCGTTTTTAAAAATTAAAGTCAATTGTTTTAAATTCTGCTAATTGTTTTTATTTATTTAAAATATTTCTTTCCTGCCTTTCTCCCCAAAAGGACCCAAGGTGGCTTAGATAATTTTGTTTTAATGTTCTTGTTATTGAACAGTTTGAAAGGGAAGCGGGATGAGAATATGTGATAGAGAAACTGTCACTTCTTATGTCAGGCCTGCACCTTCAGAAGATGAGTGTGTGAGAGAGAGGAGGTTATCTTTCCAGAGTAGTTTCTTGTTGCTATGACAGATTTTTTTTTTCACTCTCCAAAGGGATCGCATCAATGTAGTGGTTCCCAACCTTGGGTCCCCAGATGTTCTTGGAGTATAACTCCAGAAAATCCTGGCCAGCCCAGCTAGTACTGAAGGCTTCTAGGAGTTTTATAATATCGCCGCCGCCACAAACATCTTAGAACTGCAGAGCTGGAACATGCCCTGTGGACCATTGAGTGAAGCCCCTGTCATGAAGGCACAGTGGGGAATCAAACTCCTTGCTTCTGGCTACCTAAACCACTGAGCTGTCTAGCAGTTTCATTCCAAGAACATCTGGGGACCTAAGGTTGGGAACCACTGTTCCAATGGATGGAATTATAAAAACTCCAGAGTTGGGGTGATTCCCACACCCATTGTCAGATGCTGGAATGCTAGGAGAAATGGGAGAAAGTTTGGTCTAGTGCCATTAAAGTCTCCCATCCTCACCTGATCTGGACCCAGAACCCTCATTGGACATTTCACTTTTGCCTCTTGGCCCCCAGAGTTCTGGAGCCAGAAGAACAGTTGGGGCTGTATCTAACACTGTGCCTTGGAGGCTTTTGAGTGTGATGCCCTTTCTTTTACACAGTCTGAGAAAAAGAGTTCTGTGGCATATCCTATGGCCCATGGGTTTCCTCCCATAGATGATAAGGTCCCTCATAATATCTTTGTTTTAATTGGTTTTATTATAATTTTGACTTTTTGTAAGCTGCCTTCATTAGCAGCATTTAGACATCAGGCCAAGAACTTCCTCTTCTAGAGAATATTTAGTCCTTGGTTATTATTTCTCGTGTTGCTGTTCAGGTTTTTATTGCTGGCACTTAAGGTTATTTTAATTTCTCAATATTCTAAAATTTTAACATCTTGAATCCATTTTTGCTGTTTTATTTGCTTTCACTGTAAGGCTTGTGATTTCTCATTCTGTCATTTGGGGCTTTGCCAGTTGGAAATATAAAAATGTCTTAAATAAATAAGAAACTAACATAATCAGATTCCTTTATTCTCTGTCCCTGACGGTTGTTCATATTGTTGGGAATGACCGTGTATATTCCATTTAGCTCAACACAGCAGTTTGTGTAAGACAGTGCATGTAAGGTTGATGTCATCAGCCACAGACTTTAATATTTAATTCAAAGTTCTCTACCCCATCTCCAGGGTTCTGAAGTGATCATTTTCAACCTTGAAAAGCCTTTTTGGGCTTTGAGATTGGGGGTATCAGTGGCAATCTTGAGCATTAAAGTGTCCCCCAAAACCTCTCTAGGTTGAAAGGGATCCCTAGGGAGCTTCAAACCCTGGGGTTGGGGGACAATAGGAAACTTTTAATTAAAGATTAAAGTTGCTTATAATATCACCAACCTTACATGCACAAAGTTGCAAGAAAACAAACATCACACAGAGATATTAAGGAAAATATTGTTTAAATTAAACATCCAGAGCTTTCAGAGCTATTTAGAAGCAATGGTGATAAACATCTATCTATGGGTTAGCTGATTTTTATGCCATCATGTTATTCAGAGGCTCAGTCATTGTCCCTCTTGTCAGTGATATTATTTGGTGTATTATAGATAAAATCTTCTGATATGTTCTTATAGTTCCAAAAATTTTGACTATTAAAAAATAAAACCTCACATTTTACAGGTATAATTCTTAAATCACTAAACATCTGAGCAGTCCCATTCCTTTCGTTGGAATAGCAAGCCTACACCAATGAGAATTACACCAGGTAAAGTACATCATGCCACTAAACAACTCCTTTAAAAATAGCTAAGCTGCATCATCCATTTTGGGCAGAATTCAAAGTGTTGGTTCTAACCTATAAAAGCCCTAATAAATAAATAAATAAATAAATGGCTTGGGCTCAAGCTCTCTCATGGACCGCGTCTCCCTTTATGAGTCTGCTTGAGTGTTAACATCACAAGGAGATGCCTTTTTCTTGATCTCACCGCCTTCACAGTTGAGTTTGTTGGGTACATGGGAGAAGGCCTTCTCTGTCGCTGCTTCCAGACTTTGAAGCTCCCTCCCACAGGAGGCCAGTCTGGCCCCATCTTTGCTGTCTTTCCACAAGCAGATGAAGACCTTTCTCTTCAGGCAAGCTTTCCCTTAATGACTGGCTGGCTGAGTGGGTTTTTTAAAAATGGATTGCTGTACCTTATTGTATTGAATGTGTTTTGGTGTTGCTTATGTTTTTTGGTATTGTATTCACTGATCCTTTTAGTGTTGTATACTCATTGTTTTAGCCATTATGAAAGACTGACCTACTAATGTGTGGGCTTTGTTGCTTTAGCCAGCATCACAGAATTGCTATTTGAATTCTGCCTGTGGATTTTTCTATTTGACATCTAGCTGTAAAGCCACTTATTGGACAAGCTATTTCCTATCCATGGTCCTGAAATTCTAGATGCTGCTAAAGACATACATTTGGCCTGTGAAAGGCTGCATATTTTGTTGTTCATGCTGTTTCTGCCTACACATTGAAGAATGCAGTCAGTTCCTGGCTTAACTATGAATATATTTTAATGCAGAATAAACTCTGAACTAGCTGCATATTATTAGAAATGATTGGAAGCCCTTTTTTTAAAGCATGCAAATGTATGCCTAATGCAAAATATCAGAAGTATTAAAAAGCAGACTTTGATGTGGAAAATGCACATTAAAATCTGTCCTGAATTTACAAAAGCCTGTTTTGCTTTCCTCTGAAATAGTGAGAAATCTGATGAACCAAAACCAATGTATGATATTGCAAGCTTTTCCACATCTGTCACTTTTAGATTTTCTGTTCATTTGTGTATTAATTGTCCTTGATTTCCAGACATATAAGAAACAGTGGTAAATAGTGAACACAAATGACATTGCTTGGTCTCTTGTGGTGAAAAGCATGAGTAGTATGAAGGAGATTCATCTAAAGGCAGATGTAGAAAACTTTGCAAGGGAGGAATCAGTAGTGCCTTGTTACAGAGAAACTTCACATGCACTGGCTGTCTGACATGGGCATTATGGGATGCGTTTAATTCATGTTATCGTGACATATTGACTCAAGTATCTATCTCATCCCAGACAGCAAAGCCTAAAAGGCTGCCACAACCAGCATTGAAGTGTTGATAACTGACATAGCTCAATGGTTTAAGGATCTGCCAGAGGATGGGAGTTCGATTCCACACTGTGTCTCCTGCGAGTAGGGCCAGCCTGTGTGGCCTTGGGCAAGCTGCATAGTTCCAGAGTGCCCCCACAAGAAGGGAATGGTAAACCATTTCTGATTATTCACTACCTGGAAAATCCTGAAAAGGGTCACCATAAGTCAGAGTTGACTTGATGGCACATGATTATTATTGATTAACTGACGTAGACTAGACCAGCTTCCTCCTTGATTAGATTTGAAAAGGTTGTTTGGTATCACAAGAGAAGATTTTCAAATGTCTACTCAATTGCCCTTCTGACATCCAAATAAACATCTTGTGAGGATTATCTTAGATTTTTTTCCCTTTCAGGAAACTGAGTCAGAAAGCCAAGTGTCATACACAGGATTAGAGAATGAAGCCCCATAGGTACTCTGAGACATATGTATATATTGTTAACTTTGAGTACAAAGGAGGTGAAAAATGACAATTTTAAGGCATCCTCTGCAGTCACTTGCACAAGAAAATAAGTGTAACATGGCCGCTGACAACGGATACCTCTACTTACATACCAGCAACAAATTGGGAGATTCTGTGTCTCTGCACTGACAAAGTTTTACACTCCACTGAAATCAAAGTCTAACATTTAGAGATGGCAAAGACACCTGTGTGAATGTTTTCTTGATAATTTAGGAGCCAAAAGACCATTGAGAGTCTTGAGGCCATTGCTCCATTTTTGAATGTCCAACTATAGCTAAAACACCAGAGGGGGGACTGTGCCTGCAGCATTTTTCTAACTTTTTTGCAGCCAGGTGGTTTGCCTTTCCTCTTGTAATTCAGTTAGAATTACATTTGGCATATTTATATTGCATCTTTCCTCTGGCCACCTCAAGGCAGAAAACACCATATTCCACACCATGAGATAGGTTAGGTGACTGACAATATCACCCAGTGAGTTTAATAGTTTTGTGGGGGCCAAATACTGGAACTCCTAGGTCCCAGTTTAACAGCTTGACTATTACACCATACTGGTTCTGAGTTGGGTTAATATAGTTGCCCTGACTCTATTTTTATTTCCTTCTGTCCATGATTTGTCTTTGTCACTATCCATCCAGTTTCCACAGTTGCATCGTCTTTCAGTGTCCTGCACTGCCATTTCTGGAGTGTCATCTTTTTTTTGCTTTATTTGCCAAGTCTTAATTTCCCCAGTGCTCATCTTTCTCCCTCCCTCATTGTCACTCTCCTTTGAAGTTAGACCTATGAAAATAGTTAAAAAATAGAAGACAAATAGAAGAGATAGAAGTCATAGATCTGTGTGAACCAGTGGTGTCTTTGATAAGCTTAAAAGTCCAGGTAATTGTTATGATAGTCCTTGTAGTCAGACCCTTCCCCCCAAGCAGAATTCAAAAAGGCATGCCACTTAGACCTTATCAAGAAGTCAGAGGAGGTATTTTGGGTCCCTTGTTGGGAGAAATGTGGCATATAAATAAAACTAATAATAATAATATTTTGTAAAGCAAATGGCTCTTAATTGCCTATTCAAGATGAAGCCATCCTCAGATACTTTGTATTAGAAAAGATGTAGCTTGCACCCACATTCTGCTCTAGGAAAAATGCATTTTCTTTCAAATACCGTGATGATTGTAGCTGAATTTAGAAGAGATGGGAAAGCTCATGGGGGAGGGGAGAATAACGTGATAGTCCCTGCCTCTCAAAAGGTCCCTGAGGTTCGACCCTGCAGGCCTTGGATCCACTATATCATTACTATAAATAAGATTGGGTGGCAACAGCATCTACCTCATGTTCTTCCTCTTCAGTTACTTGGTATCTGAAATGTTGGTAACAACTCCCACACCTGAGCCTCAAGGCTATTTTTGTAAGGTCATAGCATCTGAACCAGTCCTGCAGTCATCCTGCTGAAATCACAGCAACAGCAAGTATCGTCAGCTCAAGAGCACACACATTTAGCAAAGATGTAAATATTGCCTCTTCTTGTCCTCTCACAGGAAGACAGGGAACTGCAAAATAATTTCCCTTGCCCTGGAAGAGGCAGTGGGGTAAGCTACTGTATTGCATGCGCAGCAAGAGGAGAAAAAGAACAAAAATGTGATTTTTCTGTGCCAGCTAAATATGCAAGTTTAGTTATAACTTAATGAACTCCTGTTGATTTGAACAGGTTTACTCATGGTAGGATTAATGTAACAATGTAGCCCAATGTGCTGTTCTTCAGATTTAAATGCCTGTGACTGAGATCGTCATAAAAGGGTAGTTCTCAAGTGTCAACTGCCATAAAGCTTGACCATTGGTCCTGCTGGCTAGGCTTTCTGGAAGATGAAGGCCAAAACAACTGGAAGATTAAAAGCTGAGAAGAATTGACTTTACAGCGACTCATTCTCTATGAGTCTCCTTGTGCATAATGATCTTAGGTAGAGTCTTATGCAAGTAGCCTTATTTGTCCAAAGTCTGATTAGCTTCTGCTATTAGCAGAGCCTTCTCTGAAGTGGTATCATATATTTGAAATACTTTGTCTAGGAAGCCCCTACAGTGAAGTACCCCTTTCGCCTTTGCCTAAGGTTGGTCTTTCTCTCTCTCTCATTGTCTCTTGGGCAGAACATTCCAATGACAATGTCAACTTTTCCCACACTATCTCCTCTTGTGATTATTTACATGAATGAAACAGAGTTAAAATGCTTTACATTTTAATGTGCTATGGCTCTATTCCTGAAATGTTGTTGCCATTCCCATGATCCTTGGATTATATGTTGCTTGTGGGCCTGTTGGGAAGAAATAAGCATATCTGGACAACTAATTAACTAACTGGCTAACCAATGAACTAATAACAGAGGGACCAGTTGGCAGATTCTGAGCTGGCTTTAGTGACAATCCTGAATCCTTTTTTGCAGTGCAGTGCCCATGTATGCATGTAAAGGGACTCTCTGGCTTGGAGCCAGGAAGCTTTTTTGCTTTCATCTGGCAACTGATTAGTCCTCACAGCGGAGTCTCTTTTAATATACATCATGAGCTCATATCCTTGTAAATTAAGGGGAATGTAAAATAGTAACACCACGGGCATGGTGCAAAGGAGTTACCTAAGATTGATTGCTCCCAGAATAGAATACAGACAGATAGCACAGAAGCACAGCTAGGGCGATGAGTGAAGGACACTGAGAGATTAATAAATACTCCCGGTGTTGGAAGCTTGGCAGCCAAGCTGCAGTGGGATGGATCCCTTCTGGAATCAGTTGCTCAAGTGAGACAATGGCTACAGATGAGAAGGCTGAGCTGGCTTGGTATCCAAAACTGAGCAAGGATTCTGTGTTGTATGATAGGCAGATAGATGGGTTCTGAGTAGCAAGCAGCAAGTGGCAGTAACACTTCTGGCAGGAGCCCTATTAAAACAAGAGGACCACATTTGGGGTGAAGTGTGACCCTCGATCCCACAGTCTTCCACAAGCTGGAAGATCATTGATTTGTGACAGTGGAACTCTTTTTTTCAGCTTGGGTAGCCAGCTCTCATGGTGCTATGTGAAGTCTCTGGGAACATCTGTGCACCCCAGAGTCTAGAGGGTGGGGAGACAAACAACAAGAAGAGAAGTATGGAAGGAAGAGAAAGGGGTTTTTGTATGTCTATGTGTTAGACCGGAGGGAAACACTGATTTTGCTATCTGCAGTGTCTCCCTCTGTGGAGCACCCCCCCCCCAAAAAACCCACAATCCAATGAGGCCTGTCACACCTCCTACTATAATGTAAATTATAGTAGGAGGTGTGACAGGCCTCATTGGATTGTGGGTTTTTTTTTTGGGGGGGGGTGCTCCACAGATGTGTTCACACATGATGTCTGTCAGCAGCCCTGCCTAGAAGGAACCAGTCCTAACTGGTATTTGCCAATAGTTGTCCAGACGTGATGGTGTTCAAGTGGGATTCTCAGCTGGGAATGAATCTGCTTTCAAAGAACACCTGGAAAAGCCAGGGAAATTTGGATAGTTGTTTTGCTTAATTTTCTCACCATCATGAGAAATTGGAGATCTTGTATGGTATAATAGCAAGATATTTGGTTCTCATCACTAGCAAAGCATGAAATTCATTCTGGGCCAGTCATTCTCAGGCTGAGCTACTTCATAAGGTTGTTGTAAGAATAAAAGGAGGAAGAAGGTGAGCAATGTATACTGCCATGAGCTCACCGGAGGAACAAGGGGTTAGAAATGAAGTAAATATATTGTGCTGCAGGATCATGAACCAGGACTTCTTAGGAGCTTAGTGTTGGGCGTCCTGGGCTAGAAGATTGAATGCTTCCTTAGACAATAGAAGCTCAACTGAGCCTTGCTTATGCCAGATAGTTCTTGGCTGTTATCGTTGGAAAAAGCTGACATTATGCCTGAGCAAAAAAAATAGTCTTTACTGTTTCTGTGCTTGATTTCTGGTTCAGATACCTCAGTTCTGATTTTGCTTATTTATTCATTTTTTATATTTCCAGGACAGGGACTTAAGATGGGCATAACAACATTATATGCAGATAGAAATAGATAAGAAATAGGTGCATGGCTGGACAGCTCAATAGTTTAGGCATCTGGTTGTGAAGTCAGAAATTAGGAGTTCAATTTCCCACTGTGCATCACATAAGAGCTAACCTGTGTGGCCTTGGGCAAGCTGCACAGGCTCAGGATGCCCCCAGAAGAACAGAATGGTAAACCACTTCTGACTGTTCTTTATCTGGAAAACCATGAAAAAGGTCAACATAAGTCAGAATTGACTTGATGGTACATGATGATGGTTATGTTTCCGGGTAAGGGAAAACAAACTAAAAGTTCACTGGGACAAACAAATAAGCAGAAAGGAACTAAAATACACCTAGAGTAATGGGGAAAATGAAACTGTTACCAAGTATTTGATTTTAGATTCCCAGTGTGGTATAATTGATAGAGTGACAGATGAAGACTCTGGAGAACAGGGTTCGAATCCCCACTTGGCCATGAAAAATCACTATAAGTCGGTTCCAACTTGACAGCACAAGACAAAAACAAACAAACAAAGCATTAAAAAGTCATTAGAGATCAGTACAATTAAACAAACCATAACATTCATACATTGCTGAATATAAAAAGTGGTTATGTTGTTGTTTAGTCGTTAAGGGGATGTAAAGATAAATGTGGTGGAGCACATACCATGCGACAGAAGGTTCTGAGTTCAGTGAGCCCTATCCTCAATTAAGAAGAGCAGGTAGAAGATGATGGGTAAACCTTTGCTTGAGATTCTAGACTTCCAGGACCACTTGGAGTAGACAAAAACTGAGCTAGATGGATAAATGATTTGAGCTAATACAAGGCAGTATACTCCGTGTGGTGAGGGACTAGGACTGGGTTTGAATCCCTGCTCGACCATGAAGACTCACTGGGGGTGTGGAATTGGTAAAACCACTTCTTAAATATTAAATGTTTGACTGCTTTGTATTTTAAGTTATAATGTTTAGTATACGTATATTTCTTTATGTTATTTGATATTCATGTCAATATAACTTAATGTTGCTTATTTACAATTGTTGATTATTGTTTTATTTTGCTGTAAAATGCCCAGAGTGGCCTTTGAAGCCAAATATCTCACTTTACTTCAAAGCCCTTTTAGGGTTGCTGCAGATTGATTGCAACTTGATGGCACATAACAACAAACAATACAAGGCAGTCTTTTCTGTGTCTTTTTTAGGACTACTGCATGATTAGTGCAATAGTCTGTTGTTGTTGTTGTTTAGTCATTAAGTCGTGTCCGACTCTTCATGACCCCATGGACCAGAGCACGCCAGGCCCTCCTGTCTTCCACTGCCTCCCGGAGTTTGGTCAAATTCATGTTGGTAGCTTCAATGACACTGTCCAACCATCTCGTCCTCTGTCGTCCCCTTCTCCTCTTGCCCTCACACTTTCCCAACATCAGGGTCTTTTCCAGGGAGTCTTCTCTTCTCATGAGATGGCCAAAGTATTGGAGCCTCAGCTTCAGGATCTGTCCTTCCAGCGAGCACTCAGGGTTGATTTCCTTCAAAATGGATAGGTTTGTTCTCCTTGCAGTCCAGGGGACTCTCAAGAGTCTCCTCCAGCACCACAATTCAAAAGCATCAATTATTCGGTGGTCAGCCTTCTTTATGGTCCAGCTCTCACTTCCATACATCGCTACTGGAAAAACCATAGCTTTGACTATGCGGACCTTTGTTGGCAAGGTGATGTCTCTGCTTTTTAAGATGCTGTCTAGGTTTGTCATCGCTTTCCTCCCAAGAAGCAGGCGTCTTTTAATTTCGTGGCTGCTGTCACCATCTGCAGTGATCATGGAGCCCAGGAAGGTAAAATCTGTCACTGCCTCCATATCTTCCCCTTCTATTTGCCAGGAGGTGATGGGACCAGTGGCCATGATCTTAGTTTTTTTGATGTTGAGCTTCAGACCATTTTTTGCACTCTCCTCTTTCGCCATCATTAAGAGTTTCTTTACTTTCCTCCTCACTTTCTGCCATCAGAGTGGTATCGTCTGCATGTTGTTGTTGTTGTTTAGTCATTAAGTCGTGTCTGACTCTTCGTGACCCCATGGACCAGAACACGCCAGGCCCTCCTATCTTCCACAGCCTCCCGGAGTTAGGTCAAATTCATGTTGGTAGCTTCAATGACACTGTCCATCCATCTCGTCCTCTGTCGTCCCCTTCTCCTCTTGCCTTCACACTTTCCCAACATCAGGGTCTTTTCCAGGGAGTCTTCTCTACTCCTGTGATGGCCAAAGTATTTGAGCCTCAGCTTCAGGATCTGTCCTTCCAGTGAGCACTCCAGGTTGATTTCCTTCAGAACGGATAGGTTTGTTTTCCTTTCAGTCCAGGGGACTCTCAAGAGTCTCCTCCAGCACCACAATTCAAAAGCATCAATTCTTCGGCGGTCAGCCTTCTTTCTGGTCCAGCTCTCACTTCCATACATCGCTACTGGGAAAACCATAGCTTTGACTATGCGGACCTTTGTCGGCAAGGTAATGTCTCTGCTTTTTAAGATGCTGTCTAGGTTTGTCATTGCTTTCCTCCCAAGAAGCAGGCGTCTTTTAATTTCAATGTCTCTGCTTTTTAAGATGCTGTCTAGGTTTGTCATTGCTTTCCTCCCAAGAAGCAGGCGTCTTTTAATTTCGTGGCTGCTGTCACCATCTGCAGTGATCATGGAGCCCAACAAGGTAAAATCTGTCACTGCCGCCATATCTTCCCCTTCTATTTGCCAGGAGGTGATGGGGCCAGTGGCCATGATCTTAGCTTTTTTTTGATGTTGGGCTTCAGACCATTTTTTGCGCTCTCCTCTTTCACTCTCCTTAAGAGGTTCTTTAATTCCTCCTTACTTTCTGCCATCAGAGTGGTATCATCTGCATAACTGAGGTTGTTGATATTTCTTCCGGCAATCTTAATTCCAGCTTGGGATTCCTCCAGTCCAGTCCAGCCTTTCGCATGATGTATTCTGCATATAAGTTAAATAAGCAGGGAGACAATATACAGCCTTGTTGTACTCCTTTCCCAATTTTGAACCAATCAGTTGTTCCATATCCAGTTCTAACTGTTGCTTCCTGTCCCAAATATAGATTTCTCAGGAGGTAGATAAGGTGATCAGACACTCCCATTTCTTTAAGAACTTGCCATAGTTTGCTGTGGTCGACACAGTCAAAGGCTTTTGCATAGTCAATGAAGCAGAAGTAGATGTTTTTCTGGAACTCTCTGGCTTTCCCCATAATCCAGCACATGTTAGCAATTTGGTCTCTAGTTCCTCTGCCCCTTCGAAATCCAGCTTGTACTTCTGGGAGTTCTCGGTCCACATACCGCTGAAGCCTACCTTGTAGAATTTTGAGCATAACCTTGCTAGCGTGTGAAATTAGTGCAATTGTACGGTAGCTGGAGCATTCTTTGGCACTGCCCTTCTTTGGGATTGGGATGTAGACTGATCTTTTCCAATCCTCTGGCCACTGCTGAGTTTTCCAAACTTCTTGGCATATTGAGTGTAGCACCTTAACAGCATCCTCTTTTAAGATTTTAAATAGTTCCACTGGAATGCCATCACCTCCACTGGCCTTGTTGTTAGCCATGCTTTCTAAGGCCCACTTGACTTCACTCTCCAGGATGTCTAGCTCAAGGTCAGCAACCACACTATCTGGGTTGTCCGGGACATCCAGATCTTTCTGGTATAATTCCTCTGTGTATTCTTGCCACCTCTTCTTGATGTCTTCTGCTTCTGTGAGGTCCCTACCATTTTTGTCCTTTATCATGTCCATCTTTGCACAAAATGTTCCTTTAACATCTCCAATTTTCTTGAACAGATCTCTGGTTTTTCCCTTTCTATTCTTTTCCTCTATTTTTTTGCACTGTTCATTTAAGAAGGCCCTCTTGTCTCTCCTTGCCATTCTTTGTAAGTCTGCATTCCATTTTCTGTAACTTTCCCTATCTCCCTTGCATTTTGTTTCCCTTCTCTTTTCTGCTATTTGTAAGGCCTCATTGGACAGCCACTTTGCTTTCTTGCATTTCCTTTTCTTTGGGATGGTTTTTGTTGCTGCCTCCTGTACAATGTTACGAGCCTCCATCCATAGTTCTTCGGGCACTCTGTCCACCAAATCTAGTTCCTTAAATCTGTTCTTCACTTCCCCTGTGTATTCATAAGGGATTTGGTTTAGATTATACCTGGCTAGCCCAGTGGTTTTTCCTACTTTCTTCAGTTTAAGCTTGAGTTTTGCTATAAGAAGCTGATGATCAGAGCCACAATCAGCTCCAGGTCTTGTTTTTGCTGACTGTATAGAGCTTCTCCATCTTTGGCTGCAGAGAACATAATCAATCTGATTTCGGTATTGCCTATCTGGTGATGTCCATGTGTAGAGTTGCCTCTTGTGTTGTTGGAAAAGAGTGTTTGTGATGACCAGCTTGTTCTCTTGACAAAACTCTATTAGCCTTTGCCCTGCTTCGTTATGAACTCCAAGGCCAAACTTACCTGTTGTTCCTTTTATCTCTTGACTCCCTACTTTAGCATTCCAGTCCCCTATAATGACAAGAACATCTTTCTTTGGTGTCAGTTCTAGAAGGTGTTGTAAGTCTTCATAGAACTGGTCAATTTCAGCCTCTTCAGCATCGGTGGTTGGTGCATAAACTGGATTACTGTGATGTTGAAAGGTCTGCCTTGGATTCGTATTGAAATCATTTTATCATTTTTGAGATTGTATCCCAGTACAGCTTTTCCCACTCTTTTGTTGACTAAGAGGGCTACTCCATTTCTTCTATGGGATTCTTGCCCACAATGGTAGATATGATAATCATCTGAATTGAATTCACCAATTCCCATCCATTTTAGTTCACTGACGCCCAGGATGTCAATGTTTATTCTTGCCATCTCCTGTTTGACCACATCCAGCTTACCAAGGTTCATAGATCTTACATTCCAGGTTCCTATGCAGTATTTTTCTTTGCAGTATCGGACTTTCCTTTCACTTGCAGGCGCGTCCGCAGCTGAGCGTCCTTTCGGCTTTGGCCCAACCACTTCATTTGCTCTGGAGCTACTTATACTTGTTCTCCGCTCCTCAGTAGCATGTTGGACGCCTTCTGACCTGAGGGGCTCATCTTCCAGCGTCATATCTTTTAGTCTTTTGTTTCTGTCCATGGAGTTTTCTTGGCAAAGATACTGGAGTGGCTTGCCAGTTCCTGCTCCAGGTGGATTGCATTTAGTCAGAACTCTCCACTATGACCTGTCCGTCTTGGGTGTCCCTGCACGGCATAGCCCATAGCTTCTCTGAATTCCTCAAGCCCCTTCGCCATGACAAGGCAGCCATCCGTGAAGGGGAAAAGTGGTTATAAAATGCACCAATTTTTTAAAAAGCACAGCGAGCCATTAAAATCCCCTTCTTCCACAGCCAGTCAAAGCCTGCTGGAATAGAAACATCCTTTCAGTGGCTTTGGGCTCTTGCCCATTTATGACTATCTCTGACATCCATCTCCTTGCCTTGGCTAAACAGGAGGAGCCCAGTGCCTTGTGCCTTGCCTTTTTCAAATGTCAATCCAGGCTGATATTGTCTCTGCCAGCTGGGTTCCTTACCTCCCCATTTCTGAATCAAACAGTGTGACACACACTCCCCCATTTACATGTGGGTGCGCCATGGTCTCGGAGTACACCCAGGGGAATCTGTCTTACTGAAACAGGTTGCTGTTGATGATGCAGCCTATACTTGCAATTAAGGACTTGATTGTGCAAAGTGTTGAGTGCCTTCTATTGCCACTAAAGCCAATTTCCCACAGAGTGGAAGGAGATGCAGGTGGAATCTAAATGTCGACTCAGTGACAAATGAGTTCTCAGGAACACCTCCTCTGCAGTGAAAGCCCAATGGCCCTTTTATTGCAGTAACAATGATAAATGTAAAGGGGAAAAAATTAACCAGCATTTATTGAGTGTCTCTCCCCTCCACAACAGTATCATCAATAGGTAATGTAAGTCATCAGAGGGGCATATGAGGGTGGGGGAGAGAAGAGGAGCAGGAACACATCCAGGTGGAAAATAGCCGATAGTTAAAACATGACTGTTTTGTTTGTCATTTTTACTTCCTGATTCAGTAAGTGGAGAATCTTACTTCCCCTTCCCCTCAAAAGATGAAATTATATGGGGCTGATCTGCCTTATGCACATTAGTCTCATATATAAGTTTATGAGACTGATGGCAAATCCTTTTCCAAGCTGTACAGAAAGAGAAGATTTCATTTATGATCAGGATCAATGACTCAAGAAAGCCTAGAGTGTTAGTCACCTCACCTTCACACCCCTGCTACCAATGGATGAGAACTATGATGCAGGAAACTGAGAGATACTTTCATACATTACATACTAAAGGTGCTAATTTGTTATTCATCTCCTCTGGCTCTCTGGCCTGATGGTTTAAGACAGGGTGGAGATCTTGTGGTCATCCAGGTGGACTCTAACTCTCATGAAGCCCAGCTTTCATGGGCACTGGTATTTGGAGTGATTGACACTGTATCGCAACATCTAGAGAGCCACACATCCTGGTCTAAGGATACAATGGTGGGTTTAGGCCACAAGAAGTCACAGGTTCAGATTACAGACAAGCACTGCCCAAGGAGAGGGTAGAATGTTTTATCTCACCTATGGCTCAATAACAGTTCACACATACTTTGGATGCAGAAGCGAGTTGACTTTGGTCTGTTGTTTAGAAAATATTCTAAGATAGATGCCCCCAATGTGGTGCTCTCTGGAGAAGCCTCTGTGCTGCAAGGTCAGAAGACCAGCAGTCGTAAGATCGAATCCATGCAACGGAGTGAGCTCCCGTCGCTTGTCCCAGCTCCTGCCAACCTAGCAGTTCGAAAGCATGTAAATGTGAGTAGATAAATAGGTACCACCTCGGTGGGAAGGTAACGGCGTTCCGTGTCTAGTCATGCTGGCCACGTGACCACGGAAACTGTCTTCGGACAAACGCTGGCTCTACGGCTTGGAGACGGGGATGAGCACCGCGCCCTAGAGTCGGACACGACTGGACTAAATGTCAAGGGGAACCTTTACCTAACTTCCTAGAACATAGCCAGGTTGATACATCTCAGAAAGTGAGTTGTCCGTGGTTCTAAATTGGCAATTCATATTGGGCACTTCCTCTCCTTAACTGGGACTTCCTTCTGATCTTCAGGTGGAGCAGGTCACCTGCACATCACTAATTAGGACCCCAGAAAAAGGTCAAATTAGGTCTTCTGTAGCACCCTAAACACTGATTAGAAGCTATGCAGTCTTGAGGCTGATTAATACCAGATATACTAGAGATGAGTAGTATGACCAATAGGTAATTCTGGGAGCTGTAATTAAAAATATAATAATTCTGCACACCTCTAATTTAGTACTTGAATGGCAAGTCAACAGGGAACATGAGAGATCTTCATGAATCAGCAAAAAAGAGAATTCTGCCTGAAACCCTGGAGAGCCACTGCCATTTGGAGTTGATCATTTGGGGCTAGATGGACTAATGGTTTGACTCAGTAGAAGGCAGTTTTCTCCCCCTTTCAGCCACATCAACAATGAAATAACTTAGTGAGTGCTGACAAAACTGTATGTCCCCAACCCATCCATTAATAACTGACTGATTATAGTAGCCACAAAATGGTGATGCTCCTCCTTGGATTGCTGATGGGAAACATTGATGGGGAGTGGAATGGAATATCCTGGAAGAGGATATCCTGGCTGGCTGGTGGTCACCTGGAACAAGAACACTCCAAACTGTAACATTTCATCACTGGTTCCCTGGTTTCTTTTGAATGTTAGCCTGAATGCAAGAGCAGGACTCAGAGAGAATGCTGAAGATAAAATATCTACCTTCACTGATATTAAAGAGACAAAGATTGTAGGATGATAAGATTGTTTGGAAAACATCCCTACCAGGTTTTCAAGATAAGTTCGGCAAGATCATTTGGATATCCACATTTGAATTTGGCAGAGATGGTTACCCATCTTATCACTGGTCTGTTGAGCATTGCTCATCTCCGAACACTACGCTGTTCGAACATGATTTGTTATTTGAGAAGCATGAGAGATTTTTCTATTAGTATGTTCTGCTTATCTTTGTACAGTGCACCTGCTCAAATTTTACAGACAGGGCATCGATGAATGAGCACAGCAACTGCAGACTGTCACGCAGTACCTGGTTTCAGACAGCCAACCTGGTGACATTTTTGGAAGTACAAATACCATTATCATCATCTCCAGTCAATGTTAACAAACATACTTCGAGGACTGTAGGACATAGGAGATGGGAAATCTTATGAGAAAATGAAATGTACACATTTTAATTTGCTAGTTCTAGTTTGATATTTGTCCTGAGAGAATCAAGGCATATTAGCTATGGACCATGCTATCAAAGGCATTGATATGGCCAATAACATGACCAGATCTCTGTTGGTACAGCAACAGCAACATAACATTTGCTTAGTGTAGTATATCACACTAGGATAGGCCCATGAAATCAATGGGGATTTAGTAAGTCACGTCCTCCATACATTCCATTAATTCAAATGGATCTATTTTGACTATAACTTACTGTGCTAAAGTTAGTCACAGTTAGAGTGTGCTCATTTGTATTAATGGAACTTTTAGAGGAATTGACTTACCAAATCGCCATTGATTCAATGGGCCTACTCTAGTGTATTATACTAATTAAGCAGCAGGAGTTTGGCCACTGGCTCAACTTCGTCATGCAGAGAAAAACAGAAAATGCACATTGTCTCTTGACCATGATTCAGAAGATCAAATGCACATAGTCTGTATGCTTAAGTATGCTTGCTTCTTCTTCTACCAATAATAAAACTACTGGATAGCTTGATGGTTTAGGTATCTGGCTGCAGAGCCAGAGGTTGGGAGCTTTATTCCCCACTGTGCCTCCCTGACAGGGGATGGATTTGATGATTTATAGGGTCCCTTCTCTTCAGTTCTAATAGTACAGATAGGATTATTCTGGTACTCAGCAACATAGAACTTGGTTAGAACATTGTTAAAATAACTCAACTCATTCTTATCCTAAGTTTTTGGAACAGCAGAAAGGATGCATGAGTTCATGAATTGCCTTAAGGCTCAAAGTTTCTGCTTTGAGCCTGAAAGCCTCTGCTTTCATGAATGGAGCTGTTTGGTGTAGACAAACTATTCTTCCTTAAATCCAGCACAATACAAGGTTAGCAAACTATCCGATAGGTTTGTCTTAAGAATTATTGGTTAAGTGTACTTTGAGTACTCAAAAGGAATGACATAAATCCTAAGGATTTCTGTGATGGGCTTCTGGGACTGATCTGTAAAGGCTTTTGCAAATGAAACATGTTCCAAGTTGGACTGTACATTAACCAGATACCTGGTTTGAATGTTCCATAGGTCTCTGCTTGTGGTATGGATATGAACTTTAAGCTTGTTCAGTCTCAGAACATGGGCAACATCCTTGGATAAATAAAATCTATTTCTCATTACACTCTGTTATTTTCTGTTATTGGTTTTTATTTTTAACAAAACCGATCTTGCTTTAATCTGTGCTTTTCTTTTGGTGACCGTTGTGCCATTAATATATCTGTATTTTCATATACATTTGTTTTAGTTATCTGCCCTGAAGGCCTGTTCCGGATGGAGACAAAATGTTTAAATAAATAAGAAAATAAATTGTGTCATTACTAATCACCGAATTATGCTTTCTATTCTGTAATAAAATGGATATTCCATCATCTGACTGAACAGAGGTTAATACTGCAAAGAAGGAGAGTTAGCTGGTCTGTGCCTCCACTCTATTTTATAATTATAATATTAAAATAACTGCCGTTATCACAGCCATCATGATCATCATCATTAATTTGTTTTATACTTCACCATCACTTGTAAAAGCTCTGGGTAACTAACAACCTACATAAAACCACACTGCTGAGACTGACAAATACTTAAAACTGCAAATTAAAAATATTTTAAAAACACAAATTATAAGTACTTCAAACTCACACATCACCAATAACCATTAATTGATTGATTCCTTTATTATGATCAACAGATCAGATAAAAAATATATGTTGTAAGTCTATAAAAGCAATACAAACCAGCAAGCTTGACTTGTATTTTATCCACATTTATTTTCCTTTCACAACACCTTGTGTTTTCTGGCTCTTTGTGTTTGAGTTGATGAATGCACATAATTGTGCACATGTAAACACTCTTTTGGACAAAGGTAATTTTCCATGGAGTCAGAAGGAAACCCACAATTTGAGCAATGGAAGGATTTTTTTGACCTAGTGCAAGAAGATAATATTTCCTATTTCCTGGTTCACTCTTCTTTTGTACTAGCTCAAAGCTTTGGCTTTACTTTTGGAGTGAACCAGTCGGATGCTTAGCTAACCATCTGACAAGCCAAGAGAAGCAGATCACATTTGTCTCACAGTGGGAATCAATTTCTGGCCAACTCTTAAAGGCCCAGTGGACACACACCGTCCCTGTACCTAAATACATCCTGTGACAAAGTGTTATCAGTTCAGTGGAGTCTACAAATCAGAAACAGTTTATTTTAGGTTAACCACCTAGAGTTTGGAATGTCTTGGAAAAAGAACAGAAAAGGAGACTTGTAAATGTGCCTCCTTTTCTTAAACTCATGTTCTGTCTCATTAAGAACTGTCTGATCATTCTGTATTGATGAGAACTCCCCAAACCTGCTGAAATCCTGCTATATTTACCCTTATCTGGGATTTGCATTTTACAGAGTCACTCTCTCTGAGAACAGGATGAGGCCCCTATGGCATTTCAGTATGATAAAATGCATGTTTGTGTGATACTTTACATAAAATGGAGGAAAGAAGCAATGGAGTTTGTGCCAGGCTTAAATGATCTCTGATGTATTTTTAGAACCCATCAGAATACCTACAACATGGCAATAAGGGGAACTCTGGGGGAAATGTAACCATGTTCTACCGGAGTTCTTGATTTCCAAGGAAACAAAAACAGAGTGTAGTTGGATTTTAGAAAAGCCAAATTTAATAAACTCAGGACAGTGATAAGGAAGGTCCCAGGATAGGAGGAGGCATCCACAATCGGAATTTCATAAGAACAAAATTCTACAGCGAGAACTCCAAACAACTCCAAGAAGAAGAAAGAGGTGGACAATAGCAAAACCAACCCCCCGACACACAAACCCACACACAAACCCACAATGTGGCTTCACAAAAAGCTCAGAGAAGACGCAAAAATTAAAAAAAGACACATATAGGAAGTGGAAGGAAGGCCAGGCCACAAAGGAAGAATACAAAGAATTGCAGGGATGGCATTAGGAGGGCAAAAGCTGAGAATGAGCTGAGGTTAGCAAGAAATGCTAAAAGCAACAAAAAGCATCCTTCAGGTATATGTGTAGCAAAAGACAGAAAAACAAAATAGTTACTCAGCTGCTTAGTGGGAATGGGGAAATGATAACAGATAACAAAGAAAAGGCAGACATGCTCAATCCCTACTTTCACTTGGTCTTTTCCCAAAAGATAATCTATGACCATCTAGGAAATGTGAAGTACAAAGGGAGGGGATAGGATTGCAGTTTAAGATTGATAAACCAATAGTAAAGGGATACTTTATTTCTTTGAAATGAGTTCAAATCCCCAGGTTGGATGAACTGTATCCAAGGATATTGAAGGAACTGTCTGGCAAGATCTCAGAACCACTGTCTATTATTTTCTTGAACCCATAGAGGATGGTTGAAGTGCTAGATGATAGGAGGAGGGCTAATGTTGTCCCTATCTTCAAAAAGGGCAAAAGGAGGAATTGGGAATTATAGACCAGCCAGCCTGACATCAATCCAAGGGGAAATTCTGGAGCAGATTATAAAGTGATCACTCTGCAAGCCCCTTGAAAACAATGCATTAAAAACTAGAAGCCAACACAGATTTTTCAAGAACAAATCCTGCCAGATTAATTTTATCTTAATTTTTGATAGGGTAACCTCCCTGGCAGATGGTGGGAATACTGTAGACATATCTGGACTTCAGCAAGGTGTTTGACAAAGTGCCCCATGATATTCTGATTAGCAAGCCAAGGTATGTGCTGGATAGAACAACTGTCAGGTGGATACTGAGTTTATTACAGAATCTTACTCAATGGCTCCTTCTCAAATTGAAAAGAGGTAACAAGTAGGGTAGCACAAGGCTGTCTTGCACCTGTTGCCCAACATTTTTATTAATAACTTGGATGAAGGGATGTGGAGAATGCAGAATTGGGTGGAATAACTAATACCCTAGAAGACAGAAACAAGATTGTCATACAGAGGAGGGCAGGATACATTATAATGGGCTCAAATTATATGAAGCCAGATTTCAATTGAATATCAGGAAAAAGTTCCTAATTGTTAGAGTGGTACAGCAACGGAATTAATTACCTCAGGAGGTGGTGAGTGCTCCTACACTGGAGGCTTTCAAGAGAAATCTAGACAACCATCTGTCAGATATACTTTGGTTTGGATTCCTGTATTGATCAGAGAGTTGGCCTCAATAGTCTTTTGGCTCCTTCCAACTCCAAGTGCAACCTACCAAGCACAAGCAGCCTGGCAGCTATGTATTGTCATGTCCTAGGTGCTTGATACTTTCATGTTTCTTGGTAAGCAGCAAAAGCAGGAGGTTTTTAAAGGCTGCTTGGTGGGCTACCATCCATGGCTAGCAGGCTTTGTTTGGATCTGTACAAGCTTGAATTAAAATCCTATTTTGTTACAATTTCATGCAGTCCTTCATCAAATGCATGTGGCTCACTTGTCCTTATTACCCACCTTATGACCCTGTGAGCAGTGCCAGTACAAGCTCTCCCACCATCTGAGGGAAGAAGAATAAAATCACTGCCACTCATATTGCTTCCTTCTGCCTTTGTTTTCTAAGCCTACTCAAGCATTACATATTTTTTAGGGTTCTTGCTTGCATGGAGAGCCTACATATGTGCAGAAACTTCTCCATTTCAGATTTGGTGCCTAAAGCAGGAAGACAAGAGATAATATAAGAAGGCTGGGCTAGAAGCTGCTCTCTAAATTTTGTCAAATGCCAGATTTTATAAAGTCTGGATAGGATCTGTGCTCTTCTTCCTTTGTTTCACAAACACAATTTTCAACACAGACTGTCTCATAACTGTTCAGGCCAGATATTTAACATAAGACGCAGGCTTTTAAATCTGGACATGACTCTTCAGGTGGCTTCTAATACTTGTAATGCCTAAATTCTCACTTAGGCAGGGGGCGGCCAGGACTTCAAGCTGATTAATTTCACACATAGAGTAATAAATGAGAAACAGCACATTCTCACTTGAGCAATAAATGGGCTATTTGGAAGTAAAGAATAAAAATAAAAATAAAGCATGTTACAGCCAACTCTTTCACTTGGCATTTTCACTCCTCCCCACCAAAGCATTCACAATTTCTCAAAATTAAATGAAATTAAAGAGCAGACATAAAAGAATACTCTTGAAGCAGCTGATTAATCCTCGGTCTGTATTGAATGTGGGTAGTTACACAATGATACTGGGGATATATACTTTAGCCCAAAAAAACCTAGGCATTATATATTTGTTAGGGCCTGTCCAGACTGGCCATTTTGGGTGTGGGGTGGATCAGGCTACAAAAGGTTTGTTCAGGTCAGGGGGAGGAGCAATGTGCCATTTGGCATGCTCCTTCTGCCCAAACAGCAATGACCCTTTATAGTCCAAACAACTGTCAATTAATTGCTTCCCCTGATCATCTGCAAAGGGTCAGAGGAAGTAAAATTATTATTTTTACGTCACTCCTCTCTCTCTCTGTGTTGGTGATGTTCCATTTTCTCCCTTCCCCCTCTCCCTGCTTCCCTTCTGTCATTCTCCTCCCACTTTCTCTCTTGCTTTCCCTTGGAATCTGCAGTCACAATGGTAGTTGCAAGCTGAGGCTGCTGGAAGCTACTATCTCCCAGCTAAACAGGCTAAACACTGAGCATGCCAAAAAGAATGCATGCTCTACCACTGGGCCAGAGAGGTGCACAACAGCTCTTAAAGGGAAAGGACAACTCAAACTAAGTAGAAACACATGTAGACATGGTCTTTTTCCCCCCCTGATCCAAACCATGCCATCAGCAATCCATATATTGTATCTATATGCCAGTGTGGACACCTTCTTTGTCTCTAAGTTGTTAGTCATCATGAATTTGTTGGTTCTTCTTAACATAGATTATATGTTGATTACAGGACCCTTCAACCTAAAGATAAACAAAGTGTCTTCTCCCAGATGTTGTTGGACTGCAAATTCCATCAATCCTAGCCAGTAGCTTCAAACCAACTAGCCAGTAGCTGCAAACCCAGGCACATAAGCAACACTATGGAACCACCAACTTGGATTTTTTTTTTCTTTCTGGACCACAGCTCCCAAAATTCCACAGCTAACCTGTCCAGATGGGAGTTTCATGACCAAAATGGGGAAAATGGAAAGAAACAAACTTAAACTGTTGCTAAATTACTAGTTTTTGTAACAGCACACACACACACACACACAATGTTATAATTTATTACGTTTTTAAATTTGCATACATTTTCTTATTCATTTTTAACAGCCTGCATACTAAAGCAATGAATTGAATTTGATTATTAGAGGAAACAGTGGATCATTGAAAGCTATGTTATGCCAAGTTGGGATGTTTGTCTGTCTGGTCCAGTTTTGTCTACTCTGATTAGGAGGAGCTCTCTAAGGTCTTTTCTCAATACCTGCCATATGTTCTACAGATGCCACCAATTTAATTCAGGGACTCTTCCATATAAAAATGATCCTTCCACCTGAGTAATAGTCTCTTCATTATGCAGAGAAGTCATGAACCTAAGAAAATCCTTGGCTTCCACTAATAATCACAACAAGAGCTTCCAGAATCCCTGAATTAGCATAGTTGCTGCCATATCTTGGATGGGCTTGGGTTGGAAGGAGATTCTGAAAGTTGCTGTGATGTGCCATCAACTCATGTCTGACATATGGCAACTCTATGAATGAGACATCTCCAAAATGTCCTGTCCTTACTTCTTGGGATCTCCTTTCTTGGGGACTGGAATGTATATTGAACATTTTCAGTCTGTGGGCCATTGTTCTGTGTTCCATATTTGTTATCATTTCTTGTTAGGATTATTACAAATTCAGTCTCTGTGGCTTAAAATGGTTCTATTGGCATCCCATCTACTCCTTGCAATTTATTTCTTCTTAGTGCTTTCAGAACAGCATTCATTTCACTTTCTAGAACTCCAAGTTCCTCATCATAGAAATCCTCTTGAAAGGAATCTGTCATCTTTTTATCTCTTCTGAATAAGTCTTCAGTATAGGGTTTCTACCTTCTTTTTATTTTCTCCTGGTCAGATAGTGTGCTTTCCTGTTGGTCTTTCAGAATTCCTAATCTAGGCTTAGATTTCCCTTTGATTTCTTGGATCTCCTGGAAAATTTCTTGGATCTCCTGGAAGAGATCTCTTGTTCTTTCCCTTTTGTTGTTTTCTTCTAGTAAATTTTCCTAACTCTGGACAGAACGTAGCACTAGGCTTTGACAGCTGGACAGAGCATTTGTGTTCTTGCACACGGAGATTTGTTCTTTGGCAAGGTGACAAATACATTTGAAATGGCAACAATCACATGCTTAATTACAATGGACAATGGCGTTAAAAAAAGAAATGTTGGAAGGCTTGTAAATATGAATGCATAACTTTGGGTTGCACCATGCAATTTATGTATATTGGTTTTTTTTTAAAAAAATGTCTGTCTTTATAACTCTTGGACTGAAGAAAATCAGCCTGGCATTTATTTTTCATGCCTCATGTTTCTGTTTTTATATTGGTGATGGCCACCTAAAAGCCCGTGGGCAACATCAGTCCAGCCAACCACTGGCTGCAGTTTAAACTGAGATGAGTAATTTTCAGCAGCTCTCACCCAGGCAATGCTGCTTTCTGAACATCAAGAGGCAGGCATAAGTCACCCAGTGAGTTTTGTGGCTCAGTGAGAGCTTGCGCCTGTTTATCTCAAGTCCAAATCCATCCAAAAACCACTATAATACACTGGCTTTATGTGATCAAGGATGGGGGAGTAACTAGTTTCAGCATTAATGTAATACACTTTCCAAGCTACTGCTGAACTGAAACATTGCTATGTTTCAATATTTGTCCTTCTCCTATCTTTTGTGATACAATTCTCCAGTCACTGATGGTAAAAAAAATAATAATGCATGTATTAGTGCAGATAAAAATATGTATATTGAGTGAAAATACTGTGCACGGCTTGTTTGGAGAGGAATATCTTGCAATTTTTTTTTATTAGGAGAACGTCCATACAGTCATGCATATATCAGTAGAAATGTGTGTGAAAAGGCAGATGAATTTTACACATATACATATACATGTGTATATGTGTGCGTGTTGCATATGCCTGTGCTTGTAATTTAAAATACCTTTCCTTGCAAAGTTTATAATATTATTTGCAACATTCACTTGAAAGTTAAGTTTTTAGAACCCAAGATAGTGGTAAGCATATTACACACCACTTGGATTACTGTAACACACTCTGCGTGGGCCTGCCTTTGAAGATGGTTTGGGAACTTCAGCCAGTTCAGTAGCGCCAGGCTACTGATTAGCACTGTGCACAGAGTGCACAAAATGCCCCTCTTACAACAGCTTGACCAGCTGCTGGTCCATTTCTGGGCCCAGTTCCAAGTGCTGCTCATGACCCATAAAGCAATCTGGGTCGAGGCTATCTGAAGGATTGTATTTTCCCAGATAGGCATTCACAGGTCCTAAGATCTTCAAGTACAGTTGTAAAAGAACAGAAAATGAACATACAGTAAAATTAGAATCATTAAAATAGAATTAAATCCATTAGGTTGTTAAAATGCAATTAAAATTAAAACACTTTAAAATATCTAAATTAAAAATAGTATGGGTGTGCCTTTAAAAAGAGAAACCAGTTTATAATTTAAAGGCTCTCATATGCCTGCATATGGGTGAAGATGTCACTGGCAGGGGGAGACTTCTGGTAATTAAAGAGTTCCTGCTTTGATCCCACCAATTTGCTTGCGACTCATCTGCAATCAGTCTCATTATGGGCAAGTTGGGCATTCCCCAAGATTGAAAGAAGAACTCTTTAATTATCAGCAATCTCCCCCTCCCAGAAGATTGCTGGCAATTAAAGAGTCCCTGCTTTGATTTTAGGGCCTGCCCAATTCACATGAAATGAGAATCATTGCAGGCAAGTTGATGGTAAGTTGGACAACCTCCAGAATTGCAGCAGGAACTCTTTAATTACCAGTAATTTCCTCTTACCAGTCACTGCCATCCTTTCACAGGTGTAATGTACTCAATAGGGTGTTGCCAAAGAATTAATATGCTCCAATCAGCACATTAGTTTAGGAGGCACATAACAGATCAGTTTGCATCATGGTTCATAATGACTCACAGAAAAAGATGAAAGCCACTATATAGCATTTGAAAGCCAGTGTTGTGTAGTGGTTATTGTGTTGGACTAGGACTCAGGAGAACTAGCTCCAGTTTCTCACTCAACCATGGAAACTCACTGGTTGACCTTAGGCCAGGCACACCCTATCAGGCTAATCTAACTCACAGCCTTGTTGTGGGGATACGATGAGGAAGAGCAGAACCATGTAGACTGCTTTGAGCTCACCAGAGGAAAGATGGGATATAAATCTGATTAACAACAACAACAATAAACTGGTCGTGATTGGCTAGCACAACTATTTATTATAGAGGCACCCTAAGGAAAGATAGTATTTTACTCCATTGATAAATTATTTCATTACATTAGATGAGCAACTCTGAAAATATCATGTTACTCAGTATTGTAGGGGAATTAATACAAAGGGATATTACATAATTTCAGGTTGGGGTAAATGGGATTCAGACTAGTTTAACCCTAGCTAATCCCTTTGATTTTCTTTTCCTTTCTTAATTTATTCAAACAAATGAGTAGTTAACATGCATCTAACGCAATCCTTTAGGGGACCATTACTTTAACAAAATCCATCCATTTTCAATTAACTTGAATATATGTTTGGTGTTGAGAAATTCTCTTCTACCACAGATACTGACAGAAGATACCAGTTGAAGCCTATAGGCAAATTCTGTGTGATGTCTCATTTTTAATGTATTTTCCATTATATTGATATGTACATTTCAAAATATAATGAGTGGGAATTAAATGCTAATATGACAAACATTTGAAACTTGATTTCCACACAGTCAATATGAGTGGGATGGAAAAGGGTTCGTTAAGGGACCACGTCCTATCCTTGAGGCTGAGCGGTAAATTCTAACCAAATGGCACCAGGAATGAGGTTTTAAAAAGAGCCACTTCCAAACTGGTTGAAACCAGCTCTCGGCTCACTTTAAGCAATGTGCCTGGCTATTCTCTGCCATGACCAATTTGGAACTTTCATTCATAATTTTTGTACCTATGCCTGATTAAGTGAATTTTATTCACAAAAACTCGCATTGAATATTTTAATTTTTAGTGGTCTCATAAAGGTATCACCTCTTCTAGATTTGAAACATTTTCTAGTTACTTTTAAACTTAAACAGTTCTAGTTACTTTTAGAAGTTAAATATTATGACAAACGTTTTCTAGTTACTTTTAAAAGTTATCCTTACCCATTTTAGGCTATTCTTCCTTTAAAAGTGATGGTGACAAAGGATTTGTTGTGTTGTGTGTACACACACAGAGAGAGACACACACACATTTGTAGCTAGAACTCTATACACCTCCCTGGTTGGAGCACTCTGCCTGAGCCCCTGCCAATTTCTGGCAAACCGGAGATCACCCAATTGCTTTAAATGGGGGTCTCTGGTCATGCAAAGGATTGCTGGATTCTACCTTGCACAAGAGGTGGCCAGGGAGGGACCACAGACAGAACTGGCTGTTCCTCAGCACGTTGTTGTTTAGTCGTTAAGTCGTGACTCTTCGTGACCCCATGGACCAGAGCACGCCAGGCCCTCCTGTCTTCCACTGCCTCCCGGAGTTGGGTCAAATTCATCTTGGTAGCTTCGGTGACACTGTCCAACCATCTTGTCCTCTGTCGTCCCCTTCTCCTCTTGCCTTCACACTTTCCCAACATCACAGTCTAGTTCCTCAGCACACTTCCTAGCAAAAAGATACTAGCTTGATACTTGACATTTTTAGAATTCGTAGAATTTCTCTTCCAGACTGAAAGTGTATCGTGAAATTTATTTGAAACAAAGAAAATGTTTTTTTTCTTTATATAGATACAGTTGTTGCATTTTTTTCCTTGCAAAACATAATGGTCATAATATAGTTAAATATCTGTTTTTTACATCTGCAGAGCCCAGAGAGGGACTAATCAGATATCACTACAGCACAGAAACGTCTTCCCATGTCACTCCAGTAAACTATGGGTGACAGAACCACATACGTAAGAAAGAAGCATGTGGTTGTTGCCATCACAGATATCTGCATGCAAGGGAACTTTATTATTTGCTCCATCTATGTAGCACCTTATTTTAGTTCTTATCTGACATGCCTCAGGGGACACTACAGGGAAAAGTAGAGCTATGGTATTTGAATCAGCACTTGCTCTTACCCAACTGAGAGGATCAACATCCACAAAATTCATCTGGCAGAAGGGATAAAGGGTTTGGCTGAATTTCCCAAAAGCTGATAATGAGAGAAAGCGCAAAGCTGATAGCTTGGCAAGGTCCACTGGCAGAGGCCTCAGGCAAACTTGCAAGGTATTTTGGAGTGATTTGTAACAAAGCCATGGGTACCTTAAATCCAAAATAAACTCATCCTGGTTAGCTGTTTGTTGAACAATCACATCCCACAATGGGAGAGGAAACTGTGGACCAAAAGAGAGTTTGAATGAGATCTCCTGCAGTTTCTTACCATGCTGATGTAAGGCTGAGGGGAAATGTAGTTTTAAACATCCCCAAGGTTAAACATCCCCCATTTTTCCTGAACACCAGTGGTTCCTAACCTTGGGTTGCCAAATGTTTTTAAACTACAACTCCCAGAAATCCTGGCCACCACAGATAGTAGTGAAGGCTTCTGGGAGTTTTAGTCCAAGAACATCTGGGTACCCAAGGTTGGGAACCACTGCTGTAGACAGTGCATATAGGAGGATGAACCTTTTTCTAGTTAGGGTTCACTCAGAACTTCACATTTTAAAAAAGAATAGTTGTGTTACTCCTTACTTCTTTCAGCTAGGTTGCCATGATCATTTTTTGTTACAAGTGATTCAATGATTTGTGCATTATTAATGCGTTGTACTATAATTACTTGTGGGATAGGGAAGCACAGGAATATACTTTCTAGTCCCCCTCCCAGTGGTCAATTCTGCTGGAACTGACTACCGGAAGTATTTAAAAGGCACTTGGATGTTTTTAAAAATATACAAAAGGCAAGACTAAAGAATATTTGCCTTGGCACTTGGGACTAGAAAGAGAAAAGCATAAAATCTGAAAAATACTTGTTCATATGGCAGTAATAATGCTTTGAATTCTCTTTAAAAATAACATCTGAAAGTAACATGGTGCCACTTATTAAATGTAAGTACAGTATTTAAGTAAAGATGTAAGTATTACTTGTTACATCTAGAAACGATTTAGTAATTACTAGTCATGTTACAGTTTACCCAAAAGTAACCAGTTACAATTAACTACAAGTACTTGTAGCTAGTTACTTTTGAACTTCTGAACTTGAACTATAAGAAAATTCAAACATCAGTGGTGAGTATAATGAAATGCAATGGCTGGGAAATGGAAAGCAAACCGGAGGGAGAACAGAGTGGCCTTCGCAAGATTGCATCTATCTATCTATCTATCTATCTATCTATCTATCTATCTATCTATCTATCTATCTATCTATCTATCTATCTATCTATCTATCTAATCTGCAACACAAATGGAAACACCATATTAAGTTAATGTCCTAGAATTTTTTGGGAGTTGATGTGCACCAGACATTAAAGGCACCACACAAAATAAAAGTAAATTTTCTCTTCCTATAAAGCTACTTGCTCCGATATTTGTCTTTGTGTCTGGAGACCCAGGGAAGCATAGCAGTTTCCCGAGATCTCAGTGTCCTGAGATCCGTGACTGTGAGTTCCTTTCTTCTCCAAAATACTTGAAGCAAGGCCAGGTTCAGGTTGGAGGAGTTATAATTGGGCCAGGATGGTGTCTCCTCTTGCCTGAATCAGAGTTCTTGGGCAACAGCAGCTCCAAGATATCATTCTAAATTTCTGACAGACCCATAGAGATAATGCATTATCTTTAAATGACAGTACATTAAATTAAAATAGCATTCCCAAGCTCTGTTAAGGAGGACTGGCATCTAAATTTTCACTCAGTGACTTGGAGCAGCTCGACAACAGATACTTGAACATTGAGATAAATTTAATTGGGTTGATTGTAACCACTTTCCCCATAACACAAGAGGCCTATGGGGGCTTCAGCTGCCTGAGGAACCCAGGTGTTGAAACTGGGTTTCTCTAGTAAAGTTTACCAGGACATCACAGCACTGTCCCCACTCCACTGTACTGGAAGCTACGGTAGCCAAAGCTCTCCCACCACCTGATGTGGGAGGAGACAAGCTACCATCATGGTTACCATCATGTTCATCACACCCTGAGAGTAAGTCATTGGGTGGATTGGCTCCATCAACAGCAGTGACCATACAAAGCCTGGCTTTGAAGGGTCTTTTCTTTGAGCTGGCCATTCTGCCATTAACCACCTTACTCTGGCACATGGACCAGTTCTATTTAGAGGAATGGTAGTAGTGGCAACTCATGAGGCTGTCATGATTAGCATCTATTAGCTTATACAGAGTGAGAAGGTGATCTAGAATGAGAGGGAAGAAAGACTAGACTGATTGATTGATTGATTGACTGATTGGTTTGCAGAAGCGGTGTCACATCTGTCACATTTTATTTTGGCCTTTTAGCACTCTGCCAAGTGGAGAATCTCATTGGATGTCAATGTCAAGTAAAAGGAGCAGAAGGCTAGCACAATGGTTGTTGTTACCTACACTTAGCTGTATAAGACACAACTGAAATACATATCAATTCGGCAACCTGATTCCTTGAAAAGTTTTGGTTGTCTATTGTGCAATACTACACATTCTGTCAGAAGATATATTTATGTTAACCCCATCTCTAGATTTAGTCCTCCAAACGCCGTTCCGTTTACCTCATTCATAAGCTGAGTGAGAGATCTATTTCAGAAAAATCCTCTTGGCTTCATTTCTTTTTGAGAAAGGTTTTTTCTTCCCTTTTCGCTAACACTCTGATGGATGAATACATTTGTGTACAGGTTGTGAACATGTACACTCTGTGTGAGAAGAATAAAGAAATTCTTAGCTCTGGCCTTCTGTTTCCTTCTGAGCTGCCTCCTTTATTGTGGCAGGATCAATGTCACTAGACATTTTGAATCCAACACATCACACAGTCTTCAGGAGAGACTATTATCGATGCCGATGTTATGGGGAATGAAGGTGGGGGAAGCAGGGGGAAGGAGCAGCCATCTGAAATTCTGTTTGAATGCTTGTCTGAAGCATTTCCCACTGTATCGGGAAGATGAGCCAAATGGTGGGGAGTTGAAATATTGCTAAGTGAATCAATTGTTGACACGAGAATCAGACAAATGGAGCTGCGGTCTAGAGGGGATTATGCACTTGTGAACAAAAGACTTTCGTGCAACAGAACCCAGAAACCAGAAGTACAACCTGTCTCATATTTAATGGATGAATAGAAGCATATTAAAAATACATATCAACATTTAAAAAACCAGCAAAGACAGCTTCAGGAGGGTCCATGGTGCTCTATGTGATGCTGCTAGAACTACCATACTCAACAGGACACAAAAAGATGCTTTATACACCTAAGAGCAGAGAGGAAAATAATTTAACAGGATACTGATTTTTGAAAATATCCATTGTGCACCTCCTGATGCTCCCTGGGAGGTCAACTGGACATTGCTGTTGAGATTCACATGTTTGCAAGGGTTTGGGTGCATTTCAGGGACATCAGATGCATGCAAAACCATCCATAGGATTATAAAAAAAATGGAAATGGATAAAGAAAACTCAGCTGAAAAAATATATATGCACAAACATGTTTTGGCCAATGGGGAAATGTGTACATTAGGAAAAGTGTGCATAAGAAATGCAAATACTAGGAAAATGCTCATGAGCATACAGGAGAAAAATTCTCATGGAGTAAAGCCAGGACAGATTAGACCAGAGACCTACCTAGTCCAGCATTCTGTTCACATAGCGGTCTACCACTTAGCTACATGGAGCCTTCTAATGGATATGAATGTAACTACACTCTAGATCTGATGTTTCCCAGCTATATATCTATATTGTAAAAAGAGGCATACTGCCTCTATTAACAGAGGTGGTATCTGGCTACTAGCCACTGGTTTATTTTAGATCCACAGACTGATACCCAATTCACCCAGTTCCTGTGAGACTTGGATATCCAACTTGCTAAGCTTTTGTCAGAAAAACCCAAAAATGAAGAAAATGAGATTGCTCTTGTGTATCTTCCTCTGTGCTCCCTCAGAACTTCCACCTCCTGCAGATACAGAACCAACCTTTCTACAAAGCAGAGGTGGGTGACCACCTCTGGAAGCTCAGGTGTCACAGAGGGAAAGCAAATAATTTATTGTTGAATTCATTGCTTCCATAGCCAGGGAAGGGGAAATGAACTCATGAGATTTTTCTCTTTCAAGTGCTGAAATAATTTGGCCAGTCTTGACCCGGGGTGGGTGCGTGGATACCTTTTGTGATTTGGCTTGAGGCCGTAAAATGTCCTGCTTCAGATTTTTGGAATCCAAAGCCCTGTTTGGCCATTGCTGAAGTCAGCCTTACAGTTATGCAACTGCAGGCCTTCTAGCCCAATTCCCTGATTAATGTAGACAGTATTTATGCTTGGCAATGGCAATCCTGCTCCCAGGTGTCCAGAAATAGTACAGCTTCCCCTAGGTCTTAACATCCCTCTTTTTTCACTGCTTCTAGTGAGGCTAACTTCAGGTGACAGATGGCTGCTTCCTCCCATACACTAATTTAGAACATACACTATGGTTTAGCAGGTTATAGGGTTGTTGTTTTTTTTTAAAAAAATATTGGCATGATAGCTTGGTAAATTAGGTACTTGATAGCAGAGCCAGAGGTCAAGGGTTCAGTTCCCTGAGAAGACCCAGGCTGTGTGGCCTTGGGAAAGCCGCACAGTCCCAGAGTGTCGCGTGAAGAAGGGAATAGTAAACTGCTTCTGAGTAGCTGGAAAATGTTGGTGCAAGTTGGAATCATTTGATATCATGTAGTTATTTGCTAGCTGGATAGCTCAGTGAGTGGTACACCTCAATGCAGAGAGAGGAGTTGATAGTCAATTCCCCACTGTGCCTCCTGCAGGAAGATCCTGCCTGTGTAACCTTGGGCAAGCTGCACAGTCCCGGGGTGCCCTTAGGAGAAGGGAATGATAAGCCACTTCTGTGTATTCTCTACCAAAAATACCTTGGAAAGTGTCACCATAAATCAGAGTTGACTTGATGGCATATCATCATCTTCATCATCATCACCACACTTGATACGTACATATGTGCATGCAGGAGATTACAAGAAAAGCTGTTGCCTTCCTCATGCTTTGGAATACAAACTCTATCATATGCAGTTTGCCTGGGGATGATGGGACCTGTGGTCTGACACCTCTGGAAGATGCAATACTGGGGAGGGCTGCATTAAGAGTTCATCCATGCAGCAGGTAATGAATCATAAATCTGCCTCTTGCTTTGCACCACTCAGCTGACGTGCAGAAGATTAGCAGCGGCAAATGATTCAGACTTAATCTATTTGTAGGAAATGATTCAGAAGATTCTATTGCTGCAAGCACAGGCTGTCAGTACAGATATCAGGACTGGGATAAGGTCTGCCATGAACACAAAGTGGCAGAAGGTATGAACGGGACTCAATGTTGAAATGGGGAAGGGAATTTACTAGAAATTCCAGTAGGGGGTGTAGGAAAACTTAAGCAGGCCAGGAAGCAAAGAGAGGACAGAGGAAACAAAGGGGAACACCTGGCAGCTTAGATTCCAGGGCTGCCTCAGAGGTTTGTCTAGTGTTATTGAAACATTTATCACAATTCACAAATCTATTTGTCTCAGGGATGAAAAAAAAACTTTTTAAAACATTGAAAAGGAGAATATGTCCATCCAGGCCCTTGGGCTCAAGAATTAGAAATTTGGATTTGACTTCTTGTGTATTCAACCATGAGAGTGCTAAATTCGGCTTGTTCCTTTTTTCCCCCCCTGAGACGCTCCTCAGCTTTAACACATGTAAAAGATGAGGTAGGTAAAACACGGTCCTGTCTGCATGCTGGGAATCACTATCCCTACTGAACAGAGGGACTGAGTCAACAAGAAAAGAAAAGAGAAAAAGAGAAAAGATACCTGATTTTTCCATTTCAAACATTGAACAATAATTATTATTATTTTTAAAAAAGTTAAGATAGTTTTAATGTTTGCTTGCTTTTAATTATTCAATTGTATTTTAATTAGTGTATAGTTTAATTGTTTTTAATATTGAACTTATTGTGGCTTTTTTTATTCTATTTTTAATATTGTGAGCCACCGTGGGTCCCCTTATTGAGAGAAAGGCTGCCTATAAAGAAAACAAACAAACAAATAAATAAAATAAAAACAAAAAAGGTCCGACTGATTTTTCCCTTCCAGGCATAGAACATCCTATGACAAAGGAGAGAACTGGACTGTCTCCCAAGCAAGTAACTGGGTTTCACCTGGGCTGGAACTACAATCTTGCAAGAGCCCACAGGAAATACTTTAGCTGCAAACAGGCACGAGGTTGCTTGTTACCACACACCAAAGTTACAATGCCTTTTTTCCTTTGTTTTAGTCCATTGTAGATGAGCATGCACACTGCTGCCGTGGGCATGTTGGAGGCTGGGTGCAACATCACATGATGGGAATGTCATGGCCCACTCCCGTCCACCCCTTTTATTTACTCATTTTTAAAAACAGCGTTGATGCACATATATGGATGTGCAATTTAATTACAGGTCTTTAAAAAAGGAATTGCACATTTGCTGTGTGAACAGAGAAAAAGAAAATGAAGGCATGACAGTGGTTGAGGAAGAGTGGCGGGGGAGAGTGGATGAGTGGATACTGAGCTCCCTGGAGGCTCTGCTGGGTGTCTCATGAGCAGCAAGAGACTCCTTCTGTTTTATCTTAAGTAAGCACCCTTATCAAGTTACGTTAAAAATTAAAAAATCATCCAAGAAAAAGACATGAACAAGGGAGTGGTGAACGAGAGAGATGGAGAAGGGTGGGCAGAAGGACAGCAGGGAAAAATGAAGTGGTCCTGTAGAGTAGGACCCTTGTAACCACTGAGGTTCTGCAATCTATTGTGGATGACTGAAACATGGATATGAGGGAACACTATTTACAGTGTACAAGGGGGCAGTACAAAGGCCACAAGGGGGCACTCTTATATGTTGTATATAGGGCTGTGGCAAAACAGGGATAAGTGAAACCATTTATATCAATTCTGTGGATATGGGGTTTCTACTGTTCTCAAAACTGCAGTATATGTAACATCCAGAACCGGAAAAACAACAACAATTGAACGCTATTTTAAACTGTAATAGGGCTTGCAATCATGTGATGTAACAGAAGTTGCTGGAAGTCAGATCTGTTTTTCCTCAACAGTGTAATTGTGGTCCTGGAAGTATTTATAACCAAAGCCAGGTCAAGGAAAGCCAATCATCTGCCTGAGTCTACAGATGGGTGGAGAGGGGATGAAACTTCAGTGTGGCCACACAGAGCCAGAGGTCCATGATCAGTCCCTGTCATTCAAAAGTGCTGTCACTCAAAGCTTCCTGCTGTCTTATTCGCTGGCTTTCTGGTTCGGCCCAGTTCGTCTCAGCTTGTCCCAGCCATAAAGGTGGCAACTCAGGTGCTGCTGCTCCCCTCCCCCATCTCCTCTGGCTCAATCACCCACTCACCAGGCCCAGCGTGCTATTTTCCTACACCTCCTCAACTGATTTTCCAGTCCCAGCAACAGCTCAGACTTATCTGTCCCCACCCTCTTGGCTGATTTCCCACTCAGACAAAAGGTCTGTGCTGTTGCTCGTGACTGGTAGATTAGCCAAGGAGGTGGAAAAAGCAAGCAAGCTTGGCCTGGTGAGTGACTGAATAGGCTGAGGAGGTGGGGGAGCAGCAGCACTTGTGCTGCGAACTTTACAAACTGGCACGAACTGGGATGAACCAGTTTGTGCTCATCTCTGCTTTCTAGTAAATGTGGAACCCAGTCTTGTATTTCAGCCCTGCCATCAAGGCCTTGTTTCATAAACTCTTTGACCATATCCTTGTATTTTTAGGGCAAGCAGCTGTTGTGATGTATTCAAGAACAGGCCTTCTTGTTAGGGGGATCTAAGATAAGATGTTGGGATGATTGCCGGTGCTGCTGATTGCCTGCGGTGTTAACAGAAAATGACTGAAAGACTCGGTTTGTTCTGCAAGTCAATCTTCCTTGCTGAACACAAAAAAGCCATCTGATTATAATGACACTGAATGTTACTCTCCAGACTCACCACTGACCCCCAAAGTAAATGCTAATCCAAATAGAGTGTATCTTTTTAACCATTAACCTTTATTAAGAGAGAGGGGGGAAATTGCCCTCTCAGTGTTACTCTTATCCTTGATCGACTGATTAGAATTGTTGGCTTGAGCTGCCTCCCCTTCCTCATCTAGTCAATGTTTGCCTATTTTTATCTCCATAAATACAAGCTTCTGGGTACTTGAGGAGATTTTTCCCCCTGCCTCCTTTCCCCTGTTCTCTAAACTACCAAGGATGTGTCATTAACATGTTTCCTTCTCATCATCTCAAAAAGATGACAGTGTCAGCCCGACTCCATTCATATTCAGAATCAGTTGCCGGAATTATCCATCTAACAACCTTTTAAAAGAGTCTCGTAATATTCTATCTTCGGAAATCGTTGGGAGCACAGCATTTCTTCCCTTGATGCACTATTAGTTCTATATGATTTTTCTGTAAGGTCGCATGAAAATGCTTTGCTTACTCTTTGTGTGTGTGTCTGTGCATGTGTGTGTGCTCTTACATATACTTACAACAGCTTAAAGTCATTCACAGACATTTTATAGGCTCCCACAAGATAGCTCAGCACACAAACCGCTCCCTCCCTTAATACATTGCAGGGGGAAATGTATAAAAATGTACAGTAGCTTGTTTAAGTTCATAGTAAAGTTGATATTTCTCTTCAAAAATTCTCTAAATCCCACACTTTCGTCAGTTATTAGAGAAGTTGCTTTTTTGGAGTTACAGCTCCTAAAGCTGTATGGCCACAAGAATATTTTTTTAATTCTTTTGAGTATGCTTTTTGTTTTTTTAAATTAGGGGAATTATTGTCTAAAAAGTTACCTTTCCAAATGAAAATGCGGTATTTAAAACAACAACAAAAGCCCCTGTTACAATGGAACCAGCATATTAAGGAATTGGAACACAGATTTTGCAGAGTACTACAACAGGGCCTCTCAGCTTTTGCCCATTGTGTTTCTACATAGCAGGCTGAGGCCAGGAATATCCCCTAACAGTGTGGCTACATGAGAGATTTGAATCTGACTCATTCAGCTTGGCTGCAATTTGATTTGCAGCCTGTATTATGCCTGAAATCGCAATCAGTGCTCACACAGATGCCACAGGTTGATTCGAGAGTTCACCATTCATGCTGGTTGTGATGTGAGTCGTATTCCAACCCACAGCCTCCTCTTCTTTTCCCCCTTCTTTTTCCTTGCTTTTGCTGATCATTTTATGGTTTGCTGCAACACCGGGAAAGGGTTTAATGGCATTCTGGAAAAGATGGCTGGGTTCCACCCTAAATTCTGCACCTTGGACAGAGAAAAGAAGGCGCGCACACAAACATGCATGCACATGCAGACACGAATGGGTGCTGCCGAAAATGTAGGAGAGGGTTGCAGTGTGTAAGAGGGTTGCTGTGTGCATGCATGTGTGTGTCTCCTCTTTGCTGCTGCCCCCCAGGCATTCCAAGTGTCCTTGTTAAAAATTACTTATGGGCCTGTGAGAGCCCGGCCTGTGTGCAAGAACTGCTCTTTAACTTGGTGATGCTGGTGGTCAGCAAAGTGAATACAATGGGTAGGGTCGTGACTGAAAACCTTCTCTGAAGCACTTCCAGCTCAGTATCAGCATATTAATGATAACATATGTCTGAAGTTCTGAACAATGTGTTTAGAAATACAGAACTTTGAGATCAAAGCTGGAAGTGTAAGCAGGCACGTCAACTGCATGAAAACGGGGCAACTTCTTTGATTTGAGGCCATTCTGCAATACCACCCAACCTTGGCCACCTCACCACCTTTGGAAGCCACAGCTGTTGCTTGTAGTTGTTACCAAAATTTGGCAGCATATACAGTGGTCCAGTGATGCAGGAGGATATCACAGCATCTTCCCTCACCATAGAGCCCTGTGGGACTTTGTGCAACATGGTCTCACAGGGTTCTGTCTATGAACCTCAAAGACAGAACCTGCCGCTATGCATGCTGTGGTGTTCACTGCAGCAGTCATGTCATTCGTCTCATGACTTGAACTAATGTCTGAATCAACGGCAATAGGGCACAAAGTCCACCTAAATCAGGAGCTATGATGGGCACAAAGTCCATGTGAGCTGCATGTTGCCCACCATTGCAGTAAAAGAGTGGTTAGTCTATGTTTGTGACCTTAGCATCATAAGACTCTGAAGAGACTGATCATGTCTGAAGCCAAGCAGGGTCAGGCCTGGTTAGTACTGGAACTGGAGATCATTGAGTAACATAAGCATCTCTAGATACAGCTGGTAAAGAATACTGCTTGGAACCCTAGGTTGTTACTGCAAGTCATAGCTGATATTACTGGGCTGGATGGACTATACAAGCTGACAATACTTGTTATAAGGCAGGTCCTCATGGTTTGTTTGTTTTTTAAATCAGGGATCCTGCACCTCTGTAGAGGAGAACTGTATCAGATATAGATTTTCTCATCTCTTGCGTACCAGCTAGCCCAAAATATCTTCTTCTATACTTTGTCTTTTATTGCATTTTGGCATCCTGATGGCACAATCCTAGGCATGTCTACTCAGATGTAAGCCCAGTGAACTAAGAAGGCTTCCTCTCAGGTAAGTAGGTAAAGGATTGCACCTTAAATATGATGGTGCAGTGGCTCACCACATACACTGAATGAATTTTCAAAATTAAACAATGTATACGGCTGACAGGTTGATTCATGCCTCTGCGATAGCACCACAGTGCTTTTTTATAATCAGCTAACAATTAAACAATTTCAAATAGCCAATGAATATTATAATTCCTTCCACACTCCTCTCTGCTTCAATTAATCATTTAAGGCTGTGTTTCCCCTCAAAACTCAGAGAATATACAGCATAGTAAAGGGCTGAATCAAATTCAGAATGATTCCAGTGGGCATATTAAACATCATTTCAGAAACATTGTTAGATCTGTATTCTCCTGGACTAAGCTTTAGTCAATGTAGGTTAGGTTAAATGCAGAAGCAAATTATGGAAAAGTCTTAACTCTGTTTTTCTGTGCTTAAAGATTTAACTGCTGGGATTCCTCCTAAATATGGAAGCTCTTTGCCTAAACTTACAGAGACTAGTGGCTACCATCTGCATTATCAAATCACATTAAACTTTACTATCACTTTCAGTTCTTCCAGATGAGAACTGGTATGAAATGTGGACTAAATCAATATTTGAATGGAATTTTTAGCAATCCTTCTTAGAAGGAATCTCTGAGGATTTTTTTTAAAGGCAATAAGATTTCTCATGGGTTAGTGTCTTTCAGATACGTATCTTTTGTCCAGTGGAATTCAACACAGTATTCAAAACAGTTGGGAAATTAATAGGATGAAATAATTTTGTATATCTCTGTGAAGCTCAGAAATTGTATTTTTTTTTACTGCAGCTCTCAAGATTCTCCCATCCCAGTGGCTAATAGATTCTGCTTATTGTAGCTAGAGATGGACACAAATCAGAAAAATGGGGATTCATTTTGATTTGTGATTCATCAAAATCAACATAACATGAATTATGAATTTTTGAATTTTTTTCCTGACAAATTGATGAATCAATTCATTGATTCATTATTTTTTACTTTAATACCCTATAAAACAGCCTCCAAGCACATAGAGACACCAAAATTGCAGGGAAACTTCCCTGACTCTCCTCTATAATCCCTGGAAGTTTGGTCAAGGTTGAGTTCCAGACATCTGAGTTATACACCCACAAGGAGGCCCCTCCCAAGGAAATCCCCCCCAGGCACCTAGAGAGACCAAAACCATGGAGAAGATTCTACTGACTCTCTTCTACAATCCCTCCAAGTTTGGAGAAGATTTGGTTTCAGACATCCCAGTTATACACCCACAAAGTGGGTTCCCCTAGGAAAATGCCATTTAGCAGGGGAAACCCAATCTTCACCAAACTTGGTGGGATTGTAGAGGAGAATCAGTAGAAGCTGCTCTGTGATTTTGGTATCTCTGGGTGCCTTAGGGGAAACGTTCCCATTGGGGCCCTCTTTGTGGGTGTATAGCTCAGACATCTGAAACCCAATCTTCACCAAACATAGAAAGATTGTAGAAGAAAGTCAGAGGAAGCTTCCCTGCAATTTTGGTGTCTCCAGGTGCTGGAGCGGGCGAGTTTTATAGCCAAACAAATTGACAAAAAAACGCTAAAAATTCATTGATTTGTATTCACTGGAAGTTTGGTCAAGGTTGGGTTCTGGACATCAGAGTTATACACCCACAAGGAGGCACCCCAAGGAAAGTCTCCTTCAGGCACATTGATTCGCACAAATACGAATCAATGTATTAGCAGTTTTTGAATGAATTTGGTGGGGGTTTTTTCCAATTTGTGCCCATCTCTAATTGTAGCCCATAAAGTATTCCCACACTCTGCATTTTCATGCATTTCCATTCTCTCTGAGCTTGCTTATGATCAAAATGCAAGTTGTTGCCAGTTTATCTCTTCAGCTTTGTAGGTACAAGGCAGTCAATGACAAAAATATCACATATGGACCCACATGTTATTTTGGATGAGTCAAAGATAATGCTTGTTTCTCTGAAATTTCCCAGTAAGTGTAACCACAGCAACCTTATTTTTGGCTCTGAAGAATCAAACCATGACATCATAGAGTTTAAAAAAAAAAACAAGTTTCCAACAACGATTCAAAGAGGCAGGAATGCTGTGCAAAGGTTTAGTCAGAGCATTACTGTCCTTAACAGCAACAATTACGATTTCCCAAAAAAATCTCTGTTAGAAACATTTGAGAGGTGTTAGTCTCACTTAGACCCATAAATAGCCATTTGGGAACCTGGAGTAAGGAGCATCAACTTCTCACTCCACCTTGAGGCAAAGGTGTGAGCACTCCATGAAAGAGGAGGAGGAGAATATAGTATCATTCAAAAAGAAAAAGGAGTTTTGTGCTTTCCATAAAGGAAAGTGAAGGTGTTTATTTACCTCACAGTGCCCTGGGCAAAAGAACAGGTGCTCCACCCTTGTTATCATCTTTATCTCACCTGAGGGTAGTTTCATCTCAGTGGTTTTGAGAGCCTATATTGTGACATTCATGGAAGGCTGCAATTCCATTTGCCCTTACTTGGGTGTAAACATCGTTGAACTTAGTGCTGCTTTGCTTCTGAGCAAATATGTGCCATCTCAGGGTTGCACAACCAACTCGTTTTCTGAAAAAAGTACAACTTTTCACAGGTAATCATTTCTTCACCAAGTCCCAGAGGCATCATTTAGACATAAACAAAAGAAGACAATCAGGAGGAGCTGTTTTTCTCGGATTTGTTTGAAAAGTTAAATTCTTTGATTGAAAAGAACACAGGAAAGCAAGGGCTTGGGGCACCATAAAGAGTAATCGAGGAAAAGTAAGGTGTAAAGTGCAAAGTGTGCTGCTTCTATACCACCCCATAGTGCTTAAAATACTCTCGGATAGTTTACAATTTAATTATGCCAGCTACACATTGCCCTCTCCACCCTCAGTGAGCTGGGTACTCAATTTACCAACTTCAGAAGGATGGAAGGCTCAGTCAACCTTGAGCCAGCTACCTGAATCTGTCAGGGATCCAACTCAGGTCATGAGGCTTTGAGTGCAGCACAGCTATTTTTAACCACTGCACCATGAGGAAACCCAAAGCGAGACATTTTTTGCAACTTCGAGCTATACCCTTTTGATTTTCTTGATTATTTCTCAGATATCATGGTTAGTGCAACTTGAAAAGAAACTGAAAAAACCTCCATACTCATTTTAAAGGCAATTCCATGTGGAAAACGTTGCAGTCATTCTGATTCAGTCCATTAAGGATCATGCAAGTAATCTTGGTCGAGGAAAGGCTGGTAAAGTAGCTTGATATGAATGTGAACACTTCTAACCACCTTGGCCACTCACCTCTGATGAGAACAGTTCACTACCCTAGGAACAGCCCATCAATACTGTCTTCATTTTGTTAGGGTTCAGTCTCAGTTAAGTGGCTCTTGTCCACATGTGGCAAAGCTGCTTCTTCTTCTTCTTCTTCTTCTTCTTCTTCTTCTTCTTCTTCTTCTTATTATTATTATTATTATTATTTTGGTGTAGTTGGATTTCCCTTTAATCAGATGTGGTTTGATCACCCATTTCTGTCTTTCATCTGTCAGGTAAAAACATATCTATTTGTGCCAGTTCTTATAAAAGCTTTGGGAGAATACCCCAATATTCAGTTTCTCTTTTACTGCTTTTATTGTGTTAAAGAAAGCATTCACCATTTGTCATTTTAGACATTAGTGATTTTTCAATATTTGCAATTTTAGGTATGCAAAATTTGTGATTCTGAGGTGGTATAAAAGTGGCTGTAGTGCCAGGCTGCAGATCCAGGTGAGGGCCCAGCTGAGATCACATAGGATGTGTACAACCTGCCACCAGTCAGGTGTTGGGCAAGCTGTAGACTCCAGGACACCACCAAAAGGAGGTATTAGTAAACCACTTTGAGTGTTGTATACTTGGAAATCCTAGAGAGAGTCTTCATATGTCGAAATCAGCTTGATGAGACATAATTTACAAATTGGTGGTTTTTTGACATTTATAATCTGTGTTTTTCATTGAGTTGTTGACGTAAAATGGAGACTCTTTAGATTGTTATTGTTGTTGTTGTTTAGTCATTAAGTCGTGTCCAACTCTTCATGACCCCATGGACCAGAGCATGCCAGGCCCTCCTGTCTTCCACTGCCTCCCGGAGTTTGGTCAAATTCATGTTGGTAGCTTCGATGACACTGTCCAGCCATCTCGTCCTCTGTCGTCCCCTTCTCCTCTTGCCTTCACACGTTCCCAACATCAGGGTCTTTTCCAGGGAGTCTTCTCTTCTCATGAGATGGCCAAAGGATTGGAGCCTCAGCTTCAGGATCTGTCCTTCCAGTGAGCACTCAGGGTTGATTTCCTTCAAAATGGATAGGTTTGTTCTCCTTGCAGTCCAGGGGACTCTCAAGAATCTCCTCCAGCACCACATTTCAAAAGCATCAATTCTTCGGTGGTCAGCCTTCTTTATGGTCCAGTTCTCACTTCCATACATCGCTACTGGAAAAACCATAGCTTTGACTATGCGGACCTTTGTGGGCAAGGTGATGTCTCTGCTTTTTAAGATGCTGTCTAGGTTTGTCATCGCTTTCCTCCCAAGAAGCAGGAGTCTTTTAATTTCGTGGCTGCTGTCACCATCTGCAGTGATCATGGAGCCCAAGAAGGTAAAATCTGCCACCGCCTCCCTATCTTCCCCTTCTATTTGGCAGGAGGTGATGGGACCAGTGGCCATGATCTTAGTTTTTTTGATGTTGAGCTTCAGACCATTTTTTGCGCTCTCCTCTTTCACTCTCCTTAAGAGGTTCTTTAATTCCTCCTCACTTTCTGCCATCAGAGTGGTATCATCTGCATATCTGAGGTTGTTGATATTTCTTCCGGCAATCTTAATTCCGGCTTGGGAGTCATCCAGTCCAGCTTTTCGCATGATGTATTCTGCATATAAGTTAAATAAGCAGGGAGACAATATACAGCCTTGTCGTACTCCTTTCCCAATTTTGAACCAATCAGTTGTTCCATATCCAGTTCTAACTGTTGCTTCCTGTCCCACATATAGATTTCTCAGGAGATAGATAAGGTGGTCAGGCACTCCCATTTCTTTAAGGACTTACCATAGTTTCTTGTGGTCCACACAGTCAAAGGCTTTTGCGTAGTCAATGAAGCAGAAGTAGATGTTTTTCTGGAACTCTCTGGCTTTCTCCATAATCCAGCGCATGTTAGCAATTTGGTCTCTAGTTCCTCTGCCCCTTCGAAATCCAGCTTGTACTTCTGGGAGTTCTCGGTCCACATACTGCTGAAGCCTACCTTGTAGGATTTTGAGCATAACCTTGCTAGCGTGTGAAATGAGTGCAATTGTACAGTAGTTGGAGCATTCTTTGGCACTGCCCTTCTTTGGGATTGGGATGTAGACTGATCTTTTCCAATCCTCTGGCCACTGCTGAGTTTTCCAAACTTGCTGGCATATTGACCTTAGCACCTTAACAGCGTCGTCTTTTAAGATTTTAAATAGTTCGACTGGAATGCCGTCACCTCCACTGGCCTTGTTGTTAGCCATGCTTTCTAAGGCCCACTTGACTTCGCTCTCCAGGATGTCTCGCTCAAAGTCAGCAACCATACTATCTGGGTTGTCCGGGACATCCAGATCTTTCTGGTATAATTCCTCTGTATATTCTTGCCACCTCTTCTTGATGTCTTCTGCTTCTGTAAGGTCCCTACCATTTTTGTCCTTTATCATGTCCATCTTTGCACAAAAGGTTCCTTTAATATCTCCAATTTTCTTGAATAGATCTCTGGTTTTTCCCTTTCTATTATTTTCCTCTATATCTTTGCACTGTTCATTTAAGAAGGCCCTCTTGTCTCTCCTTGCTGTTCTTTGGAAGTCAGCATTCAATTTTCTGTAACTTTCCCTATCTCCCCTGCATTTTGTTTCCCTTCTCTGCTATTTGTAAGGCCTCGTTGGACAGCCACATTGCTTTCTTGCATTTCCTTTTCTTTGGGATGGTTTTTGTTGCTGCCTCCTGTACAATGTTACGAGCCCCCATCCATAGTTCTTCAGGCACTCTGTCCACCAAATCTAGTTCCTTAGATCTGTTCTTCACTTCCACTGTGTATTCATTAGGGATTTGGTTTAGATTAAACCTGACTAGCCCAGTGGTTTTTCCTACTTTCTTCAGTTTAAGCTTGAATTTTGCTATAAGAAGCTGATGAACAGAGCCACAATCAGCTCCAGGTCTTGTTTTTGCTGACTGTATAGAGCTTCTCCATCTTTGGCTGCAGAGAATATAATCAATCTGATTTCGGTATTGCCCATCTGGTGATGTCCATGTGTAGAGTCGCCTCTTGTGTTGTTGGAAAAGAGTGTTTGTGATGACCATCTTGTTCTCTTGACAAAACTCTATTAGCCTTTGCCCTGCTTCGTTTTGAAGTCCAAGGCCAAACTTACCTGTTGTTCCTATTATCTTTTGACTCCCTACTTTAGCATTCCAATCCCCTATAATGAGAAGAACATCTTTCTTTGGTGTCAGTTCTAGAAGGTGTTGTAAGTCTTCATAGAATTGGTCAATTTCAGCCTCTTTAGCATCGGTGGTTGGTGCATAAACTTGGATTACTGTGATGTTGAAAGGTCTGCCTTGGATTCGTATTGAAATCATTCTCTCATTTTTGAGATTGTATCCCAGTACAGCTTTTCCCACTCTTTTGTTGACTATGAGGGCTATTCCATTTCTTCTACGGGATTCTTGCCCACAATAGTAGATATGATAATAGTCTGAATTGAATTCACCCATTCCCGTCCATTTTAGTTCACTGACACCCAGGATGTCGATGTTTATTCTTGCCATCTCCTCTTTGACCACATCCAGCTTACCAAGGTTCATAGATCTTACATTCCAGGTTCCTATGCAGTATTTTTCTTTGCAGCATCGGACTTTCCTTTCACTTCCAGGCGCGTCCGCAGCTGAGCGTCCTTTCGGCTTTGGCCCAACCACTTCATTAGCTCTGGAGCTACTTGTACTTGTCCTCCTGTCTTCCTCAGTAGCATGTTGGATGCCTTCCGACCTGAGGGGTTCATCTTCCAGCGTCATATCTTTTAGCCTTTTGTTTCTGTTCATGGGGTTTTCTTGGCAAAGATACTGGAGTGGCTTGCCAGTTCCTGCTCCAGGTGGATCGCGTTTAGTCAGAACTCTCCACTATGACCTGTCCCTCTTGGGTGTCCCTGCACAGCATAGCCCATAGCTTCTTTGAATTACTAAAGTCCCTTCCCCACGACAAGGCAGCAATTTGTGAAGGGGCTGTCAATTCATTCTGTGGTATATCAAGCCAGGCAGTTTGTCCATTCCCCCTTTACCATACCATCCCAGTCTCAGAAGCCCTTGATTTCATCCCCAAAGTCCTATCCTAAGGCCACCACTGCCCCAATCTCTGACTGAAAGATCATTGGTAACCTGATTTCTATTACTGTATTAAATGCAAAAAGATAAATCACAAAGGAGACAAAGAAGAGATGCATCTTAGATTCTGTGAAAGAACTGAGATAAGAAAACATCCATACTCTCGTGTTCTAAACCAGAGAGTAGAAAGGATAAAAGAGAAACGCACAGATTTCAAATGACTCGTTTAAAGTATCTGTGGTACTCCAGAAAACAGAGTTTCACTGCGATAATACGCATTGTGTATAGAAGCACTTCCAAAAGAGAGAGACAACAAAGAGACAGTGGGATATATACCGTGCCTTGTTTTTTGTTTTTTGTTTAATCTGCAAGCTGCTTCGACCAGTATAATCTTTACAGTACTAGTAAAAGATAAAGACTGTTAATGCAGGAAATGATAGAACAAACTGGCTGGTATGTTATGCAATGGAATACCCAATGTCAGCCAAACTAATTTAAAGTGTAAAAATAAGGCAGGGGAGGTATGGTGATAAAAGGTCATGTCAGAGAAAGCTGTTAGCTCCGAGGGCAATGACACATAATGACAGAAAATACATCAATTACAGAACAAAATGCCGGACAACAGCTACTTACGACAGGCAGATCCTAGCAGGAATAATTTGTGATAACTGTATCATGCGATGGAAATGACTACTGCTACAGATTCAGTACAGTGTTTCACGTTTTGTAAAATCAGGCCATCAGAAAGATGAAATTTGTAAACCAGGGATATATGACCCTCCAGGTTTTGCTGAAATGCAGCTCCAAGTATCCCTCAGTATAGCCTATTCTGCCTAGGGCTGATGGGAGTTGCCATTAAAATATGTATAGCTGCAGGTACCAAATTGTCCACCCACCTCCCCCATTGTAGTCGTTGTCCTAGATAGGGTCACCTCCTGTTCTTCCATCTCTCATCAGCAAAACCAGAGTCACAAAATGGTGGCAGCACTGTCACAAAATGGTGGTAGCACTGAACTGCATTGCACAAAACCAGGCAATCACCACAAGTGGTGACAAATGCTGTGGAAGGCAGAGTGAATGAAGACAATTTAACAACAGGGGTGGGCCACATGTGGCCCTCCAAAAGTTGCTGGACTGCCACTCTGTTTTGTCCTAACTGACATAGTCAGTGGCAAAATAAAGGTTATGAGAAATGCAATCCATTACAAGCTGGAGGAACACAACATTTGGAGGGTACTAGGAACAAAATGGATATCCATCCATTTTCTTCCTAGCACCCTCCAAATGTTGGATGGATGGATGGATGGATGGATGGATGGATGGATGGATGGATGGATGGATGGATGGATGGATGGATGGATGATGGAAATCTAGGCATGTCCCCTCCCATCTGAATGTGAATATTGCTGATACACCTGTTTTGGCTAGAATGTGAAATAGACAAACTGACTAAATGAACGAGTGCCATCTCTTTTATAATATTCTTAACATAAGATCTGAAGGGAACAGTAGAAAAATGTGATGGTTTGAGTTGTGCTAATACATATTCTATTTTACTATAAATATTAGAAATATTCAAATTTAAGTAGAATGTTAATAAATATTCTCTTTCACTATAAATATTAGAACATCTTCCAGTTGAAGTCAACCATACCGGACCAATCATTTTACTCAGGAGGAACAGATTTATTTTCACAAAGATATCAGAACAAAACAATAACAGATACTGGTAAGTTACAAGGCTTCCCATCCCTAGTTTCTTGACTGTAACTCATGAGCAAAACTTTGAACTTTGCCAAGAACCTTGCCCTTCTTCTAGAAATTATCTAGCCCTACTGAATTCTGAAGTGAATTTTATGCTGGTAACTCTGTGGATGCCTGAAAAGGCTTCTGTCACATGCAGTCTTCATGCTTCTTCACTTCCTACCCTGCAGGAAAAGGGACAATCATATCTAAGAGAAGAACACAAAATGGCATGGACTGTGATGACCCACCCAATATTTTTTACTGGATGGATTTTTCTCATAATGTGGCTAGTCACAATGTGATTGGTAAGAAAAAAAATACTGAAGGATATGGGTGTTTCCTGCCTTTGTTTATGGTCTTCATCTTGTGTGCTTGATTAACACAAAATGGTTTCTTGGGCAGGCACATTTCTGCTACATATGTGTTCTCTGCACTTAGAACTCTGTAATACCATAGACTATATGAGTCAGTCTTTAAGGAAGGAAAATGGTTGAATTGTTCTGCCCCTTGAGCAATATATTGAACTTTTGCCTATCCAGAAACTGACATAATTGGAATAGAGTTGGTCCTCAACTCTTGATACACTCTTCCAGTATTTAGAAAAGTGACCTTATGGATTACAACTCCCATAATTCCCAGGTTAGAAGATTATGAGATATGTAATTAAAAAAAAATATCCACAGGGGCAGACATATAAGTCTGCAGTCTGTTGCAGCAAAATTAAAACCTAACAAGTTTTATTTGGTGCAAGCTTTCATGGACTTTTTGAGATATGCACCTTTGTTGGCTTTGCAGCATAAATCCAGTGCAGTAGTCCCATCCCCCCAGTTCCTCACCCTTGTGATAGCAAGGATAAGCAACTGATAGTTCAGCAGCCAAAGATGGTTCCCAAAGGGATAAAATTACTTGTTTTTAATCAATGTATGTTGAAATATTTGTGCATGGGACAAAGGCCACTCTTGATTGTTTCCTTTCTATGGTATTTTCTATTTTAAAATACGTTTTGATCTGTACACAATGCTATAAGAGCATTTCTCAACTGTGAAGCCATTAGTGGCAGATAGCACCAATTTTACAGTGGTGCACCATTACTGACAAGAATATGAGCTTACATGACAAAATATACTTCTGGCTCCAGGAATGGTATCCCAAGAGTACTTGTGCCTCCCTTAGAATACAGATGTTGGCCATCCTATTCATACTGTACACTTAGGATAAAGGTTAATCCTTCCCTAGGTTCTGACCATGCAAATAAGGAGCAAAAGCCAACCAAATCTACACAGAAGAATAGCTCACAAGTTCGAGTTAAGGTCATGACAAGATAGGAAGCGAAAGCAACATATAACAGGCTCAGACTCCTGCCCTTATCCTTCTGTTGGTATTCCGATGTCTGGGGGATAAAAGCTGACGGATGTGTCACAGAAGATAGATTCTTGGATTTTGATCTCAAGGAAGCGGCCTTGAGGGAGAATGCATAGTAAGGAGCTGATTTGTGGAGATTAAATCATTCTAATATAAAATATTTGGAAAAGGTGGAAAAATCTCTATTCTCGCAAGGTTAAAAGTTTCATTATGGTAGCTTATTATTTTGTGCAATGCATACTAATGACAGCCAGAGGATGACTTAACACTTCAGATGATAAATGGGTGTGTGGCAGTCAAAAAAAATTTTTTTTTTCAGTTTAATTTTTAGGGTGTAATTTTTTTTGGTATGAAAACTTTTTGAATACCTGTTCTTTAAAAAAAAAATTCCCTTGGAGCTACTGAGCAAGCTAGATCATGCATGAATGAGTTGATAAGAAAAATAAGCCAAGGTAGAATTAAATGTAGAAAGCAAATTAGCATTCCCCCCTCTTCATTCATATACAAACATTGGTTCCCAATCTCGAGTCCCCAGATGTTCTTGGACCACAACTCCCAGAAATCCTGGCCAACATAGCTAGTGGTGAAGGCTTCTAGGAGTTTTAGTCCTAAAACATCTGGGGACCCAAGGTTGGGAATCACTGATATAGTACAACCCTATAAATGTCTACTCAAAAGTAAACACCACTGAGATTTACTCTCAGGTAAACATGGACAGAACAAGGAAAACCTATAGTTACACTTTTTTATTTACTGATTCTCTTTTGAACAGGAAGTGTTTTCCATCCTGACCACAAAGTTAGCAAACTTCCAAGTATTCTTTACAAACAAAATGAAGGAAAATTGTGTCCTATTGACACAAACTGAATTCCTAACACAGAAAAAGCTGTGTTGTACCTGCTTGACAAGTAGCACTTAATTCTGAGGAACTTTCAAGAAAGAAGAGGAGGCAACCTTATTCTAAAATGAATATGGCTGGATGGGTAGGAATTCAAATCCAGACTGTAAGACTTAAAACACAAAGCTTTGGGCCTGGATGAAGAAATCAGTTCTGGTTTCTTTATGAACATTCAGTTTTCTTAAAAAGAAGATTCAATTTCTACTCTTTCCAAATGGTAAAAGGATGCATGAATATTGGTACATTCATATTAAACCAGAATTAAAATGCTGTTCTTATCCAGAGGTCTGCAACCATAACAAAAAAGGGGATTTGAGACCTATGCTGTTACTGTAACATTCTGTTTGCTTCACCTTCATGCATCAGGATAGGGCATATTTAAACTTATTTTATATACACATATGTGCATTTAACTTCTTTCTAATATATGTTATTATGTGTAATCAAAGTTCTTCCATATTATGTATCTTCAGAGCTTCCTTGTGTTAAAGTGGGCCACATTTCTGTTCAGGGTTAGAGATGGGCATGAAGCTAAAAATGAATCAGGAAGTTCATCTAAAATTGCCAATCTGTTTCAGATTGCTTCGGGTTCATCCAAACCAGAGAACTCAAACTTTCCTGAAGCAATGAATTTTGGGGTGATACAACAAACTTCCTGGTTCATTGCCCCCCTGCCACTGCCTGCCCCTGCTCCTTTCCCCTTTCCACTGCCCCATCACCTCCCTACCTTTGGAGACAGCAGCCAGCTTTCCTTCTGGGGGCCTGCTTTGCCGTCTCTGCCCATGCTCTCACCTATCATCTGAGAGGAAGACACATGAACAGAGGTGGCAGATGGCTCCTTCTCAAAACAAACAAACACACACACACACACACACACACACACACACACACACACACACACACACACACACACACACACACACCAGGCTGTGTTTTTCTTTTTTCCCTTTTAAGACCGCCCCAGCTGGGAGCGGGGTGGGAAAGGACAGAAAAAGAGGGCAAACTGGGCTGTGGGTCTTAAATGAACCACGAACCAAGATGAACTGCCATTTTGGTGGTTTGCGCCCATCTCTATTCAGGATAGTAAGAAAGGAAATAAGATGCAGTGAGATACAAACCTGGTACTGACTATATCCAACTTATATTATTTAGTAAACTAAAGATGCTAGGAATGCTAATTAGTGATAACAAAACCTGTCATTGCTGTGCTGAAAAAGCTGGCCATAGGATGCCCTATGTAGAAAAACCATATATGTCTTGGAGGGTATAAATATGTCTTGCTTGTAACCATTGTCAGAACTCACTGACCAAGAATGGAGAACTGGGTTTTGAGTTTTCTCACAAACATTTACCTATAGCTAAATAAAGATCGTTGTGCTTTAAGCCTCTAATTTAACCTCCAGAGTACTGTTTTTTCTTCCACAATATTTGCACATGTGGTATTTTAGAATTTATTCAGCCACCACAGAAGCAAACACACAGGAAGAGTGTACAGTACTACTTTTCAAAGCTTTTCTGCTTCCTTTGGATCTACCCAAACTCCTTCCCAAAGGCAAAACTGCTACCAATCCTCACTCTTACTCGACTTACATTCTCTGTACTGGCCAGTTAATTGCCTATTGTTCTCTATCAACAGCAAGGTTCTGCCCAGCACAGGAAGACATGTACTTCTCCACAATGTAGAACAGGATCCTAACAATACATTAGTTGAGGGATGGGCGACTCCTTCTGCACGCATCAAAAATAATTGGCACCTCATTTTCACTCACCTGGCAGATGACAAATGGGGCTCCTAGTTTTTTGGCAGGCATGTTGTTGTTTCCCACTACATTCTTCATCCCAGACTGGCAAGCTCAGATATAAAGACTTTGAATCAAGTCTTCAAAAATGAACTTGTTTTATGGATGGAAAAATTACACAAGACTATAAATCTATGCATGGAGATGGAATATGTATTAATAATAACCATGACTGCAGCCTACAGTCTTAGGTTCCATGGGAGAGGGCTTTCATGGCACAGATTGTCATATATCCAGTAGCAAGTTATAAGGGCACAATGAGAACAGCTTGATCTGCTTTGCATCCAGAGAATTGCTCAGCCTTGCCAGAAAAAGCACATCAGGCTTCCTATATGGAACATTTGATTATGGAACATTTCTAAATCATTTCTGGATCCTCCTGGATCAATCGTCACTCATAGCTTTGGCTTGGGGCTAGACTCGGCAACCCACAGGATACCTTTCAGCCCTAGTCTTCTATGATTCCATTAAGCAGTCACCTCTCCTGGACATAAAGAACATGGGGCACTTCATATACTAGAACCTAAAAGCGGCTTCTCCATTGTGGCACTATTCTAGAACTACAGGGAAGGGTATTCCTTGGGCTCCAGACTGATTAATATTGGCTCCTTCTGATCTGCAAAAGACCTCCTTCTGGATAAAGACCTCAGGTTGAGCTTGAGTAGCTTCATTGTCTCCTGTTGCCTAGACCTGAATCCAGTTGGTATTCTAACAAGAATAGATTCATGGACTCACTGGGATTTATGTAGGTGCTGATGCACTATTAAGCAATTAAGCCAGTAGGTCTACTCTACCTGGGCTTAGCAATTGCATTTGGTCATTAATCTGTGAGTAAGTATTGCCCAGTTTAGCCATTTTATAAATACATGTCTAACAGGTACATGTGCATCAGAGCTCCAGAAAGTAACATTCTAAGCTTTGCTGAAACCTTAAGGTATTTATTTATTTAATTTATATTTATTTATATCTTTCTCTCCACCAGTGACTCAAGGTGACTCCAGGATGGTTATCAAAGCTGCTGAGGCCTACCAGAACCAACAGGGACAGTCACCAGCTTTCCAGTTCCATCAAGGCAACAAAAGCTGTGTAAGACAACACAGGAATGGCAGGATGTGCTGACGTTGCAGGGGGCTATATTGCTGCCTGCCTAGTTCTAGATTGCCATATTACCTGGTTAGCAAGGATTTCCCTTGCCAACACCACACATGATATCACAAAGGCCCATCTCTTACCCTCAAGTTTTGGCCCTGATGCCTAAGAAAATGAGACACTGATGATCTAGCAGTCCAATTCAGTTCACATTTGGCTCAATCTTGAAGCTCAGCTTGGGCCAGCAGGATCTCAAAGCTTAACCCACCTCACAGGATTGTTCTGAGAATAAGAAATTGTGTGTGATATGTGTGTGTGTGTGTAAGGAGTGTTGGTATCAAAACAGCAGAGCATTGTGTTTGGAATTTTAAAAGTGTAATAGGAGGGGGTCACATAGGTTCAGAGCTGTAGATGCCCTTGTGCCTCGAAACAGGATAGAGCTAAAGAAGTTTTGTGTCTTGCCTGGGGAATTTTTGTTCATAAAAAGAGAGCAAGCAAGTTCAAAAGGTTCAATAGTAGAAGAGCTTTCATTCTGTTACAAGCCTGGCCAGTTTTCCTCTCTTGCTTAGTGGAAGGACTACATCTGTAAACCGTTATTTATAGCAGTCCTACTGCTACTGTTACGTTCAGCATTTTTTTGTTTATGACCAGGTAACATTTGCCAAGACTTCACTTTCCAGATGCAGTCAGCTTTATTCAACCGCTTCTGCTAACAAGGAAAACCATGAATCTTGAGTTCTCTGGAGGGACAGCGTGATATAAATATTATCATAATGTATTCCAGTTGTTAAGTATTTACCAAGAGACCCCTTATTTCTCTTGCACTGTTGTTTGTATATTTTATTATAAAAAGTATATCACACTTTTCTTTTCAAAGGAAACCAAACCAACAATTCAGAAAGTGGCAAGAGACAATAAACAAAAGCCTCATTAAATAAAACCCATCAGCTACTCTCCATTGCAGCATAGATTGTCAATAGAATTTGATGGGTTCTGCCATCACCCATCATCAAAAGCCTCCTTAGGCAGCTCCCTGTTCACCTGAGAAGGAAAATGTGAACAATAGAGATATAGACTCTAATGTTCAAATACGTAACAAATCAGTGGCATCTGTGCATTTCCAGGATGAAAGCAAAGAGCCTGTAGACATTCGCGGAGTTAAAAATGATGTTCCTGTCTTACCATCAGAAGTGAAGAAAGAGAGGAAAAACTGTGGAAGATGGAGAAGAGAATGTGCTTTACCTTAGACATGTGCTTTCCTGTCTTTCTTGCTACAAAGCCCTTGATTAAGTCATCCAAGACTTGTGACCACAGCACCACTAATTTCAGATATAAGGGGACAAAAGGAAGAGGAGCAGCTGTACATTGAAGCCAAGTATGGTCATGCTTATATCAGAGTAACACTGCACACTCTGGCAAATTGCTTGCTCGTCTTCTATTGACTAAGCCTCGACAAGAGGGAATTCAAGTCCTAAAGCTAGCTAGGTCAGGCCAGCTCAAGACCATAGGTCTGATAGGTTGGGTAGGATCATGACCACATACATGGTTAAGTTCCGTCAGGATCAGAACAATGGGTATGGTAAGTTTGAGCAGGATCAGGATCAAGACCACAGATACAGTATGTTTTGGCAGGATCAAGATCACAGGCAAGGTGAGTAGGCAGAACAACAAACAGGACACATTCAAGCAAGAACCAGCCAAGGCAAGGAGCAGTTGTCAATGTCTGGCCTAGCAGTCTCTCCTCCCTGAGTGCTTCCTGATGACTTCACCTAGAAAAGAACTCCTTCTTCAGCTAAGGCCAATGGGATTTCCTCCAGTAATAGCCTCCACCCTTGTGTGTCCCCCTCCCTCCCACCAGCCATCTCTTCCACTGACAGGAGCAGGTACTCTGCCTTAAGAACCACCCTTCCATTGTCTCTTCTTTCACGTTTTGCTGGACCAAAGATGTCTCCTGCCTTCACTTTCCACCTCTACATTTAGGAAGCTGCTTGGCTGCATGCTGGTCCCATGCCTTTTTCCACCTCCATCTTTTGCTTCTCAGCTCTGTTTCTCCCTTGGCTGTCCTCCTCCTCATTGCTCTTTTCCCAGAGGATTATATCTGTCTCCCTCCAGCAGGCTACTCATGTGGTGGTGTCCTGTTGATGGACAATTCATTCTCTTTGCAATGCCTGCTAATGCCATAGGCAGGCTCTGTGGCCATCAAAAGCCCTGCCAGGACCCATGCATCATCTGGTGGACGAAGCACGAACTTGGTGCTCATCATCACCATTAACTGCCACCTACTTGCTTCTTTTGCCACACTTGCTCCTTTTATGGTGCCATTATTTATTGTCCCCTGTCTTTTTTTTCTCCTGCCTATACAACAGCCAATGTATGCAACTCTTGCTCCAGGTACCTAAAGCTCCAAACCCCACGAAATCTGGGCTTCCTAGCCAACACCTTCAATCCCAATTACATCTAGTATTTCAGCTCTCGTTACCATGGCTAAAAACATAATTATAGTATTAATAATCTATTACCAAGAAGCCTTTCAGTGAACCAAACCAAGTCTCCACACTGAACTGCATGAATAAATTACAACCACAAACCTACTTATTCCTGCAATGAATAGCTGCTTCTCTCAACTTCATTTATAATAGGCTTCTAAATCCCAGTAGGTTCGGTCGCCAACAGCACTTAATAGCTAGCTTGATAGTCATGCTCGAGAAGGAGCTCAAGGCAGTACATCTTTTCCAAGGCCACACATTTATTATGTTAATGCACAGTATTGTAGAAATGAATATAAACAATGATTAGGCTTCACAACAACAGCGTGGCAGTTTTATAGTGCTAATTGAGTGCGTGGTATTTAGGAATGCCCTCTTATTTGGATCAGGACATATGTGATGAAAGGTTCTGAATCCCAACATTCATGAAACTCAGAGCCATTTCATACGCCACATACCTCCAATGAAACAGGGACAGTAGTGTACTTGAAACACTCCGTGCTCTCACAGGAGGAATTACTGCTCAAGCCCCCGTTCACACTTATACACAACACAGTCTTCAAGAACAACACCACCAGCAACAACACACTGTTCTAAAAGCTCTCATCCATCTGCAGTATTGCACTGATTTTGCAATACATATCCTGGACAGGTGTATAAGCCAAGAGGGCATCTGTTCCTGCAGCGAAAGAGCGATTACAGGTCAATATGGGAATAAAGAGGTGGGACCTGTATTGTATAGAGATAGGCTCAAACCACCAGTTCGGTGGTTCATGCCAGTTTGTTCATTGGCCAAACAGGTGTTCGGCACTTCAAAGCCCCACCTCCTCAGGTGGTTGCCCACTCAGAGGCAGCAACCTGGCTTCCCTGCCCTGCCTCCTCTGGGCACTGCCTCTGAGTGGGCACCCGCTGGAGGACGCAGGGCTTTGAAGTGCCAAACACCTGTTCAGCTAATAAACAAACTGGTATGAACTGCCCAACTTTAGACTGTATAATGCATGGTTGAACAAAGTCCACATTTATTAAACTTATTTCAAGGGAAATATTAACTGAGGAGACACCTATGCATTATGGTGAATTTCACAGGCCTGAGACCTGAGTAAACACAGAGTGAAGATTCCCAGTCCAATGGAAGGGGGAAAAAAAAGCAATTTCCCATCCTACCCCCATTAAGCCACATCTGATGGTATAAAGGGTGGACTTCCAGGTTGTAGGACAGGAGATAAAGGAGTGAGACAAAAAGAGTTGCAAAATCTGAAGGAGAAGCATCCTGTAAGAAGTGAAGGACTCCACAGTCATCATTCTGAGGGTATTAATCTGGGATAAATCTGGTCATGCATCACAGTAGAAGAGTAAACCAAGGACTATCTCCCTCATGGGTAGGTGTTGCAATCAACATTCTCTCTAATTTTCAGCACTGCTGGGCAGCACTCTGACCCTTGCATGTACAACTTTGTTCCCATGTATGCATGACTCCGCCCCCCCCATGGGGTTCTGTTGCGACCAGAACCAAAGGGGCTGAAAACGATTGCTGTATGTGTGTGGAGGAGGAGGAGCCTTGTGCAGAGAACGGCAGACTCCTTAGAGGGAACCTTGGTTGCAGTTGACCAGCCATTGGAAGGCTCATGATCTGGGCAGGACTATGTGAAGGCACAGACTGTGTAAACTGGTATTTCTCTATTGATAGTTCAATGTATGGTTGCTGCAATTCGGTGGACTGCATGGTTCAAAACAAGAGAATGTGACATATGTTATGATTGCATGCTCCCTGCTCCCCAATGTGAGAATTGCAAATATGTCTAGGTCATAAGCTAATTTTCCCAGGTTAATAATGGGAGAGGTGTTTCTCTTAGGGCGCGGTTACATGTCGCAACCACACACCTTAGGGTGCGGTTACATGTCAAAATATTCCTGAGTTTGCCTTGGGTTTCACACATGTGAAATCAGAGCAGTACGGCAATGGAACCAATTACCTCGAGAGGTGGTGAGTGCTCCAACAGTAGAAGCATTCAAGAGAAACTTAGACAACCACCTGGCAGATATCCTTTGATTTGTATTCCTGCATTGAGCAGGAATACAAGTAAGTGGGCTCTCCATCCCTTCCCAAAGCGCAAGACTTCTACATTTGCTGTTTCTAGTGAGGCAGGCCCTCCTGTTCTCTTTCCTGTTGCTGGTGAAATGAATATCATTAGATATGAGTTGGGGAATGAACATCCTAGGATGCCAGCAGCTTTGTGGTTGCTGGTTAAGGAAGGTTAGGAAAGTCTGCTGGCTAGTGAGTGGAGGTGGTACTGCAGCCTAAGTAAAATTAATTTAAATAAACAAAATAACTTTGGCATGTACACTGTTAGGAGTTCCCTTGCTCTGCATAGTGAGTTTCAAGTGTTGAGGTTTCATAGTCCTGGCACTATGACAGCCAAGTGTGCATATATACACGCATGGAAATACATTTTATTTTATTATCACAGATTGTACTAAGTAGGGGTGTGTCATTTGTTGTGGGGTTTTTTCACCCCCTTTGGACTCCAACTCATGGAATTCTTCAATATTCCCTAAGCAAAATTCTGATAGTTACTGCCCACAGACAGACACCTACACACACCTGCTTTGCACTCATGGAATAGGCCCTATGTTCCAAGCTATGTTGGAATTCCTTTCTGTACAGAAAGGAAACACAACCAGTTCTTCCTGGAGGGCCTAGGTCTTTCTGGGAGGTGTAGCTTTGTTGGTCTTTTGGCTCTATATAGGGTACTCCAAAAGAATTGCATCTACCACGAACAACTAGGCCTCACAGGAAGCAGTTTCTTTTGTTCAGGAAGTAGGCTTGAGACAGCTTGGGAGACAGGGCCTGTTCCAGGTGAGTGAAATGCAGGTTAGAGAATTCTGGGAGCTATAGTTTCCCCCCTCCCCAAAAAATGAGAACAGCACATCTCTAGTACTAACGCCACTGAAAAAAGCTTTGGTTGTAACATATTTACCATATTGCAAATGTATTTTGCTATTTAATGTTCCTCTGTTTAAATCTAGGGAGTTGCTGGTTCTATGTCAGTGATTTCTGACACTCTTATCTAGAGTTGAACCAAAGCATTACCAAATGGGTTCTATGTTATTGCACATGAGAATTTTCCCCAGGTAATTGAAGAAATCTGGTCGGCCACGTTATATGATGACAGTGTAGAGGCCTGTCATTAAGACTTCTCTTTCATTCTCTCTTGCCTTCATTCTTACAGCTAGTGTTCCAGATTATCACAGAAAGTTACAAACCCAGTGCATACTTTATCATGTGCCCTCCAGATCACTTGACACAGATATGTTAGCCCCTATCACACTTTGATCATCCTTTTCTTCTAACAATTAGGGCTTGTTTGAACAGCTAGGCGATAAGAATCCTACTCATTTCAACTTCTGCTTTGATTGCATGCACCGAGGGGTTACTCAGAGGCTGCAGGGAGTTGAAAGAAGAAGAGGAAAGCCACTGGTTTTTTAAAAAAGTGAAAAGAAAGAAAGAAAAGGTAGCATTGGCTCACCTCACATCTTTTTAATCTCTGAATAAGTGATCATGAAAAAAAAATTGTATTTCATATGAAAGGTGAACAGACTCAAGAATTCATTTCTATATAATGTGACCTGTGATTGACTCTGAAAGAGTGAACAGGGCTTTTAAAAATGCTATGCCTGCATGGCCCAGGAATCAGTATAACAACTGTGAAGCAATAACCTTTGAAACAAACATGGCTCCTGCCAACCAGTTACTTTCAGCCATGTTAATCTGGGATACACATAGAATATCAACCTGTTAGCTGAAACCTAGGACTAATTTTTTAACTAAGGTTGGCAAGATGCAAGAGGGAAAAGGACACGTCTACTTTTAACAGAGCAAGTTATTCCAATATAACTGATTCCAATACAGTGGTACCTCGACTTAAGAACTTAATCCGTATTGGGACTGCGTTCTTAAGTCGAAACGTTCTTAAATCGAAGCACCATTTCCCATAGGAATGCATTGAAAACCATTTAATCCGTATCTGCTGTTTTTCGTTCTTAAGTCGAGGTGCTGTTCTTAAGTCGAAGCATTAGTTCCCATAGGAACTAATGCAAAGCCGGTTAATCCGTATCTACCACTAGGGGGCGATTTTTTAAATTTCTTCTTCTTTTGACCTAAGGTGAACTTAGGTCAAAAAAAGGGCAGGAAAGTTTTTTTTTTCCCCTTTGGTTCTTAAGTCGAGGCTCCGTTCTCAAGTCGAAGCAACTTTTTGCGAACGGAGCCGTTCTTAACTCGAATCGTTCTTATGTAGGGACGTTCTCAAGTCGAGGTACTACTGTATAACTTAATGTCTACTTTTAACAGAGTAAGGGCCTGATCACATGAGGCAATGTTCCCTAGTTGTACCCCTGTTAGATTGTTGTAGAAATTTCCAGTCACACGACGCATGGACGTTATCGATTCATTTACCCAGCCAGTGTTGTAAGTGCGGTTTATTTCCCACTTGCTGGGAGGCTTCTGTTATTTTGTTCCGATGGTGTATTGATATATTCCTTAGTGGTATGGCGTGTACAGAAAATGAGTCAGTTTTACAGTGTAGCTGGCCATAACATTACAAATAGGAAGAAATTAATTGATAATGTTAAAACAGTGGGAACTTTCCCAGGTATATATACCACATAACCACAATTCAGTACAATAGAGGTATGGAAAGTATCATTAAAAGTGGGGGACATTTGCTTCGTGTGATCAGGCCCTAAGTTATTCCAATATAACTAATTTTAACTCTGTTGCAGCAGAGATAAAAAGGGAGAAAGTGGATCTATTTTTTCCTTGTACTTGCTAGTTCTCTCTTTAGTGCCGCCTTTCACTATTTTTGCACTGCTGGAAGGAAGGAAGGAAAATGGCACCCAACTTTACTTCTCTTTCCTGTCCAATTTCAAGGAAGCTGTTTCAGTTCTAAACCAGTGTCCGGCATTGGTAATGGATCAGGTGAGGGCAAACAGACTGAAACTTAATCCAGACAGAAGCCATAAGTCAACCATTCTAGTCAACCATAAGGAATACCAGGGAATAGGTATTCAACCTATGCTGGATGAGGTTACACTCCCTGAAAACTGAGATTTGCAGTACGGGTGTACTTCCCAAAATGAGGGCTACAGAACCAGCTCAGAAATGACAAATTTCAGATTTCTAGCCAAGAAGTAAGCAAGTGTTTCAATATAAGGCAATGGGGGCAGGAGGAGCTGAATTACTGGTAGCTCTTTATCTAACATGATCAGAGGGACATTCTCATCCACACAGCCAGAGATGAAATCTGAACCCTACCACCTCCTCTGCTGAGAGTGTGTTTCTAAGTGGTTTTTAGAGTATGCCACTTTGATCTCCTTAGGGAGGAAGAACGAGCTACAAGTGACCTTGATTTAATTCATTCAGTCTGAGAAATAAGAACACGTTCTGAAATCCTGTGAGACATTTCAAGGAGAGTGCTACTGGAAACTTTTCTAAAGATTGTACGAGACTGGCTGGACCAATGGAGAGGAAGAAATATATATGGCAGGCAACTCCATGTGTTGATCATACATGTTCTCCATCTCAATGCAGAGACAGATCTGTATCTTTAAATTATCCTAAGGAGCAAACTAGATGGGTTTTTGTTTGTGCTCCTCATTGTTCTTTTCTATATTTATTTGAGTATACACCATTCATGCTAATTATGCGTAGGTCTGATTTTCCGGCATGAGTATGCTGTATATTTTGTTCAGCTGGCAGGGCTTGTGCATTTTTGTAACATTTCTGCTCTCATTTTGTTTTGCTTTTGGCTTTGGGACTGCTTGCATCAGTCCTTTTTGGCCAATACAGGTTGTTGGGCATGTGCAGATGACATCACTGATGATACCGAGCGGGACATAGCGTAGGGGTGAATACTACTAGTTTTGTCTGCCTGTTGCTCACAATAGTAAAGACTGCAACAGCAATGGGATTTGTAAATTTTACTTCTAAAGTATGTTTCTCCTATCATTTAGCGCTATAGTTGTAGCACTAAACTTCTCTATCAGTGATTCATATACTCACCACATCTTGTCAATTCAGTGATATTTCACTTGCTAAACATTTTTAAAAGAAAGAATTTGAGTGCCTAGTTGCAAGCTAAAGCAATGGTTCCCAACCTGGGGTCCCCAGATGTTCTTGGACTGGGACTCCCAGAAGCCTTTACCACTAGCTGTGCTGGCCAGGATTTGGGGGAGTTGTAGTCCAAAGACATCTGGACAACGAAAGTTGGGAAGCACTTGGCTAAAGGGACACTCATGCCTATGCCATGAAGCATGGGTTATCCACTTTTTCCAATGATTGCTGAATGGGTGACAACACCTGGTGTTAGAGGCTGGTGGAAGGAGCATGTAAGAGGGTGGCGATAATGGAAGAGAAAGGGAGCTTCATAATGTATGGATGGTTAAAATGCACCTTTCTAGGATAATTAAACAGTTCTGTGTGAATGATTATAGTGATCTAAGTGCCAGGATGCAGAGAGAAATTCACATCAACTTGGACAACCTTCTCTGCGCTCAAGCCTTTTACTGTGCTTTTTCTAGCTTTATCCCACATCATTGCTTGCCAATTGTATCAGATGGGCATCATGCATTACACAGTGGCCAGATCCTGATGATTAGTGCTAGAGAAGGCCTGTTGAACCCATAGGAATTTGGTGACTCAACTCCTCCATAGGTTCTGTTGATTCAAATGGACCCACTTTAACTGTGATGTACTTTAGCACAGTAAGTCGCAGTTAATTAATTAATTTATTTAAATTATATCCTGCCCATCTAGACCGAAGTCTACTCTGGGTGGCTAACAACACTCTAAGAATAATAAAATAAAATAAAACAACAACATTAATACAATTGAAGATGGTGAAATAAATTAGGTATCGACAGGAAGGAAGGCCTGCCTAAAGAGCCAGGTCTTGAGTTGGCTCTTAAAAACACCCAGCGAGGGAGCCAGACAAATTTCTGGGGGGGAGATTGTTCCAGAGGCGAGGGGCCACTGCCGAGAAGGCCCACTTTCTTGTTCTTTTATCTTCGGGCCTCCCTCAGCGTTAGGCCCCTCAGCCGCCCATCTTGACTAAAGCGAGTGATTCGGGTAGATCTAGGTAGGAGGAGGCGTTCCGCCAGATATTGAGGTCCTAAACCGTTTAGGGCTTTATAGACATCATTAGTACTTTGACATCATTAGTACTTTGAAATCAATGCGGAAATGAACAGGCAGCCAATGCAAGGCAGCCAAGTGTAGGGGAGATATGTTGATGTTTTCTCACCCCATTAAGAAGTCTGACCGCCGCATTCTGCACCATTTGAAGCTTCCGCATCAATCTCAAAGGTAGCCCCACGTAAAGTGCATTACAGGAGTCTAATCTTGAGACTACAAGTGCATGGACCAGAGTGGTGAGGGCCCCCTCATCAAGATAGTAATGCAGCTGGGCAATCCGCCGAAGATGGAAATAGGTGGTGCGGACCACTGATGCTACCTGGGTTTCCATGGTAAGCGCCGGATATAGGTGGACCCCCAAGCTGCGAACCTCACTCTTTGTGGAGAGAGTCACCCCCCCCCAAAGGAGAGGAAGTTTCCCAAACCACCAATGTCGGGGCCATCCACCCTCAAGACCTCCATCTTGTCCGGGTTCAGCCTCAGACCATTCACTTGCATCCATTTCAATACAGCCTCCAGACAGCGCTGAAGGGACGAAATGGCATCCACTGTTGTTGGAGAAAAGGAGATGTAGAGCTGGGTGTCACCAGCGTACTGATGATACGAAGCCCCACACCCCCTGATGACCTGACCCAGCGGCCTCATGTAGATATTAAACAGCATTGGGGAGATAATCGAGCCCTGTGGAATCCCACAATTAAGATTCCACGGAGCCGATACACTCTCCCCAAGCTGCACTCTCTGGGGACGGTCCTCCAAGAAGGATCGCAGCCAGGCTAGCGCCAGACCACCAATTCCCAGCTCAGAGAGCCTCCCCAGCAGGATACGGTGGTCAAAAGTTAAAGTAGGCCCATTTGAATAAATGGAACTTATGTTCGATTTGATTCACTAGATCCCCATTGATTCAATGGGCCTATTCTAGTGCAATTTACTACACCAGGCATTTTGACCAATATGAGTGCTATTCTTTCAAACATGTATAATGAAGAAATAGATATATATTTAATAGCACTAACTCTACCTTTTACAAAACATTTTAATTATAAAATAGGGCTACTTTTTAACAGGTTGAAGCAGAACTACTGAAAGCAAGGTAGAAAATCTGGTCAAAAGTTGGCTAAAAGGAAATACACTAATGTTTTTAAAGAGAATACCATAGCTGGAGTTGACTCAGGTCCACACCAAATGCTTTCTGTTGCGTTTTGTGGGATAAAGTTTAAGAAGCTGTACTATCAGGATTCTGTTCCCAAAACAAGCTAGCCATTTTGGGTGGCAGACTCAGATTATATGGCAAGCATACTGTCAAAATAATACTTCAATATTTACAAGTGAAAAAAGCACTAAGTATAGACCCAAGTGCTCTCAATGCCAATGTTCCCTGTAATTATCTGGCAAATTTACAGACATCAGCTTAAATACCATAAGCTACAGAATGGCAGGAAAAGAAAAGAAAATGAATAACAATGAAAATGCATTCATAAGTTTCATTCATAAACAAATAAGCACGGCATAAACTTAATGGAGAAAAAGAAAGCTCATAGAAATATATTTTGAATCCTATTGTAAACATATTTTTACATTATGGAAAGGAAGCCTATCATTCCATTAAATGATCTTTTTACTCTGAAAAAAGGCAAATAATTGCATATAAAAAGGATTTTTCAAGCACAATTGAACACCCTTCTCAGAATGAACAAACCAAAACAACAAAATAGTACATTTGTACGTTTTTAAAAAGTTTGCTGAGAATTTCATCTGCTTAGGAACAACTGGAATTTTTGCATTCAATCCTGGTTGCTGTGTTAAAAAGGCATGCCACCTTGTAATAGCTTATGTTGGTCTAGATCAGTGTTCCCCAACCTTGTGTCCCCAGATGTTCTTGGACTACAACTCCCAGAAATCCTAGCCACCACAGCTAGTGGTGAAGAGTTCTGGGAATTTTAGTCCAAGAATATCTGTAGACCCCAAGTTGTGAACCACTGATTTATATGATTTCCCAGTAGCACCACTGCCAATGGTCAGAGGGTGGAAGTATAGGTATCAGCTTACTAGCAGCCAGGTGACTCAAAAAACCAATAGGGTTTGATGTGGAGCTTTTGATTTGGTTGCTTAGTTTGTGGAATATAACACTAATCTACTTGTTTTCTTAATGGTGAAAATGCCTTCCTTCCAGCACTTGCTTGTCTCCAGACTGCCAGCCTTCAAAGTCATACGGTTCATAGTGATTCAGTACTCCTCCTTGATGTTGGCCTGTAAATATGGATAACTCACAATGGTATCTATTAATTCTATATTCAGTGCAGATTTCATGGCACAGTGACATAAACTGTCAGTAGAAGGTGAATAATACATATGAGGGAAAACCATTTGTTGTGATTATCCCATCGAAATTGTAATAGAATTAATTCACCTCCCTATCTTTATAGCATTGTTATTTGTATTTTATGTCAGTGTTTCAAGCTATGATAGGATCCTTTGTACTTCCTGTAAATCACCACTCTCTATCAAACCTTGGAAACAGCTTTTCAATGTAAATTCATATTTTGTACCTGAAAACTCTTCTCCCCTCCCCCCTCCTTTTGCTTTGTCTTGGTATAATCTGATGTGGAAGAATATGGGAATTAATATTATCTGTCCTGAATTGCTATCGTGCTCCCAGAGATTTGCTTCCCCCAAACATTTCAGAAAACTACAGGAGGTCTTTCATAGTAGCACATGAATTGTAAAGTAGTGATACGCCTTTACTGCCTGTTCAGTTTTATCTGAAGCATTTAATTACACTGGCTCTTGGTTGCTAGGTTTTCTCTTTTGCTGGGTTTTGTCACTGTGCATAATAATACATTTGGGAAGTTGCTTAGATTATTTGCTATTAATTAGGGCTGCCGATTTATTAAAGCTTCTTTGACAACTAACTCTTGTGTTAATTGATTAATCATTTAACTGATGGGTGAATTAGTTAAAGTAGAGATTACAGTGTATCAATATGGTGTCACTAAATGACTTCCTTCTCATTTGGACCACACTGCTTCTGTAAGCAATTCACATGGTGTTTATCCTCACAACATCAATCCTGTGAGAGTTTTTATCTTCTAAGGTTAAAGGAAACTAACTTGTACAAGACTCTTCGGTAAATATCAGGAATTTGAACTCAGTGCAGTATATTTATCCATAATATCAGGGTGGCTATCACAAAGCAGAAACAGACCTGAAACAGGGCTGAAAGTCCATTTGTGTTGGAGAGACAGGGTGGTGATAGCCTTTGGTGACTTCAAAGGAATCCTGTATTTAAATTCTGAAGACCAATAACAAAGGAAAGCAAGCTAGTCTGTATACTCTGGGTGGTATGGAAGCTTCTGCTTGCGTTGTGCCATGACACAGAGAGACAATTTTATGTCAAGGGTTTTTCTCTTTTTGTTATGAGTAGAGATGGGCATGAACCAGTGGTTCGGCAGTTCATTTCAGTTTTTCAGCCGAACAGGTGTTCAGCGCCTCCCACTTAGAGGCAGCACCTTGTTTTCCATGCCCCACCTCCTCTGGGCACTGCCACTTTGTGGGCACCCACCATAGGAGGTGGGTCTGAGAAGTGCCGAACACCTGTTCTGCCAAAAAGCGAACTGGCATGAACCACCAAACTGGCGATTTGTGCGCATCTCTAGTGAGTGGTTTCACATAATGCCTGTTTCTGACCATAGTCATTGTTAATCATTGCATTGTATTGTGTTAGAAATACATTGGTTTTCTTTGATTTCTCTTATATTGTGCCTTTGTTTCATGAATCTTATTCCCTGTTTATCTGCTGTGATTTAAATAAATCTTCAAGGAGACAGCTAAGAACTTGTTATAAAGACTATAGCTTGGGAAAGCTACAATACAATGGACCAGTGCAAAGAGAGCTAGATGCTTCTTATGTTCTGGGTTCATGTTGTTGTTCTTTGGACGTTAAGTCGTGTCTGACTCTTCGTGACCCCATGGACCAGAGCACGCCAGGCCCTCCTGTCTTCCACTGCCTCCCAGAGTTTGGTCAAATTCATGTTGGTAGCTTTGATGACACTGTCCAACCATGTCGTCCTATGTTGTCCCCTTCTCCTCTTGCCTTCACACTTTCCCAACATCAGGGTCTTTTCCAGGGAGTATTCTCTTCTCATGAGATGACCAAAGTATTGGAGCATCAGCTTCAGGATTTGTCCTTCCAGTGAGCACTCAGGGTTGATTTCCTTAAGAATGGATAGGTTTGTTTTCCTTTCAGTCCAGGGGACTCTCAAGAGTCTTCTCCAGCACCACAATTCAAAAGCATCAATTCTTCGGCGGTAAGCCTTATGGTCCAGCTCTCACTTCCATACATCGCTACTGGAAAAACCATAGCTTTGACTATGCGGACCTTTGTTGGCAAGGTGATGTCTCTGCTTTGTAAGATGCTGTCTAGGTTTGTCATCGCTTTCCTCCCAAGAAGCAGGAGTCTTTTAATTTCGTGGCTGCTGTCACCATCTGCAGTGATCATGGAGCCCAAGAAGGTAAAATCTGCCACCACCTCCATATCTTCCCCTTCTATTTGCCAGGAGGTGATGGGACCAGTGGCCATGATCTTCGTTTTTTTGATGTTGAGCTTCAGACCATTTTTTGCGCTCTCCTCTTTCACCCTCATTAAGAAGTTCTTTAATTCCTCCTCACTTTCTGCCATCAGAGTGGTATCATCTGCATATCTGAGGTTGTTGATATTTCTTCCGGCAATCTTTATTCCGGCTTGGGATTCCTCCAGTCCAGCCTTTCGCATGATGTATTCTGTATATAAGTTAAATAAGCAGGGAGACAATATACAGCCTTGTCGTACTCCTTTCCCAATTTTGAACCAATCAGTTGTTCCATATCCAGTTCTAACTGTTGCTTCCTGTCCCACATATACGAGATTTTTCAGGAGATAGATAAGGTGGTCAGGCACTCCCATTTCTTTAAGGACTTGCCATAGTTTCTTGTGGTCCACACAGTCAAAGGCTTTTGCGTAGTCAATGAAGCAGAAGTAGATGTTTTTCTGGAACTCTCTGGCTTTCTCCATAATCCAGCGCATGTTAGCAATTTGGTCTCTAGTTCCTCTGCTCTTTCGAAATTCAGCTTGTACTTCTGGGAGTTCTCGGTCCACATACTGCTGAAGCCTACCTTGTAGGATTTTGAGCATAACCTTGCTAGCATGTGAAATGAGTGCAATTGTACGGTAGTTGGAGCATTCCTTGGCACTGCCCTTCTTTGGGATTGGGATGTAGACTGATCTTTTCCAATCCTCTGGCCACTGCTGAGTTTTCCAAACTTGCTGGCATATTGAGTGTAGCACCTTAACAGTGTTGTCTTTTAAGATTTTAAATAGTTCAACTGGAATGCCATCACCTCCACGGGCCTTGTTGTTAGCCATGCCTTCTAAGGCCCACTTGACTTCACTCTCCAGGGTGTCTGGCTCAAAGTCAGCAACCACACTATCTGGGTTCTCCGGGACATCCAGATCTTTCTGGTATAATTCCTCTGTGTATTCTTGCCACCTCTTCTTGATGTCTTCTGCTTCTGTTAGGTCCCTACCATTTTTGTCCTTTATCATGTCCACCTTTGCACAAAATATTCCTTTAATATCTCCAATTATCTTGAACAGATCTCTGGTTTTTCCCTTTCTATTATTTTCCTCTATATCTTTGCATTGTTTATTTAAGAAGGCCCTCTTGTCTCTCCTTGCTATTCTTTGGAAGTCTGCATTCCATTTTCTGTAACTTTCCCTATCTCCCTTGCATTTTGTTTCCCTTCTCTTTTCTGCTATTTGTAAGGCCTCGTTGGACAGCCACATTGCTTTCTTGCATTTCCTTTTCTTTGGGATGGTTTTTGTTGCTGCCTCCTGTACAATGTTATGAGCCTCCATCCATAGTTCTTCAGGCACTCTGTCCACCAAATCTAGTTCCTTAAATCTGTTCTTCACTTCCACTGTGTATTCATAAGGGATTTGGTTTAGATTATACCTGACTAGCCCAGTGGTTTTTCCTACTTTCTTCAGTTTAAGCTTGAATTTTGCTATAAGAAGCTAATGATCAGAGCCACAATCAGCTCCAGGTCTTGTTTTTGCTGACTGTATAGAGCTTCTCCATCTTTGGTTGCAGAGAATATAATCAATCTGATTTCGGTATTGCCCATCTGGTGATGTCCATGTGTAGAGTCGCCTCTTGTGTTGTTGTAAAAAAGGGTGTTTGTGATTACCAGCTTGTTCTCTTGACAAAACTCTATTAGCCTTTGCCCTGCTTCATTTTGAACTCCAAGGCCAAACTTACCTGTTGTTCCTTTTATCTCTTGACTCCCTACTTTAGCATTCCAATCCCCTATAATGAGAAGAACATCTTTCTTTGGTGTCAGTTCTAGAAGGTGTTGTAAGTCTTCATAGAATTGGTCAATTTCAGCCTCTTCAGCATTGGTGGTTGGTGCATAAAGTTGGATTACTGTGATGTTGAAAGGTCTGCCTTGGATTCGTATTGAAATCATTCTCTCATTTTTGAGATTGTATCCCAGTACAGCTTTTCCCACTCTTTTGTTGACTATGAGGGCTACTCCATTTCTTCTATGGGATTCTTGCCCACAATAGTAGATATGATAATCGTCTGAATTGAATTCGTCCATTCCTGTCCATTTTAGTTCACTGACGCCCAGGATGTCAATGTTTATTCTTGCCATCTCCTCTTTGACCACATCCAGCTTACCAAGGTTCATAGATCTTACATTCCAGGTTCCTATGCAGTATTTTTCTTTGCAGCATCGGACTTTCCTTTCACTTCCAGGCGCGTCCGCAGCTGAGCGTCCTTTCGGCTTTGGCCCAACCACTTCATTAGCTCTGGAGCTACTTGTCCTTGTCCTCCGCTCTTCCCCAGTAGCATGTTGGACGCCTTCCGACCTAAGGGGCTCATCTTCCAGTGTCATATCTTTTAGCCTTTTGTTTCTCTCCATTGAGTTTTCTTGGCAAAGATACTGGAGTGGCTTGCCAGTTCCTGCTCCAGGTGGATCACATTTAGTCAGAACTCTCCACTATGACCTGTCCGTCTTGGGTGTCCCTGCACGGCATAGCCCATAGCTTCTCTGAATTACTCAAGCCCCTTCGCCACGACAAGGCAGCAATCCGTGAAGGGGCTCTGGGTTCATACCATACTCTAATAAGACCCTTTGGTAATATGCACCCGTTACCCCAAGACAAAGAGAAACTGTTTCTGGCCCGTTATTGACTTGATGGCTTATCATGTTATTATTATTTTAAAAAGATGAATGTGGGGTTGCCAGCTCTGCAGCAGCCCCTTCTCTGAGATTTAGGCCAGGTCCTCAAATCTAGGAACAAATACAAGAGATGATCACTTGTCATGTCAGAGAAGGGCAACAATCTCATTGGCAACTATCTCAAAATGGTGTCTGTACCTGTGGTGTGACAGACAGACAATGCTAAAAGTCAGTGATGAATTTAAGGTCAGCATGTGAATCCCACTGCTGAGAGAAAGGTGGCATAGAAATGCAGTAAACAAACAAATAAAAATAAACATTAATAATCCCAATCTCCGGAGCAAGCAAAATAATGAAAACGACAATAGTGTTTCTGAGTATGTGTAAAGGGCACATCCTGAAGCCTTAAGATAAATGTAAAAATGTGGGTTTGCCTGACTGACAGCATAGTATTTCTCTGAGAATGCAAGGCCAAAATCTGAGAGCCAGAGAATGGGTACTAAAAGCACAGTCTCAGGGCCAAAACATGACTTGGCGATCTTAAATGAAATATTGCCTCCACAGCCTGCTATCTACCAATACAGAACCAACAGAACCAGTAAAGGACCTAGGTAGGGACTTTTGAAGAAAAGGAGCCAATCAGAAAGCTGGAAAGGTTTTGAGGAAATAGAGGACTGTCTTATCTCTGCCCTGGCCTCCATCTTTGCTTTAGTGAGCTTCTTCGCTTACATTGTTTTCTCTTTCCTCATGCCTTTTGTGTAGTGCAATTCATTTGCTTCCCCGGGAAAAGAGTGGATATTTGCTTTTCCAATTACATTCTTTCTACCTGAAATAATATTATAATGGTTTAGGTTTCTTTCTGCTGCAAATGTTCACAGACCGTTCTCACTGTTCTGATGAACGAATGCCACTTACTTGAGATGATCCTTCTCCTTCTCTGAATTATTTCACACACATTTTTGTGTGCCCTGATATGATTTGGCGCACCTATTTATCTTTTTTACTGAACATGAACAGCCTTTGCTTTTAGACTGTACTCCTTGCTTATCATAACTCTTTTTTGTAATGCTTACACAGAGCTCACTTTTTCCTTGGTTCCATGTTTGTCCTGTGGGCAGCTCTGAATTAATCTAGATTTCCTATGCTTCATTCTGTTCTCCTTCTTTTCCTTTTATGTCATGAGGCCCAGATAGCAATATTTTTTTAAAAAATATTTTCTTTATTTCCTAGCTTGATTAATTTTTCTATTTGAATTCCATTGGCTTGGAAACTGGAATTTCCACCTCCAATTACAAGAGCCTGTTTTCTCTGCTTCAGATAGGTTACTTGTAAATCCTTCTTTCTCAGTTTTTAGACCAAACTGCTATACAACTGGAAGTGGAGGAAGCTTTAGTAGGGTGTGTGTGTGGAATACTAGGGGAAAATACAAGATCTGGTTGTGAGAATGAAATAACAGTAGAAATATAATATTCCATTTCATTGTAAATCAAAAAGATTTAATCATCAGACATGCATGACATAGGAAAACATGCTTTAAATCAGTTAATTAATTTGGCCCTTTGTGAATCGACCCACCCTGCAGATCTTTTATGTTGTACCTTTCCCTGCTAGTTAACAATCCATGATCTGGAGTGGGGCCAAACAAAGTTGGTGTGAACAACTTGGACAAACTACTTTTTGGAATAAAATTCTCAGAATTCTCTGTCAGGAGATCTCGAAAATGTTCATGAGTTCCTGGTGGTTGTTCTGTTCTTAGAATGAAGTGAGTCCCAGGGCCAACCAACAGAGGCTTAACCAGGGCGTAAAGTAAACGAAGCACTGGACATCTAGAACCAGAGTCCAAAATGGTCCAGCTCAAGTCAATCTTAGAAACACACAAGTGAAGAGTTAAAGCTGAAAAACAGTCACACACAATGAAGAACCAGGCGAGATGATGTCTTCCGCAACTTGCAGACCCAGCTGAAGTGTCTTTTTTTAGAGGTGGATGTCTGGAACTCCATCTAGCACAGATACCTATTTTGGCATTATTATAATATTTTTTTGGGAGCCAAAATCATCTCATTCTGAGAAATGTGCCCTCAGAAGGATAACTGTGTTCTGCTCCCCATATTAATCTGGGAAGTGCAAATTAGATCTATTTACTTAAAAATTGGCACCCCTAGTTCTGAGTACCAAATGCTGGGGACAAATAGCAGAAGACTCTCACTATCATGCCCTCTTGTGAACACCTCAGAGATACCAAGTTGGAAATAAAATGTTAGACGAGATCAAGGCAAAGCAGTCACTGTGAGATTATGACATAATCTCCTAAATTTCCACTTGTTGCTTCTGGTATGCCCAGTTTAACACTTCTATTAGAACCAATAGGATTTAGAACACTTAGATTTGGTGGGATTGTGTCTCGTGCTTCCATGATGCATTTTACTATTTTAATAAATTCCAATAGATATAAGCAAAACATAAACTGAGAAAGAAGCAAACACTAAATAAACACACAAACAGCTCAGTTAATGTGATATGAATTACATATTATCCAAATGGTAGGACAGGAAGAATGATATGTATTAGAAAAGATTATAAATACATTAGATCTTGCTATATGTTTTATCCAGCACTCACAGCACTGTGTAATCTCATTACAGAAACCATGATCATATTGTCATCACTCCCATTCTTTGATTTTTCCACCATAGTATATTTTGCCTTCAGTGATAATGTTCACTGATTACCTTAGTCCAGGGACCTTATCTTTTATTCATACTTTATACATCTTTTTAAAGAACTGAATTTGTTTGCCAAGCCTTAGCCTGGCTTGGATAGTTTATACGTCAAAGTGTTTTGTGACTGAAAAGTGCAAAGCCTTGTTCTTTCTAGTCACAAGGTCGTATTTATAGAAGGTTCCCCGAAGTGTCGGCAAAGTATGTGAGCATCTGTTGAGCCTGGGAGTTAAATTTGGAAGAAGCCATGGAAATCTGCAAGGCAGCAGCAGAAGAAGCAAAACTACAAATGTGGACCTTCAGCACACACAAAGAGGTAATGCAGGTCATTGTACAGCACGTCGCAGAGAAAGAACGCATGTTTGGTATATTGTTTCAGACTTGTGGAACTCTTTCCCACAATGCTGTTGTGCTAGAATGGTCATCTTCTCTCCCTGATTGTGAACTTCAAGCAATGAATTTTGCACAATAAATTCCATTTCACATTTTAAATGTTAACCTTCAGTCATGGAGGATCCTCTGACAAAATGAGATTCTGGCTTCCTTTCCCTCCCAAATGGTACTAATTATAATCACAATATTGCTAGTGATGTTTATCATTTAGTCATGTTGCCTTTGTTGTCTATTTTGCTACCCAGCTTCTTCCCTTGCAAGATCTTTTGCCCATAACAATTAACTAGAGTGGACAACAGTGTCTCATCTTGGTTCAAAAGGTAACACTTCTATGCTGGTAGAAAAGGCTACAGAGCTTTCAGAACTGCACTTTGTCTTGTCTTGTGGAGGAGTGTTTCAACAGGATACTGGAAATCCAGTTTTGTGGGGAAACAGACAGAATTATGATTCTTCCCACACAGCTTTATTTCTTAACAGAACCAAAAGGGCTCAAATTAGACATGCATCAAGAATCACTTCTCTCTGCCTTCTTTCCCAAGACAGTTGCTGGGAGAAGAGCAAGGAGGAGAGCTTCTGCCACTTCTCCTAAAGCTCTTAAGGATCTTCTCCATGGTGAGTGGGAGGCTTTAGCTTTGCTGCCAGTGATACTGAGCATTAGTGCTTGGAGAGGCAAGTGACTACAACCTTATTCCCTGCTCCAGAATCACTGGGATGGGAGCAAACCTGAAGCCTTCTCTTCATCCTGATGAGTGATTCAGTGGCATTGCAGGAATGGGAGAAAGTTTTGACCTCACCCCCATGCCAGTAATATCATAGTGCTCACTGTTGAGAAATGTGAAATTAAAGCATCCCGCCCACTCAAATTGACCCTCCATCAGAATGGATGCAGCTAGTGTGTTTGTACATGGGTTATGCACATGTGGGCAGCTCCCATTGGCTCACCAGTACCTTATGCAGCACCTGGGGGTTTAGGTGTCACATCGGTGACTTGACTCAGCTTCCCCCCCCCCCCAGTGATTTGGACTCAACTAAGTTGTGTCTCAGAATCCACCCACCTCCTCCTTTTTTTCTGGTGAAAAAAGTTTATTTTTCATAGGGACTTGGGGCTTGAGACTTGGGACTTGTTACCAAAGACTCGGACTCAGACATGGGATTTGGTACCCAAGACTTGGATTCGGATGTGGACTTGGACCCAAAGACTAGGGTAGCTGGGATTAATTCCCCTCTAAATATTCATTTTCTATAAGTGTTGTGTGCCATGGCCACGGTAGCTCGTTTTCCTCTCTTCCACTGCCCCTTTTCTGTCTAATAAAATGTGGACTTATGTGAATACACTGGCAGGAGAGAAAAAACAGTGTCAAAAGAAATGCAGCAAATAAACAAATCATTGAAAACTTGCTCTTTTTGCTGATTGTGGTTTGATCTCTTTTGATCCTGGCAGAAATTCAGTATAAACAATCCAGTAATATGGGACATTCTAATTTATTTGGTGTTCATTACTGTTCTCCTATCACCTCCCATCTGGATGGCTGGGGAAGACGAACCTTTCTACTGACCCCATGAGGATGTTTGTATATTGAGCAGGTAATTGCTTCTTTGCCGGTCCCACAATGTAGCTTGACCTTCGTAAAGGCACTTCCAGCCTAATTATATAATGTCGAATGCCTGCCGCTGGCATCAACTTCAATAGGATTTGAGGGTGTTCAGCACTTTGGAAGTGTAAAGCGATAATTAATCTCTTGATGCCTCAGTTTCCACCTTTACAGGTATGTGCAAGGTGAACATTCATAAATGGTTGCAAAGGGCATTGTGGTCCTTGATAGAAACTGCTAATGTGTGCAAAGACAAAGCAATATTATTATTCATGTAAACAAAGGGAGAAAATGCTCTCAGTGGAGGGTGGTTTTTTTAAGTGCCAATTTTTATTTGCAAATTGAATACATTGGGAGGTTTGGGGAGAAGAAATGTAATTGACTGAAGAAGATTTATGCCCTCTGGTCATGCCAACTGGATCTGTTCGTTAGGGGCAGCTTTATGAATTACTTGAATGGGTGATATGTAACACTCCCTTCATGCTGTCACATCATTATGTTCCCTGCTGATGTGACTTTGTTAGACTGAGCTTGTAGCTCCAAGCAAAGTAGGCAGGGGATGTAAAGATAAATGTGGTGGAGCACATACCATGCGACAGAAGGTTCTGAGTTCAGTGAGCCCTATCCTCAATTAAGAAGAGCAGGTAGAAGATGATGGGTAAACCTTTGCTTGAGATTCTAGACTTCCAGGACCACTTGGAGTAGACAAAAACTGAGCTAGATGGATAAATGATTTGAGCTAATACAAGGCAGTATACTCCGTGTGGTGAGGGACTAGGACTCAGGAGGCCTGGGTTTGAATCCCTGCTCAGCCATGAAGACTCACTGGGGGTGTGGAATTGGTAAAACCACTTCTTAAATATTAAATGTTTGACTGCTTTGTATTTTAAGTTATAATGTTTAGTATACGTATATTTCTTTATGTTATTTGATATTCATGTCAATATAACTTAATGTTGCTTATTTACAATTGTTGATTATTGTTTTATTTTGCTGTAAAATGCCCAGAGTGGCCTTTGAAGCGAAATATCTCACTTTACTTCAAAGCCCTTTTAGGGTTGCTGCAGATTGATTGCAACTTGATGGCACATAACAACAAACAATACAAGGCAGTCTTTTCTGTGTCTTTTTTAGGACTACTGCATGATTAGTGCAATAGTCTGTTGTTGTTGTTGTTTAGTCATTAAGTCGTGTCCGACTCTTCGTGACCCCATGGACCAGAGCACACCAGGCCCTCCTGTCTTCCACTGCCTCCCGGAGTTTGGTCAAATTCATGTTGGTAGCGTCGATGACACTGTCCAACCATCTCGTCCTCTGTCGTCCCCTTCTCCTCTTGCCCTCACACTTTCCCAACATCAGGGTATTTTCCAGGGAGTCTTCTCTTCTCATGAGATGGCCAAAGTATTGGAGCCTCAGCTTCAGGATCTGTCCTTCCAGTGAGCACTCAGGGTTGATTTCCTTCAAAATGGATAGGTTTGTTCTCCTTGCAGTCCAGGGGACTCTCAAGAGTCTCCTCCAGCACCACAATTCAAAAGCATCAATTCTTCGGTGGTCAGCCTTCTTTATGGTCCAGCTCTCACTTCCATACATCGCTACTGGAAAAACCATAGCTTTGACTATGCGGACCTTTGTCGACAAGGTGATGTCTCTGCTTTGTAAGATGCTGTCTAGGTTTGTCATTGCTTTCCTCCCAAGAAGCAGGCATCTTTTAATTTCGTGGCTGCTGTCACCATCTGCAGTGATCATGGAGCCCAAGAAGGTAAAATCTGTCACTGCCTCCATATCTTCCCCTTCTATTTGCCAGGAGGTGATGGGACCAGTGGCCATGATCTTCGTTTTTTTGATGTTGAGCTTCAGACCATTTTTTGCACTCTCCTCTTTCACCCTCCTTAAGAGGTTCTTTAATTCCTCCTCACTTTCTGCCATCAGAGTGGTATCATCCGCATATCTGAGGTTGTTGATATTTCTTCCGGCAATCTTAATTCCGGTTTGGGATTCCTCCAGTCCTGCCTTTCGCATGATGTATTCTGCATATAACTTAAATAAACAGGGGGACAATATACAGCCTTGTCATACTCCTTTACCAATTTTGAACCAATCAGTTGTTCCATATCCAGTTGCTTCCTGTCCCACATATAGATTTCTCAGGAGATAGATAAGGTGGCCAGGCACTCCCATTTCTTTAAGAACTTGCCATAGTTTGCTGTGGTCCACACAGTCAAAGGCTTTTGCGTAGTCAATGAAGCAGAAGTAGATGTTTTTCTGGAACTCTCTGGCTTTCTCCATAATCCAGCGCATGTTAGCAATTTGGTCTCTAGTTCCTCTGCCCCTTCGAAATCCAGCTTGTACTTCTGGGAGTTCTCGGTCCACATACTGCTGAAGCCTACCTTGTAGGATTTTGAGCATAACCTTGCTAGCGTGTGAAATGAGTGCAATTGTACGGTAGTTGGAGCATTCTTTGGCACTGCCCTTCTTTGGGATTGGGATGTAGACTGATCTTTTCCAATCCTCTGGCCACTGCTGAGTTTTCCAAACTTGCTGGCATATTGAGTGTAGCACCTTAACAGCGTCATCTTTTAAGATTTTAAATAGTTCCACTGGAATGCCATCACCTCCACTGGCCTTGTTGTTAGCCATGCTTGCTAAGGCCCACTTGACTTCGCTCTCCAGGATGTTTGGCTCCAGGTCAGCAACCACACTATCTGGGTTGTCCGGGACATCCAGATCTTTCTGGTATAATTCCTCTGTGTATTCTTGCCACCTCTTCTTGATGTCTTCTGCTTCTGTAAGGTCCCTACCATTTTTGTCCTTTATCATGTCCATCTTTGCACAAAATGTTCCTTTAATATCTCCAATCTCCAAGCAATAGTCTGGCTGGATACAAACATATTCCATATCTGAAAATATACGTCATGAGGTAGCTTAGGACCAGTGGGTGCTGCTTTGCTGGAACTGTATCCTGTCTTGTAGACTCTGCAATGAGGAAGGGGTTGGACTAAATGATCACTAAGGGACCTCTCAACTCCATAGTCTTATGATTCAGTGGAAAGGAATCTCACTGGCTGCAAATGTTTATGGAAGAATAAATTCTCATGCACTTGCATTAACATCGTTGTGCCCTAAAAACAAGCTGCAAGGGGACACCTTCGTGAGTTGACAGAGACCCCTTTCTTCAAGTCTGAGCTTCTCTTGTCTAAGAAAAGGGAGCTCAGAGTTAACAACTCATTGAGATATTTCCCATAAGCATGAATAAAGATAACACAGGATGAAGTTCCAAAAAGTGGGGGTCGTCCTAGCAGACAGGGGGAACTGTAATGTACCATATCTTGGCTATGAAAATTTTTAAAAACAATTAAGAGCACACAGTGAATTATCATCTCTTGGTACGAGCTCTTAACTGGCAGCTCCTCTTTTAACTCTGGGATGTTGGGATTTGCACATTACTGCATGTTAATTATGTCTAAACGACAGCTAAATCCCCAAGAAAGGGTGCTGCAGTCTGAGACAGTGCTTTAAATATAAACTGGTGCCCCACCCATGGGAAAGAAGAATTCCACACACAGTCATACATGCCTTCCTCAGTGTGCCTTTAGATTGCTGTGAGATGTTCTACCTGGGATTTCCCGTGTAAACTACTCCAAAGCTGCAGCCAGCACAAAACATGGTGAATTGACTGCTACCTGGTGCCCCATTTACAGACCGCAGAATACTTGTTATGTATTTGTTTCGCAGGTTCCCGGTTTGTTCCTGAATTCTGGTATTTCTTTAGGCAAAATGCAACTTTTGAGAATGGCCAGTAGCGGCTGTTGCAGGATCACCCTTTAATCAGTTTTGGCTGATTGCCCAGATAGCCCCTACTTTACTTTACTTTACTTTATTGGATTTTTACCCCGCCCCCCTAGACAAAGTCTACTCGGGGCGGCTTACAAATATAATAAAAACATCATTGTATAACAAATATTTTAAAAATCATTAAAACATCACAGGGGGTTCTTGATAACAATGGCCCATGAGCGGTTGGTCTCAAAGATTGACTATTGCAATGCTGTCTATGTGGGGCTTTCCATGAAGCTGGCTTGGAGACTTCAACGCGTGCAGAATGTGGCACTGGGGTGGCGAAATTCGATCATCTCTAGCCAGTGCTGGCCCAGCTGCATTGGCTCCCTGTGACTTTCCAAGCCAGGGTCAAGGTGTTGGTTTTAACAAAGCCTTTAATGGTTTGGGACCCTGCTATTCATCAGAGTGCCCCTCCTGAAGAATATCAGCCTGCCTCAGCCATTCCACTCAAGCCGGTCTCCTACAGGTGGCTACTCTGAGAGGCAAAGAAAATCCCCACAAGGAACCAAGCCTTCTCGGTAGTGACTGCACGTCTTTGGAACAGCCTCCCTGTGGAGACCCATCAGTCCCCCTTCCTCCCAGCCTTCAAGAAGCGGTTAAAGACCTGTCTCTTTGAGGAAGCCCTTTGGAGAGATTCTCTCCATGCTGTAATTGTGAGCATGCTACCAGGTAGCCATCAGTGTGTATGTTTTTCTTTTTTTTCTTTTCCTGTCATGGGATTTGTTTGGAGGGGGAGGTGTATTGGGTTTAGTACATTATTGTCAACCACCCAGAGAAGCATTATGCTCTAATCAGGAGGTATACAAATAACTTAAACAAACAAACAAACCTCTCCTAATATGGTTAGATTGCAACTCTTATCTTTCCTTGCATGGGACTGCGGTTCACATATTTGCCAACTGCTGCACTTTGTCAAGTCTTGATCTATATACTGTGATTCTCTGCACTCTGAGACTTCTTCATCCCAAAATACCTGGTGACAGGCCTGCAAATAAAATAGAGCAGAGCTCTCTAGCTGCGTTCCCTCCTAGTGAAATCAGAACTCTTGGCCTCGTCTTTCCACCTGAACCTTTGGGGCTGTACCACAGATTACATGTGATAATAGATCTGCGCCCAGGTCTTTCAGTGGGATTTGCAACTTGTCAGACTCAGTCAACGGAAGACCTCTGAGACCCACAATTTCTCTGCTTATTGTTTTGAATTCCCACGCCTGACCTCTTCACTGTCTCACTATCCTGTGGGGAGGGTAAAAGGACGGTGTGTTGCCGTGACCAAGATCTGACTCCTGACACACCGAAAAACACACAGCAGCAGTGTGGGATTCATGGCTGAACAGACAAGAGGATTCAAATGTGTGTGGTGGGGGGAGGAACATGCAGTAAATCTTGCTTCACCTACAACCAGCAGGTGCTTGGTTTTTCTACAAGCAGGCACAATTTATGAATATGAATAGGTGTCCGTAAGAAAAGAGAAAGTTTTCAAAGAGATAGCAGTGTTAATGCACTTCAGCATGCATAATAAATGTGAAAAAAAAAATTACAAAAGCAAAGGTATCGTAGCACTTATAAAAATTAATGAAAAAGCTCAGAAAACTCACCTAACCCACATGGGCTTAGTGGGGTTAAAATCTTATTAAGACAAAATTACTGCACAAACTGCAAAAGAGTAAATTTATTCTAAAAAACAACAGAAACACAGGCTGAGCAGGAATGAAGAAAAGGGCAAAGGGTATTGTAATTCAAAGAATAAATTGGGTTTACTGTCTTCCTATTTATTTAATTTACCTATTTGTATCAAAGGAAGTTAAAAGTCTTTTATAGGGCTAGCTCTGAATCAATGGGATTGACTTAGGTTTTCACTTCACAGTTGAGCAATTGTAGGTCTACTCTAGCTGCACCTAGCAATTGTATTTAAGCTTATTTATTTGTTTAAACTTAGACCCTGCCCATTTAGTGGACAAGCCACTACTCTGGGCAGCTTCCAGGAAATATACAGCAATTTAAAAAATGAACTTATAAAAAACAAAAAACCCTTGGGTGAACCATGGGCCAGCATAAACTCACAACAAAATTAATATTACAAAGGGGTGAGGTTTGTAAAGGCTTCAGTAAAAAGCCAGGTTTTCACTTGCTTTCAGAAACTCAGGAGGGTGGGGGCCCATTACACCTCCATGGGGAGGGAGTTCCAGAGGGGGGCGGCCACTACTGAGAAGGGCCAGTTTCTGGTTGATGACTTCTGGGCCTCTCTTGGAGTGGCCACCTGCAGCATCAAGGATTGGGAGGTATGGGTGGAACAGAAGTTAGAAGAGGTGTTGACAATGGTTAAGATATCCATTAGACCAGAAAGTAGCATTGTAACTATGTGTTTTGCTGCTTCTGAAATGTAACTTACTTATTTCCTTGGAACTCCAGAAGGAACTAGTTATCAGTAACTACATAACTTACAACTTATGACTTCCAAGGTCTGCTTTTGCTCAAGCCTCGTCCAGCAAAGCCAGGTCAGTTGCTATTAATATAGAATGTAATATGGCAAGCTGTTAAAACCAAACCAAATCAAACTAAGAACAATTGGATCCATGTTATATACACCATTTCCTTTTTTCATACAGACATTCACCATAGTCCATAACTACATGTCATTTAATGGCTGAAATCCAGTAATAAGTCATAACTAGAATGGGCCCATAGAATCAACTCTCTGTGACTCAACTTCTCTGTATGTTACAATGATTCAATGGCCTACTCTAGTTGTGAGTTGTTACTGGATTTCAGCCAATATAAACCAAAAAAATAATATGAATTGTGCAATATTTTTAATAGACTAACATCAGTGTTCACAGTACACAGGTGGGGGGAAAAAGGAAGAAGTGTCTGTTCTAGGTTTTTCATTTTTCCTTGAATATCACATGTCAGTGTTAATCTTTGTCTCTGAAAAGCATAATGAAGTGTTTTACAATAAACTTTCAAACATGAATGGGAAAGCCATCTTTTCTTGATCAACCAACTTTTATGGGAATATGTTCACTGCAGTATTCACATTTGCCATCAGGAACGCAGTCCCCTGGTTGAGGCTGGACCTTCAGGTCCATCTTAAGAATCCTTTTCCCTCACTTCTTTCACTTGGGCACTTTGTTGTTTTAGACACCTGGGTCTTTCCAGCAGCACCAGTTTCAGTTTTTACCTTGGCACCAGAAGTAAGATAAGGAGCACAGGGTGTTTCCTTCTCTCTTAATGAAGAGGAAGTAGTAGGATCCACAGGTTCAGTGAGTTCTCTCCTGACCCATTCCTCTTTTAGTTGGAAGTTTTTTTCTCTGTCTTTCCCTACACCCAGACCTCTAGTAGAAGTCCATTCAGGAGTGTAACATTGAGGAGGTCTTCTTTCATGATATGGAAGTTCTCTTCTTTGGACTGGTTCTCTTTTTGACATTCTCTCCCGTGAAAGACCAGGTCTCTCAGCTGATAACTCTCTCCTTGCAGTACGATACATTCTCTCCCTTTTTCTTTCTCTAGTAGATTTCTGGAGGGGTGCTAAAACCTGTCCTGCAGATAAAAAAAAAACCACTCTGGATAATTGCTGTGAACTGTGCTATGTGTGTATCATCAGATGACAACTCATCCAGCTGTTTCTGTACAGCTAATTTCAAAACACAACTTTTAAACAATGTTTTTAAAATTCCCCAAATAACTTGAAATTCTCATTCCCAATTAACAGACTGCTACAAATCCCATGCTTTTCACTGCATTTTGCATCACTGTCCTCAGATGGGAGGAGTACCTTTCACAGCCACGAAAATCCAAGCAGTGTGTGTGAAAATGGTCTGTTTCATAGACAGGTCTCTAGGTAAGTAAGCTGCCAAATTTTAGGAAGATAGATGCATTGGGTTGGGATACACATGAAAGAAGGCAGGGTATGCAGAGGTGATTTGGTGAAATATAGTGAGACTGAAATAGAGAGTTACTTGCATCCCAATTCTAGACAAGGCATGCATCTCTTGAAAGTGGACCACTTTGGTTCTAGAGTCAGGTTTCATCCCAAGCAAATGAATAGACACTCCTAATACCACTGTTTAATGTATTTTCAGACCTAAATGATCCATCTAAAAAGTTTTGCATTCTATATGGAAACTGAACGCTGCAGAAGTTCATAGCAGATTTAATCCAAAAATGTTTCAAGGTCAATCTGTCCCTCATCATCTGTTGTTTACTGACCCATAACTCATAGGTATCCGCAGATTTGGCTCAGCTAATTTGCCTTTTTAATACCATGAAGCTAAATACCTTAATCACATCAGTGATGCTTAGCCATTCCATTTCAATTCCTGCACCAGCTGAGAATCTGATGAACAATCTTGGATACCGTTAATATGAAGCTGGGCTTTCTAGTCTGCTTGTGACTTATGGACATTTTCTTCCTCAATTGCCAATGAATCACTTCATTTTTATTATTATTATTATTATCCTCCTTTCTTTAAAGGCCTAATCCACAATGACAATCAAATAGTGCATTGACTGTGTGCAGATCAACTATGAGCTGCCAGAGATATAAAAATAATTAACAAGACAAATAATTCTAGTTCTACTCTCTGTCTCTACCACTTTTTAACACAAGGGTGGGCAAAATAATAACCATTGCATGCTGTCAAAGCAATTCTGACTTATGGTAACCCTTTCCAGGTTTCTAGGTAGAAAATACAAAGAAGTGGTTCCCCATTCCCTTCTACTGTCCTGGGCATCCTGGAACTATGCAGCTTGCCCAAGGCTACATAGGCTTCCATTGCAGAGCATATCTGTCCCTTTCCTGTGGGCAAAAGAGAGAACCTCAAATTTTGCTGGACTGTGAAGCCCAGCACCTTCCCAAAATTGTAGCGAGTAACTGTTTCTTTAAACATTCAACGTTTTGAGCTGTGGATTTCTTAGAAGTAATTTTTGACCTTAGGGGATACTCCGTTTGCCACAGCTTTTTTTTTAGTTTCCGCCGTTGCTACTTGACAAGACTGAGGAAGAAACAAAAACAAGAACACAACAGAACAAAGCAAACGTTCCTTGTACCTTGATAGTCTGAGACCCCTGCATTTTGTGAGACAGTTCTCAAGAAAGAAAAGAGAACTGTGTAGATTTAGTCCTCTCCTGGGTTCTTTGAGACTAATTTCCATATGAATATTTTAAACAAGGTTAGAAACTTTTCAGCAATTTTGCATTTTTAAAACAGATAAAAAAATGGCAGGTCCAACATAACAAGGATCTATAGAACCTTGGAATACAATGCAAGCATAATACGTAATGTCCATTACATCCTGCCCTCATACAAACTGTGAAAAGCCATGACCTAAATCAAATTGTTTCGGGGCTAAAAATCTGCCCCTGGGAAGCAGTAGCTCCATTCCCCTCCAGAGCTCTCTCATTCTCTCTGTATCATTATCTCTCGGGAAAAGCACGGGGCCTGCATTTACGATACTCCATTCGCTGAGACAAAGCCACTAGTCCTAGGGTGTATGATCTCAGAGGAACTGAGGGCCATTTTTCAGACTGCGTGGCAACTGGAGGTTCAGATTCCCACTGGGGAAGAGTTAAAGGAGAGAGATGTGACCAAATTAATTTTTTAAGTTTTGTAAGGCTCACTACAGTAAACGGATTTTTGATCACTGAAAAATTGGCTTAACTTTCAAAAATTTTAAACTGGGAAACACCCCTTTCACCTGCAGGCACCCCTCAGTTATTTGGGGACCCTGAAGACTTGGCAAAATTGTCTCCCACACCCCTTTAAGGCCACATGGGGACTTTGTTGGCTTTTTAAAAAAAATATGAGGGATATCTGGAGGGGCTTGGGGGACCCTGAGTTGCCAGGAGCTACAAAAACGTCCCAAGGTGCATGTGATCCATGGGGTGCCTGTTGACTACCCCTGCATCAGTCCTTGAAGCTGCCTTGGCAAATGCTTATTTTAGACTAAAATGTATATAAAATGCATAGTTTGGGTCAAGAGGAAGAACGAACATGCACAATTTAAATATGGTTTTTTGAGCATTTTCAAAATCTGAAAACAGGACAGAATAGACGTGTGATTGAACACATGTGGAACTGACCCAGATATAGAAATAGCTCTACCTGCCTAACCCTAGCAGCAAATCTTACATGGCAACATCATTTTCATTCTCACAAAGATATTCTCTCTAGAATATCATTGTCACCGACAGTGCCTAATAGATGTATGCTGTGTAGGTTTTTTTAATTTAAGAAGCACAGTTTCTTACCTGAGGCAGCTAACAGGGTTGAGACAAAATAAATCACATTTTTCATAGATGTTTGAGTTGCCAACCCCTTGAATGGGGCTCCATTGGGAAAACACTGGTTACAATATTAATGACTTCCTGAGCTGTCCTACAATTACTGCCTGATGGAACAGAAGATTGTCCTTAGGAAGCAAAGCTCTCCTACTGTTCATTAAGACAGGCTTAAAAGAGGATGATAAATGCTACTGCTTTGCTCAATGTATACATTCATCCCGAGACGCTCTCAGCAAAAAGGCTTTACTTAGATCGGGGTGGTCAGCTGCTCCCCATGAGCTAATTCAGGTCCAAGAAGAAGTTTTATCCAGACTTTGGCAGCCCACCAATTAGAAACAATGTGGTGGCAAAACATTGTGCACTGATAAAATGACAAACATTGGATTCATGCTTGAAAATACACGACAGAGCATGGGTAGCACGCCTTAAGCTGGTAGATTACGGCTGTCATCAGCCCCAGCCAGCACAGCCAATGATAAAAGAGTGACTTATACTCCAACGACTCCACTCCCTTGTACAGATCCAGACTTAATCATAATTAGGGTAGATCTGCTAAAACGAATTTGGAATTCTTAGTTCATTGCAATAAAGTTTCCATTGACCGCAGTGAGTCTACTTCAAGCATGACTAAGCCTGTGTCCAGCCTTTTGACTCTGTATACACAACATTGTCGACTAATGAGCTGACTTGAACCATAGCTCCCCTTTTCTTATAAAAATAGTATGATTAATTACTCAGTGACTGTTGCATGACTTAAATGCTATCTGCTCATGAGTGCTTGTTAGTAATGCATTGTGACATCACATTTTCATATTTTCCTGTTTTTCCTTAATAGCTACCAAAAACTCATTGCCAATTTCTTTGATCACAGGTTTGGTTTCTACCTGCTGTTCTAATGGCCACCACACAAGCCTTTTCAGCAACATATGAAAGAACTGCAGCCAAGCAATAGTTACACTGAAGTGCCACTCATGTGCTTGTAGATTGCTTATGTTGTTGCTGTGTGATTTCAGCAATCACAAGGCCATCTTCTCCATGCTGTTGAGGCCTCACAAAGCACAGTTGGCCACTAATTAATAATCTTATGTGGAAACTTCAGTTTTCTCCAACAGCAGTGTAAGTAGTAAATGTGGGTACAGTGGTGCCTCGACTTACGAACTTAATTGGTTAAGACCCATCAGAAATGGGAGGGGAAAAAAACCCCAAAATAAAAAAAAGCAAAAAACAAACCCCCCAAGACCCATCACAGCACAGAAACATAACCCCTCCAGCCCAAAACCACACTGCAAAACCCACCCAGAACAGTTTTTAAAAAGCAGAAAGCAGCACCTTACCTTACCAGGCAGTCCGAAGCCTCCTTCAATCGCACTCACTCTAACCGTTGGGGCGAAAGAGCTACAAAGAAGCAGCCTCTTCGCCTACCAACGGTTAGCAATTTGAATTTCCTGCCTTTTTTCCCTGCCTTTTTCTGTTCGTAACTGGAAGCTCCAGTCACAAGTCGAAGCAAAATTTTGCGGCCGGAGCCAGTCGTAACTCGAAATGGTTGTAAGTCGGGACGTTCGTAAGTCGAGGCACCACTGTACTTGTAACAGTCACCAAGAAGAGACCAAAAATGCAGGTAGTTGCATAGATGAACTGATTCAATGAACTGATTCCAGCAGTTTTCATATTCACCTGGAAGCTGGTCTTTTGTGAAGCTGATAGGCCTAAATCAATTCAAGATCAAGTCTTCCCCATTTACTTTGTGTAACAATAGATATAGGGGGTGATCATGCAAGCATATAGCTTGCTATTTTATTTGCTTCTTGTATGGTATGGTTCACCCTATTTTCCAGCAACCACATGTGTTTTAATTAAGAGTAATCCATCTTGCCCATTTTGTGATCTGTTCTGCTCCTTTCTGGCACTGTGCTAGGGCTGCAGTTTATTTGGTGTGATTGGGAGCACTCCTGCTTATCCTGTTCTACAGTCTGTGTGGTTACTTAATTTGCTCCCAAATATAGTTGTGTGCAGCATTTTCTTAGGCCTGTGGAATGGCAGCTGTGTGAAAAGGTGGGGAAGGGGTGTCAATAATCAAAAGGAGGAGTGATCTGAAGTGCAGTCTGGATACTTCTCACAGGAGAAGAAACATCTCCTGCCTGAATTGAAGGATCACTCAAGTGCACGATAAAATAGATTTTGCCAAAGATGACAGCCTTTAAAACAAGACCCAGGTTGCTTCAAATTCCCCCATCTAGTTGCATCCATAGTTTCCCAATAAGACGTATTGCTAGGGAAATGAACTTTGTTCCCCAACAGATACTTTCAGGATTCCAGGTAAGTGGAGAGGTAAAAAAGAAGACTTGAGGGGCATCTTGGGAGACACTGTTATTACTGCTAATCCAGATGCCCTGTGGCTTTAACCCTGAAACCTGTAACTCTACTATGCCACTTCTCAGAAATGGTACCATTTGAGTTTTGTTCTTATGTTACGTCAAGTTGGAACTGACTGATAACAGCCCTCATAGGAGTGGTTTTATCAGTTCCACCCCTCTGTGACTTTCCATGGTCGAGCTGAGATTTCAGCCCAAGTCTCCTGACTCCTATTCTGTCGCTCTACTAGATTACACTGGATATTCCACCATGTGAGTTTAGCTGACCATATTTCTGGTAGTGATCTCATACATTCCCAAGGCAATGGGTGCTGGTAGCTCTGATGTCAGGGGTGCTGTGGATTTGCACAGGATGTTACTCCAAACTTTGTAGAAGCTCTCCAAGGTGCTGTGAACTCTGTCCCCAGAAAGCATTCAACACTTTTGATTGTTCTTCTAGAACCTGGACTAAAAACTGAAGCAGGATCTGTTCTTGATCACACCTGAGTGCAGGACATGTAATAATGGGCTAAAGCTACAGGAAGCCAGATTTAGGCAGAATCTCAGGAAAAAATTCTTAATTGTTAGAACACTATGACAATGGAACCAATTACCTCAGGAGGGGGTGAGCTCTCAGCGCTGGAGGCATTCAAGAGAAAATTGGACAACCATCTGTCATATCTGCTTTGATTTGGATCCCTGCACTTAGCAGAGGAGTGGATTTGATGGCCTTATAGGCCCCTTCCAGCTCAAGTATTCTATGATTCTGTGAGATTCACGACTGACATCACAGCCACCAGCTGCCCCATGGGGAGAGGGGGGCGGCTGCAAAGTGTAAAATGGTTCGTGGTGGCTAAAAAAATGTAATAATAATCTTTCTGTGTATTAGATTCCTGTGTTGTCTTTTTCCCTATAGGAGGATCACAATTCTCTTTTGGTGTACAAAAAGAGAGTTGAAAAAGCCAGTCCTTTCTCTCAGCCTTTACTCCGGCAAGAGAAGCTGCTTAAAAGCGTGGGTGTCTGTCATGTCGGCCAAGAGAGGGAAAAGTGAGAGAACAAAGTGGTGATTATCTCTTTTGAACACTTTGAAGCTACCTCACCCGGCAACATATAAGCTTCCTTGTCGGTGTGTGCGTGTGAGAGGGAAAGAGAGAGATTGTGTGCATCTGCCTATTTATCCGCAGTTTGTTTTACAGAAATGAACTTTTGTTAACAGGGTCCTCGCTAATTTCCCCCTCATTTCTGACACATTTCACGCAGTCAGGCACATCCCGTTTCCATCTCACTTTCAACGCTACAAATTATCAGCACTGATATTCTGCATCAGCAAAGCTCATGCATCAGAATACATTATTTGGGTTAGAGAAATTAATGGGATTCAGGAATCCACCTTCTCCATTCCTATGTGCTCATTTTTATTATTGTCCCATATTTCATAGTGGGTAATGATTCACAATAAACAAAGTGCTAATGAGTCTGACAGAAACAGATCCATCTGATAATGTTATCTCCTTGCATTAAGATAGGTATATCGTGATACCAGATGTGACAGTGATGGGGCAAATTGATCCTGATAGGATTGTTAGAAGCTGCCCCATGCTGAGACATACGTAGCCAGAGTGTGGGAAAGTAACTTTTACAAATCCTCAATTCCAAGTAACTGTTTAACACCTCTGTCAGGTCATGGGCCTATCTAGTCTGGCATGTAACTATTTATTAGAAGTATTTTACTTGTTGCTTTTCTGCCTGTCAGGGTTCCAAAAGTACTATAAGAATATTCTTTAAAAACAGATCAGAAACCATTTTAAACATCACAGCCAGTTTGAAAGACCAAAAAGAACATGGAATAATACACAGAGTCTTTCACATCCTCTGGCCTCAAGCCATTTAAAAGGGCTTTGTAGGACAAGTGGGGTACTTTGAATAGAGCTTGGAAGCAAACTAGACATCTGTGTGATTGGTTCAAGACTGGTGACTTTCGTCTCAAAAGCTCATGCTGCTTCTTGTTCAAGCTATCACTTCTAAATGCATTTCAAGGGCAGTCCCATCTATAGTCAATTTCAGTAGTCTATCTGAGAGTTAATGAGCACATAACTCACAAGTTTCATGCCAATAGTGGGCATTCCAGCTGGCAGTGGTCCAAACGCCTGCTGTTCCTTGTGATCCTTAATCTTTGTTTAAAGACGAGAGGGGAAAAAATGGATTGAGCACAGGCTTTCTTTATGCAAAATGTTTTCTCTAGTATTCACCTATGGTATCCTCAACCCCTAACAAGATGCAACAGCTACAACTCTGCAATCACCTATCTTCTTAGCAGTGCCTTCTAGCAAAAGTTCTTCAACCTAAGAGCTGTAGCTCGGTGGTACAGCACATATCTGCCATGCAAAAGGTCCCAGGTTCTATTCTTGGCCTCTCCAAGTACAACCAGAGAAACCTCTGCTTGAACTCCTGGGGAGCTGGTGGTAGTTCTTGTTGACAATACTGGGCCAGAGGGACCAATGGTGTAACACAAAAAGGCAGCCTTCTCCAATCTTCTCTGTGAAAGTGACATACATTTGCAGTGAAAGGGGAGGCAAAACTGACAAAGGAAGACGCTTGTGGACCCATAAGATCCATGAATTTGGAGGAGGGATTATGTGTGCAACTGCTCCTCTGTGGTTCCATTGTTCCAAACTGATCTACCAAAATGGTAAATAGGTTATAGGTATATGTGCATGTGCCAATAGGAGAAATAGCACAGGTGGCCAGGGAGGGGGAAAGGCTGTATTTCTTACCGGGACCATATTGCAGGGGCCTGTAGCCAGAATCACTAGTTCTGATTCTTATGGCTACAGATGCTATTTTTATACTAAATAGATATATTAAATACATACACACATTTAATGTATTGTCTACAGATTCCTCTGAAATATTTTTCAAAAAATTGACCTTGAAACAGGATGGTGAGTTTCTTTCTTTCTTTCTTTCTTTCTTTCTTTCTTTCTTTCTTTCTTTCTTTCTTTCTTTCTTTCTTTCGTTCTTTCGTTCTTTCTTTCTTTCTGGTGACTGCTAATGTGATGCATGGCTTCCCCCACACCAAGAATAAAAGGAGTAATAGTAATATTTCCCAGCATGAATGACATAAATTAATAAGTAATTAAGTAAGTGAGTAAGCAATTAACAATTTTCTAGATATATAGCAGCTACATGAAATTTAGCCTTAGCTCAAGATAGCAGCTGTTGTCTGCAGGTTTTCCCTCCTATTGTCCTATTTCATAGGCAAACCCGATTTGGAAACAATCTTCATGAGGTCAAAGAGATAAATCTTCACTTTAAATCAAGGGTGGGAAATGAGTTGCTATGCAGAGATTCTTGTACTACAGTTCCCATAAGCCTTCATCACTAGCTTTCATGGTTAGGGCTAGAGATAGGGACAAATAAAAAAATGGTGATCCGTTTTGATTCGTGATCCGTCAAGATTAACGGATCAACGGATACGAATATACGAATATTCTTCGACGAATTGATGAATCGATCTGTCGATCCATCTTTGCTTTAAATGGCTATAAAACTGGACCCCAACTACCTAGAGACACCATATTTGCAGGGAAGCTTCCTCGGATGCTTTTCTACAACCCCTGAACGTTTGGTGAACATTGGATCACAGACTCCTGAGTTATATACTCACAAAGAGGACCCCCCAGGAAAGCTCTCCCCAGGTACTTAGAGACTCCAGAATCACAACAGAGCTTCCTATATCTTTCCCCAACATGCCTGCCAACGTTGGTGAAGATTGGATATCGGACATCCGAGTTATTCACCCACAAATTGGGTCCTCCCAGGAGAGTTTACCACATGGCACAGAAGCCCATTCTGCCTACCAGCTGCCGATCAGCTGATTGGAGGCTGATAGGCAGCCACGCCCCCACAGCCAGCCACCCCACAGCTTACCCACCCACCCCCTTCCTTTCCTTACATTAGCCCCCACCCCACTCCCACCGACACCCCCTTACCTTAATAGCTGCTACCAAGGTCTCCATCAGGCCTCTGCAGCCACGGAGTGTAAAAATGGAAACTGGCTGCCCTTTGCAAAGATGGCGGCTGCGGCTTCATTTAGGTTAAGGGAATCCAGGCTGCTCTTTGCAAAGATGGCAGCTGCAGCTTCCCTACCCTAAATGAAGCTGCAGCCGCCATCTTCGCAAAGGGCAGACAGTCTCCCTTTTTACGTGCCATGGCTCGGACTAGGCCAAGAGACCTCGGCAGCTTCGATTAAGGTAAGGGGCTGTTGGTGGGGGTGGGGGAGGGCTAAGGTAGGGAAAGGAAGGGGGTGGGGGTAGGCTGTGGTATTGGGTGGCTGTCTGAGGTGGTGGCTGCCTTTCTGCTGCCGATTAGATGATCGGCGGCCGGTAGGCAGAATGGGTTTTTTTTTTTTAATACAAAGTACGAATAAAAACGGGTAAATATTCGTCCCTTCGTATTCATGGAGGTCTCTGGAACCCACAAATACGGATCGACGGATATTTAACGAATCGGCTATATTTGTCGGAAAAAACGATTCGTTTTTATATCCGTCCCCATCTCTAGTTAGGGCTGATGGGAATTGCAGTCCAACAATTCCCTGTTAATGATGTAAGATGCTTCCTTATTTATTCTTTGTAGTTTTAAATATTGTCTTTTAATGATGTTAACCACTGTTACATACTCAATGTTTTCAACTTTCAATATTGCCTTTCATTGTTTTAAGCCGCCTTGGGTCCTTTTCAAGGAGAAAGGTGGGGTAAAAATATTTTAAATAATTAATTAATAAATAAATGTTTCCAACTTCTTGCTTTAGAGAAGGAATAGGGGGGGGAGGGGCGAATAGGGTGCCACTTAGGGAATGGGTGAGAACTTTGTTCAGTCTGTTGTTTTGATAACTTTGCAAAACTTTTGAAATTTCTTCATAAAGTCTCTGGAAGGATCTTGAGATAAGAAGATTCAGATGGGGTGAAAGTGAAACTGACAAGATTTGGACATCCAGGAAGAGGACTTGAGTATTTCGCCTCTACAAATCTGGTTTTGAAACCCTGTGTAATCAGCCATGTCGATGGTGTCGAATTAGGGTTGCTACCTCTGTTTTCCTGAGACACTCCTAATCTTTAGCAGCATCATGGCAGGGAGGTACAGCACAGTTTTATCCAACAGATGTGGAAATCACATTCCCATTGACTTTCTCAGTTCTGATTGACATTCTCATTCTACTTACATAACAAATTTAGATTTATTTGTGTGTGCACACATTAGTAAGGCACTGTTATCATGGATGCATTCTTGTCTGCATTTTTGCATTAGCTAAGGTATGTTTGTGTGCATTTTCAAAAAGTATACATTTTAGTCACACACATTTTGGAAATATGCATACAGTTTTATTTCTATTTCCCAAGAAATGCATTGCAGTCTTATACTACATGGATGTATTTCCAAAGCAAGATGAAGTCTATTCTGCTGTTAGTCTTGGTGAGTGTGAAACTGGTGTTTTGGTCAGAACTGCCATTTCAAAGGATGGTGTTTTTTTTACATGTACATATTGTAGATATTGAGTTGCAGAGTTTTGAAATCCCGGTAATATTCTTTTTGCACTGTAATAGAAGTATAGAGATCCACAGAGAAAAATAGGTTAAAGTTGTCCAGAATCCATCCCTTTTTTATTAACTGACATTTAAAGTCTTAATAACTCACTGTGACATATTTGTAGAAGAAAAAAAAACCCACATTTGTTTACTTACAGTTGCTTGAAATTACAGTACCTAATGAGCTGGGACCGAGCAGTATGTGGACCGAGAACTCCCAGAAGTACAAGCTGGATTTCAAAGGGGAAGAGGAACTAGAGACCAAATTGCTAACATGCGCTGGATTATGGAGAAAGCCAGAGAGTTCCAGAAAAACATCTACTTCTGCATCATTGACTACGCAAAAGCCTTTGACTGTGTCGACCACAACAAACTATGGCAAGTTTTTAAAGAAATGGGAGTGCCTGACCACCTTATCTATCTCCTAAGAAATCTATATGTGGGACAGGAAGCAACAGTTAGAACTGGATATGGAACAACTGATTGGTTCAAAATTGGGAAAGGAGTACAACAAGGCTGTATATTGTCTCCCTGCTTATTTAACTTATATGCAGAATACGTCATGCGAAAGGCAGGACTGGATGAATCCCAAGCCGGAATTAAGATTGCCGGAAGAAATATCAACAACCTCAGATATGCAGATGATACCACTTTGATGGCAGAAAGTGAGGAGGAATTAAAGAACCTCTTAATGAGGGTGAAAGAGGAGAGCGCAAAAAATGGTCTGAAGCTCAACATCAAAAAAACGAAGATCATGGCCACTGGTCCCATCACCTCCTGGCAAGTAGAAGGGGAAGATATGGAGGCAGTGACAGATTTTACTTTCTTGGGCTCCATGATCACTGCAGATGGTGACAGCAGCCACGAAATTAAAAGACGCCTGCTTCTTGGGAGGAAAGCAATGACAAACCTAGACAGCATCTTAAAAAGCAGAGACATCACCTTGCCGACAAAGGTCCGCATAGTCAAAGCTATGGTTTTTCCAGTAGCGATGTATGGAAGTGAGAACTGGACCATAAAGAAGGCTGACCGCTGAAGAATTGATGCTTTTGAATTGTGGTGCTGGAGAAGACTTTTGAGAGTCCCCTGGACTGGAAAGAGAACAAACCTATCCGTTCTGAAGGAAATCAACCCTGAGTGCTCACTGGAAGGACAGATCCTGAAGCTGAGGCTCCAATACTTTGGCCATCTCATGAGAAGAGAAGACTCCCTGGAAAATACCCTGATGTTGGGAAAGTGTGAGGGCAAGAGGAGAAGGGGACGACAGAGGACGATATGGTTGGACAGTGTCATCGAAGCTACCAACATGAATTTGACCAAACTCCGGGAGGCAGTGGAAGACAGGAGGGCCTGGCGTGCTCTGGTCCATGGGGTCACGAAGAGTCGAAGATGACTTAACGACTAAACAACAACAACAACGAGCTGGGAAAGTAAAAATGGCTGAGGGTTATATTGCATCTATTTTTAATAAAAATTTAGCAAAATTCATAGATTTGTCTCTAAATTTGGCTGAAAGAACTTGAGTTTTTAAAGTATGTTGGTGAAACCCCCATGTATGTATGTATGTATGCATTTATGCACTGCCTGTCTCCTCAAGAGGACTCAAGACAGCTTGTAATACCCTGTTTCCCCGAAAATAAGACCTAACCTGAAAATAAGCCCTAGTATGATTTTTCAGGATGCTCGTAATATAAGCCATCCCCCAAAATTAAGCCCTAGTTAAGTGAAATCCCACCCTCCACCATTGTGCAGCAACCAGAAGAAGATGACATGACTGTCTTTGAATAGATTGTTGTACATGAAAAAGTAAAACATCCCCTGAAAATAAGCCCTAATGCGTTTTTTGGAGCAAAAATTAATATAAGACCCTGTCTTATTTTCGGGGAAACACGGTATTAAAACAATGTAAAAACTGGAAAGGTTGTATGAAAAAAGCAGCCCCCACCCTTTTAGGTAGCCAGTTACTGAAAAAAGCTTGCCTGAAGAGAAAGGTCTTTGCCTGCTTGCAGAAGAACACCAAAGAGGGGGCCAGCCTGGCCTCCTGTGGGAGGGAGTTCCAAAGTCTGGAAGCAGCAACAGAGAAGGCCCTTTCATGTCCTCGCCAGAGAAAGGCCTCCCCTGATGATTTGAAAACCCAGATCAGCTCATAAAGGGAGATGTGGTCTTTCACGTAGCTTGGACCCAAGCCCTTTAGGGCTTTGTAAATCGAAACCAGCATTTTGAATTGTGCCCAGAAACAGACCGACAGCCAGCGGAGGTGTTGTCACAGGGGAGTTATGTGATCCCTCTGACCAACTCCTGTCAACAATCTGGTAGCCCCAAACTGACAAATTCTCAAACTGACACTCCACACCACATGAAGCCCAGACGGGTATCCCATTACAGTCCCTGTTTCAGTATTTTTATTTGCTTTGTTTGAATTTCCTTTTTTTGTTTTGGTTTAGTTTTAGTGTGAAGGCTTGCTTTTTTTTTTTTAGCAACCACCGCAACTGGGCTAGTGCGGTCTGCATTGACGATCAGGCATAAGGGAGGCCATGAAAGCTTGTCACTTGCATTTTTTGTTTATCCGGACAACCTATTGTTGATTAATGTCTGCACCCCTGCAAAAGCAGAGTTCTGAATCTGCCCTTGAAAACTCAGATCACGCAACGTTGCCATGCATTTCCTAAAGAGCTTAAGAGTTATGTGTTCTGCCAATGTTACTAAATCAATGTCTCCTTTGCTGTCAAAATCAGTTAGCATTTGCTCAATCAGGAACTGCAGATATTCAATACTAGGGCAGCACCTGATATAGAAGTAGGCAATCAAAGTGAATTGCTTGGTAATAGTTGGAAATGGGAGAGGTCATTGTAACCACCTTAATTCTCTAAATTTCATCTAAATGAGAACATTGCTTTTGTCTGCTTCATGTTTAACATAATTGGGACCTTCTCATCCTTTGCTACAGAATACCAAAGCAGGTAGAAAAAGCTTGCTTATTCAGTCATGTCTTTCAGATGCCATATAACTGTGAAGTCCAGTATATGCAAGCAGCAGGATCATGGATTCTTCTTGGATTACATCAAACTGCTGGAAGGGGATTAATAATAATAATTGTCTGCCATCAAGTCAATTCTGATTTATGGAGACCCTTTTCAGGGTTTTGCATGTAGAAAGTACTCAGAAGTCATTGACTGCTTTCTTCTTCTGGAAGCACCTTGGGACTGTGCAGCTTGCCCAAGGCCACACAGGCTGGCTCTACTTCACAAGAGGCACAGTGGGGAATCGAACTCCCAACCTCTGGCTCTGCAACCAGATACCCAAACCACTGAGCTATCCAGCCAGCCCCAGAAGGGGATTAAAGGCTTGCATTTTTGAATTATTAAGCCAGTGATTCCCAACTTTGGGTGCCCAAATATTCTTGGACTACAACTCCCGGAAATCTTGGGTGGCACAGCTAGTGGTGAAGGCTTCTGGAAGTTTTAGTACAAGAGCATCTGGGAATCCAAGGTTGGGCACTAGTGTAAGCAAAGAAAGAAACAAATAAGCATGACTAAACTGAGGCTATCAGATTTTGACATAACATGAGAAAACCAGACTCAGCGAAGGATTGAAATATGCAGCTCCTCACCAGCAGCATGAAGTAGTTCAGTCAAACAAACAAAAATCTGGAGAAGATACAGTGGATTGATACATACCTTCAAGTTCTGATCTCTGTATATGAGGGACTTTTGGATTTTAAATATTAGAATCCAGTGCTCTATTCATGTGCCACAAAACTCTCTGAGCTTAAATACAGTCCTTACACTAGCTGAGACAGAAATGGTTTTTCCAAAAAGCCGTACTGTGTTGCAGGCTATCCCTGTTGCAATGTTAAGTATTTGAGGTTTGGTCTAGAATGGGCAATTCAGAGCTATTAACTTGACAAAAGACCTGCTCCTCCTTTGTTGGTATGGACCAATCCAGCTGCTTGCATTTTGGGACTCTCCTTCTTGGTGGGATTGGCTGGCTATGGGGACTGTTGTGATAAGCAGCTGCAAACTGCTGAATATTTTCCATACTAAATTCAACCTTGTATGGGGCTATAGAGTTCCTGTTTAATTTGCTCCATGGAGAATCTGTCTCAGTTATACAGAATGAATTCTTTCTCAGCCAGAGAATGGTTTTAAAAAACACCTTCCTGAAGCTGGTTCAGGAGGACGTAAACGACTGCTCAGGGTTCCAGCCCTAGGATGCGGCTCCTTGACTGGGAGAAACAGAAGCTGGAAAAGGTAGAAAGGGCAGCTCCAGTCTCCCCTTCAATGATAAATAAGGTTAGTGAAAGATTTGTTAGCTGTCACTGTAAGCCCAATAATGGAACTAGAAAAGCAGGAAGGAAGCCAAGGAGATTCAGAAGGCTGCTGTGTTACCAAGGTGACACAGCAGCAGCTGATGTCCCCCGGGGGCCCCGGGATGTCTTGTGTAAGGTTGAGAGACATCAGGGAGCCAGTATGGTTTGTAGTGCCAACTTTAATAGGGTGGATAAAGTGATTGATGGGATGCTGAGTTGCTGCCACTACCTTGAGTAGCATCAGAGTACAGGTAGAGCGGGAGGAGGGATAATGACCTATTAGGCCTCCTTTCCTCCATATCTGATGGCTTTGGGGAGAGACAGTCAAGGAGTATGCCCCAAGATTCTGATTACCACTGAAGTCAACTCCTCTCCTTTGAATAATTATGTGCCATCAAGTCAATTCTGACTTACAACGATCTTTTTAAGGATTTTCCAGGTAGATAATACTCAGAAGTGGTTTACCATTCCCTTCTTACGGGGGTGCACTGGGACTGTGCAGCTTGACCAAGGCCACACAGGCTGGCTCTATTCACAGGAGGCACCATGGGGAATTGAACTCCCAACCTCTGGCTTTGCAGCCAGACACCTAATCCACTGAGCTATCCAGTGCCTTTCCTTTTAATAAATGTTTAATTAAAATCAATATGGATGTATTGTACACACATACTTATTCAAAGCCACCAAGGAAGGCAGACGTCACTTGTGTGTATGCATTTTTATATTGTTTTTATAAATCACCCTTGAAAATTTGTTTCTAAATAGTATAGAAATCTTGCAAATGAAAAATAAATATCACAACTCTTCCATTTGGGGCGCCTAAAATTCATCTTCATTTTAAGACATTCCTATTATGAATTGACATTTTCTCCCCTCAGTTCTTGAAAAAATCCCCCTTGACTTCAATATATTTACCTTCATGCAACAAATAGCGGTTTTGCTTTTTTTTGTTGGCAAAGTCAGCACACTACACAATGATGAACACACACTGATGTGAGTGTTTGAGTTAGCCATTGACAGCTAACTGGCATTCTTACAGAGCAAGTAAGAATGATCAAGAGGCAAGATGAGCCTCCGGAGTCAGTTGGCTGACTGGGAAAGTGGAAGAACGAATTTCCATTCCCTGTACTCCATATGCTGCAGATTTAGGCAGGCGGCTTCCTCTTTGAAGTGTGATGGATGGAGACCACACAATTTCAATACTGATTGAAGATAAACCCATTTGCTACTTTATTTTTTTTTTATTTAATAACGTGGGATAGGGTATGGGATACAGAAGGTAAAAGGGGGTGTTAGGGGAAAAAAAGGGGGGAGGAGAAACACAAAATATACTGACATCCAGTCTATTCATATTGCAATATCAAAATTCATACTTTCCGCTTTTCTACTATTCTCTGCCTTTCAGATTTTAGTTCAGGTTTACATTCTAGTTTTGATCTGTGTTATTCAAGCACTATCTGGTGACTCTAACAATTTATAAAATAAATCCCATCGTTCAGTTGCCTTTTGTATAGGACAGTCTTTCATCACTTCTGATAGAATGTCCATTTCTGCCGCTTCCCATATCTTCTCCGTAAGTTCCTCTTGTTTCGGTATCACCGTACTTTTCCAATTTTTGGCATAAAGAATTCTGGCTGCTGTGACTATATATATAACTAAGCACTTCTTTGCTTTATCTATATTATCTGGTATCATACTCAATAGAAACAGTTCTGGAGATAAACCCATTTTCTACTTTAGATAGGCTGTCTATTGTCAGCATCTGGGAGTTGGCACTTGAGCTTCATCCAGGTTCTCACTCTTCCAATTCAAAATAGGAAAGGGTGACAGTAGTGGCTCTCACCTCAAAACGGCTCAGGGTGTTGCTACTATCTTCTGTGCCTTTGCAGGAGGTATCACCTTCTGTGCTACTCATAGCTGACTTTGTACCTACCTCTCCAATTAATTGTTCCACATTGCACAAGATGCTGTAGGGTGGCAGCACTTCTTGCTGAGAGAGACAAGGGAAAGAGACAGTGCCATGAGATAGCTGAGCCCTGCTTGAAGCCACATGGACCTACTATCAGGTTTTGTTATCAGCCCAAACTCTCTGGCAAATGAGAGAGTAAGCATGAAGATGTGTGAATGAGTGGATGTCAGCCATGAGCTGGAAGAAGACTGGAAATGTATTATATACCTCAAGAGAGATAACCCAGAAAGCTCCCCTTCTCATCTACACAGAGCAATCATTCAGCCTTCCTTTCTAAAGGTGACAGAAGGGTGTACTTCCCTGCACTTCCAGTCAGTAAAGGTGTAAACACACAGTGAGGAACAAGCAAAAAGGAGAAATCCTTTTTTACTGCCAGCTTGTAGTTCCACTTATAGCCCTCAGGTGACACCATTACAAAGAACTGCATTAACAAGCAGTAAAAAAGGTTTCCTTCTTCATTTTTCTATTCACTTAAATTTCCTATTTAAATGATCACACCATCTAAACTGATTTGAAAGTGTCTGTTTTTTAAAAGTACAATCCCCAGAGGGGGAGGGGAAAAAAAACTAGAGATTTGTGGGAGAGGCTCTGAGCTGATTTGCATTTCCCTTTCCATTGTGGGACATGGTGGTGCTGCAGGTTAAACCGCTGAAGCCTCTGTGCTGCAAGGTCAGAAGACCTGCAGTCGTAAGATCGAATCCATGCGATGGAGTGAGCCCCCCTCGCTTGTCCCAGCTCCCGCCAACCTAGCGGTTCGAAAGCAAGCAAAATGCAAAAATGTGAGTAGATAAATAGGTACCACCTCGGTGGGAAGGTAAATGGCGTTCCGTGTCTAGTCACGCTGGCCACATGACCATGGAGGATTGTCTGCGGACAAACGCTAGCTCTATGGGTTGGAAACGGAGATGAGCACCGCCGCCTAGAGTCAGACATGACTGGACAAATTGTCAAGGGGAACCTTTACCTTTTACCTTTTTTCCATTGTATAATTATACAATTGATTATAATCAATGAAAAAAATGTGAATCAGTCCACCCCAAACCTGTAGTATTTCCTGTATTTTTTTCCAGTATATTTGCGGCCTCAGAAATATTTGTTGACTCTGTCATTTACAGTTCCAGAGTCTAACAAAGCTACTTTTTAAAATGATTGTTACTTCCAGAATGAGAACCAGACTGGTGCAGCAGACAGAATGTCAAACTTAGAAGACTAAGATTTAAATCCCATTCCTACCATGGAAATGTATGGTGTGTGTGTAATGACAAACGGCTCCTCAAATACCTCAAAATTCCTATCAGGGACAACGTGAATTGGAAGCCACTTGAAAGCACATGACAATGACAACGACATCTCTAGAATCTCATCCTCACAGGCATTTACCAGGATAGTTGTGAAATTCTGGGAGCTGCAGTACAGAAAAGTAATGTTGTCAGTCTCTGCCCTTGACTTGGTATATACTGTATGTGTGTCATTTTCTGCTCTGCCTCTGCTGGGAAAATACCTTGAGACTGCCCTGAGCATTAAGATACCATTTGAGATAATAGCATATCTGATATAGTATTTAGTCTGCAAGGTAAAAGAAGTGTTCAAGTGAAAATGAATGAAGAAGGGTACATGTATCTGTATATCCAGTGTGGTGTATGTTGGGGATAGAGTGATGGACAACGGGTCACGAGACCTGGGTTTGAATTCCTGCTCAACCATGAAAACTCACTGGGGGAGGGAACGAATACAGCCACTTACCCTGAGATTCCTACTGGGAGTGCTATAAGTCAGTTATGATTCACTGTCAACCAACACACACACACACACACACACACACACACACACGTGCGTGCGTGCGCGCGCGCGCACACACACACACCCTACTTAGGAATCAGACATACACACAAGATACTATTTATTTATTTGTTACGTTTTTAAACTCACCTGTCCTCCAGTGACCTCAAGGCAGTATAGGTAGATCTCTTTCTCTTTGCGTTATCTTCACTACAACCCTGTGAAGCAGGTCAGAATGACAATAGGAACAAGGGACCCAACATCACTCAGCAAGCTTCATGACTCAGTGAGAACCTGAACCTCATCTCCCAAGGTTCAGCACTCTAACCCTTACACCACACTGGCTCTCACCAGGTAGTTGCTGTATGCATGGGGAAGCATATCTCGAATATCTTTCTGTCCTGAAAAAGCAGTATGAATCCTCACAGGCAACATTTGCTTGTAAAAGAGCACTTGATCTCACCTATAAATTCACAAATGTGAGTTTTAAGCACTTCTCAACTGAATCTCTAGCCATATTATATCTACTGATTTGGATTGTTTGCACAAAATATTAGGCGTACAGTTGAAGTCACTGTACAAATGGAAGATATAAAGGACATCTATTACCATCTCTTTGCCTATCATTTGAATAAATCAGTCTTTGTAAACAGTTTCTCTAAATTGATAATGTACTTTAAAAACGGGGTATTGGTGCTAGACTGAACAACATCTTCTTAAAATGTTGCTGATTTGCAAGAGCTGTAATGCAAATCAACATTAATGCAAAACATCTTTGAAATTCATTTGATACCACTTGTTGGTAAACACGCTTTTAAATGACGAAGGCTTCCCATTCTTTTTCATGAACATCAAAACTTAGACCCACTGTGGATATGTTGGAATTGATTTTTGATGTGATTTATGATCAGACAGGGAAATGCTTCTGTTGCATTACTGGAAGAAACCAAGGGAGAGCTTTGTATGATTAAAAACCACCTCATACAGCAGCAAGTCTCCAATGTATTATACCTGTATTTATAAGACTTATTTATCCATAAATCTTCCGTATTTTTAGTTGCCTCCTGCAGACAGTCAACATCTCTTGGGTTTAAGTCTCACTAACTGCTTAATTTATCTCGTTTCAACCTCTGATGAAAAATTGTCAAGGTGCCTGGTGGTCTCTCACAAACATTTGTTTTCTTCTGTGGTTCTGTTATACTCAGCTTCTGTGAATTATAGGGATGTGATGATTGAAATTATTTAAAGGTAAGAAACTACATATAGAACAGCTTGATACCTATGCTTTGTTAATAAACAACATACGCTGGCAAAAAGCCACAGCAAAATTTTCATTAATCTTAACAAAGTCCTGCTGACTTCCCTGAAATCCACATCTTGCCAGGAAACATAGGTTGTTATTTCTCCGGCAAGAATTATGCTTTACAGGAAACTGTGATATTGCCAGATTCCATTATTCATAGTTTAGAAAGATGGATCTGGGTGAATCCATAATGCTCACTCTCAAATACAATAAGTTTAGAGTTTAGCAAATTTTCTTTTTTGGAGTACAGCTCTGGAGTACAGTGACCATGTTGGGAGCCACAGGCCAAAAGAGTGAGGTTCCCAAGCTCTGGGCAGTCTTAAGAGTCTTTATCTCTCTTGAGGTTTGTTTGTTTGTTATGAGCTGTCAAGTTGCATCTGACTTACAGTGACTCCAATAGATATGTGAAGTACTGAAGGAGTGGTTTTACCGATGCCATACTGCAAGTTTCCATGCACAAGCAGACATTTGAACCCAGAGCCCCAGTTTGTCACTCTGTCCACTATACATTCACTAAGACCATGATTAGTTGGGATCATATCACCAGAGAAAACGAGTAAGACTTTTCAAGTTAAAGAAAATATTGGCTATGTATGTGTGTGAAAATGTTGAAGGCAAATGGTATTCCAGAACAATTTTTCTGCTATCTAGAATAGTATTTTTATTCCTCAGTATGTGGATGAAAATTCCGGGTGAAATACACAGACCAGAAACATCTTACGTATTGAGCATGAGTATAATAAATGAGACAGATTACTTGCGGCATAGTGCCTTTTAATTTGCGTCTTCAGAATATATATTAACAAGCCATTTTCAAATAACACATTAAAGCATACTCAAGAAATGTGTGATCAAACTGTTGCCAAATTAGACCTGATTAAAAAGCATTTGTTCCTTGCTTCCAGCTGGAAATGGAAGCCCTTAATTTGGAAAGAATTAAATGTTGTTTGCAAACATACTGCAGGTTCACCAAGTGTACTACTGAATGAATCATTTCTGGGAAATGGTGAGCAAATCTTTTTAAAATGTTAATTTCCATATGTATAAAATGATTCAGTCATCTGTATGAAGAAACAGACTTTTCCCTACTTCCCTCAATCTTCTATAGAATGAATTATTAAATTAGTGAATTTTAAGCCATTCTGTATGGTGGTGGGAAGGTTGGGGCATGAACATTGAGAGATGGAGGGTATGTAGAATAAGATATCATGAGTTGGACTCACGTAGGGCAGGACAAAATGCAAATTTGAGTGAAGCTTTTCCAAATCTCTTTTGCCTAGAAGAGGACTGGAGAAAGTGTGTTTTTCTGTTCCTCTAGATCCTTACTACTGATTCGGGCAGAGTGATGGATTCTAAGTCACTCTTGAAACATGTGCCTTGTGTTACAGGATAGTTGCATGCTGGATTTTATACTAAAACAAGGTATCTGCTCTCTGCTCCCTAAGAATTGAAATCCATGCAGAATATGAATCATGTGGGGATTTATGAAGAATCTCTTCCAATCATGTTCCAGACTTTTTAATCCAAAGGAAGTGGGAAATGGACTTCTGTTCTCCTGAGGAAAAGGTTTGCACCTGCAGTGATAAATATATATTCCTCTGTAAATAGTCATGTGTAAGGTTTGTAAATACAGAACAGATTTTGTTATCGGAAAGGAAATGAACAAAAGAGCAGTCTCATTCAGATTATTAGAACTGCAGTACTAATAAGCACAAATTGCACTGGCCACATTCAAAACCTTATGATGCTTGGCCCAAATTCATGATGCACATCAAAGAATTAGCATTGCTTGGACAAAAAGGAAGGAAGGAAGGAAGGAAGGAAGGAAGGAAGGAAGGAAGGAAGGAAGGAAGGAAGGAAGGAAGGAAGGAAGGAAGGAAGGAAGGAAGGAAGGAAGGAAGGAAATGAAAATAGACAGGTAGATATAGATTATTTTATCTATAGTATAATCTGTGGTAGGAGTCAAGGCAGGAAGGGTGTCTCATCCCACAATTGCAAGGGGTCACCTTCCTACCTGGCTATGAGGTGCTTGTGGAAGAGGTACCACATATGGCCCAAAACCGAACATCTATATCACTTTTGGCTAAGAGCAAGAGGAGAAGGAGGACTCATGTGCAAACTCTAGATCACAAGCTTGCCGTTCTGGCTAACTCATTCTGCACTGAAAGCTTCCTCTAAAAGCTACAAGAGCAGAGACTAAATCAAGTACTAAATAAGATCATGAGTGTGTGAGGACTAATGAAATGCAGTTGGTTTTTCCAGTTATACATATGGTAGCACACTTATTGTGCTCTGCTAGGCGCTAGTTGTGCAGTCAGTTGTGTTGTCAGTTGTCCAAGTGGGTCTGCAACTGGAAACTATATTGGGCATTTCCCCTTGTTCACAATCTGGAATAGACATGGGGACAAATATAAAAATGAATCACAAAAATGAATCCAGAGACCCTGACAAATATGAAGAGACAAATATATTTGTATTCATCCGTTCATCAGCTTCCCTCTCTGCCTATGCCCCTGCAGATCAGCTGTTCCTCAGGGGACATAGACAGAGAGGGCAAGTCTGCCTGAAGGGAATCCCCCCACTGTCTTTGCAAACAGTGGAGAGAGGGAGAATTCCCTTTGGACATATGGACAAGCCTTGCTGGCCAAAGAGAAGCTCCCTTGCCAACTGTTTTGCAATGGAATGGAAGCTAGGCTGCTGGAACAGAAACCACCATTCTGGCAGCCTAGTTTCCATTCTGCTGGCAGAGGTGCAGAGGTGGCAAGTAGAGACAGCAGAGGCAGCAGGACTCGGTAGGGAAGCAACAGAGGCAGTGGGAAGGAGGTAGGCTGTGGGGGTAGGGAGGCTCAGCCATGGGCTGTCTTAAAAAAAAAAAAGACCTGACGAACCGATTCATGGTTCATTGCGGGAAACTCATGGTTTGTCAACCTTGATGAACCATGAACTAAGACGAACCGCCATGTTGGCGGTTTGTTCCCATCTCTAGTCTGGAACTATATGTCCCTGATAATGATAACATCATCTCAGCTTGTGAAATGCCACTGCTGGATATTGGCTCCATCCAGCATACAAGGTAATCCCATTTTTGCTGCTGTTTCCATTCACATTATATGGCACTAGAACAACACTGCCATATACCTTGGCCTTGACTTGTGATACATACGCTGAAAAGATGATTCACTATAGGTGTATATTATGTGATGTTCTCAAGGCCTGAAACATTGTGGTGCATATACTCTTTCCGTGCTAGAGCCATTTGGAAGAATTCCTGGGCTGTTGCATCCTAAAGCTGTCAGTTACATGTTAGACATGTCCTTTGCCTTTGAGTTGATGGAAAGAAAGGGATAAAGACCAAAATAAAAAGTGTGTAGGAAAGATGTTGGTTATCTTTCACAGCTATAAATACAGGGCGATACTGTATGTTAATCACTGGTAACAGTACTTCCTGAACAAAGCAGTTGCCCTACTAAGATCTAGGGCGTATTTTGGATAGCTTGATATCAATAGTGACTTTGCAGCCAGAGGGATATTTCTAGGTGCCAGGGGCCCAAGTAAAGTTTTCAAGTCAGCAGGTTCCTGTTTGCTGAGATTTCAGGGCCAAAACCTGAGATGGTGGAGCAGGCCCTTGTAATCTCATAGGAGGCAGCCTTTGTGTGACAGCTACAAAAACTGGTTTGCTGGAATGTACCAACCCTCAGTCTTGACCTATGAATGACTTTTAAGAACCACCACAAACTGAGCTCTATTTGTCATGCCAAGTATAGTCAATAACCCTTAATGGCCACTGATTGATAACTTGCATTTCTACTGTATTTCATCTTCTACCCTTCTACCACTATAAATATCTGTCTATTGAAGCTACACTCTATGTTTAAGGAGAAGTTTTGTGTTGTCCATGAAAGCTTATGCCAGGTAAAATTGTTTTGTCTGAAAGATGCCACATGACTGTAGGTTTGCTTTTGTTTCTTTTTTCTTTTTTGCTGCAACAGATTAATGGAGCAATTTCCTTGAAAATATATGTATGGGAGACAGACAGACAGCGAGATTTAAGAGATAGATTAAAAAATTGAATTTCTTGCACTACTGCTTAGGCAAATACCATGTGTGTAATACATAGACTTTTCTACCCATGTATGGATTGGAAATAAGAGGTAGGCACCCACCCACTACAAACAATAAATTCAAACTATGTCACCCACCATTGTTGTTTCCCCTGACATTTCTGTTACCTTACCAGAAGATCCAGGGGACAAACATTTCGCTACTCATTCAAATAGCTTCTTCAGTCTGAGAACAGTTGGTAGGAGATCCCTGATATATCCTCCACGTTGGTTTCAATTTCCCCTGGTCTGAAGAGGCTCGTTAGAAGGACAAAGGACTGGGGGTGAGGGATAATCCCACTTCTGCAGTCCTTCTCCACCCATTGTCATGGTTTGTTAACAGTTGTTAACAGTGGTCTTTCTAGTGTGTGTAGTCCTAATTTTTCTGGGGATGGATGACAGGGCAGCATAATAAATAGGAGACAGATTGTATCTAAAGTCTCCACCCCTGTTGAGTGAGGGATTTTCTATATATACATGTATGGCCTCCCTGACCCCTCTCTCATCCGTCCCCAGAAAGATTAGGACCACACACACCAGAAAGACCACTGTTAAAAACTATTAACAACCCATGACAATAGGTGGAGAAGGACTGCAGAAGTGGGATTATCCTTCACCCCCAGTCCTTTGTCCTTCAGACTAGGGGGATATATCAGGGATCTCCTACCAACTCTCCTCAGACTGAAGAGGCTACTTGGATGAGTAGTGAAACGTTTCAACCTAACAAGAAATAAGTCTAGTTGCCATGATCCTACTTCCAGATAACCACACCTGGATGACTAAGAATCTTCACAGATATCCAGGGGAACTTAGTGAGTCAGTGAGACTCCCACCAGCACCCTGTGCTCTGCTGACCCTAGATGTAAGGGATTTAGTTAGGTGGAAGGGTAGGATTTTTAAAAAATAATAATGATTACAGGTTTATTAGTCCTGGCTTGGACCATCTTTCAGAGCAAAAGGGAAATTCTTATGAAGCATACCTCAAAAACAATGTGCAACTGGGCTCTTTGGTAATCACTGGACTCTTTTAGAAGCATTGTTTATGTTGCCTACCAGTTCTACCAGCCTTTTCAATGGCTTTTCCAAGCTTTTGCAACCATGGGATCTGGGATATCCCTGAATACATTATCTTAAAGGAGATAATGTTCCAAGTCCTCCATACAGAGCACGTTACCATAGTCTTTCGAGACTGAAGGATGCCTAATACTAAAGGAGGTATCAGTGATTTCAGGCTATTAATCCAGTAGCAGTTCATGCGCTCCAGAGATTATAATTTAGCTCTTAATGAATGGATGAGCTCAAATTAGGCATCCTTCAGTCTCGAGAAACTATGGTAACGTGCTCTGAATAGAGGACTTGGAACAGCATTTAGTGTAGCTGAGAAGGCCAATTCGAGAGTGACAATCCCTTCCACACTGAAGACAAATACGATCTGTCCCCTGTCCAGCTCCCTGATTTTGCTGCTTTTGGGACTGCCTCTTTGCCTCGGCCTGCTGGACAAGTGTCTCTTCAAAATGCGAGAGGCCATGATGCACTGCCTGCCTCCAGGCTGAACGCTCAGATGTCAAGGTTTCCCATCTTTTGAGGTCCATTCCTAAGGCCTTCAGATCCCGCTTGCAGATATCCTTGTATCGCAGCTGTGGTCTCCCTCTGGGGTGCTTTCCCTGCACTAATTCTCCATACAGGAGATCTTTTGGAATCTGACCATCAGCCATTCTCACGACATGCCCAAGCCAACGTAGACGTCGCTGTTTCAGTAATGTATACATGCTAAAAAATCCAGCTCATTTGTCCTGCCAGGTGATACCAAAAATGCGTCGGAGACAACGCATATGGAACGTGTTCAGCTTCTTCTCCTGCCATGCACAAAGGGTCCAGGACTCACTGCAGTACAGGAGTTTGCTCAGGACACAGGCTCTATAGACCTGGATCTTGGTATATGCCGTCAGCTTCTTATTAAGCCATACTCTCTTTGTGAGTCTAGAGAACATGGTAGCTGGTTTGCCAATGCGTTTATCCAGCTCGACATCTAGGGAGAGAGTGTCAGAGATTGTTGAGCCAAGGTACACAAAGTCATAAACAACCTCCAATTCTTGTGTGGAGATGGTAATAGAGGGAGGTGAGTCCACGCCCTGGCCCATGACTTGTGTTTTCTTCAGGCTGATTGTTAGTCCAAAGTCTTGGCAGGCCTCGCTAAAACGATTCATGAGTTGTTGGAGGTCTTGAGCAGAGTGGGCAACAATGGCTGCATCATCGGCGAAGAGGAAGTCCCGCATGCATTTCAGCTGGACTTTGGTCTTCGCTCTCAATCTAGAGAGATTAAAGAGCTTTCCATCTGATCTAGTCCAGAGATAGACACCTTCTGTTGCAGTTCCAAAGGCGTGCTTCGGCATGACAGCAAAAAAGATCCCAAACAGGGTCGGCGCAAGGACACAGCCCTGTTTCACTCCACTTCGGATGTCAAAGGGAACTGATGTTGAGCCATTAAAAACTACAGTGCCCTTCATTTCCTCATGAAAGGACCTGATGATGTTAAGGAGTCGAGGTGGACATCCAATCTTGGGAAGTATTTTAAAAAGGCCATCCCTGCTAACCAAATCAAAGACCTTTGTGAGATCTATGAAGGCCACAAAGAGTGGCTGTCGTTGTTCCCTACATTTCTCCCGCAACTGTCTGAGGGAAAATACCATGTCAGTGGTGGATCTATTAGCTCGAAATCCACACTGTGATTCTGGATAGACTCTGTCTGCAAGCACCTGGAGTCTCTTCAGCACAATGCGGGCCAGCAGCTTCCCTACAATGCTGAGAAGAGAGATGCCACGGTAGTTATTGCAGTCGCCCCTGTCTCCTTTGTTCTTATACAATGTGACGATGTTTGCATCCTTCATGTCCTGTGGTACTCCACCTTCCCTCCAGCAAAGACAAAATATTTCATACAGCTCAGTGATGATGATCTATTTACAGCACTTCAGCACTTCAGCAGGGATGTTATCCTTCCCAGGTGCCTTGCCAGAGGCGAGGGAATCCAAGGCCGCTTTTATTTCTGCTAAAGTTGGTTTGCTGTCCAACTCTTCCAAGACAGGCAGGCACTTGATGTTATTTAATGCCTCTTTGGTTACTACATTCTCTCTGGAGTATAGCTCAGAGTAGTGCTGCACCCAGCGTTCCATCTGCTGTGCTCGGTCCTGGATGATCATGCCTGTAGCAGACTTCAAAGGAGCAGATTTCTTTTGTATTGGACCTACAGCCTGCTTGATGCCATCATACATTCCCTTGATGTTACCTGTGTCCACTGCTATCTGTATCTGAGAGCAGAGCTGAAGCCAATAATAGTTAGAACATCTCCTGGCCGCCTGTTGGACTTTGCTATGACTTTTCCTTCCTTTTTCATGTGATACAATCTCTTTGTTCGCAGTTTTACTCTATTACACATCAGGGAGGGATCAGTATCGCAATCAGCACTCTGATAACTGCATGTGATCGTAATACTAGGAAGGCTAGAACATCTAGTGAGGATCAAATCGAGCTGATGCCAATGCTTCGATCTTGGATGTCTCCAGGAAACTCTGTGTTGAAGCTTCGTATTAAAGAACGTGTTCCTGACACAAAGACCATAGTAACAGCAAAACTCCAGCAAGCGTTGGCCATTTTCGTTCATCTTCCCAATGCCAAAACGGCCTAGACAAGTGGGCCAAGAATTGTGATCAGCACCAACTCTAGTGTTAAAGTCTCCGAGAATGAACAGCGGCTCTCTCTTGGGGATTTTTTTGATAGTAGCTGCCAGATCGTCGTAGAATTTGTCTTTGACTTCTGTTGTAGACGACAGTGTTGGTGCATATGCACTAATGAAGGTGACCGGTCCCGCTGATGAGTGGAGCTGCAGAGACATTCTTTCACTCCCCACAGTAGGTGGAACAATGGATCTCAGCAGAGTATTTCTGACCGCAAAGCCAACTTCATATTCCCTGGTCTCATTCAATAGTTTTCCCTGCCGGAAGAATGAGAAATCTTTTTCTTTGACAGATCCCATGTCTGGCAATCTCATCTCTTGCAGGGCAACAATGTCCATCTGAAGCCTACTCAATTCCATGTCAATGACAGCTGTCTTGTGCACGTTGTCTATTTCCTGCAGGTCGTCAGAAAAGCCAGGGGTCATTGTATGAACATTCCATGTGCCCAACTTTAGGGCAGAAGTTTTCTTATGATGGTTGCATGGTGCAGAGTTATCCATCTGTTTGTCGGCTTTCACCCTAAACCCCACACACCCCATTAGGTTAACAGACCGTGGCGAGGCAGCACCTTACTGGCTGGGGACTGCCTAGCTTAAGGCGGGCGGTAGCTACCTAGTGAGGTGCAATGACCTCTCCCACTGTCGGGAGTAGCCCCTGGCGTCATGCTCTATGACAATCAAGCAAAGACTTATAACCGGTAACTGCTACTTCCCATCTTATTTCGACGCTGTATGCGAAGCTGGAGTGTCCTCTCCAGAGCATGAAGCCTGGTAAAATAATATGGAGGATGTGCTGTTACCCAAGCAGCAAATCCCCACTCTCCACGTCACTGAAATAGTCCAATGGAAAGGCAAGAGCCAATACAACTGGTTCCAGCGACGTCGCAGGAGTTGCCAGAATGGCACAAACTGCCTCCGGGACTCTGGCTCCGGATTTTGCCTCGAGGTTAACTCCTGAAGCCTTTTCCATCAGTGGATATAGCCATAAGGCAGTGGAGGTTTGAAATCACAGTTTTCTTTCTCCTAGATGGGCTACCTTACAAGGTTGATGAGCCCCACCTACCTGGGCTGCTCCCTTCTGCCTGTGCTTGCTCTGCAGGAAAAGCTGGATGAGCTGGACTTACACATTAAAATGATTGTGGAAAGGACAGCTCATCAGAGTCAGACATTCATGAAACCAAACATACTTTTCCAGGCTACTGTCAATACTACAGGCACAGAACTCATTTTATTCTCGAAGGCTTTTACGGCTGGGATCTGATGGTTGTTGTAGATTTTTCAGGCTGTTTGGCCGTGTTCTGAAGGTTTTTCAGAATGCGGCCGTGTTCTGAAAACCTTTAGAACATGGCCAAACAGCCTGAAAAACCTACAACAACCAACAGAACTCATTTGTTCATTTGTAACATTTAAAAATCTCCCTTTCATCCAATGGACATGACACTGTACACGGCTATTTTAACCTGCCATCTCTCTGAGACGAATCTGAGAAAGAGTGACTATTTCAAGGTCATTGCTGGTGAATTTCATGGCTCAGTGGAGACTTGAATCCACATCTCCCCATTCCTAGTCCAGGACTATTTTAGTCTATGTGGTATGCTTGTTAGACTAAAATAGTCTTTCCAGTGTCCTGGAATACACATCTCCTTTGCACGTAGAGAAAACAGCTGAGTCTTGCAAAGCCACATCTCTAATGAATGCTAAATCTTTTTTCTTTTTTGCTTTTGCCTTTTCTGCTTGATCAGTATATTCTGTTGGTTCCTATGATGACAAATTCTGTTTGCATGGGAAGCAGATGCTGGTGTTTACCTAGATGTAATTTACAATGATGAGCAGCAATGACTGAGTTAGCCTTTTCCCCCACTTGCCAGAGCAATATGGTGTACATGAAAAGGCTGCAAATCATTTTAAGTAAAGGGGTTTAAATCTCGAACAAGACTGCACAAATGGTGACCCCCTCCCTTTCTGAAACCTAGCAGACCTATTTGTTAACCTGTGTGGATTTCTTATGTTCTTATTTTTGCTGCCTATTCTGAGCGTGAAAAATCACGATGGTTGACTAATACTTCCCACACCATTTCTAACTGCACAGCTTTTGCCTTCCTAAGCTAAATTCAGCTCAGTAATCATGAATATCAGTACCACAAGCTGGTGGTGGTCTTGTTTTGGGAGAAAGAACACAGCTTCTCTATTACCTCTTTCCAATTACATTGTCTGTTTGATTTCTGTATTAACCGTCTGGTGATGTCCATGTGTATAGCTATCTGTTTAGTTGTCTGGAGGATGTATTTGCAATAAACAGATTTTTGGTTTCACAGAACTCTATGAGTCATTCTCCTACTTCATTACTGTCCCCTAGGCCAAAATAAAAGGTGACAGAAATAAGGTCAGAACCCTGAATGCAGTTTTCAGTGACTGTCATGCAGAGACAAAGAGAACTATTGTCTTTTTCATTATGTGAGCTGCCTTGATGTAAAATTTATACTGAGATGAAAATATCAAAAGCTATGACTTATTCTCTTTCCATGATGTGACCCCCTTTCTATGGAACAGTGTCACAAAAGGATTATTTGATTTTTGATCAATCGAGGTCCATATTGTTAGATTAACAGCATAGCACATACTTCTCCTTAGCAATGCAGTAAGTCTTATTCCAAGTCTTTCCAACATGGTATTACGGCCCACAGAGAGTTTTTTCTATAGCTTCTCTCACTAGGGATATTTTCCTCCCTTCACCAAAATATGTTCACAATAAGTCCTCTGTAATGGTATTTTATTATTCTTTAATATCAGCTAATAGATCCTCTTGTACTAGCATTTCCCATTTCCCTTTTTATTTTGGGCTCCTTAATATTTATACATTGTTGTCATCTCTCTTTTAGTAATTTCAGCTGCAAAGCTGTGAATATTTAACAGTTTTTAATCACTCCTCATGCAGCAGCCATACCAGGAGCCTAATTGTTGTGGTGTGTTTCTGATCTTGCTCCAGTTTGTGCACATACTTCAAATAATGTAGTGCCCTGTGCAAAATGCTCAGCTAGGCTGAATTTGCATAAGCTTTGTTCACAGCACAACATTACTGGGTGCTAGTGAGCATCTCACACTAACATTACATATGTGGTTGAATTCTCTCTCTCTCTCTCTCTCTCACACACACACACACACACACACACACTATCAGCCAAACTTTGTGTAATCAGAGCCCTTGGTTATTTAAGCAAGACTACTCATGGTTTCTGAGGATATTTCCAGCTGTGCCAAAATGAATGAGTGAATGAATGAATATCAAATTTTAGCAGGTTTTTTTTTTTTGCAGGCCTGCCAAAATGTAGTCATTAACTGCTATTGTCCTCGTTCTCATTTACCCTTATTTGCCCTCAGTGATGACATCATGTAAAACATCTGATTGGCTTCTGAGTGTTCTGACCTCATTCTATAAGCAGTGTGATCCCTGATTGGATGAGACCAAAAATGTTAGGGGAAGATCAGTCCTTTCTCCTGGTGCATCCAAGACCACCTTGGAACTTTTGTTTACTGGCAGCCCTCTTCCATGTGTCCAGAGTATAAGACAGGGGCTGGATGTTTCTTTAACCAGAGGAGAAATTTGAAACTGCATTGCTTGTTTACATTCCCAGATTTCACGCAGTAGAAAGGCTCGGTATGAGGACATCAATGTTCAAACAACTCATCTTCCACCTTTGATGATAAACTGTATAAAATCTCTGACTTATGAGCAGGACTCCAGAAGTCTTCAGTGCTCAGACACCTGTTTGCAATTTATTTGCATATTTACAAGAACATATTTGGAACCCAGTATTATTTTTAAAGCTATCTATTTGTAGGAAAGGAAGGAAGAAGAATGAACATTCATAAACCAAAATGCTATTGGAACATGTTCCTGTGAATTCTCTTAATTCACATTTTAAATCTCAGTAAACTCAGCAGTTAGATATCCGGCTGTGGAGCCAGAGGTTGGGAGTTCAATTCTCCACTGTGCCTCCTATGAGTAGAGCCATCCTGTGTGGCCTTGGGCAAGCTGCACAATCCCAGGGTGCCCCTAGGAGAAGGGAATGGGAAGCCACTGCTGAGTACTCTCTACCTGAAAACCCTCAAAAGGGTCGCCATAAGAATTGACTTCATGATACATGATGATGAATTTGAGCAATGCCTCTGTATCTAAAAGTGACTTTGACAGAGAGCCTGAGCTACCAAGGACTTGGGGAATCCTGATAAGTGTTTTACCAGTCCCTTCAACGTCTGATGCTCTGGGACTGTGTGTCTTACCCAATGCCACACATGTAACAGGTCCTCAGTCCACCAGCCACACATGCTCTGCGTAATCTTGGCTTATCTGTCTCCTGAGAGGTACAGAGGGGATCCTGACTCCTGGTCTTGCACACAGGCACTCCAACCCACTAAGATATACCAACTCATATATACCACAGAGTTATACCCCTTTCATACCAGTCAGCTCTTATCTTCTTCCAATTCTCCCACTGAGCAGATATGCAAATGAAAAACCAGGAAACGGGAAACAGGTAAATGAGCCAAAATCTTTTAAGTAGCAATCATTCCCTTTAGCAAACATTTGTGCAGAAATGCAAAAACAAATAATTTTGGAAAGGCAGGAACATGATCCATAAAAAGAACTCTTAAAAGACAATGACAATTATTACGCGGGAACCAGATTATGCTTCCCGGTAAATTTTTTGCACATAATCACAATACTATAATATGGGCATAGCCCCTGGGTTTTATTATTACAATTCAATGTGACTTTCTTTTTTTTTCTTGAGAAAAGAAATGACATCCTTAATGTGCTGAAATTGCATAATTGCAAAGAATATCTTATATGATGCTCTTAAATGAGCAATATTTTTACTGAGTGTTTTTAAAATCAAAAACTGTTGCAGCAACATCTGTGGGCAGATCTTTTTGCAGCTAGCTATGTCATACGTGATGGGCCTGTTATGAGATGTTACCCCCTCCCCAAGCAGTTGGCCTCCTTTTCAATTCTTTTACATAAAACGTAGCCATACTGGCTGAGGGGATTCTGAGTAATTTTTCCATATTCTTGTCTATGACTACCTTACCAGCCACTCCCTTCCTTTTCTTCATTTCTTAAACCATTCTTATTGTTGTAGTTTTTACGATCTTGCATCCTGCCTGTGATTTGAGTGACTAGGAGGGACTTTTCCTGGCTCGGGTGATTGTCTATCCAGCACCTCTGAACTCAAAGTGAGCCACACCTTCCTGCTGAGAGTTCCACTTCCTCTCTTTAGTCTGTTGGAAGCTGCCTGTTTGTTAGTTTGCTGTTGATCTGTTCACAACTGTAAGTAACGAAACATTTTTATTCTTGGTCCTACAAATATCTTAGAGTGAGTTATGGAGATCTTAAGTGCCAGTTAATGAGAGAGGGGTGGACTATCTGGGGAACTTCTAGCTATTTTGTTCTGTGGGTCTCTGTACTTCTACTGCGTAACACAAGGAATTTAGCAGAAATTCTAAATTCTTCAATACTGATTACTGTGAAGGCCTAGGGTGCAGCCCAGTGATAAATTTACTATTTATTAATTGTGCTTGTACCCCATCTTTATCCCAAGGAGTTCAAGGCAAAATACATGCCATTTTTGTCCTGACAGCAACTCTGTGAAGTAGGTTAGGCTAAGACATGGTGAGTAACCTAAAGCCACACAGCAAGCTTTAAGGCTGAGTGAGGATTTAAGCTTGAGTTAAATCCTAATTAATTAAATTAATTAATTAATTAAACTAATTAATACACAATGTGAGCTCTTTCTTAAAGATGCCTATTTCTCTAAGATATACAACTTGAAAGAAAACATCTATTTAAATTAGGGTTGTGCAAATAGTAAACTCTTCAATTCAATCTGAATTATTTGACTTACGATTCACAATGAATTTGGTTTCAGCTAATTTGTAACCCATCTAATTTGATTAGTATCTTAATAATTACTAGTATTAGATTAGTACTAAAGTATTTGTGTGTATTTGAATTTGTTGAAATAATGGGAAAAACATGAAAATTGAGAAAATAAAGGGTTCTGAGCTGGGAATTGGGAGTGAGAGGTGAAACTCTTTGCCATCAACTATTGTTTTACCTCCAGCGTGAAGGCAAAGCACCCACCAGTTGTGTTTCCTTTGTTCCTTCCCTTCAGCCTTCCTTTCTTCCTTCCACACCAGGAGCTGCATAAATTACTCCTTGGCCATTTCCAACCCTTCCATGAATCTGCCCTGTGTTAGCTGGGCACTGTTGTCTAGCTGTCAGTCACTCTGGATCTGCAGCTGTCAGTCAATATGGATCTGTTGGAGTATTTACAACTTTGCATGCGGCCTGTAGTTTGTATGGCTGGGAGGGACCTCTCTGGGCTGGGGTGACTGTCAATCTACCCAGCACTGACCAATTGTTCCTTCCTGCCTCAGAATCCAAAGAAAGACCCGCCTCTCTGCTGAGAATTATTTTTCCTTCTCTTTTGTCTGTTGGAAAAAGTCAGTTATTATTTGGTTGTTGTTATGTTTGCTGTTATCTGTTCCCATCTGTAAGTAATGAAACATTTTAATTCTTTCTAATACAGTGAGTTACTGAGACTGTAATGTCTGTTAATGAGAAAAGGGGTGAGCTATCTAGAAACTTGAAGCTATTCTCCTCTGTGAGTCTCTGTACTTCTGCTGTGTATCAAAATGTAGAATTTTAACCAAAAATTCAGAACTCTGCAGTAGGATCCTCTAAAATGAAAGTTACTACTCTGAATTTGTAAGTTTCTGAAGCTTTAAAGATAAATTTGGCATTCTGCGAAGCCCTGATTCAATTCAAGCACAGGTTTGAGCTCCCTCACTTTGCTTTGGACTGATTTGGAAACATTATACTGCCATTTCACTTTGCTTTCTGAATGAATTCTGAATCTGAATCACTCCTAATTCACATTCTTGGTCATTCCTTCCACAGCTCTGCAGGTAAACATCCCAACCAGGCTAATGCATGTCATGCGCCTCAAGAGTGAGCTTGGATATGCTACTTTTTGGACCACAAGTCCCAGAATCCCCCTAATATGGTGGCAGTTTTAGTCCAAAAAAGTAGCATGCCCAAGCTCTGGGAATCCCTTTAAGCACCAGGAAATGCTGCAGAAATGTGCAGTAATAGTAATATTTATTTTTGTAGCATTCAAAAGAAATGATGCATCTGTAATGTAGGCAAATCTAGGAGAGCAACTGAGTACATTTCCTGCAAAACATCCAGCCTGCTCTTTGTTTTCATTCTTCTTTCAGGAAGGCATACATTTATGTCTCTCTCTCTCTCTTTCTCTGTCTCTCTCTGTGTTCTTTTCATTGCAAATGAGCATTTTCTGCCTGATCTCCTTCAAAACTGCTCAGCGGTACTTGCATGACTTCTAATTCCACAGGGAAGAGTAAACCAAATGCCACATGAGCCATGAGCCATATGTCAAAACGACTTTGCGCTCCTTGCCAAGGGAATCCCATAATTGTATGGGTGTCACACATGATTGTATTTGTTCAGGTAGTCATAAAATTTTGGAGGGGGAAAGAAAGCTTATCTTGTGGCTATAAAGTACATAAAGAGAGAAACTCAAAAGCCTTCGGAAATGTTGCATAGATCTGGCCATTTAAATGCGCCATCGCCATTTAACAGCCATAGAAAAGATCAAATTGCCTCTTCAAAATGTCGCTGTCAGTAACGTTAGTCCTTTTTTCCGACGGGATGGCCTGGCATCTCTGGAATGCCACAGCAGTAGTTGCCAAGACAGAGTGACTGTGGGACGAAATGATACAACGTTTAGATACAGCATAGGAAAATGAGGTCAATTATTCCATCTGTTTAGGTAGGGCCATTCTCTCTACAGATCCTTCTTTTGACTGATGTCTTTGTTGTTCGTCCTAAAATAGCCGAGTCATTAGGGCTTTCCTGGTTTCCCTCCAGAGATTATTTGACTGTCTTGGTTGACATCCCAATGGCATATATATATCCATGCCAACATGAACCGAGAGATCTCAAGTAGCTCTCTGTTTATGTAATAAAAAATGTTTGTATTTTAATGGGAGAGACATTCAAGGTGCCAAGGCAATAGTGAGCCCTGTGGCACAGTGGCTACAGTGCAGTACTGCAGTCAAGCCTCCGCTCACAACCTGAGTTTGCTGGATTTAGGTAACAAATTGACTCAATCATCCATTCTTCTAAGGTTTGAAAATAAGTACCCAGCTCGTGGAGGGGGGGGGCGCTTGTATAATGAACCACCCAGAAGTGCTCTAGCACTATATAAATTGAAACCACCATCACCACCACAGTACTTCCTCATATACCATAAGGAAAACAATAAGCAGGAGCACACAGCAAGTTCTGAAGAACAAAGCCTAAACACATGATTGGAGGCAGTTTTAGGCATTCTTAATGGATCGTACCTGAAATCCAACTTTCAGTAACTGAATGGAAACTAGTAGTTAGTGGAATTGCAGCAATTCCCGTATCTTTTTTTTTATAGAGCTCCTCTTCCCTCTCATGCCCTCCTTCCCTTTTTGGGAATTGTAGTTGAAAAACACTTGTTTCTTCTGAGTATGAGCTGGGGCTGTGCAGCTTGCCCAAGGCTACACAGCCTGGCTCTTCTCCCAGGATGCACAGTGGGGAATCAAATTCCAATCCTTCGGCTCTGCATCCTGGTACCCATCTCAATGAGTTATTCAGCCAGCTATTATCAGAGATCATCTATCTATCTATCTATCTATCTATCTATCTATCTATCTATCTATCTATCTATCTATCTATCTATCTATCTATCTATCTATCTATCTATCTATCTATCTATCTATCTATCTATCTATCTATCTATCTATCGAGACACACTTGTCTTGCTAGTGGTTCTCGTGGTAGCTCCTTTTTCACTATGCTTTTAGATGGGGTTTTGATTGATAATTTTTAAAATTGAATTTTAATACTATTACTAAAACTGCAGATTTGGATGCCTGGAGAATTCAGGGACATGTAGTGCAAAAACACAAATTTGCATATAACTTGCAGATTTTTTAAAGCTATATCTGGTCTAATAGAATTATTGTTATTGTATTATTGTTGTTACTAAGTGCAGCAGTTTATTTTATTTATTTTCTTATATTAAATGACTTGTCATCCATCTGAGGGAAAAAGTGGCAGACTGGGTAAGACAATTCTAAAGCAATAAAAATGACATTTGTGAAAGAACTAACAGCAAATGTTCCTCTAGGGGTCAACAATGACAATACACATGCAACTCTCTGTAAATCCCAGTCATTTATTTAAGAACTACCAATTTAAGTAATGAATTAATAATACTTATTCAAAGAACTGCCTGTAACAACAACAAAAACATTTAAATGCTGTCTCCCTGCTATGAAGTAGTGCTGAAGCTGGCTTGCAATCTTTGTAAAACAATAGAAACAAGTATTAACCAAAAATAATTAAAAATCAAATGAAAATAACTCCATCTTAAAAAAACAATTAAAGTCAATTATATCTGCAAACAGTTAAAAATATCACAGTAGCTTAGAGATTACATACCCAGTTCAAACAGATCTGATTTTACTCACTTCTTAAAAACAATGAGAGTGAATCCAATCACATCTCTGAAGGGAGTGGATTTCACAGCCTGAGAGCCATTCAGGAGAAAGCCCTCTCCCTCATGCTTGCTAGGCAGCCATGCCACTGTTGGTATTTTTGAATGTCACCAACAGAGATGGGCACACACCACCAGTTTGACGTCTTGTGCCAGTTCGTTTTTTGTCTGAACAGGTGTTAAACGCTTCCCAGTCCCACCTCCTTCAGTGGGCGGCCACTCAGAAGCAGTACCTAGAGGAGGTGGGGCAGGGAAGCTGGGATGCTGCAGTTAAGTAGGCGCTCGCTGGAGGAGGCAGGGCTGTGAAGTGTTGAACACCTGTTCACATGAAAAACAAACTGCACAAACTGTTGAACCAGCCAATCGTACCCATCTCTAGTCACCACCATGGCACCTTACTCCACAGATACTTAGGTTTTTGGTTAAAACTTGTATCTGTTATATAATACCAGTCATTGTTTTTATAATTTTGACTGTGCCTGGAGTTTTTTAACAACAACAGCAACAACAACAACAACTGCTTTTCTCATAGTCCATCTCGGATTGAGTACAGTGGATATCTTCAGAGGGAATTGCAAACCTACAAAAGACATTTTCTACCCCTAAGCACCATCAAGGGAAGACTAAAATGGGAAGAAAAACTTGGGTCAATTTCTCTTGTGGTTCTGGAATATTCAGAAAGTGTTGGAATTTTATTTGCAACCCTGCATGCTGTCTGTAGTTTGTGTGACTGGGAGGAACTTTTCTGGGCTGAGGTGACTGTATATCTATCTAGCACTAACCAATCAGTCCTTCCAGCATTTCATTTCAAAGAAAGCCCTGCCTCTCTGCTGAGCTTTCTTTCCCTCTCTTTAGTCTGTTAGTGGTAGTTGTTTGTTTGCTGTTCATCTGTTCTGTTGGTTGCTAAGCAAAGAAAGCAGTACACAAGAATGTAATTTCAAGCAACTAGAAGTAAAGAAACCTTTTTTATTCTTTCTCCTACAGATTTCTTAAAGCAAGTGTCAGTTAATGAGAAAGGGATGGATTCTGAAGAACCTCTAGCTATTCTTCTCTGTGAGTCCCTGTACTTCTAGGTAAAGGTTCCCCTTGACATTTAGTCTAGTCGTGTCCGACTCTAGGGGGTGGTGCTCATCCCTGTTTCCAAGCCATAGAGCCAGCGTTTGTCCATAGACAGTTTCCGTGGTCACGTGGCCAGCGCGACTAGACATGGAACGCTGTTACCTTCCCACCATGGTGGTACCTATTTATCTACTTGCATTTGCATGCTTTCGAACTGCTAGGTTGGCAGGAGCTGGGACAAGCGACGGGAGCTCACTCCGTTGCGTGGATTCGATCTTACGACGGCTGGTCTTCCGACCTTGCAGCACAGAGGCTTCTGCGGTTTAACCCACAGCGCCACCACATCCCTCCTGTACTTCTACTGCATGACAAAAGGAATTTTACCAGAAGTTCAAAACTCGGCAACAGAAGTCTGTACATGTGTGTGCACATGCCTGCTTAAGTTTGTCTCTACATGCGTTCGTGCTTGTATGCCTACTAGCAACCACACTGTGCACACATCTTAGTTGTCCATCTAATCCTTGCACTAGTGTGGAGACTTCATTGCTAGAATATAAACCTCATCAGGGAACTTTGTCCATTTTTCTGTAATGCTGATTTATGTAGCCATATGCTTGGGAGAGGCTCTACTCACTTATTAGAAACAATAAAATGTGCAATCCAACAAAATCAACTGCAAACAAGAACAAAAATGTGTAAGCCTTGCTTAGTCAGACTTGCTACAAGAGACATCTATTGTGAAGTAGGAATTGTTATTCCCAGTACGTGGCTGGGTTTTTTGTTTTGCTTTGGTGATATACTAAATGTCTCACAGACTAGAGGCAAAATGATGCTTTCACTTCTGCAAAACATGCTTATTAAATGCTATTGTTCTTAGCAAGCTAAAGGCATTGGATATTAGGTCCATCTTTGCTGATCTGACTCTAAGAGGTGTGTTTGCTGGAAACATATAGTACTGTAAGTGGAGAGCAGACATCTGTGGGAATGTCCTCTCTGTGTCTTGCATTGATGAGCTTGCATTAAGCAGTAAGTTGGGTGACCTCTGAGGGCCCCTCCAGCTCTTTGATACTGTGGAAAGCAGTAATAGTAGTAAGGAAAGCAAGTAGAAAGGAAAGAGGTAACTGTAGATAAATAAATGACGAATTGATTTAGATTAAGTCCACTACACAAATGAACATAAGTTGTTAATAAGTTGTATTAACTTTTCCTTACTAGGAAGGTGACATGATGGCTATTATCTCTATTAACTTGGGGTACCCAGCCGTAGAATCAGAGGTTGGGAGTTTGATTCCCCACTGTGCCTCCCAAGAGAAAGCCAGCTTGTGCAGCCTTGGGCAAACTCCACAGTCTCAGATTGCTCTCAGAAGAAGGAATGAGAAAACCACATCTCAGTACTCTGTACCTAGAAACCCCGGAAAGGGTCACCATAAGTCAGAATCAACTTAATGGCACATTGATTGTGAAGATAATTTTGATGTTTGTGAAGAAATTGAGCAAACATTGTTAGTTGGCATAGCCTACCTCTTGAAAATCAGACTTCTCTATAAGAGCCTGGAAAAAGCTAGCTGATAATGGGGCAGTCAGTGTCGGCCCACCTGCAGCTTATCTCTTGTGAGAAAGGCGTTCAAGGCCAAGTCAGCTTCTTTCCTGGTACTGTACTAATTAGGAGATTATTTCAGCTGTGTGAAGGGAGCCTGGCAGAAACTGATCTTGTCTTCATGACCATTTGAAGCAACTTGAAGCTTGATTGGCAAGCCATTTAGAAGGGTCTAGAATGAGACATTTAATATATAAAAAGGGGTTCAGAAGTTGAGTTAGTTGGCGTAGTTTACCTCTCAAGATATGCTATGCTCAGTTGCTGTCTGGAAGGATACATGTTTGTGTATGCTTCAGAACAGTGCTTACTTTATGCTAATGTGTGAATATTAGGTGGATTAGTTTAGCTTTGTTATTTTTTTGTGTTTGCTTGATTGCCTTAGCTTTGTCTCAAACTTTGTGCTGCAATTGCACTTTGAAACCTTTTTGGATTTTTTTTTTTTGCCTTTTTAATATATTTAATAAAATATAAACATTTCTCCAACCAGCTATTTGGCTTTTTGACTTCAAGGATTTGTGGTATTAAAACCAGGTCTTGCCTTTACCATCTACTGGAAGTTTGGGGGGGGGGGTTGGCTGTAGGGGCAATCTACCTTGCAAAGTGGGTGCATTGGTCCTAAGTGGATTTTTTGACTTGGATTCCCTGAAAGCATGCTAAGTCTAGGAAGACTAGAGTGTTGAGGGCACCAGTGCCAGGCAAATTCCATAGCCATTACCATACCAGGGTTCGCCCAGCCCAGGCAAACAGGATAGTGTGGCTAAATGGCCAAAGATGGGCCTTTTAACCCAGATTACCATTACCGTCTGTTAACCCTTTCTCTGACCTCTCCATGTTGCTGCTCCGATGCTCTGGAATTCTCTTACTAAATCCTTTCAAAGTATGACATTGCTGCAAGGATTCAGGAGTTGATATAAGCCAGAATTGTTTTAATGGGACTTTGGATGCTAGGAACAGCTATTCTGCTGCTAGTGTGGCAAGTGTATATATTGTTTTTGTGTTCTATGCCATTCTTGTTCTCTTTGGAGGAAGTGGCATATAAATCAAACAAAGAAGCCCTGAGCTGGATCTCATACAGGAGGTGATGAATAAGGCTTTGCATTGCAAGAGATCTCTGGCTGACTGTTGCAATTAGCAGTTCTAGTAACAACTATAGCCCTTTCGAACTGTAGCTCTGTGTTCTCTGTTTTCATGCAGTCACCTTCCCTCTAGAGGTGCTTTCATGACTTCTTAGATTGGGAGCAGAAATAATGAAGTAACTTCCTTCTTCCTTATTGTGTTCTGATATTCTAAACCCCAGAGGGAATTTCATACTGCTCGTAAGGTGCTGTCTTGTGCATTAACTTCCACAAAGGACTCAGATTTTCATAAAATTTGCATGTGCTAGAGTATATATGTACAGAGGTAACTTTAGAAATGACGGCCAGAATCCTATTCCTGATTTATGCCAGTATAAATGTGATGTTGTAAATTATGGTGGCAAATTGTCAGTAATTAACAAGTTGCTGCTGACATTCCTAGTTGCACACTAAAGTTGCATGATAGGTATGTGATCAAGAATGTTAGCAGCAATTTGTTAATTAGGCAATTGCCACTAATTAATGGGTCGCTGCTCACATGCCTGATTCCATTCTAAAGTTCCATGATTGGTGCTTGATCAAGAATTCCAGCTGCAACTTGTTCATTAGCAGCAATTCACCACCACAATGTATACAGTTACACTTATGCCAGCATAAATACCCAGTGGGATTCTGACCAATAACTGTAATTTAAATATGTTTCTTCAGAGAACAGTGAGAGAAAAGATGGGAGCAGGTGACTTGTGAGCCTACTCAGTTAGCTATCCCAGCTCTGTTGATGAGTAATTTCTAGTAGGGCATTTGGCCATACTAACTACTAAAATAGATGATTGAACAAATGTTACTGGGACATGTCTGGAGTGGAGGTCGGTCGGTTTGGCTGTTCCTATCAACCAGACATTTGTTCCTACATAAAGCAGTGGTAGGCAACCTTAGACCCCTAGTGTTCTGGGCTACAGTTTCTAGAATCCCTGACCATGGTGATGGGGATTGATGGACGTTGAAATTCAAAACACCCAGAGGGTACTTCTGGTGGGGAGCTTCATCTCCCGTGTACTGAATGAGGTAAGAACTGAAAAATCATTGAGAACCCTTTAAAGATTTCTTAAGAATGTTCCTTTAAGACCTTCATTCCTTAGATTTTATTTTTAAATTTCTAAAATGGGCTGCTGAAAGTATGGAAACTGTAGATATAATTGCAAATGGTCCAATGAATAACTCAGCCTCTGAAGGATCAAACTGGTGACCTATTTCCGAAGGCTGTTACAGAAATGGATCAGCCCTCCCTTGAAACCTAATTTCTTAATTACACACAAGGATAAATCTCTTTTTTTAATGCCTTAAAAATTACACCCTTTGGGGCCAGTCCTTCAGATTTCCAGTGTACTGTGGTAACTTTAAATACATGCAAAGTGTTGTCAGGCTGAATGGAAAGAACTAGCGGGGGTATTGTTAAGTATGCGGCTTGGGGTGAAGTTTTTGAAATTGGTTACATGGCTTAGCAGATGGGTGTAATGTACAGTGTGCTTCACTGAAGCAAATCGGGTTTGCATGAGCTAAATGCTGTGGAGATCAAGTTGTACCTCTCATTTCAAAACAGCCATGAGAGCAAAGAACCTCATTAGTTGGAGGACTGAACTGAATTTGTTTATGATAGGTATTGCATATTAAGTTGTAAACTGGCATCTCAAAACTATTTTAACAAAAAAGATAATAGGGAAGCACAAATCTAAAACAGCCCTCTAAAATGAATGGACTGGAAGGGAGAAAAAATTTTTTCTTTAAAAAAGGAATAAACTAAATTGAATAGCTTGAGATAGACATGGAATCCTCTTGGCGGAAATAACTTAGGCCCAGATTATACATTATATAGAGTATATCATTAGAACACAGAATTCCTTAAGTGCTTAGAACATCTGAGTGTCACAGCAGGAAATTTTCACACCATCTGGAACTTGCAAATTAGCTTGCTTTGTTTTGTGACTGGTCATCAGAAGACAAACACTTTGGGAGTAAGATTGCTCACTCATGAAAGTCTGCTGGAATCATCTCTCTGAAACACTTGTGGATTTGAGCATCCAGTGATGTGCTAGCCATATTGTATAATTTGGTCCTTATATAAAAAAAATATCCAGCAGGAGCTCCCAGCAGGAGCATTATGACTTTGTGTTGGAAAACTGAAACTTGTTCATAAAGGAGAAACAGACCAGAATTTTGTTTCAGGTCACTCTGAGAAGAATCTACCAAAACTTGCAAATTTATTTCTATTTGAAGTAGAAAATGCTTCAGATTAAAAATTAGCTCAGGGTGAGAAAAACTGAAGGATTCATCTGTCTGTCTGTCTCCTTCAATAAAAGTCTGAACCTGAATACCTATGCATTTAGCCTTCTAGTGACAAATTAAGATTGGCAGCTCTTTCTTTTTAACAAACTCCACGTTTTTAATGCCTAAACTGCAGCAAAGCACAATATGCTGAGAACAACTGTAACTTTGAAACTGAATGGTATGGATGAAGAAGAACTTAGTTCTGGTTCATTTTTGAAGAATTTGTTGAAGTTCACAAACCATATGTTCTGAATAGAAAGACCTCGAGGATTAAAATATACACATGCAAAATTATTTTTAAAATGTAATATTCCAGGACCTGTCAAATGTATAGCAGAACTCAAGGGTACTCCTTACATCTTTTCCCATGCTGTTATTTCCAGTTCCCAGGATTGAGGGGAGGAAATAGGAAAATAAAGGAAAATCCCTGGGGAAAAAAGGGGGGTGTACGGGAGGATATTTGCAAGGACTGGGGGAGTGTCTTTTGGTCATGCTTTTGCTGCCATGCCATCTCTACACTGTTGAGCCTTTGCCTTCTCTTTAACACTGATTAAAGCCACAGTGCCAGCTGGTATAAAGAGCAAAATGAGGAGACCTGGGTTCAAATCTCTGTTCAGCCAAGGCTACACACTGTGTGCCTTTTGAGACATTATCTCTCAAGTCTAACCCAAGGAGCCAATGTACTGGTTCAGCAGCTAAGAGAAAGTTGGTCCTTGGCATCTGTCATGAATCCAAGTAGGTAGTAAATGGCTCTCCTCCTCTGGCTTAGATGCTCCATCCGCAATAAGGAGAATGGTTATTTTCATTTATCTTGCAGGGATATTGTGGCTTGGAACTAGCGAAACAGTTTGAATACTTGCAACTGGTGTATGAATGCCTAAAAGCAACAGTCTGCTTCAGAAAGTCAGTGTGAGACTCAAAGGTGTTTCCATAAGTAGATTTATATATGCCGTTTTTAGCAGGGAAGATGGGATAACAATAGCCAAAATCCATGTGTTTGTGTGTGTCAGGCCAGCTCTGCAGCAGTTTCCTACTGCTGGCTTCTCTTTGCACAATCAGTCACACAATGGCCCATAATATTACAAGACCGGTCGAATGTATAGCAAAATAAGAGAAGAGTTAGGGGACTTTGTAAAAGGTAGCTTATTCTCACATTAATACTGGGAGGAAGAAAAAGGTAGCTTTGTTTCACAGAGCTTTATCCTAAACTGCTCTTAGTTTCCATGCCAAATTCAAGGTGCTGGCTAGGACCTATAAAGCCCTTAATGGTTTGTTGTTCTTGCCTCTGACTTATAGTGGCCCTAAAAAAGAGTGATCTCCAAAATGTCCTGTCCTCAACCGCTCTGCTCATCTCTTGTAAAGCCTGGGTTTTCTTTTGAGATCAGTTTATCACATATTTGGTCTTCCTCTTTTCTTCCGCCTTCCAACTTTCCCAGCATTATTGTCTTTTCCAGAGAATCTTGCCTTCTCGTGAGGTGCCCAAAGTAGGACAGCCTCAGTTTCAATATTTTTGCCTCCAGAGATAGTGCAGACTTGATCTGATCTAGGACCTACTTGTTTGTCTTTCTGGCACTTCAGGGTACGTATCTGCAAAGCTGTCTTCCAGCACCACACCTCAAATGAATCATTTTCCCCCCTGTTAGCTTTCTTAACTGTTCAGCTTTTACACCCATACATGGTGATCCAAGATATAAGAGTGTCTTCGTCTCCAGTGACGCATCCTTACAATTGATGATCATTTCTAATTCCTTAATTGCTGCCCTTCCAAGTCTCAGTCTCCTTTTGATTTCTTGGCTGCAGTCTCCATTATGATTAATTACTAAACCAAGGTATACAGAATCTCTAACTATTTTGATTTCTTCATTGTCAACGTTAAAGTTGTGTAGTTCTTCTGTAGTCATGATGATTTTTGTGTTCTTAACGTTCAAGTGCAGTCCTACTTTGGCACTTTCTTCTTTCACTTCTACTAAAAGTTGTTTCAGGTTTAATGGTTTAGGGCCTTGACATTCCTTGGAACTTCCCTCCCATAAAACAGCTACCCAACTCACTCCCTCTTTGCAGTCTGTAATGTCAACAATGTTGACACCTAAGGAGGCCAAAAGAGTGAACACCGGGAATTGTGCTTTTTTGTTGTGGCCCCTTCTCTTTGGAACAAACTTCGAACAGAGGTTCGTGAGGTGACTTACCTCCCAGTTTTAAAGAAATTTGTAAAAACGGTATAATTTAAAGCCACATTTTATTAAAAGCACTAATGTTTTGAGATGTTCAAATCTGTTTTAGTTTCTTTAATTTTATTTAAAGATAGGTTTTAGCAAGGGACAGGGTTTTATCTATTTTATGGTATTTATTGTATATATTTTTTAATCGTAAGTGATTTTAATGCATTGTGAACTTCCCAGTTTAACATGTTTTGTACTATGGGGCAGTGGACAAGCTGAAATAAGAAATAACTAACTAATTAACGAAATAAATAAATACAAAATATCACATATAGGTTTCTCCCTGAAAGATACATAATTGAATAGTAATTTCTGGGCTGTGCATTGATAAAGTCTAACAAAATAATAATAAGACAAACAAGAAGGTCTTTAAAATTAACTGATGAATTTGGAATGCAAAAGCAAAGCTGTAGTTTGTTTAAAAAGCAAGGAAGAAAGGATAAAGGGGAAAGTCAATGGAAAATGTGGTACACAGTTCATTTGTTTTTTTTATTTATTTGACAAGGAGATGAAATACTTTAAATTTTTATATACCCTTTGAGTTGCTTTGATAGTTATTACCAGTTCATCTCCTATAATGTATTGGGGTGGGAAATTATAACCTTCTAGATGCAAAGTTTGGAAAGGGTGTTGTTGTTCTTATTTGTTTGTGAGATCGACTTCTAGACCAAATAGATTTCTGTATATTTATCTGTATATGCCTGGAATCCTATTGGTGATTTATGCTTCTGTAAGTGAAATTCCAAATGGGCAATACCGAAATCAGATTGATTATATTCTGTGCAGCCAAAGATGGAGAAGCTCTATACAGTCAGCAAAAACAAGACCTGGAGCTGATTGTGGCTCTGATCATCAGCTTCTTATAGCAAAATTCAAGCTTAAACTGAAGAAAGTAGGAAAAACCACTGGGCTAGCCAGGTATAATCTAAACCAAATCCCTTATGAGTACACAGTGGAACTGAAGAACAGATTTAAGGAACTCGATTTGGTGGACAGAGTGCCTGAAGAACTATGGATGGAGGCTCGTAACATTGTACAGGAGGCAGCAACAAAAACCATCCCAAAGAAAAGGAAATGCAAGAAAGCAAAGTGGCTGTCCAATGAGGCCTTACAAATAGCAGAGAAGAGAAGGGAAACAAAATGCAAGGGAGATAGGGAAAGTTACAGAATATTGAATGCGGACTTCCAAAGAATAGCAAGGAGAGACAAAAGGGCCTTCCTAAATGAACAGTGCAAAGATATAGAGGAAAAGAATAGAAAGGGAAAAACCAGAGATCTGTTCAAGAAAATTGGAGATATTAAAGGAACATTTTGTGCAAAGATGGACATGATAAAGGACAAAAATGGTAGGGACCTTACAAAAGCAGAAGACATCAAGAAGAGGTGGCAAGAATACACAGAGGAATTATACCAGAAAGATCTGGATGCCCTGGACAACCCAGATAGTGTGGTTGCTGACCTTGAGCCAGACATCCTGGAGAGCGAAGTCAAGTGGGCCTTAGAAAGCATGGCTAACAACAAGGCCAGTGGAGGTGATGGCATTCCAGTCGAACTATTTAAAATCTTAAAAGACGACGCTGTTAAGGTGCTAAGCTCAATATGCCAGCAAGTTTGGAAAACTCAGCAGTGGCCAGAGGATTGGAAAAGATCAGTCTACATCCCAATCCCAAAGAAGGGCAGTGCCAAAGAATGCTCCAGCTACCGTACAATTGCACTCATTTCACACGCTAGCAAGGTTATGCTCAAAATCCTCCAAGGCAGGCTTCAGCAGTATGTGGACCGAGAACTCCCAGAAGTGCAAGCTGGATTTCGAAGGGGCAGAGGAACTAGAGACCAAATTGCTAACATGCGCTGGATTATGGAGAAAGCCAGAGAGTTCCAGAAAAACATCTACTTCTGCTTCATTGACTACGCAAAAGCCTTTGACTGTGTGGACCACAGCAAACTATGGCAAGTTCTTAAAGAAATGGGAGTGCCTGACCACCTTATCCATCTCCTGAGAAATCTATATGTGGGACAGGAAGCAACAGTTAGAACTGGATATGGAACAACTGATTGGTTCAAAATTGGGAAAGGAGTACGACAAGGCTGTATATTGTCTCCCTGCTTATTTAACTTATATGCAGAATACATCATGCGAAAGGCTGGACTGGATGAATCCCAAGCCGGAATTAAGCTTGCCGGAAGAAATATCAACAACCTCAGATATGCAGATGATACCACTCTGATGGCAGAAAGTGAGGAGGAATTAAAGAACCTCTTAATGAGGGTGAAAGAGGAGAGCGCAAAAAATGGTCTGAAGCTCAACATCAAAAAAACTAAGATCATGGCCACGGGCCCCATCACCTCCTGGCAAATAGAAGGGGAAGATATGGAGGCAGTGACAGAGTTTACCTTCCTGGGCTCCACGATCACTGCAGATGGTGACAGCAGCCACGAAATTAAAAGACGCCTGCTTCTGGGGAGGAAAGCGATGAGAAACCTAGACAGCATCTTGAAAAGCAGAGACATCACCTTGCCGACAAAGGTCCGCATAGTCAAAGCTATGGTTTTTCCAGTAGTGATGTATGGAAGTGAGAGCTGGACCATAAAGAAGGCTGACCGCCGAAGAATTGATGCTTTTGAATTGTGGTGCTGGAGGAGACTCTTGAGAGTCCCCTGGACTGCAAGGAGAACAAACCTATCCATTTTGAAGGAAATCAACCCGGAGTGCTCACTGGAAGGACAGATCCTGAAGCTGAGGCTCCAATACTTTGGCCATCTGATGAGAAGAGAAGGCTCCCTGGAAAAGACCCTGATGTTGGGAAAGTGTGAAGGCAAGAGGAGAAGGGGACGACAGAGGACGAGATGGGTGGACAGTGTCATTGAAGCTACCAACATGAATTTGACCCAACTCCGGGAGGCAGTGGAAGACAGGAGGGCCTGGCGTGCTCTGGTCCATGGGGTCACGAAGAGTCGGACACGACTAAACGACTAAACAACAACAAAGTGAAATTCCACAAGTCTAGGTGGTAAATTGCTGCTCATTAATGAGCTGCTGGTTGTGTTCTTGTGCACGTGGCCAACTGTCTAACAAGCAACCAGAAGCTCATTAATGAACTGCAATTTACTGCCAAGATTGAACACAATTTCCCAGATGCAAGCAGAAATTGTCAGTAGGATTCTGCCCTCTATCTTCATATATCTCATAGCACCATGTGAGATAGGTTGGACTTAGGAAGGAAGGGACAGAATAAGGGAGAAGGAGAAGGAATCTGGCCCAAGGCCACCAAGTGCATTTCATGGCTGAACAGGAACTTGAGCTTGGATCTCTCTGACCGTCAGTCAACATTCTAAACATGAGGTCACATCAGCCCTCAGGGACAAAGACAGCAAGTCAGTTTCTGTATATTTTTACACTCTTGTGCCCTGGAGCTATAAACCACCTTTTAGTTTTATGCAGCCCTTGGGAGTCTGATTTCAAAAGGCCTCTGTAAATGATCATTTCACTCCTCTGGCAAGAGCAGTATCTCCCTCCATGGCAGCTGAGTGGGGAAGGAGAGTGTTTATGTGTGTGTGTGTGTGTATGAATGTCTGCAGAGGTGGGGGAGATGTTTGGGCTTTGCCCACATTGGGCTGTGGCCCCACCCACAGCTGGATTCAGCTCAGCCTGCCACAGCCATGCAGCCCTGACATATCATCGTTGAAGAAATGCAGCCCTTGACAGAAAAAAAAGTCTTTTAAAAAATCCTGACAGGAATATTCAATATGAAGGGGGGGGGGGGACATAATGTATACACTGCAGGAAAAACAGTAAATTCAATTATGTTGGCTGGATAGATCAGTGAGTTAAATATCTGGCCGCAGAGCCAGAGGTTGTGAATTCAAGTTCCTACTGTGCATCCCAGAAGAGCCAGCCTATGTAGCCTTGGGCAAGCTTGTACAGTTCCAGGCTGCCCCCAGAAGAAGGAAATGGTAAACCACTTCTGAGGACTCCACCTAGAAAATCCTGCAAGGGGTTGCCATAAGTCAGAACTGACTTGATGGCACACAATTATTAATTATACACTACAGTGTGAAACTTTATTTGACAACTCCTTGAATCCTCTACTAGTATGCAGCCATGATGCCTGCAGGATTCTGGGAGTTGTGGTCCAAAATTGTAACTGTTTCTAGCCTGGTATATACCCCCCCCCCTTTGACCAAACTCCGGGAGGCAGTGGAAGACAGGAGGGCCTGGCGTGCTCTGGTCCATGGAGTCACGAAAAGTCGGACACGACTTAACGACTAAACAATAACAACAAATATACCCCATAGAGTTCCCAGGTTCATGGAAAACAAGCACACTATATTTGTTAAGAGTACCTATATGAATAAATTGATGAAGAAGTCTGGTGCATTAGGCATTAGGTCAGCATCTGACATTCCTCGGAGGGGAAAATAGTCCCCAAACAAATGACAGCACTACGAGAGTGCTACCAAAGTGTCTCTATAAATCTCAATGTTGTTCTGAAGTCACCATATATTTCATAATCTTTACATAAGATTTGCTTTATGGGGAAATGTTCCATCGTTTTTTAACAGGTTGTCTTTGATCTTAAATTAGCACATGATTAATTGAACAAATCTTTCTCTCCAGTGGAAATTATTCTTATAAAAGAATGCCCAGCTCTTATTTTATGAGAATATTAATTGGAAAACATGTCAGAACAAAAACAAAAAGCCTCCGCTAGTTGTATCCAATAGTGGTTTTATGCTAAGAGAAGGTTTATCTTCTTTCTTAATATAAGACACATATTTTTATGCCCCCAATCCATCAAAATCCCTTGTCTCCCCCATAAAGATGAGGCTTGGAAGCCCTTCTGAAACTGTGGAATACACCATATGGAATGGAAGGCTGTGGTAGGTAAGCGGCATTGTTGAAAATCTGGTGCCTCACCGTGCATGAGCAGGAGTGCTTTCTGCTAATGCACAAACACTGTTAAAATACGACCTTCCTACCAATATGAAAGTGTATGTGGATCTATTTAAAGAAAAGAAAGTGATTAGATTGAAAGATTGGTTGTATAAAATGAGATCGACAGATCAAATGAAACAAACTCTTCAGAACAGGAGCATTTCATGGTTGAATTATATACAATTAGAAAGATGGACTAATGAATGGGTAAATAAATATAATAAAGGAAGAGAATATACAAAGTATGAACAATTTTTATTGTCATATGAGGACATTCGGATGACTGACTCAGTGAAAGGTACTGTGAGTAAAATTTACTTCTTCTTAATTTAGAGGAAGAAGAAAGTGAGAAAGAAGGATTGAAAATAGTGTGGGAGCTAGATATTGGAAAAAGAATAAATGAAGAAGAATGGAGGATGATATAGAAAATGAGGGTGTTAAGATTTATGTCAGTAAGAATAAGGGAAATTTTTTTAAAACTTAGTTTAAGATGGTATTTAACACCGTCAAAATTAAATAAAATTAATGTCAATCATCTGAATGTCTGTTGGAAATATGGGAAGGAAATTGGTACATACTTTCATATGTGGTGGGAATGTGAAAAAGTGCAAAGATTTTGGAAACAAATTTTTAAAGAATTAAGCTACATATGTGAAAAAGATATAGAATTTAATGCTGAGATTGCTTTGTTATCAATATATGAGAATGTGGAATATGACAAAATGACTAAAGAATTGATAACCAATTTATTAACAGCAGCTAGATTGATTATAGCTAAGCAATGGAAATCAAAAGTCGAATTGCAAATTGAAGAATGGTATAAAGAAATATGGAATATAGCAGTAAATGATAAATTAACTTGTAACTTAAAGGTTAAGAAAGGAGAGTTGAAAAAAAATAACTTTTATGAAATATGGGGTAGATTTTTGGAATATGTGTTAATAAGAGGAAAAGGGAAAGCTCCAAATCAAGAATCAATGCAGTTTTGGAGAAGAGGACAATAGAAGAAGAGGAAGAAGAAGAACAATAAGGAAGAGGAAGATTATGGCAAGAGGTTCCGCATATGGTGGTGGGGAACACAGTTAAATTGTATTTTAGTTCGTATGTTATATGTTTTTATTTTTGTTATAGTTATATAATTATAATTTAAAAAATAATTTAAAAAAATACGACCTTGTGTTTCTATTCCATCATTCTTTCCAAAACCTCAGGACAGTAAACATACAGTCCATCCTAGGTTAGCTAAACAACTATGACTTGAGTCATCCAAGTTCATCAACACATTTTCTTGGCTTGGATGCCAATTTGAAACCAGGTGTTCCCACTCTGGTACTGTAACCACTGCATCACAATGGATTGTTCATTTATTTATACTTCCCCCTTCCCATAATAAGCTCCACACTTCATTCAGCACAACATTCACAAGCTTTTTGGGGGTAGATTTCCAGCACAGAGTCGCTAAGCAGTCATGGCTTGAAATTGTTTTAGGTAAAGATTGCCTAGGGGCCCTCTTAAAAAGAAGCTGTGAGCTTTACAACTGGTTAGAGAGAGCTTGGATTTTACCAGGTGTGGCAGTGGGTTAATGTTTTAATGCAATATGGATAAAATGGAGAATCAAGGTTTAGTGGCTTTGATAGCTTGTCCTGTCCTCTGCAAGCCTGGGGGCCACTCAGTTTGAACTGTAATATCATTCTGAGAGGTGGCAAAACTTTCACCACCATTATATGGTAAAACCCCAGCAGATTGGTTCATATCTTGTCTGAATCGGTCCAAATTGCTCCAGAATGACCCAGCATTTTAATCATCATCATTATCTCAGAACTGCAGTGCTGGAAGGGACACTATGAATCCTGTCAAGGAGGCACAGTGGGGAATCGAACTCCCAGCCTCTGGCTCTGCAGCCAGATACCTAAACCACTGAGCTATCTAGACGCTACAAGAAAGCTAGATAGCATGTCTCCAAAATTTTGCAAAAGAATGCTACAAGCCAGGGTGGTATGGTGGTAGAGGAGCAGAGTTAGACTTTACTCTTTGGCATCTCTAATATCCAATCTTAGGGCTCGGTCATGCTGCTGATTTACTGCATATCAGTTTCAGCTCCGATATATTTTAAATCGATTTACAGTTGTATGATTTTTGTATCGTGTGTGTTCACTTTGTAAATTATTATTCCAGTATAAAGTAGGGGTTTAAAACTGCTTCAGGAAACTACATGTGAGATTTTTAATTGTTTCGTTAACCAGTATGTTTGTAGATGATGTTTTCAATGTTGTGTAGTATTTCTTCAATTTTTAGGCATTTTTGGAATGTTTACATTGGTCTCTCTTTTTTAAAAAATACATTTTAAGTGGCATGTCACTACAGTGATGCAGTGATAAAGTTAATTTTTTTAAAAGTATTTCGATCGGATGGCGGTGTCCCTGCCATCCAAAACCTGTGCCTGCCCGCAAAATGGCATTTAATACGACAGGGGCATTCACATTGCCTGTAGCAATTTATAAGGAATCGATTTCACAAGCATGTGAAATTAAAGCATGCCTGCTGGAGTCTTTTTTTTTTTTAAAAAAACCCTCACTTTGCAGCCCCCCAAAATTGAGTTCACCTGGGAATTTATAAATCGATTTAAATATCACAAAAACCAATTCAACTGTGGTTCTTATTGCCGGTATGACCAAGCCCTTAGACAAGTAGTAAAGAAATGTTTACAGATGGAACTGGCAAAGAATGTGTGTGGAAGTGGAAAAATGAGCAAATCTGCACAAATAGACTTGCCCACCTCTAGATAGAAATGGACTGGATTTTGATGATGTTTTATTGATTGGTGTGGCAGTGCGGATGAATCAGCCCTCCACCCATACTCTGTAATGTGTTTGTTTTCAAACTGGGAAGCAGTGAACTATGGAAGTGATCAGACCTTCCCTGTTTTCCCCAGGCATCAATCCTAAGACTAAGAAACTGGTGAGTATAATTGTATTAGAGAAACCATTTTTGCTAGAAATTCAAATCCTCTCTTCCACCCAAGCTCGGCTTCTGGTACAATGAAGACATATCTGAAAGGTTTAGAGTGGAGGATGTTACATTGTGGAGTGCCCGATACAGCTGCAGAAATATATAACTGAACACACAGGGGAGGAAAGAAGAAGAAAAAAAGATACCTTTTTTCATTTTCCATGGTGCTTTAACTCTTACTGACAACTTCATATGACAAGTTGACAGTCCTGTTTATATATCCCACCCCTTCAGCCCTTCTCCTAACACCTCCTTTTAAATAAAAACAGAACTGGTAAAGCATATAAAAATGCAGCCTTTTAAAAAAAATTTTTTTAGAACATGTTAAAAGGAAGAGGATTAAAGCACTAGTCCGTAGCTGAACACTAGCAGAGAATACAAAGGGGCAAATGGTGACAGAGCTTTACTGCTTTTGTGACAGCTTTTGGATGACCTGAACTGGAGCTTTTTTCTTTCTTTCTTTTTTAAAAAGTAACATGCTGGTGGTATTACTTTTTTCTTTTTTTAAACCACTTAATGTGTTATTGTTTCTTATTGATCAGTATTGCCTAAGTGTGGAGCAGAAGGACAACTGAAGTGTCCCTCCTGGGAAGCTTCCCATTTGCACAGCCATTTGGGTGACTGATCTCACAACCAGTGAGAGAATGGGCATATGTCAAGGAGGCTGTTGGAGCTAAGTGGGAAGTGACGTGATTGCCCTTCAATTTTGCACTTCGGCAATAGGATGCTGGCCATTATTTTTAATTACATTTTTAAAAAACAAACACCTTTCGGTATTATCTATTAATCCTTTAATTATTTTATTTTGTGTGTTTTGCTTAAATATGTGAACCGATCCGAGTAGTATTTACCTAAGTTGGGCAGTCTAGAAGCTTTAACAACAAGAACAAGAACAACAACAATAATACAATAATAATAATAATCTGCGAATGTCCAAAGATTGCACAAACAGATAACAAAATTAGACATAATCGAGTGACAAAATTAGTGCACTGGCATTATGCAAATATATATATAACTTACCAGCCTCCAAAAACCCATGGGAACATGAGGTAGAGATGTCTGGATCATTGACTTTGCAATTGCATGGGATGCCAGAGTTGAAAATAAAGAAGTAGAAAAAAGAGTTCCTTTTTTGGTTTTAGGATAATATCATTGCTCATAAGACACATAGACTCCCCAAAGTAAAAAAATGGAACACTTTAATCCGAAACGATCTGCCACTGCTAGCGACATGAATCCACATTTGGAGCTCATCAACAAACATAAATAATAATAGCAGGAGTATAGCTGTGGATGTATGACTGGTAAACATACACAGGCTGAGTCCTAGAATGCCTGGTGCATGGGTGATGGAGTGTTGGATGTCGGGCTGAATGCTGATTGGTTGGTGTGCTTGGAATGTGAAGGAATGGAATGTGAAGTGAGAGTTAGGCAGAGGATCAGTCTGTTGGTTAGAGAGTTTGTTTTGAGTGGTCAGGAAAGATAAATCTTTTAGGGAGTGTGTTGTGTGGAATCTGTGGGAATAGCTGATTATGAGTAGTTTAGGAGGAAGAAAACTATAGATACTATATACTAAATGTATATATTATAACTTAAATACTCAAGAAATTGTCTTTCCCTTTCTTCCAGATGCCTGCACTTCCCAAGTAACTTCCTTTTGTTCTTTCCTGAATAATGCTTATTTATTTTTAAGTGTAATTTTAAGAAAGATATTTAACTGTCAAGAAATAGTGAATATAATACCCACATCTATGCAGGATATACTGAAGAGGGAAAAGAAGCCAGAGTGCTCATGAAGGGGGAATTTTTACTCAGCAAACAAAAAAAATATACGTAGCAGCTGAAGGTATTGGCCAGGTTAAAGGGTCTGGTTTAAGGCTGGTTTTCCTTGTACACTGTAAACAGCTTAGTGTCTTATGCCCTTATGTCAATATAGTTTAGAACTTTATTAAGTTCTAAACCACAAACGTAGATATTGGTCACATGTCAAGTAATTCCCTTTTTTTGCACAGGAGGTGCTCCCAAATTCACATCAAGGGATCGAATGCCAGCAAGAGCTAGAACACTTGCTAGGATGACATGCAGCACTTAAAGAATTCCATTGAATATTTACATGGCTCCAGAGGTCCAGTTGTAGAAACTGCTGTAGTGATCTAAGGATGTTCTGGATGGACATGACCAGACACATGGCAGGCACCTTGTCAGGTCAGCACAAAAACTTTCACACGTCCATATGCATAAATATTGAACAGGAGACTGGCCTGTGCATGTTTTTAGATACTAGATGTCTTAATAGTACATGCATGAGCATAAAAAACTCAACTAATTGCAGTATGGTTCTTGCATCAAAGCATTAGTAGAAGCTCATTATTTCTTGACATCAAGCATAAAACCTTGCTTTAGATTTTTGAGGGCATATAGACCGATTACTTCTTGCAGTTCGCTATCCAACATTGAAGTGCTGATTCAGGGTTTGGTTTAAAACAGGATTAAATATTGAATCCGTTGTGCTATCTGTCTAATATATGATTGATTTTTTTTTTTAAAAATTGTTAATTACTAAACATTTTTAGTTTATTTTCCTTATCAACAGCATGTACAGAACTGGATAAAGAGAAGCTACAAATCTCCTCAGCCCTTCCCAGAAACCAAAAATATGCTTCTGGGTCACTTTGTTTCCCTAGCCAAATAGAAACTCTGTGAGTCTCTAGAGAAGGCAGAAGAAGTAAATGAGGTGGATTCAGAATACTCGGCATCCCTTGGTTTAAGAGTGGGTGATAAATTCCAAAATACTGTGGTTTGAAGCCACCCCCTCCCATACAGGCCCCTTGCAGACTGCAGCTATTTCCATCTAAGAAGCTAACCTGGCCTCTACATTGACCATGAACCTTAACAATAAGCGGCACCCGATGGGTTGTCTGCATCTTTTAAGATAATCAGTAAATCCTTATGAGGTTACTGTGCATGTTCTTTCTTCTTAAAGTGAAAGGATACCAGTTTTGCACATTCTGAAGAAGTAGTTGTGGTAGTCTGTCTCACCATGTTGGCAAAATTTAAAAGGGAAGAAGAAAAGAGATAGAGAGAGAGAGAAGAAAAGGACAGAAAGCTGTGGCACTTTAAAGACTAACAGATTGCATCAAAATCTCCTTGTGTCTGGAAAACATGGACACAGAAGCTCTCACTGAAATCAGTGTGCAGGTTTTTAAAGTGCCACAATATTCTACCTCTTTTTTTCTCTTTAATGTTGTCAACATATAGTTTTTCACTGTCTCCTGCAGGATACACCTGGCTGAGTCTTCCTCAAAAGATGAAGCCAAGGATGACCTGCCTGAGCAGGGGAAAACAGGGTCAGGGAAGATCTTGAGACCCTAGCTGATAGCACTCTCGAGGGTGCACAAGAGTTTGAGAAGGTGCCTAGCTTTTGCAAGGAAAACCGTCCGGTCACTAAAGATTGCTTGTGATGTTGTGTATTAGAACAGTGAAAATAACAAAGACAATGTGAGCATCCTCAAGGTCAGATGCCTGCAGTATATAACTAATTATAGCCATTTGAAGAAAGGAGATGTCTGAGAATAAGACAAGTAAATGTAGCCCCAGAAGGGCAATGGGTGGCTGATCAAATCAAGTGTGGACTTCCCTAGAAGCAAAACTGACTAAACTGAAGCTGTTGTACTTCGGACATATCATGAAAAGACAAGACTCCCAGAAAAGACAATAATGGTAGGAAAAGTTGAAAGCAACTAGAGAAGATGAAGACCAAATAAGAGGTAGATTGATTCAATAAAGAAAACCATGGCTTTGAATTTGCAAGACCTGAGCAGAAGCATTAAGAACAAGACCTTTTGGAGGTCACTAATCCATAGATTATACAACAACACACAATGACAACACAGACCTACTTTGTTCTTTTCCTCTCATGCCATTCAGATGGCATGTACACGGTCTATAACCTGCCTCTCATCTCTAATTCCACTCTTGCATGCTTCTTGAAACTTGATTATGACTGTGCTGGATAGCTTAGTGGTTTAGATATCTGGGTGAAGAGACAGAGGATGGGAGTTCAATTCCTTACTGTGCCTCCTTGATAGGGATTCAATTATCCATACAGTTGCTTCCAGCTCTGCAGTTCTTCGGTTGTTATTAGAGATGTGTGCTTTGTATTCCTATCCAGGGGATACAAATATGAAGCACGGTAGCACATGTGCCACTTTGGGCCATTCCTGCCCCCCAGAAACAGACTGGTTCACTTAGCAGGCTCCATGTGGCATGCACGTCCATTAGCATTATCTTCACGCCAATTGCGGAAGTAGTCCCACTGCCGCTTCCCCACCTCTCCCCCCAGCTGACTGCTCAGGAGCTGAGTGGGACTCACTGGAGTGGTCGGCTGTGGGGAAAGGAAGGGAAGCGCCAGCTGAACTACTTTTGCGATTGGCACAACGAAAAGGTTGATGGATGGATATGCCGTGTGGAGCCCAGTAAGTGGACTGTGCTGATTCTGGGGGGCAGGAATGGACTGAGGGTGCAGCTATGCTGCTGCACTTCATATTTCTGTCCCATGGATATGAATACAAAGTGTGCATATTTAGTGATGATGATGATGATTGAAAAATTATAAAAACATTGAGTGTTATCATGGAACAGATACAAGTTTTAACCAAAAACCTAAGTATTTGTTTAATATCAGCACAGAATGTATGCTGTTCCTGATATTGCCATTTTTTGTAACTATGATGATGATGATGCAGTGTTTGCCTGGACCGGTTGTTGATTTCTTCTCATTCCTGTTTACAGATACATGTTGTCATAAAACATGACACAGAGACATTTTTTTGAAATTTGCAGAAACACAATCCTCATCTTGTTCTTGTGCAAGAGGTGAGGAATTTAGCAGGGCATGACGTTCCTTGTTGGACTGCACCATAGTGTTGACACAGGCTAAATCAAAGAGGATGAGAAATTTGGCAAGTATTCCTCTCATCCTGATCTGGTCTCCCTAAATGCATCCATTCTGTTTCTAGGTTCATAGTTTTTTTTTAGCTTCTGGAAACAAAGACACCTGTGGCTGTGAAAAAAGACGATCTAAGTCACTGGCAATGACGAAAGGCAGTAAATGAAAAAGAAAATCAATGAATGCTCTTCTGAAGCAGACTGTATGATGTTAGCCAAGATAGAGGAGTTATCCAAGGACAGGTGTTCTTTCATATCTAGAAGATGTACAAAGCATCAGGCCAATTTCTGAGCCTTGGAAGACTCAAAGGTAGACTAGATGTTGAGAAGAAATTAGCAACTGGAAAACTGAGTGCCTCTGTCTAGGTAATGCTTCTCATGTGGGTGTTGAACTGACCCCTGCAGAAGCAGGTTCATAATGAATTTAACATCACAGTGTGATTCACCAAATTTTTCCGTGATCAAGGGACTTATAGTGCTAGATTGAATAGCTGCAAATAAATCTTGGAACTGTGTACCTTCAGCAGGTTTAGAAGATGGGTAAGATATAATTGTATAAAAGTACTTATAGTATAGAAAAATGCATAGGGAGAAGTCTCTTTCTCTCTCATTCTCTCAGTAGTAGAAGATGGAATTCACTGAAACTAAAGCCCAATTCTGGCATTATAAATGATGTCCTCGTGAAGATGCATAGAGCCTCCATGTGTAAGTTTAACCAACTATTCCAGGGTTCTTGCTTGTGTACAGAGCCTGCAAGTGAGCAAAGATCTATCCATTGCAGATATTGCATTGAAACTATGAGGAATGTGCTAATGGGACTGGGGTGGAAAAGTGCTTCCCTCCAGCTAGATTTATAATGGTGGTATTTAGGAGTGTATGGATACCATCCACTTTGATTTGGCCCAAATTATTTCTATTTCAAACCACAACCAATTTGCTTCAAGCTGATTTGTACCCTGCCCACTTCAGTTTGTATTTGAATATCTGAAAATGGTTGTATGGGTCTAAACAGTGAAGAACACAGACAAGGTGAAAATGAAAGGCTTTGAATTGGAAAGCAGGGAGGGACTCTGTGTCATCAACTATTGCTCGGTCTCTAGTGTGCAGGCTCTGGAATCACCATGGCTCCTACGAGGTTCCTTCCTTCCTTCCTTCCTTCCTTCCTTCCAAAATGGTGCAATTTACTCAGATTAACTCAGCAAGAAGTTAAGGAGGAAAGGAAAAACCCCAGTTAGTAGTTTCACTGCCCCTGTGAGTAGCATATCTGTTTGCTCTGCCTTGTATGTCACATTTACCACATACCTAATCTGGAACACAGGAAAGCACAGTTGGGGGTGGGGGAGCCTAAGTGTTGGAAGAATAAAAGCCAACAGCATTTTTTTAAAGTACAAAATAAAGGCAAAGGAGGAAGGGAGATAACTTGGATCCTATTCCTTATGCTAATATGATCTACCCCACTCATATGAGTCCTATGTGAGAGACTCAAGACATTTATGGCACGTTCACACACACACTCAATTGGATTCTAGAATGTAAAGCAAAATGATATCTGCAGTTGCCTAAAAGAAGAGAAGAAGAAAAAACTCTAGTGCACACCTACTGTAATGAAAATGAAAGTGATGCAGATAGTGATCTCCAACAGACTAATATCCTTCCTTCGGACTGCCAAGATGTGAAATGGCTCCTGGTCATGAGGAATGGCAATTTATTTGGTAGATCTGAGCCCTTCAATAGGCTCCATGATTGAGGTTTTCAGGAGAGCTTGGACTTTTCACTGTGCTTGAACTGTCAATTTACTTTTGCTTTGGGCTTCCTGATTCTCTTAAGGTATAGTTTTTATTTTCTGACTGAAACTAATTGGCACCAAATTTTGTTTTCCTCTCTAATTGCTCAAGTTTTAACCAAAGTTAGGAAAGCCTATACAAGTAAAGATATAAGGATGTGAATCTTGTAGCAGCACAGAAGTGGCAGTGGGGGGTGGAATCCTACTCTCTGTGAGAGTATTCCTCCTGAGAAATTTCATGGATAATATTACAGCATTTGTTGGACATTTTGTGGTCATCCCCCTACCCCCCAAAGTAACACCAGTTTGCACAGAATGATTACTACTGATGTAACAAATGACATATTTCCTGCACAAGATTCCTTGGAAAGGTCATTGAGAATTTAGCCGTTCCTTGCACAAACAGGCAAAAGAATGAATGAATGAAAGAAATGAATGAATGAATGAATTGCATGAAAGAAATTATTGAAAACTGATGAAATGAGGGGAGAAGATGGGGACACATTTTCACAGGAGGCTGTAAAATCTTGATGCTGCAGGACAACGTTTCTATGAAAATTCTTGGCGTGGTGCAACTCAGAAAATCTGGCAAAACCAAGAAATTTCTCAGGCAGTCTCTGTATCCCTACCTATGTGTCCCATCGTTGTGGAATAGACACCCATTGTAGACCCATCAGGCCACTTGTTTGCCTACCTTTAAGAGGTTGCTGAAGACAGCTTTTAAAGGAAGTGTTTAGAGACCTCCTTCCCTGAGATTGTAGTGGGATTTGGTTTTACTTTGCCTGTACTGCCATCGTTTGTTTTGAGCATAGTTGTTGGGTTTTCATTTGTTTACTGTGTTGATTAGGGTTTGGGGGATTGGGAAGGAGAGGAGGTGGGTTACATTTATTGTTAACTGCCCAGAGTAGTGCATGCCACTGAGTCAGGTGGTATAGAAATGATTTGGATAAATAAATTTTGTTTTACACTTGTTCAAGGTTAATGCACTGCAGTTGGGCATGGGACAAATTGTGTAACTTCAGGAGTGAAGCCAGTAGTATGACCCCACAATTCCTTAATTGTCAGCACTTTACATGTATCAGGCAATAAACGTGTGTGTGTGTGGGAGGGCTTTGTTTGTTTTCGCTTCTCAGACAATCTAATTTGTTTTCCATTTATCCAAACTGGATAATCTAATACATTGCCTGAAGGCTAAATTAGTCCTGCATGGTGATTTTTTTTCTAAACACACCTTCTTCCCATTCCTCAAGTGATGGTAACTAATGAAGGCCCTTTGACTTCAATTTTTTTTTTAAGCAAGACAGGGTTGATTGTTCCATAAACATTTTAGCAAGGGGATAGTTAGAGTCTTTCTTTGGCAGACTTTGTCCAACAGATAATTGCAAAGTCATCTGGACAGATAGGAACATTATGGCTGTTCCAAAGCAGTGTTCTATAATTCATGAATTGTAGGAAAGCATCTCTGAGTTGCTCTCCTGCCTTACTTATGCTCAAATACTGCAGTAGATAGCATTTCTACTTTGTAATCAAGAACGTGTAGATAAGCTCATTCATCCATGGCATGCTGACCATAGCTGGTGTCGTAAAGCCCTGGAGATAGCCAAAAGATTCTGGCCCAAATCCACAAAGGTAAAGCAAAATTCTCTGATGTGGTGATTGTGTTGTAGTGCAAGCCTGATGGCCATAGCTCTGTAGTGCAGGAGCATTTGTCACCACACTGCTGTGAGAGCACATAGTTGTGTGTTCATACAATGATGGCTGCTGTAGCAAACTGCATTTGTTGTGAGTGACAGAGTGTGACAGAGTGTGTGTGGGTTCCAGAAAGACCAGTACCCCAGACCTGAGAAGAAGATGGAGAAATCGCAAGGGAAGATGGGATGGTGAGCCTGATACAAATCTACAAAGAACTGCAAGAGTTCAAGTTTCTATATCAGTAAGAAACCGCAGATGTGGAAAACATTCTAAATGTGGACTTGTTTGTTCAGATAGAAAAAAGGAAGAAGGCTGACTATAACCAGTTCTCCAGACAAGAAAGAGGAAGCAGGCTAGCTGAAGCCAAGTCTGTGGCAGATGGAACAAACTGTACACGTGAAAGGAAGCATTCCTGCATGGCAACAGATTGTATCTGCCCAGGAAACCAGAGTCTGACCCCTGCTTGCCCACAAGAGAGTTCTATGCCTATAAGAAGGATGACCCAGGAAGAGACAGAGGGGCTTCAGAACAGCGATGGAATGACTCCCATCACCCTTTCTGAGGACTGATCAACCCCAGAGAAGGGCCTTTTGGATGAGTGAATATCTTGTGTGAATGGGAAGTATGAATGAGAAGCCTCTTGGTACCTTTTGTCTTATATCCTATGTCTTATGTCTCACAAATAAATGTTACATGAATAGTGCTTAACCCAAAATTATTGGTGTATGGTCTTCTTGTCAGTAGTCTGGCTGGGCTCTCTCTCTCCTCTCATGGTCCCTCTCCCCAGGATATAAAGAACAGTAACCCATTTGGGGTAACACATTGTACAACTAGAACTGCTTACACAAGGAGATCTCAGATGCCTCATTGTTTGAGTCTGAGAAGACAATCAGTTCCTGCACAAATAGGAGTAGTGGCAGCCTACTGGCATACTTTGATCCAGATTCCAGCCTATAGGTTACTTGCCCTTTCCTTGTTTCCCCTACTTCTGTTTCTGAGGTGCTATGGCCTGAAACTGTGGGTGACACAATAGCAAAAGAGAGTGAATTGATGACATGGTTGGGCAGAAGCAAGAGTCCCCAGTTGCCGTGTGCAGTCAGGCCCAGATGCTTACCATTAATGCATCCTTTAGGCTTGGCTTGTAGCCCATATGCTGTGAAGGTTAGTCACCTTGCTCTCAACAAGAGAAAGAGGTACTATAGGGAGCCCTCCTGGGGTTGAGCAAATCTAATCAGGCTGCTGGTGAGCTTCTTGGTAATACAGACTTAAATGAAGCTATGCAAGAGACATCAGTAGGGCATGAACCACATCTGTTTATTTATTTGAAATACTTCATAGTGCCTTTCATTTCACAATATTTCAGAGCAAAGTACAATATAAGCAAATCGAAATGGAATAAGATGTTATTTGTTTGTTTCTTTCATTTGTTTTATTTATGCCATTTTTTATGCTGTGTTTTTCCCAGCAAAGGTGATTTTGGTACCCATGGTGATTGAGATCCTGCTAGAAGACAAGCAACCACCAGTCCCTGACAACATCTGGAAGCAATCACCTAACATATCCAATACTTCAGATTGTAAAATGAAGCAGTAGTGACCCCCATTTTGGAGATGCACAAATTGTGCAATTTTGCAGAAAAGTTGACTTTGTTGTGCAAAATCTCATTCTCGTCATTATAAGAACCCTATGTGTTCTTATCAAATATCTTGCTAACCTCACTGGAAAAGAGAAGCAAAGGTTTACATCTCTTGCCTTTGGTCTTCAAAGCTGGTTTTAAAATAGGCTTTCAGAATTGTTTCTAAATTGTTCTTTAAAGGTATTTGTAAAAATGACTTTAAAAAAATGAAATCTGCTTTTAATTTTTTTTAATGTGTTTTATTGTACATTATTTTGTGGGACTTAGCTGGCAGAAAACTCATAAACCAATAACTACTAAACAACTGATTATTGAAGGAAACGTGTGAAGATGCATACAAATATTTGTGCAGACCATGAGAACAGAATGGAATAGATTGTGTGTTTCAGAAAATTGGAAAGTTCAGAATGTGAAACAGACAGACCTGTCTATTCCTGTAGAGGAAGCAAAAAAACTCAATAGAAGGTCTGAAAACAGGCTGGTACCTATGAACAGAGTCTCTTTAGCTGCTTTGGCTTCCCCATCAGCTCCATATAGATCGTCCCCATTATTCACTGTCAGAACCGTCAAAGTTGAACAGCTGACAAAGGAATTTGGGAAGAGAGAGAAAGTAAACAAACAGAAAATTTGGCACGAGATCCCCTCTCCCTTTGTCTCTTAATAGTTCTCTCTGGTGATGTATTTGTTTTTATCTATCTGAAGGAAAGGCCTCCTTATCACCAAAAGAAAGTCGGCATTATTCTTTCATGAGGTCTGCAGCTCCCCCTTTGGATACTAAAATGTAGTCCTTATCAAAGAAATGTGGTTTTCATTATTGGGCCCCATGGAGACGTGGGTAAAGAAAAGGGGGGGCAAGAAGTCCTCCTGCAGGAGCCGGGATGTATAAAGGAAGACATTGCTGTTATATGGCTTGACATATAGATTCAATATAGATTCAGAAACAACACAATAGGAAGCAAATCATGAAATATTCATGACAGAGGTGGCCAATGTATTCATTCTCAGGGACGACTATGAAGGCACTACTAGTCCAGGCTGTGGGAAATTTTGCCTGCCACATAGGTGGTGATGTCCTATAAACTTTGGCATGGGCTACCCTTCACAGCTACAGAGGTGACTGTTAGCTTACTTGCTACAGAGGCTGAGGAACACTTTTTTTTTCAGAGCCCTTACGACATTTTCTCCTGCCATAGGAGAAATGCAGAGGAAATTTATATATATGTAGGATGGGAAAATATACTATCTTGGTGCCCAATGCCCAGAATGCCAGCGGCCATGTAGACTGCAGCATTCTTGGATGTGTAGTCCAAAAAAGAAACTTTTCCAAGTTCTCCTACACAGGGAAATAATTTTTAAGATTTGGGGGTGGGCGTGGGAAGAGTAAGCAGATTAACTGATCTGGTGTGGGCTGGATAGAACGACTGTCAGGTGGATACAGAGTTGACTACAGAATCGTACTCAGAGGGTGATGATTAATGGCTCCTTCTCCAGCTGGGTGGAGGTAACAAGTGGGGTACCCCAAGGCTCAGTCCTGGGTCCTGTGCTCTTCAACATTTTGAGCTGGATCAGGGGATTCAGAGAATGCTAATCAAATTTGTGGATGACACAAAATTGGGTGGAATAGCTAATATCTTGGAAGACAGAAACAATATTCAAAATTATCTGGATAGGCTTGAGTACTGGGCTGAAAACAACAGAATGACATTTAACAGGGATAAGTATTTCAACTAGGAAAAAGAAACCAAATGCACAGTTACAAGATGGGGGATATCTGGCTCAACAATAATACAAGTGAGAAGGACCTTGGAATTGTTGTAGATCACAAGCTGAATATGAGCCAACAGTATGATGTGGCTACAAAAAAAGGCAAGGCTATTTTTAGGCTGCATTAACAGAAGTATAGTCTCCAAATCCCATGAGGTACTACCCTGTTTCCCCGAAAATAAGCCCTAACCTGAAAATAAGCCCTAGTAAGATTTTTCAGGATGCTTGTAATATAAGCCCTACCCCCAAAATAAGCCCCAGTTAAGTGAAACCCCGCCCTCCACCCTTGTGCAGCAACTAGAAGATGACATGACTGTAAAATAAAACATTCCCTGAAAATAAGCCCTAATGCATTTTTTGGAGCAAAAATTAATATAAGACCCTGTATTAATTTCGGGAAAACACGGTAGTTCCCCTCTATTTGGCACTGGTTAGGCCTCATCTTGAATACTGTGTCCAGTTCTGGAGACCGCACTTCAAGAAGGATGCTGACAAATTGGAACAGGTTCAGAGGAGGGCAACAAGGATGATCAGGGGGCTGGAAACCAAGCCCTGGGAGGAAAGATTGAAAGAACTCGGCATGTTTAACCTTGAGAAAAGAAGATATGATATCATTTTTCAAATATTGGAAAAGTTGTCATACAGAAGAGGGACAGGATCTCTTATTGATCATCTCAAAGTGTAGGACACGCAGCAATGAACTAAAGTTACAGGAAGCCTGATCTTGGTTGAATATCAGGAAAAACTTCCTAACTGTTACATCAGTACAGCAGTGGAATCAATTACTTCAAGAGGTGGCGAGTGCTCCAACACTGGAGGCATTCAAGAGAAATTTAGACAATCACCTGGCAGATATCCTGCAATGATGGATATCTGCAAAGTTTGGGCTTGATGGCCTTATAGGCTCCTTCCAGCTTCATGATTCTATGATAGGATTCCCTACATAACCCTTGCTGCTTTTGTGCTAAGATTGTCATAAAGACAAGCAAGTGGATCCTAGATCAAATCAAGCCTAAACTTGTCTGGAGGCAAAAATGGTGAAACTGAAGCTGTCCTACTTTGGGCACTTCATGAGAAGGCAGGATTCTCTGGAAAAGACAATAATGCTGGGAGGCAACAGGAAAAGAGGGAGACCAAATATGAGATGGACTGACTCCCTAAAGGAAGCCACAGCCTTGAGTTCAAAAAGCATAGCAGGGCAGTTGAGGATAGGACATTTTGGAGGTCACTCATTCATGGGGTCACCATAAGTCGTTGGTGACTTTATGGCACACAACAACAACAACAACAAAAACAACAACATGCTCTAAATCTGGGCAGCCTAATTTGAATATTATGCAAATCAATCAGTTCCCACCCACCCAACGCAGGTATATTTCATCCTTGGAACCATTTAGACAGCAAGTACTAATATGAGACAGGCAGTATAAGTGCACTGGGTAGAATGCTAGACATGGAACAATGAGAAACAAGTTTAATTCCATGATGAGTCACAAAGTTTGCTTTGTCTCCTTGGGTGCCTCATTATCTTTCGGCAAACCTACCTTATAAGGTTGTTGTGGAGATGACTGTGGAGAGAGGAACGATGTAAAGCTGTTATGTACATTGCCAGGCAGTATAAATAAATTTTGAACAATGACATTTGGTCATGCATACACACTTCCAGTGAAATCAAATCCCTGTCATTCTTGGTCATGAGTTTCTACAGATCTGAGGGAATGCCACAAAAATTCCACACGAGTGACATACAGACCTCTGATTTGCAGGAGAGCATGTATGAGAAAGGAAGCTCAAACTGCAGAAGTCACGAGGAGAAATAAATTGTATGATTTTCTTCAGAGACACAGGTTAAATGTATTTTATTGTTATTAGAAGTTAGTTAGATATTGGGCTGTGGAGCCAGTGGTTAGGAGTTAGATTCTTCACTGTGTCTCCCAGGAGACAAAGCAGCTGCAAAGCCTTAGATACACTGCACAGTTCAAGGGTGGCCCCAGAAAGGAATGGTAAACTGTGTACTCTCAACCATAAATTGAAATTAACTTGATGACACTTAATTAATCAATTAGAAAATATTTCCGTTTAACTATCTTTGTTCAGTCTGACCTTACTTCACAATCCATGTATTAGTTAGCTCATTTGTACCAGGATATCAGTGCTATCCTGCAATTGCTCATCGTTAATGACCACATTTAAGTGATCAATAATAATATAATAATCATAGAACTGCAGAGCTGGAAAAGACCCTATGGATCATCCAGTACAGCCCCTGTCAAGGAGGGACAGTGGGGAATCAAACTCCCAACCTCTGGCTCCACAGCCAGATACCTAAATCACTGAGCTATCCAATCTAATAATCTTAATAATAATCTTAGAACTGCAGAGCTGGAAGGGACCCTATGAATCATTGAGTTCAGCCCCTCTCAAGGAGTCACAGTGGGGAATTGAATTGCCAACATCTGGCTCTGCAGCTGGATACCTAAACCAGCAGTTCAGTGTTTTTAGTTAACCCATTTATGTGCCTGTCACTAGTGCTATGTTGAGTACTCAAACATTTTTTCATTCTTGGTGGTTTGCCAAGTCTCACCGTTCTGGGATCCCTTGGTAATATTTTCCCCTGCGCCACCGAGATTTTCTTGCTTCCTACAAAAATGAGCTCCTAATTTAGCAAGGCCTGGGCGTGCCTCATTATTAGGCATGTTGTCTTGACAGGGTGTTCATATTCCACATCAACTCAGTTTGAACTTCATCTGACATCTTGGGAAGAGCAGAAATGTGAAAATCTCTCATTCTTAATGTTGTTCTGTTCTCTTGAGTCCGATCTTCATCTTTCTCCCATTCTTTGTTTGTGTTAGGCTGAAAAAATTGCTTTTTCTCTCTGCCCAGAATTTGTATATTTTTTCCAATATATATATATTTTCTAGCAGTGTTCCCACTTACTAAACTTGCATACAGTACAGTGTACAGTAGAAACTTGCATACAGTACAGTGTTCCCATTAACTAAACGTGCATACAAAATATGCATACACAATTAATACGAAACTGTGCCCATCAGTTTTTTTAAAAAAAGGTTTATGGATCCCCATGTAGAAAGGAAGTTTGTGTGCATTTTTCAATTTTCTGCTTTTCAGTCGCTTGCATTTTGAAATGTTGGAGAAGTTCTGTCAAATTTTATTCCTCTGAACTACACGACAAGTCTCGCAAATGGATGGATTTCTGCATCAAAGTGAGTGCTTTCTCTCCGAACAACGCTTGGGAGGTGCAGAGTGAAAATGCAATGAATCTCAACTCCCAGCAAGATGCTTTTCCATCCATAGGGAGGAAGAGAGAGTAAATCCAGATGATAATGGAATTATTATTTGCTCTAAGGAACAGAATGGCAGTGATTCTCTTTATGAAAGCTGAAAAGGAGAGAAAAGTATACAGGAAAGAATCAGGAATGGCACAATAAAGCCATTCAACAGTGTTTACTTGTACACACAGGTAATTTCAAAGGAAGAGAGAAAGAACCTTGTGTTGCAATGAAAGCTGAGGGGCAAGAACAAATGGAGTTTTCCCTGGATAACTTAATTATTGTCCTCAGTAGAGAATGCAACTTTACTCTCCACAAGCTGCAGGCAATTTGCCACAGAACAACATTAGTACATGAATTTCCAATCAACCAAGAAGAGTCAAAGGCTCTGGGCTGGCTTGGGTACATACTTATATCCAGTGACAGAATCATTTCAGAACCTGAGGCTAGAATAAACCTGGAGATAATACAACGTTTTCTAATGAGAGTGCAGGGAATCATATTTAAAATGTGTCATTCAAGAGGATGTGCAGTGTAGCGCCTTTATATTCTGCCATTCCTGTGGTGCATTGCACTTACTCTTTAATAAGAGTCCAGAAATGGTTCTTTTTTTGGGGGGGAGGGGGTTGACAATAGTTTATTTCTGTATTTTTTAAATAAAAAACCTGAATTCTCTATTTTGTTCTACACTCTTTCATCAGCTGTGTCGGATAACAGATTAGCAGCCAACCAGCCAGGCATAGTCATAAGCAAAGGCAGCGAATAACTGAGATTCCTAGCTGTTGTCATCAGTACCTCTCTTCCCAGAGACAAAGTGCCACATCCTCCTCTATATAATTTCTGTATGGAATAGGTAACCAGGTAAGCATAGGAATGCTATTAAGTGCAGCTTCATTGTAACTAGCCTGGATAGATCGGTGAGACACAGCACTTCGCTGTGGAGCTGGGGAGGAGTTCTGTGCCCATCTGTGCCTTATACTGGAAGATAAGGCATGTGTGGTCTTGGACAAGGATGGTCCTTTTGTATGTAAATGAATAGGAAAAAAAACAGACAACCAGGATTCCAAATCACGGGACTAGCTTATGTGCCTTCCACAGACTCATTAATATGGACACTCTAGTCTCTCCCATGGTAGAGGTGATTGTAAAGCCAACAAGTGTTGGCGTGGGGCCAAAACTCCAGAATCTTAATGAGGCAGTGGCCTCAAGAAAATGTTCCTAGAGTCTGGTTGAATCCCACTTTTACATTAAGCAAAGTAAGAGACGTAGGGATTGAGTGACTTAGAGATTTAGACGTAGGGAGAAAATAACATGAGAGAGTTCTTAGTAATTATAATATAATATATTGATTATGGCAACACACATATATACATATATACAAGGCAAGATACATTTGGCATAGCAACATTTGGCATAGCAACATTTGGCGTAGAAGTAAATGACCACCAGACTTACTGCTGAGTGGTAAGGTCTGTTCTGTCTCAGTTACATTTATACTCAGAACAACCAACCACATTTCCCCATTTACAGCTGGCCATGTTAAACAATTAAGCATTACATCATCTTGCTTCACCTGGATGCTGTAAGTCATTACATTGGCTTTTGCTCTACATTCCTGACTCTGCACTTCATCTACAATATTACAATTTAACTCCCTGTTCACCAAACAGAACAAAATCCTGACACTCCTCCTTAAATTTTATATATTGGAGAAACCCATTTGGTTACATATATACAAATGTTTTTCTAGTGTCAAGGGTTTAGTGAAAATATCTGCTACATTATTTTCACTGGGACAATATTGCAATTCTACCAATTGACTTTCCACAGCATCTTTCACATTAAAGAATCTTATTCCAATGTGCTTACTTCTTCCTTTAATTCTACATTCACCAGCTAATTGTATGCATGCTGTGTTATCACAGAAAACTTGTGTAGGTAGGTCAATTATTATGTTTACATCCTTTAATAATTGCTTAAACCAAGTGATTTCATTACACAGCTCACTCAAAGCAGCGTACTCAGCCTCAGCAGTACTTGTGGCAACAATGGTCTGCTTTTTTGATTTCCAGCCTATCAAAGACCTATCAAAAAATATTGCCAAGCCTGAAATTGATTTTCTATCAATTTCACTTGTTGCCCAGTCTGAATCTGTAAAGCACTTTAATTCCAGACTTTCTCCTACTCTCAACAGTAGCTTCTTATCCTTTGTACCCTTTAGATATCTAAGTATTCTCTTTATCCCATTCCAGTGATGTTTACGAGGCCCTGCAGCAAACTGACTTAAAACATTTACTGACGCTGCAATGTCTGGCCTCGTCCAGGATGCCAAATACAACAATGATCCTACTCTGGATTGATAAAGCTCTACATCATCAAATTTCTCACTTTCAAAGTTTCTCTGAAAACTTGTCTCCATTGGGGTTCGTACTGAGTTACAATTCTCCATGCCACTTTCTATTAATAATTTCTCTATTTTCTTCTCCTGGCATATTTGAAAATTTCCATTTTGGTCTTTACTTATTTCTACTCCTAAGTAGTTACTTATCTGACCTAAATGTTTCAATTTGAAATTTTTACTCAGTTCTCTCACGAACCACTTGACATAAGTATCATTAGGTACTACTAAACACAAGTCATCCACAAAGACTAGTAATATCAATTTTACATCACCCTGATTTTTGATGTATAGGCAAGGGTCGGCCAAACTTCTTCTAAACCCTAGTTGTACTAGCTTTGTATTTAAACAATTATTCTAATTTCTGGCACTTTGCCGTAAACCATACAATGCTTTGTGAAGTTGCAGAACTAAACCTTTGTTCTTTAGTTCAAAACCAGGGATTTGTTTCATATATATTTTTTTGTTCCAAATCTGCATTTAAATATGCAGTTGATATATCCATATGATGCACTTCACTTTTTTGTGATGCTGCCAAGGCCAAGACCAGTCTAAAAGTCTCACTTTTGGCCGTTGGAGCAAATACTTCATCATAATGTTTAAACCTTCTTTGGGTAAATCCCTGAGCTACCAATCTAGCTTTATACTGTTGGGTATTGTCAGGTAACGTTTTTAACTTGTATACCCATCTACAGCCAACTATGTTTTCCCCTTCAGGTAATTTGACAGGTGAAAACACATTATACTCTTTCAATGAATTGAACTCAGCAAGCATAGCCTCCTTCCACTTATGTTGCTGATCAGTTGGCAATCTTAACATTTCCTCATAACTTTCAGGTTCACTAACAATTAAATTTATATTTGTTACTTTGAACCTTTGAGGTGGGACTCCTTTACTTGCTCTCTGAGAACGCCTAGGAATTACTACTTCTTCACTTTGTTCTCCTGACTCACTATATGTCCCATTCTCCTCCTCAGCTTCACTATATGTCCCATTCTCCTCCTCAGCTTCCATTTTAATTAGGTTCTCTTTAACTTGTTTCTTATTACTAAATGATGGCAAAAATACTTCATCATTAGCATGTATACGAGACCAATTCTCGTTCTCACAAAAATTTGCTGACCTACTGATGGTCACATTACCAAACTGGTCACTAAACCTGTAGCTCTTACACCCAGTTTGATATCCTATAAAAATCAGCCTTTTTGCTTTAGGAGAACCCTTCTTACGTGAAGCTTTTGGTATATTTACCCACGCATGGCAACCAAACGTCTTGATATGATTTAAAGTTGGTTGTCTGCTGTGCACCAGAAAATGCGGGGTGTTTTGAATGACAGAATTCCAAATTCTATTCAAAACATAACATGCACATTTCATTGCTTCTCCCCAAAAAACTTTAGACATATTAGCATCTGTTAACATTGAATCCATAACTGTTTGTAATATGCCACCTTTTCGTTCTGCTACTCCATTTTCTTGAGGGACTTGTATGTTTGCAATTCTATGGTGTATCCCTTTCTTTCTTAACCACGTTCTGAATTGCTTACTCATAAACTCTCCCCCTCGGTCCGTCTGAATGCTGGCTACATGTGTTTCAAATCTTCTTTCAATCATAGCCACCCATTTGGAATGCTTCACTTTTATATTTAAGTATGAAGACATAAGAGTACCTGGAGAAATCGTCTGTTATGGTAAGACAGAACTTATTTCCCCCTAGTGACTCTTGGAACGGACCCATTATATCCATGTGTACAAGCTCAAAACACCTTTTACTTATTCTATAGCTTTTCTTACTCACTGGGTGTCTCTTTGATTTAGAGGCTTTACACACATTGCAATCTAGAAATCTATCACAGTTCTTTAAATTTAGATTGCCTACACATTGCTGAGTTTTCCTTAATACTTCAAAACTCACATGTCCTAAGTCTCTATGCAACTTATGTATGCATTTATGATGTGGCACATTATCATTTAACACATTTGCAGAACATTTCCCTTCTTCTGTTTTATCCAAAACATAGAGATTTCCCTTTAAATGCCCAGTTGCAACAAGTACGTTTGCTTTCTCTATGTTGCAAACTCCTTTACTGAACTTAATTGAAAAACCAGCTTGGTCTAAACATGACACACTTATTACGTTATGGCTAATTCTAGGTACAAACAAAACATTCTCCAAAGTATCTTTAAGGCTTTTTACATAAACTTTGCCTGTTCCACATACTTCAATGTTTTTCCCGTCTGCTAAACTTACTTGTCTTTTAGCAGAGTTTGTTAACTCTTTAAACCACATTCTCTGTCTACAAACATGTTGTGTAGCGCCTGAATCAATCAGCCATTTCTCATTGTCACAATCAGTAATTACTGACACAGAGTTCATTTTACGCTCTGAAGTTCTGTTTTCTTTCTCAGTGTCCTTGGGCTTATCTCTTCTTCTTCGACAAACACAGTCTCTAGCCAAATGTCTTTCGCTGCCGCAAATAAAACATTTCTTCTTTTTCTTTACAGCCAGGATTCTATCAGTAGGGAAATCAGCAGACATCCTTCTGTTGCTTTCCTCCTTGGAATTTCCTCGTCTGTGTAGACTTGGCACAGATAAATCCTCGGCTTTCTCCTTTCTCCTCTGTTCCTCCTCCATTAGTCGCCCCGCCAGATATTCCACCGTTAGACTTTGTTCTGGCAAACTTTCCATACTTATTACGAGTGTTTCCCAGCTTTCATCCAAACCACTTAGGATAACGTAGCATTTATGGGCCTCTAGGAAATCCATCCCACGCTCCTGTAACTGGAAAAATAACTCAGAACACTCCTGGATATAGTTAGATATGCTTTGATTAGGGAGCAACCTCTTCTTATACAGCTTACGTGTTATTAACATCTTGGAACCAGCTGTTTGTCTCACATAGACGGCTCTCAACGCCTCCCAGACCTCGTTACTTGAAGTTTTTCCTCTCACATAATTTAATTGGGAGTCATCCAAGCATAATATTATTGTAGATAACGCTCTTTCATCTTTAGCCGTATCTTCTTCGTCTAGTTGAGCTGGAGGATTAGATACAATCTGCCATACACTCTCTCTTCTTAAATACATTTCCATCTTATAGGCCCAAGACATATAATTATGACCATTTAAACGTAATAATGGAAGGTTACTGGCCTGCATCATGGTGAAGCCTCCTCCTTGGATCTGCTGTCCGTCACTTTCAGAATCTGACTCAGCTTCTCCAATTGTTGGCTTCTCCTCCATACACTTGCAGCCTTATAATGCCTTCTCCTTGGGCCAACAAACGTCTCAGCTTCTCCCTGGAACACCACGTCTCCTAGGCACCACGTCTCCCTAGGCTTACCACGTCTCTCTGCGTCACTCTGGGCGTCTCCCTGGGCCCATAACCCTGTTGGCATGGGGCCAAAACTCCAGAATCTTAATGAGGCAGTGGCCTCAAGAAAATGTTCCTAGAGTCTGGTTGAATCCCACTTTTACGTTAAGCAAAGTAAGAGACGTAGGGATTGAGTGACTTAGAGATTTAGATGTAGGGAGAAAATAACATGAGAGAGTTCTTAGTAATTATAATATAATATATTGATTATGGCAACACACATATATACATATATACAAGGCAAGATACATTTGGCATAGCAACATTCAGAGCATTTGGCATAGAAGTAAATGACCACCAGACTTACTGCTGAGTGGTAAGGTCTGTTCTGTCTCAGTTACATTTATACTCAGAACAACCAACCACATTTCCCCATTTACAGCTGGTCATGTTAAACAATTAAGCATTACATCATCTTGCTTCACCTGGATGCTGTAAGTCATTACATTGGCTTTTGCTCTACATTCGTGACTCTGCACTTCATCTACAATATTACAATTTAACTCCCTGTTCACCAAACAGAACAAAATCCTGACAACAAGATTCTCTCTCCAGATTCAGGGGGGGTTTACATATACCCACCCCACTGCATAATTGCTAACTGCATGGATGACCAGTGGAATAGGGTTAGGATTTCTATTCACTCTTGTGGGTGAAGACCTATTTATTTGCATAAAGCTAGGGAGAGGCACTGCCGCCAGTTGCCTCACCTCATCTAACAAGGGGTCTGTTTCATAGCAACCTGTTTCCTCATGGCCTCAGCTTTCATCTCTCTCCCTGCAACAGCCCCAAACTGTCCGTTTCTATTTATTTTCTTTCATTTCCTCCCTCTCTCTCTTAAGAAGAAATATAATGAGAGGGACACCCAAGAGTTAAAGTGCATTTCTTGTGGAGGTGGACTCGATCTCAGATATTCAATTAAAAAAAATGACTAGAACAAGCGCTGTTATATTTCACATTAGCAGTTCCATCCTAAGCATGTATTTCAAGTACATCCTATTGATTTTTGTGAGAGATTGTTTTTGGGCTGACAGTTTGTTTCTCACTTCCAATCTGTGTGCAAAGAAGTGATTTTCCTTCAAGCAACTGAAAGGGGTCCAGTAATTGGGGTAGGGGAGAACTACTTCTCTAGGATGCTGTGTTATTATGTGGTATCATATTCCTTCTGACTTATGGTGACCTTAAAGATTAGTTATGTCTCACTCTCCCCCCCCCCCCCCGATACTACAATTAACAGTGACACTTGCAAAATAGAGGCTTTACGAAGTCAATCCATCACATGTTAGGTCTTCTTTTCCTGCTGCCTTCAATTTTTCCTGGCAGTATTGCCTTTTCCAGTGATTCTTGTCTTCTCATAATATGTCCAAAGTACAATGGTCTCAGTTAGAGATGGTCATGAAACTAAGTTTGGAAAATTGTGCTAGTTTGTATGCATACACGTTCCCTTCCTCCTCCCCCCTTGGCCAGTAAGCCACTCATCAGCCGGCATGCGTTCCCCTCCTCTTCCTCTTCAGCAGTTTGACCAGTCTCTGGCAGGAGCACAGTTTGCCTGTCTTGCCTCCTTCTCTGAATGGATGATCAGCCAAGGAGGAGGGGCGGGGAAGCCGTGCTCCTGCCAGAGACTGATCGAACAGCTGAAGAGGAGGAGGAGAGGGGTGTGCGGGCTGGTGAGTCAGGGATCCAGCTGGGGAGGTGGGGAAAGGGAATGTGTGGCACATGTGGTACCATGCATACGAACCAGCACGAACCTCCAAACTGAGGTTTGTGCCCATCTCTAGTCTCAGTTTAGTTTATGGGGTCTATCTGTGCCTAATTTTCCCATTCTTCAATACTTTTGTATCCATGGTTTATTCTATCTTTTCTCCACACTTTCGCAGCTTCCTGCCCTTTTAAAATGTCATGTTACTTTACTCAGCCACATGAAATCTTTGCAGGTATGAAGTTGTAAGAATTATTAGGGAAATAAGTGCAAACTGGAAGAGTAGGATTCCCCGAACCCCCACAAATGCATACCTTAACATGTCAAGGGTTTTTTGAATGTCTCAGGGAAGCAAAGAGCAATACCGCTGGAAGACAAGCTCTGTTATAAGTTTGTACTCGTAGCAGGGTCCCTCAAGGCTGGGTGCTGGATGCATCTTAGTCTGGTGTCTCAGGTTTCACCACTCCAACTTTGGTGACCTGATAGAAGTTACTGCTCATAATGGAGTCTAGCGTTTTGACGCCATTGTTCTTAGCTTCTTTGACACATTCAACCCCCTCAACATATTGGCTCAGTAGTAAGTCACAACTAGAGTATGCCCATTGCATCAATGGAACTTATGGAGGGGGATGACTCACCAGATCCACACAGATTCAAAAGGCCTAATCTAGTTGTGATTTACTACTGGATTTCAGCCATTTTATGCACGTCTGGGAGGGGGAACACTCTTTCTATTGCCCAGTGTTTCCCTGCTTCTGCAGACTGCTTTAGAGGAAAGCTGAGGTAGAAGCATAATAAATGATACAATGTAAAGCCAATATGGATATTTTGAAGAAGCATATCAGAATGGTCTCTGTAACAGAGCATACTGTCCAGCGACCAGTACTTTGTTACAGAGATAATTGTGATGTGAACTGCTGGATAGCTCAATGGTTTAGGCAGGTTGGGAGTTCAATTCCCCACTGTGCCTCCTAGACAAGAGCGGGACTCGATGATCCATAGGGTCCCTTCTAGCTCTGCAGTTCTAAGAAGATTATAAGATGTTTCTTTGAAATATACATTGGCCTTAATTGGTGTTTATTTCTCACATTTGCACCCTGACTTTCCTCTAGTACAATTTGTGCAAGTCTTCAGGCCCTTACGGAACCCGGTGTGCTCTATTTTGAGAACAGAAAAATGCACCTTTGGCTTATTACCTAGGCACATGATGTTTTACTTTCCTAGATTCACTAGATTCTCACATTCAGGACTTGGAAAATGTACAGCGGCCACACTGACGGAGGGGATAATAGCAGATATAGTACAAAAACTCTAGCCATCTTACTGACAGTGCCATATCCTTAAGCACTAGGTTACTCAGGAATGGGGCAAAATGTAACCTGCAAAAAATTCACTTGAATGTTATATCTCAATATCAGTGGGGAAGAAACCTGTTTCTGAGTTCTGCCCAATATATATTTGAGCTACAGGGCAGTCTCAAAGTAAGATGTATGAAGTCTATTTTCTCTTTCCTACAATTTCAGTTGACACTCTTATTGCAGATCCCAGTTTTATATATTGAGCTAGGAAGGCCTCTACGAAATCTTGAAAATCACTTGTTATAGAAATAAATGAGACCAAGAAGATTCCGAGGTAAAAATTCCTGATCCTTTGATGCATTCCCCCATCAATTGTTTTTATCTGCTGGCTGACATATATCTTTCCAGGCCTTTCTTTTCTTCAAATCATTTATGGTACACACATTTTTTTTCTTTTTGACAAATATTCATAAAGCTTGATATGAAGCTAAAGGTTTTCCTGGTATTTTCTGAAGATGGACAAGCCCACTGAGGCTCTCTTGGGGCTGATTTAGATGTGATGTCTCATTCCTTCCTTTTTGCTTTCCTAAATTAGGAAGAACTAGAATGGTTCCAAAGACAAACCAAGATCCTTCCCTCCATCTCTGCCATCCTAAAATCCCTAAGCCACCCCAAGGTGCAAAACACCATCTCCCTTCCTTTCCTCCTTACCAGCAAAGATCAAAGAACTGCACATCCATCTTTCTTATCTTCTCTGTTGATCATCCCAGAATGATCCACACTGAATGCATCTTATGATTTCAAAGCAACCTGGAATTGGACAGTGCTGTGTTAGAGTCAGTTCCTTCAAGGTGTTGAAGGAATTCCATTCTTTAAAAAAACCTCCAGTTTATGAATGTGGGATATTGTACCCACGATTCAAAAAGCCAGATTATTGTTTTCACAGGAAAAAGGATGCCAAGCTTCACCCAGCAAAGAACAGCCTGAATGCTGACACCACCATTGGCAGCAGTCAAGATGGTCTACAGAATACCTTCTTGTGCTCACTATCATTCACAAAGTGACACCACACAAGGGAAAATCCCAGAAGTGGACTCCTTTTTTCATCAGTTAACCACTTCTCACCCAAACACAAAACAATTGTCAGGGCTCTTTTTCAACAAATGTGAATGGTAGTGAGCAGAATAGGGTTGATGTGGCTGCTTTGCAGGGCTCTTGAAGGGAGATGGGTTAGGAGAACAGGTGCATGATAGCAGGTGAGCAGGACCGTAACTACAGTGAAGCAATTGGGGTTTTGCCCCAGGGCACCAAAATTTACAGGGCACCTGAATCTAGAGGTGAATCTACCTGTGAATGATAGGAAAATAAATGGCAACCCATTATTCACTTATTAACTGGCTTTCTCTCTCTCTCTTTCCTTTTGAAAGCATAAACTCTCTATTTTTTTGTGGGGGGTACCATATTCTCTTCCTTTTTAGGGGAGAAGAGACAGCAGGTAATCTTTGGGGAGAACCAAGGCACTTCAAGGGTTCAAGGTTTGTCCTTTGGACTGTGGGACCCGCTCTTGCCTGTATCACACAGAGTCTTGGAGCTTGGGCAATAATGGACTGCATGAGAGATGGGAGGCTGAATTCCAGACACAAACCAGAGAAGGGCAAGGTTTTTCTTCTTGAGAGCTTTATTTCTATGGGGATAATCTGGTGACTGCCACATGCTGAAGCAAATGGTGATGAGGCCAAAACCAAACACAGTTGAAACCACCCGCTTTCATTCTCTCTGTTCTGTTATCCTTTTTCTTTCTCTTCCCTTCCTCTGCACTTAGCGGGATAGGGCCAGAACTAAAGGCCTGCAGAGGCCTTTTGAAATTCGGGTGAAGACTGAAGGAGACCAGAATAAGATCTGCAGGTGGTCCAAAGTCATCCGCCCACACTGTAAGCCAAGCATGACGAAACTCTTTCAGCCCAAGAGTCAAAATCAGAAAATGGAGTCACTTTCCAGTGGTGGTTGGAGTCACCAGAAAAAAAGGTAGAACCAAAAGAAGAAAAAAATACCAAGCATATTTTGACTCAAAGCTCCTACTGTAAATATCTCAGTCTTAGAAGAGGCATGTCAGCTTTCCAGAATTGGGGAGAAGGGATTTGCAAACACTGAAGAATGATGGCATTATGGCAAAGAGGGTGTACAATCTGTGGAACAGTTCAGAGAGCTGTATTGTGAGCCATGGATGGCTAGATTTAGCCCCAGATCCTAAGGCTTCCCACTATGATTGTAAATAACGTATGCCTGTAGGTTCTCCCATAAGCTCACTCCAAAGGGGGGGGGGGTTTCCTTCAGGCACACCTGCCCCACACACTGTGGAGGCCTCATTTAGAGAGCTGGTTGTAAACAGTTAAATAAAATTGTGTCCCAGTTTGTCCAGTGCCTGTAACAAGCCTCTCTGTTTTGGCAAGTGCAGGATTCTAAATATTCTCTAAAGATCAGCTCTTTGTCAAATAAGTTAATTCTTGACTAGAGAGGAATCAAGACAACCGATGTGGGGAATTGGAGGTATAGACAACTTTGTGACACACCTGACAGTACTTTCCAAATTTATGCTGATAATGTAACTCACTTTTCCCCCCAGTTGGCAGAAGTTAGCTGAAGATTGAAGTTCCATCTGTTTCCATGCATCAGCTGCTTGCTGCCCCAGGCAAGGGGCATACTGCTGCTAATTTTAGTTCATTTGTGTTGTTGGTGCTGCTGCTCAGCTCCACTTGCCTCTGTGATTCACCTAGTTCTTGTCATTAGCAAATGTGATTATTTCAGCTTTGCTGACCTGTATGCATGGCATTTCCTAACATGCAAGAAACCAGCTAAAAACTAAAGCTGTTTATTACAGTTGCATATTACAGAGACATGTGCTGGTGCATATATGGGAATGGTTTGCTTATATTCTCTCAAGGGTGTACATGCTCATGCACTCTTAAAAGCAGTGTGCCAAGCAAATTAATTGAAGCATCATGTCCTGTAGTGGCTTGCACACAAAGAGATGTCGTGAAAGATGGTAACATGGCTACAGGTTTTATGTGATAGTAGAGGCCAGATCTGAGTAAAAGTGAGCCTGACTTTCATAGAGATACAGTGGCAAGAATTCTATTGGTTAATTACATTGGCATCAGTGCCATGGCATAAATTGTAGTGGGGAATTGCTGATAGTTAATGCATTGCTGTGCATGCCAAGGCATGTGACTGATGTGCCAGGAGGAATACAAGTTGTGACTCAGTAACTAGCAGCAGTTTGCCACTGCAGTTTAACAATCATTCTATTTATAATGGCAAAGCTAACCTTTAGGATTTGGCCATTGTCACTCCCCAGTCATGTTGCTTCCTTAAACAATGAGCGGCACAAGTTGGTTACATATTGGGGGAAGGAGTTGTCTTCCTTGATAAGTCACTACTCATATGTGCCTACTTCAGGGGTGGGTGAAGTGTGGTCCACAGGTTGCATACAGGCCTTCCCAGTGGACCCCTGCATCCCTGAACTTTTTTGCACTACACCATGTTTTAACATCCCCCCCCCCATGTTTTCCCCAAACTCATTTGAATCCAATTCCCTTTGTTTTTGAAAAATGTCCCCCTTTGGTGGGCCTCAAAACATGGCAAAATTACCCTTCTTCACAAACACTCTGAAGGTTTGAGGGGCCTTTTAAATTATGAAAATTGTGTTTCAGACATTCAAGTTATACACCCCACAAAGTGGGTCCCCCCCCCGGGAAAGTTCCCTTTAGCAGCTGCCTTGGGGAAACCCAATCTTCACCAAACTTGGAGGGATTGTGTAGGAGAGTCAGTCAAAGCTTCTCTGTGATTTTGGTGTCTCTAGATGCCTGGGGGGGGGACTTTCCTGGGGGAGGGCATTTATATACTCAGTTCTATAAATCAGAATTGCTAGATCGCTCAGGCAACAGGCTGTGGAGCCAGAGGTTGGGAGTTAAATTCCTCACTGTGCCTGTGTAGCCTTGGGCAAGCTGCACAGTCCCAGGATGCCTCCAGAAGAAGGGAATGGTAAACCACTTCTATGTATTTTTCACCTAGAAAACCCTTGACTGGGGCTGGACCCGATGATCCATAGGGTCCCTTCCAGCTCTGCAGTTCTAAGAAGAAGAAGACAATGAGCTCAGAAGGTGATAGAGAAGCTTGAAGCAGGAGGCAGATGATGGCATTGTCTATGCTAATTAAAAAGTCCTAGTGCTTTTACTCAGCTTATATAATTGTATATCATATAGTAACTTTTCCAAGTTCTGAGTGCAAGACACTAACTCTGTTATCCCTCTCTGAAAAGAGCAATTAAACAAACTTCATCACAAAACTTTGATTAAGTATCCTTTGGCAATGGCTAGGCTGGAAATCAGAGCATGCTGGAAAGGTCCCAGGGGTTCCACAAAAAGAAGGTGGCTGGAAAAGATATGCAAACTTGCCCTTTCAGAATAACTTAACTTATAACAGGTGAATGCTAAGAAGCAATGGAAAGAGTGACACATTTGAAAAAGTCAGGTATCCCTTTGTTAGGATTGCTAATAGGAATTTGTCTTAGCGTGGCCCTCCTGTGGACCAACTGATGTTTTGGAAAATGAATTTTAAAAGATGTTCAGAGGCACTCTCTTTTAATAGGTTTGACTGATGTTCTGAACTGAGGAGCTTTGTTATTGTTGCCTGGTTATCTTAATAAACAAAGAGAGAGAAGGACAGATGCCTGGGGAGACCCCCTTCCCCTGATAACAGGTAGTAAGCGAGAAAAACACACTCTTTTCCTTCTTTATGACAGTCAGAACTTGGGAAATTTAGGTATTCTTGAATAGTTTCTAGAATCCCCTGGCCTTAAAAAAGACCCAAGGTGATTTACACAATTAAAAGACAATATTAAAAAGCTGAAAACAGTATGCATACAAATATTTAAAAAGAATCAGACAGAGACCACACTAAAAATGATAAACAAAATCAATACCCAAAACAGATTCAAAGCAACAAGGCACAACACTCCATTTAAGAACCCATCTCAGGGCCTAATCACATGGACTATTTGAATAGTTTCTTCTTCCCTCTTTTTTTATATTGATATATTTTAATGTATAATGTACTCCGTATACTGCTGGGCCCATTCACAGGGCTGTCAGTTCAATCAGTACATTTCTTGCTATTTGTACCAGTTCTGTATACTACATGTGCTATCTCATATAAATTGACTCATTTTCTGTCCTATTTCTGGGTCCCCATTGCCCTAAAATATTCATTTTAAAAAAGTGACATATCGCTAAAGCTTCATATAGATTTGTGTGTAATTATGTAAAACTGTAGAAGGCAGCATTGGAATTGTTACTCGATATGCCACCTGGTGAGATATGTCAATAGATAAATGTAGGGGAGCATTAAAAAGGACTTGAATTGTTGAAAAGTTAGGGGGGAAATTAACTATAAAAAATTATACACAAAAGCGGGGACAATGGTTACAATAGGGAAGACATCGACCGAGTGATACATCAGTAAACTGTTGTGGAGAAAGAAATAGATGAAAAAGTAAGCGATTTATCGTGAAGCATTTAAATAAGTATAAGTAAAGTATAAGTATGAGAACAGTGGCCATGCAGTTGTCATGGCACCCAAAACCCCGACCCATTTGCAAAGTAAATAAATTCACAGCAATGTTCACACATGCTGAAATGATAAGGATTGAAGTGTTACAGGGGTCAGATTATTTTTAAATGGCCATGCCAGCAAGATGGGGGGGGGGGGGAATCCACTAGCCAAATGAATCAATGTTACCCATGCAGTGTGTGAATGGAAATGATAAAATGATTTAAATAACGGCAGAATCAATATAACTGGGGTTCTTTTGCAATGTGTGACTGCACCTCATACAGCCAATCAATAAGGGAAAGCCTGTCTGAAGAGGAATGTCTTAATTCTGCTTGCAGAAGGATAGCAAAGATGGCACCAGCCTGGTCTCTTGTGGGAAGAAGTTCCGGAATATCAACAGAGAAGGCCCTCTCCCATGTCCCCACCAAACACACCTATGAAGGTGGTAGGACTGAGAGAAAGGTCTCCCCTGATGATAAATAAAATTCTGCAACCTAATAGTGCAGATTTAAAAAGAACCCCAAAAAATCTCACTCTGCTCTGAAGTGACCATTCCTACATGCAATGTTACCTGCAGCAAGGGAGGTGCATAGTGTGCCTTTACTTAGCAAGTCCTCTTCCTGCTCCTAACTGGGAGGCAACCTTTGAGTTTACTTGATAGTTTGTTATCCTGTGAATTACCCTGCCATTGGACACATTGGTGTCCTCGAGCTATAGAACTCCAAGATCAAATGTTCTAGTAATGCACACAGAAGAATTCTTCTGTAATTGGAGATAGCCTTTTGAAAAGCTGGCCTTTTCTGACTGTCTTGGGACTTGACTTTTCACCAGCACTGTAGCTCAGGAAGAAAGTGCTTCCTGTGATGAGATTTTTCTTCTGTGCTGGGTTGTCAGATTCTGCTGCACTCCAGGGAGGTATATTCTGCATTTTCTTACACATGGAGAGTGGCAGGTTTGAAGTGGAGACCCTGTGGGTGGGATTTCCACATGAACTGAGACTGTGGCAAATCATCTGCATCCTCGCCAACATGGACATTTGCAGTTTTTGTAAGTGGGAGAATGATGAAACTGGAAAGAGAGATGGAGCACTCCCTCCTACTCATGCTAAGTCTGCACAGTTTAGTAATGATTGAACAGGACTTGACTGTGCAACAGAGAGATCATCATGCTTAGTACATTCTTATGGGGGTAGGGGGAGTTAGAGCCAGAGAGAGATGGGTCATCTCCACCCATCACCTGCAACATCTTGGCTTCTTCTAGCTCCCATTGAAATACACCCTTAGAATGTTACCAGACATCAGCTACCAATTCATAGGTCTTTAGAACGTTTATCTCCTGACATCCGCACTGCTAATTGAATCTTAGAATCAGGAATTACTGGGTTGGAAAACATACTGAATCACCCTGCAGTCAGAAGCATGGGACTATAAGCATCCCTTGAAAGGTTGCTTAAATAAGCTAGTCTCACCCCCTTCATAGAGTGTTTGTGTGATGCAAGCCTTAACTCCTCCCCTAGGAATTCAGTAAGAAGCAATGCATGGTTTTCTATCGGTGAAGATATAAGAAGGATGCATGGTTTTGTACATTTGAAGTTTATTTTAGTAGAAGCATTGTGGCTTTTCCATCCAGGCTCTGGCATTTCATGCATTAACAGCTGATTCAACCTTCTTCACATCACTTAAACTTGTTACTTGTGTCCAAGGCAGCCAAAGGGGTAAGAAGAAAAACAATATTAGCTCAGAGACTGTGAATCTTAAGAAATGTTTTATTGATCCATCAGTATAACTCTTGGTTAGCTATTGCTCTGCCAGCATAGTTTTATGTTTTACATACTAAATAATCCCGCCAAGGTCCAGGGATGGGTGTGTGTGCTTCCCTACACCTATAGGGTTATCCACCACTACCCCTTAGTCAGATCACTGAATAAACCACAGTAAAGAGGAGTTTAGCCTATCCAGCACAATCTGCTGCCACTGTCTTCTGAACTCTGTAGAACAGTAAAAGTGTCCTTAAATGTACCTGACTGTGTGGATAAAAGAAAGACTGCAGGGTGAAATATATTACACTGGAAAGAAAGAGAGAAGGAAAAGATCAAATAAAGTTTTACTCAGACAGGAACACATCAGGTATTTGAACAATCTATTGTATTTATTTAGGGAATGTAAGCAGTGAGAACATGCAGTTACTCAGTAAAGAATGTCTGCCTCGTAAACTGACCCAGTGTATATATATATGTTTCTTCCTTTTCCCCAAGACTTCTTGACCCCCATCCTTTAATTTTTTTTTAATCTGAACTGGACAAGAATCTGCACACTTTAAAACCTTTCCTCTCAGCTGAGCCAAATCTAGATTAAGAGAAGAGTATTAAATTTTTGTGCTGTTCGCCAAATTTGGTTTACACCCTGATTTGGCAGTTTGGAGAATGCACCTATTTGGAGCCAGACAGCTTTGGCCTGGGTCCCAAACATGGATGACTTAAATCTTGGCCCCACCACCTTCAGAGGCACACTTGGTGTAGACATGGGAGAGGGCCTTCTCTGTTGCTGCTCCCGGACTGTGGAACTCCCTCCCATGGGAAGCAAGGCTGGCCTCCATCTTTGCTGTCTGTCTGCAAGAAGGCAAAGACCTTTCTCTTCAGGCAGGCTTTTCCTTAGTGACTGGCAGCCTGAGAGGGTGATTTTTTTTAAATGGATTGTTGTGCTCTGTTGTTTTTAAATGTGTTTTTAGTATTGATGTTATTGACCATTTTAAATATAATATTTGTTTAATTCTTTTTTAATGTTTGTATACTCACTATTTTTTTAGTTTTCATGTATTGTATTGAGTTTGAGGCTTGAGTTTGTAAGAGCTGTGCAGGGCTGTTGAAGATAGGACATTTTGGAGATTGCTCATTCATCAGGTTGCCATGCGTTGGAGGCAACTTGATGGCACATAACAACAACAAAGAGCAGCCCTACATGTGAGCATTGTTTGGTGCACAGACTATCAAACTTTTGCTTAAATATAGCCCAGTAGCTATGTGTGTGTTACTCTTGCCACAGGAATGCTACTAATGGATACTAGCGAACAAATCAAATGTGTGCATACAACCCACACGCTGAACATGCAGAGATATCTACTTTAGCTGTGAGTTTGGATTTTATATCTCCTGGGCTTTTGTAAAATAGCACTGGAGAAGGGGAGAAGGGGACGACAGAGGATGAGATGGTTGGACAGTGTCATTGAAGCTACCAACATGAATTTGACCAAACTCCGGGAGGCAGTGGAAGATAGGAGGGCCTGGCGTTCTCTGGTCCATGGGGTCACGAAGAGTCGGATACGACTTAATGACTAAACAACAACAACAACACATATATTTCAAATGATGAGATGCTGATGGCAACTGAAAACTGTGTTTCGTAGACACAAATGTCAGTAGTGTGATATATGTCCCTTCCTGTACATTGCTGGTTTTTAGTGCTGAATTCTAACAGACATTTCCCTGTGCACACTAGTAACACCAACAATGGATATGAGATTTCTGAGTTGTTTATCTCTTTATTTACAATGCCTGGTCCCAATTCAGATTGGAAGGCTGGAGGAGCACAATCCTAAAAGCAGTCATGGATTGGTTGAATCTTTCTGTTGAGCTATACCAAGCCTGTTACAGCTCTGTGTGTTCTGTAACTAGGATCTGGGTAATTGAATTTCGACAGTGTCTTTTGGGGGAAGAACCAGCCAAGATTGCCAGCAGCATGTGTGGTTGATGTGGTGACCTGGCCTGCCACCTTGGGCAAGTCCTGGAGTTTCAGCTTAAGCCACTGCTGAGTACTTTATACCTAGAAAAACCTGGGAGGGTTGCTGGAAGCTAGAATTGGCCTGGTGCATAATTCCTACTATTACAATGGCAACACAAATACCTTTGTTGTATAAGAGCAGTTGATAATACCTGTTGAAATAAACAGGGAGAAGGTGAAACACTTGTGGCTGGACCTATGAAGAAAAGAGATGAGCACTGAGTATTCCTGGATGCACTTCTGCTCCTGAAGTTCACATAATTTCAGTGGTTGAGTTGGGGTTTTTTTGTTTTGTTTTTTTACAGCCTTGACTGCTCTGATGGCTACAGCTATGGTTGTCTGGGGATTCCACTTTTAGTCGGAGGTGTGATGGGCTTATCTCTGTTTCCATTGATAATATGAAGAACATTTGCTAAATTCTTTGCTTTTCTTCTTTTGGTCTATCTTGACCTGAGCAGACATCTCAACCAGAAATATTAAATAAAAAACCATTGAGATTTCTCACCCTCAGCATGAGATTGAAAGGCGTGTTTTCTCCCTCTCACTAGAGTTCTGCAGTTAGAGCAAAATGTTGCTGCACAAAACTTGTATTAGAAGAAACTATCTCAAGGACTTTATGAGCTTGCCCAATGTTAAAGATCATCAGGGGAGGCTTTTCTCTTGATCCCACCACCCTCACAGGCATACTTGATGGGAAAACGGCCTTCTCTGTTGCTGTTCCCAGACTCTGGAACTGCCTCCCACAGGAGGCCAGGCTGGCCCCATGTTTACTGCCCTTCCACAAGCAGGCAGGCAACCTTTCTCATAGTGACTGGCTGCTTGTGAGGGGTTTTTTAAATGGAGTGTTGTGTCTTGTTGCTTTTAGATGTGTTTCAGTATTGATTTTATTTACCATTTTTAGTGTGGTATTTGTTTGATTCTTTTCAATATTGTATACTTCCTGTTTTTAGCTTTTAAATATTGTCTTTTAATGATGTAAGCCACCCCAATAATCATGTTTTTGCAGAGCTTCCAAAATGCTGGCTCTGCTGGTTGCAAGATCATACATTTTGTAGCCCAGAAAAGTAACAGTGCGAAGCTCTGAGTTTAAGGTCGGCCCTTAGAAGATGTTGCACCGAACCCCTTGTAGAGGGAAATAGTAACAGATTGGGGCCAAACAGGACGGAAAGTTGCAGGGTTTTGCTTGTGTTTCAAATGAAGGAAATTCTGATTTCAAGAAAGGCAGGTTGTCTGTCCAAGAAGCAGCTCCAGTACAAACCCAGACAGTCTTACAAGTTACACTAATCCTCTGGCTGTGTGAATTGGCATCATACATGCGAATGCCACCAAGGCGACTTCTCCAGCAAAGAAGATTCTCTTATTAATAACTCTAAGGGAAAAGGCAAGAATGAACTTGGTTCACAAAAAACAGAGCCTACAGCTGCAGCGTCCTCTGTGTTTGCATGAACAGATTTGTTTGGATTTCTTTCGACGTTTCTGCATTCTAATTTTTTCCAAAAGAACGGAAACATGGAGCTGATTTTCGCTCTGTGTCCCCCTTTGCCTCTGCTCAGCTAAAGAGCAAAGCACATTTAGCTGGCCCTGAACTAAGTCCAGAGTACTTCGGGGCTCTATAAAATTATAATGAAGTGCTTACAAAATTCCAAATAAAACTGGTGTGTTTTCCTAATTACGTTTTTATGACATGTTTTTAAAGTAGCTGGATGGTTCTTGGGAACAGGAACCCTCCTATCGAACACTGAAACCATTGTGAAGCACAGACTTGGCATTGAATCAGAGAGGGCTTTCAGAAGCTCATTTGCTTTCCCGTCTGTTGTGATGATGAATGTATGGAACCCTACAATCCCAATCATAATTGAAACAAGCGGGAGAGGCACAAAACCACAACCACAAGTCCAATACATGTGTATTATTTATTAATTACTGATGGGAGAACCATTTTAAAATAATGCCCCAGGCTTACAAACACCACAGCATTGTCCAGACCTAGTCAGAAAACACTGAAATATAAATAAAATGGTAAAAGCAGCCAAATATGTCATCAAAACAAAGGAAAGTTGGAAAAATAAACAAACAGAATGGACTGGCCAATGAAAATGCTTTGGCAACATGAAATGTTGATTTGGACCCAATACAATTGTACTGTTGATGAAGTCACAAGTGCATGCTGTTGTGGATTTTTTTTTTTAAATAAACGCTGATGCAGGGACAACAACTTACCAGTAACTGGATTCAAGAAATTGGTAATTAATTTTCATCTCTTGATACACACACTCCATCAGAAATCCTATGGGATATCCCTTGGAGCTGTGCATTCAGTCTGAATAAAACACAAATTACTAACTGAATTGATCTGATTTAGAGCAATCTGTATGAGTTCCAGATTGAAATGGAATGGTCAGGTAAAGAAGAGGGAGAGAATTGTGCTGAATGATACAACTTTCTTTTGACACTGTTGTTTTAACAAAATTCTTTTAGTTCTATTCAAGCTGGATCACTCAGTGGTTTTGGTATCTGGCTGCAGAGCCAGAGGTTGAGAGTTTGATTCCCCACAGTGCCTCCCAGAAGAAAAGCCAGCCTGTGTGGCCATGGGTGAGCTGCACAGATCCAGGGCACCCCAGAAGAAGGGGATGGTAAACTGAGTATTCTGTACATAGTAAATCCTGAAAAGGAACATCATAAGTCAAAATTATGGTGCATGATTATTGTGATTAATAACCTGAGTGGTGCTGAATTCATTACTTGATGGCTGGTTATGTGAATGGTGTTATATGGGTCTGAATAAAGGGGCACACAAACACACATAGGGGCAGCTAACGTTTGATGACAGCAAAAGAAGCAGAGAAGAAATAAGATTATTAAAGAAAATACTTTATTCCTGTGGTAATTTAAAGACAGCATTCCTTAAATAGCCAAGTGACAGGAGAAATGGACTTTCGACATTGATACATGAGAGAAGGTCTGTTGGAGTGCCTGTCAAGAAAGTTATGGGACATCGATGAATTTCCATCTTTTCTGTTCAGAGATTAAACAATCGCCACAGGGTTCTCCAAAGTTCAGCTCACTCGTGTCCCAGGACAGTTTGGGTGAAGAAGGAATTTCATACACTGCTCTCTTCCATTTTTGAAGCTCCCTGCTTTCCTGCCGTATAACAGGAAGGCTTCTTTTCTTGTTATATGCTAGCGACAAACATTGAATATATTTGTGTCATGCTGGATACTTCTGTAGTTTGATTTTTCAATGCCAGAGGGTAGAGGTTTGAGAAAACACAAACAAGCAAGCAAACACCTTCCCAGTTGTTTATATGTTTTTCACGCCTGTTTGCAGCCACGTTTCCCCTGTTCTGATGCTCCTTATGCCATTTTGTTACTTGAAAAGACTTCTTCTCAGCACGAATCCAACCTATCAGACATCACATACTGAATTTTGTTGATCCGTTTATTTCCTTTGTCAAGCACCTGCCTCCTTAAGGAGTGCAGGATTCTTTGTAATGTAATATTATATGCTGGAGATTGGAGTTAAGGTTGCAGGATCTCAGGATGTTGACTGAAGTCTCAGTCGACTGCTGTTTCTTTGGGTCTCCAGGGAGAAATAAATTCCAGTGTATGGGGCCCTGGAGAAGAAGAAAGTTTGATTTTGTTGTGTGTGATAGTTTTAATGTCTGTTGCCCTAGTCCAACTATTATTACAAAAATAGAAATAAACATTTAATTTTTTTTGAAAAAAATGATAACAAATAGACAAAAGTGGAAGGTATACCCCAGTTTGTTTCTACTGAGCCATGAAAGTACATGGGTTTTCTTAGGCTAGTCATGCACACACGCTCAGTCTGACCTGCCTTTGCAGGAAAATGTGGGTGGGGGGGGAGCCATGGATGCCCCCTTGAGCTTCTTGGAGGAAAAATAGGCTACAAACATGACTAATAAAATAAATAAAATAATTAATAAACACTTTTTTTTTCATTTCTGCACTAATGTGGTGACACACAATTTGGATCCACACATCATCCTGGTTCTACATAAAGAAGGAATTGATATTTTCACCCTTGTCCAAATATACTTGTTCTGGCTAGATAGCTCAGTGGTTTAGAGGTTGGGAGTTCAATTCCCCACTGTGCCTCCTGGGAGAAGAGCCAGCCTGTGTGGCCTTGGACATACTGTGCAGTTCCAAAACGCCCCAGAAGAAGAGAATGGTAAACCATTTCTGAGTATTCTCTACCTAGAAAGTCCTGAAAAGGGTCTCTATAAGTCAGAATTGACTTTACAGCACATGATGATTATTATATATAGTGGTCTGACAAATGTCACTCACAACCAAGCTCTGGTTATGATTACACAGCCATCTAAAAACAGAGGCAGTGGTAGAATAATTAGAGTGTTAGACTAGGACTCTGTCTGACCTACATCACAAAGCTTTTATGAAAATAAAGGAGGATGTAGGAGAGCCATATACACTGCCTTGGGCTTACTGGGGGGGAAAGTGGGATATAATGTACCAAATAAATAATAAGAAAGAAAGTAGTATAGGCTGTTTCAACCTGTTACTGCAGTGGCTCACATACAAGTTTTGGAATCTGTTCTGGTGACACACCAAAGGCCAACTTTATCAGGCTTCCCTTACTTCCATGCATGTAGTTACTCACATGAGCAATGTCATTACCAGAACTTGGTTGTTCCTATTTCCTGAAGATTCTGGGAGCTGTAGTCCAAACAAGTAATTTTTCCAAACTCTGCCCATGAACTCTAACAAGATTGTGGTTTGGTTTGGTGTAATACTTTCTATAGCTGGCTGGATAGCTCATTGGTTTAAGTCTCTGGCTGTGGAGCCAGAGACTTGGAGTTTGATTCCCCACTGTGCCTTCAATGACTAGAGCCAGCCTGGATGGCCTTGGGCAAGCTGCACAGTCCCAGAGCAGCCCCAGAAGAAGAGAATTATAAACCACTTCTGAATATTCTCTACCTTGAAAACTCTGAAAAGGCAACCTTCAGTCACTCCTCCTGATGTGAAAAATGGTCCTACCTGTAAGCTCGAGCTTGTTATGGGATGGATTTGAAGGAGAAGTCTTGGCCATAGGCAAGAATAGTTACAACCACAGCTGGAGATAATTAGTATTTTGGATGATAACTCCAGAATTTGGCAGACAGCCTGGCCATTGGGACTTGTCCCAAAAAACTAATATTTCTAAACTCTGATTACAACAGGGGGGAAAATAGAAAAGTAGAGAAATTACACAGAAAAGCACTGACAGCTGTATCAGGCAAGGAATGCAAGCCTAGATTAAATATGTTGATTTGGTCAACAGTTGAAGCAGAAATAATGCAATCTCCTTCAGGTGCAAGGAAACATGAGGGAAGTGACATAACAAAAATTCTCATCCAGAGCCTTGAATTTAGACAAAACATTTTCATGAGAAATGAAATGACCCTTCCGTTCCTAACCAATCAGTGAGACTGAGATTAATGGGTGACTGAATCAAAGGGACGTGGTGGCGCTGCGGGTTAAACCGCAGAAGCCTCTGTGCTGTAAGGTCTATAGATCTGCAGCTGTAAGATCGAATCCACGCGACGGAGTGAGCGCCCGTCGCTTGTCCCAGCTCCCGCCAACCTAGCGGTTCGAAAGCATGCAAATGCAAGTAGATAAATAGGGACCACCTCGGTGGGAAGGTAACAGCGTTCCGTGTCTAAGTCGCACTGGCCATGTGACCACGGAAGATTGTCTTCGGACAAACGCTGGCTCTATGGCTTGGAAATGGGGATGAGCACCGCCCCCTAGAGTCGGACATGACTGGACAAATTGTCAAGGGGAACCTTTACCTTTACTGAATCAAAGCAGGGAATCCTTACAAGCTGTCAGGAAGAAAAGAATATATCTTAATGTAGATGGGAAGCTTTTCTATTATGTAGATTCAGCTGAAAAAAGTTAACTTTAAACTTAGCATGTTGGAAGCTTGAGCAATACAAATTTAGAAGCCTGGCAAAATGAATGTGGATGACCTCTCTTATTTAAAGTTCAAACATGGCCTCTTTTAGAAATCCCGGAAACTGTCTTTTATGGAGGAAGACCAATGGTCCATATAGCCCAATAGTGAAAACTCTAATTGACAACACCGGCCATATCCCTTGTAGAACTGGCCCTGATCCCCCTGCTGGTGAGAGTGGGAGACTATGGAAGGGTAGCAGGGAAAGGAGCCCACACCACACTGCTTCAGAGACAGTTGAGTGCTTGTATCCAGCACTCTTGTTGTGGCCCAGCATGTCTGGGCCACCTACATGGGGTCCTGGAACTGGTAGAGAAAGTGGGACTCTGCTTCTCCCAGTAAAAGACTGTTGTGGAGTTTCTATCCCCTTTTTTGGACTATTCGAGAGTGAAATCAACTCCCTGGTGCGCTAAAAGTTTTAAGTTTTATTGTTCAGCCATGTTGGCTCTTTAAGAAGTTGTGTTGCTCTGGGAAAAGAGCTTGTTCCTACAAGTACTCATTGTGTCATGATGGAGGGGGCATGGAAGCCACTCACACCCCCTTTCTCCTGAATGTGACACTTCTCCTACACACCCCACTATTGCTGTATTTGGTGTCACACTGCCTACTTCGAGCAGGGCTGGCAGCAGCAACTCGCCTGTGAATTTGTTAAAGTGCAAGGCCTTTTGGGGTGGCTGAGTGCACGCATGACTCATTTTAAAAGAGAATTAGGCTTTCAGAACCTTCCTGAAAGTGAAATTCTGCAGGGGGAAAAAAAGGCATGCACTTTCTGCAACTCTTAGTTTCAAAGGAAACTGTGCCTTGTGTGTGTGTGTGTGTGTGTGTGTGTGTGTGTGTGTGTGTGTGTGTCTGATCCATCACACTTCAACTAGTGGCTCTGATGTAAGTGGGTTGTGAATCTGCTCTGGTTTTTAGTTTCAACCTTACAGGAGCTATCCGGGGTACTGAAACCTATCCGGGGTACTGAAACCTATCCCCAAATAGGTTTGGTACCACGGGCAGCTCCTTTAGAGTTCAGATTCATGACCCTATTGCTATCACAGTTGCTAGCCTGCACTGGACTAGAGCCTCTGGTAAAGTGGGCTGTAGCCAACAAAATCTTATGGCAAATAAAGCCCATCCATCTTCGAGGCACCCCGAGACTCTTTGTTGCGTTTGCTGCAACAGATTAATATGGCTGAGTGTGCGTGTGATGTACCATCAAGTTGGAACAACTTATAGTCAGCCAAATAGGACTTTCAAAGTAAATGGGATATTTAGAGAGTGGTTTTACCAGTACCAGCCATCCCCCACCCCGCAGTGAATTTCCATGGTTGAGCAACAATTCGATCCCAGATTTCCTGAGTGCTAGTCCATCACTTTATTCGTTACACCACAATGGGTACCATGGCTACATATGCCCACCCTGAAATAGGTGATTTAAACTTCACTGGGTCTGTGTTTACTTTTCTCTCTATCTCTTCCCTCTTGGACTCTACAGGTGACCCATTGCTGGTTGTTATCAGAGACAATTGGCCATTGTTTGTCAACAAAGTAGACATGCTTGGAAAACGTTCTGTCCTGAGTGGGGTTGTTGCAAACATTTGTTGAGCATAGTTAATGCCATTCTTGGTCATCAATAGAATATTACAGGGAGCTAAATTATTATACTCGTTAGAAGTGGAGGAGGAGGAGGAGGAGACAAACCTAGAATTAACTTTAGAATGGAACTTATATATTGTTGAAGGTCATAAATTGACAAATAAATCTCTGTCTGCTACAGAAATATTTCATATCCTACTAAGTGAAACTGAGACGCTAAATTAATATTAATAAAAAGCTATAAGGGAATTTGTGACCCAAAGGGAATCTTTTGATTTGTGCACATTTGTTTTGTCAAAGGGCATAATAGGTCAGGTATTGTGAAAAATATTAAACAGTATTTCCTACCTTTAAAAAAAAAAAAAGGATTCCTGTGTTCTATGGCTTTGTAGCAGCTGCAGACTTTCAGTACCTATAAAGCTGAATTCAACTGTATAGTTTTCTATATTTTTATTATTATGCTGATAAGATTCCCTTTATTTGCTGGGTATTTAATCTCCTTCAGTGAAATCGCTGACATTCTTAAATCTATTCTTTTCTAGACAAAGAAAGACCCATGTTCACACACACACAGAGCCAGCAATACCCAGTAAAGATCTCAAAAACCATTTCTTCTAGATCTATTATATCCCTGTGCTTCATATTTCCTTTGTGATGGGTAATATTTTTAAAACTCCTTCTACTGAACAACGGGTGAATTTGTGGGAGCTTGTATAAGTTTTATTTCACAGGAGACCAACAACAACAAAAAGATATAAATTATGACCATACTCATGCCTTAAATGAGCACACACACACACATAAACATGAAACACCACCTCTATGTGATGAGGCCTTGACCTTCCCCCAATTTGCTTATGAGAAAATTTGAATATTTGCAAAACCTACGACAACACTCACTTCTGTCTTGTTTGTTCATGAACTTTAACAAAGCAGAAGCTGTAGGTGGGATATTTGCATCTTTGTAAGCAGTCAGCTTGCCTTTTTGTGCTTGCTGTATATGTGTGCATGTATTCAGGAAAAGGAAAAAACACACACATCACAGACAAACTATGCAAGCCACCAAAAAAAGAAGAAGACATGATGCCTTCATACTGGACACTGCTGACAAGATTTCTTCACATTTCCAGGATAAAGCTGTTTAATAAAATACAATTTTGCATTATCAGTTTCTTAAATACATCTTAAACTATAAGACTTGCATTTACTTGGAAGGAAACCCAATTGGCATCAATGGAAGTTGTGTTTAAGTAAATATAAATAGAACAGGCATGTAAACTGACAGAGATGGGGACTTACAACTCACAAATGCCTGTGGAGTTGGACTTAAGTCGCTCTGGTGACTTGACTCAGACTCGACTCGGGGGTTTTGTGGAGACTTGGGACTCGACCTGCAACTCAGACCCATTTGTCTGAGTCACATTGTCGAGTCCCTATGGGCATGTCTGCAGTATAGGACACTGAACCCATTATTTAATGTGTGCCATGTCCCCCAAATGGATGAATCTGTGAACCTGCAGCTCACAGTCATTTTCAGGAGGCGTTTCATAGAGAACTGGAAATGTACACATTCTGTCATGGATTATGATAAGGGCCAGATCAGAGTGTTACCAACAAGACCCAGAATAAGTCAGAGTCCAATCTATATGCCTTTATTCTGACACATTCTGGGTCAGGTGACCAGTGCACATTCTTATACAGAATTACGCAAGCTGTGGAGGAAGTGGAGGAAATGCTTTTCTCCATTTTCATAAAACTAGAAGCTGAGGTCTTCTGCTGAAGATGAAGATTTATTCAGGCACTGGTATAAGGGATTACTTATTACTTATTCTGGCTAATTGATGAGGTGACAGGGCACGTCTTGGTAACGCTTCTGGTCATGCACCTGACTTTACAGTTAAGATGCACCATGGCACCACATAAACTAGCTGCAATTAACCATGGAAAAGCTATTCATATCTTATGAGTAACAGGATTCCAGTCATAGTATTTTATTTTGTTTTATTTTTACTGTGGAAGTGATTTCAGAGATGCATATTCTTTCTGACATGAAACTGAAGTATATATTCCTATATAGGAAGACAGTGGGACACAGGTATTAATGTGAGAGACTGACTCAATGAACTTACAACAATCAAGGGACTAGAGTAGCTTTCCCAGGTGGGGTGGGCCACTTGTAGAAGGACATAAATCATCAAAATGGGGGACAAAAGAAGACATTGGTCTACATGAAATTGCACATGCAGTCTTTTTTTTAATGAACAGATGCAAAAACAGAGATGATATTTAAAATTTTAACACAGTGTGATGCATCTCTTGATGGCTGGATAGTTCAGTAGGTATCTGGGTGCACAGCCAGAGGGTGGGAGTACGATTCTGCACTGTGCCTCCTGTGATAAGAGCCAGCCCGTGTAGCCTTGGGCATGTTGCACAGTCCCAAGGCAACCCCAGAAAAAGGGAATGACAAACCACTTCTGTGACTTCTCTGCCTTGAAAACTCTGGAATGGGTCACCATAAGTCAGAATTGACTTTATGACACATAATACATACATATGATGCATCTGAGGCATTTGAGGAGGGAAGACAGTAACCAAGTGAAGGGTGTGCTTGCTGAGTCTGCTGTCTAGGTACTCAGTGTGGATGGGACACTTTGGGGTCTCAAATCTCTCTCCTTATGGTTGTTTCTCCTTAATTCAAAGGAAGAGCCTTTCAAATGAAATGCACCTTTAAAAGAAGGATTGTCAACAGGTTGTGTGTGGGTGTTATTTTAACTCTGGCCTTGGGTCACCATCAGGCTCGTTGATAAGACTAGACTGGACGTGTTTTATTTATTTATTTATTTATTGCATTTATACCCCGCCCATCTAGTCAATGACTACTCTGGGCGGCAACTCTGTTGTGTGTTGTAACTCTGTTAGCTACAGAACTTCTGTTGGCCATTTTTCTACACTGGAAACCCTAGACATCATTTCATAACATTGATTTGTTGTTGTTGTTGTTGCCATTGTTGCATTGCATTTCTCTAATATATCTGCCTCTTGAACTACAGATACTACCTCAGCATTAGAAACTGGGCAGTAAATAACTAGTATTGCATCTGAGTGTTGTGGCTATTATGCATTTTCCCTACAGTCCTTGTCAAGTCAAATGATCATCCTCAGCTGTCTCTCAAATGAGAGATCCTGTTTAATGTTTTCTGATCAAACCAGATTTATTAAGGACACTTCCAAAGTTGCAGTAAAAGTAATGTAACAAGTATTTGCAATGTTATTTTATAAGCAATGAGCAACTTTCTTGTGACTTCCAAAGTTTTCCAGTTACTTTTCAGACCTTACTTCTAAAGGACCCTTTAAAAGAATGTTTAGAGGCAATTTGGCAAGAATTTTGAAGCGTCATGCCCTACTTTTACCAACCCTAAGTGGTGAGGAAAGTATTTGGTTTTGCTTTCCCTAATGAACTAGGCTATGTGGTCTTGGGCAAGCTGCAGAATCCCAGAGCACCTCCAGAAGAAGCACTCCCAGAAGAAGGGAATGGTAAACCACTTCTGAGTACTGTGGACATCTAGTGCAATAACAAAACAAGGAACATTTTCTTCCATTGAGACTTGCACAAAATGTCTCTGCACAAAGCTTGTTGCTTTTTCTGCTGTAAAGCAAACATGTGCACAGAGCAAGCACAGATAGACAGATACAGCTATAGATAGATAGATGATAAATAGATAGATAGATTCATGATATCTATCTATCTATCTATCTATCTATCTATCTATCTATCTATCTATCTATCTATCTATCTATCTATCTATTCCTTGTGGAGGAAGGGATACACTGGCAAGGTGTTCAGTGCTGTAATTATTTCTTATGTTTTTTTCACATAACGAATTACAAAGTTGATGAGGGGGGCACATTTTTCGCTGCTTGCTCCGGGTACCAAAACTGCTAGCTACTGTTCTACTGATGCCTGTCCCTAGAGCTATTAGTTATTTTCAGTAGTCACAAACTCAGCACCAGGCCCCTGCACTTTGCAAATATAAATAGTAAATAATCCTAATTCTGGGGAGAGAGGACTCCTCCCTCTCCCTAACGTTCCCCAGACCACACACTGACAAGCATGCTCGATCTACCTATTCATTGCTGTATCTCTAATAATATAGTCCATCCTTCATTTCTGAAGATGACCATGTGCATCAGATTCATCGCTTAGGGACAAGAGAGAAGTGAATGGTTAAAGTTGAGCAGTAGCGTGCTGATGGACATGTGTCTCTAATAAGGAGCAGCAACAATACCTCATAGACACCCTATATCTTAGATAAAAGTCTGGCTTGATATTTGTTTCTCTTAGTCATGTCAGAGTGTGATAAAACCTTGGCAACTGACTGAGAGAGAGAGAGAGAGAGAGAGAGAGAGAGAGAGGTCTCTTTGCTGAAGCTACTCAGGCTGGTTGTTTTCATTCTCCCACTTCACCAGGAACAGACTTTAAATATCCTTTGCTAGGAATTAAAAATAGCCTTTTCAATTCCAAAGTCAAGAGATGTATTAGGCAATTTGGCCTTTTCCTCTTGTTCCCGTACAAACCTATAAGCTAGCAACAACCTCGAAGTCGCTTAAGTGTTTTTTCTGGTTGTTGTCCTATCCGTGGAGTTAAAATTGTACCACACACATCTCCCTTATCTTTTAAGAACACTCTTCATATGTAATGCAATTGAATCCAATCCCTTTTTCAACCATTTAAGTTTTAACTCTACTTAGCTCAAAGACTTCATGCTACCTATTAGGAAATGGAAATCCACACTGCCCTATTTTACTGGACAAGAAAAAATAATAATGTCCAGTTTTGGCGGATTCAGTTTCTGTTGTCCATTGACATGCTTTGGAAGTTTTATTTTTTCCAACCTGTAAAGCTTACTCCAGGGTAACTTCCAGTTTAGTTCTATTTTCTATTACTCATTTATTTATTAAAATTATTTCTGTATTGCCACTTAGCCCATGATGGTTTCCAAAGTGATAGACAACCAGAAAAGACAAAAACTTTTTTTTAAAAAAAATACACTTTAATAAAAACATATTAACTATTTATTTATTTATTTATTTATTTAACTTATATGCCACCCACTCTACCCAAAGGTCTCTGGGTGGCTTACAACAATTAAAATACAATAAAAATACAATAAAAAGATAAAACAATTAAAATACAATTAAAATAGATACTCTAAAAATTGCCATCAGGACCCACAGTTGATATTATTTCAATTAAAAATCTTTTGGAACAGGAAGGTTTTGACCTGGCGCCGAAATGTCATCAGCGTCGGCGCCAGACGAATCTCAGTCGGGAGGGCATTCCATAGTCTGGGGGCAGCTGCCGAAAAGGCCCTTTGTCTACAAGCCATCCCTCTTACCTCCTTGAGGGACGGCTCTTTCAAAAGGGCCCCCTGGCTAGATCTTAACTGCCGGGTAGGCTCATATGGAAGGAGGCGGTCCTTCAGGTATCCAGGGCCCAAGCCGTTTAGGGCTTTATGTGTCAAAACAAGCACTTTGAATTGGGCCTGGGCAGCAACTGGTAGCCAATGTAATTTAATCAGAATTGGCTTGATATGTCCCCTAGTGGCCCCACCACTCACCAGCCACGCAGCTCGATTCTGGACCAGTTGCAGTCGCCGGACCGTCTTCAAAGGCAGCCCCACGTAGAGCGCAGCTTTAATTTATATTTAATTTAATTTTTTATTTATTTATCTATCCCGCCTTCCTCCTCAAAAGGAACCCAAGGTGGCTTATATCATTAAAGAGACAATATATAGAAGCTAAAACAGTAGGTCTACAAATATTTAAAAATAATTAAACAAGTATTACATTAAAAACAGTAATAAAACCATTACTAAAACACATTTAAAACAACAGAGCCCAATCATTCATTGAAAAACCCCTCTCAGACCACCAGTAATTAAGGGAAAGCCTGCCTGAAGAGAAAGGTCTTTGCCTGCTTGCAGAAGGACAGCAATGATGGGGCCAGCCTAGCTTCCCATTGGAGGGAGTTCCAGAGTCTGGGAGTAGCAACAGGCAACTTAACAGGCAACTTTAAAGCCACTATTACACAGGTATTGTGTGGGATGAGGCAGAAGAGGGAAGAGCAAGCTGCAAAAGGTGAGTGGCCAGTCGCGTTGGGGAGGTGGGTAAGGAAGCATGCATCATCCAAAGAATGGGCAAGTGTGCAGGGGAGGCGGGAGGGGGAGAGAGTGCTGTGCCCACACAACACCTGTGCGAGCGCAGTGATGAATTGGACTGGACCTCCAAACCAAGGTTTGTGCCCATCTGTACTGGTAAATAAGCTCTACGCCAGATCTAGTCACAATTAAATGTCCTAGTTTTCCATTTTAAGCCAGAAAGCATGCAGGGAGCTGTGTTCCTCACAATGTGTGTCCAGAAATTATAAGGAACGTTGTGAACAAGTCAGTAGCTTTTTAATGAGGTACTAACGTTTCTGTAACAAACCAGGAAGTGGAACACTGATCGGGGATACAGCACAGAATGCATCAGCCTGATGTCTCCTGGGGGAAAAAACTGCTGGTGCAGACACATTTTAATTCTAAGTCTCTTAAACAATAACACATTATATTATATCATGCAATATATTGTAAGATGCTTTTTTCTTTTATTTCTTTATTTTTTTGAAAAGTGTGCTGCTTACAATAAGCGCTCGAAAATCTAATTACCTCAGACATTGTATTCCCTGCAAAGCATGGCAGTAAATAAATCGTAGCAGCTTTAATGGTAAATGTTGGATTCTTGTGAAATGCCTGACAACTGGTGTGTGAGAATCGATAAAGTTCATTTACATGACCCATGCTACCAAAGCAGATGCCCAGTGAATCATGCCAAGCCTCTTTTTATGCTCTCTTCCAGTTTTATCTGTTCGTATTAACATAAGACCCTTGATCATCAGAGGCACATGGTATGAGATTGCCATAAATCACATTGATTACTATGGAATTCACATTGAACTCCCAACCTCTGGCTCCGCAGCCAGATACCTAAACTACTGAGCTATCCAGCATTCACTGAACTTATTCAGGAATGGGGCTGGCCCAGATGGCCCAAGAGTCTGACCTGTGTGCAATGGATTATTGCCTATATATTGCTTCTGTATACCAGTTTTTGGAAAAGTTACATTTTTGGACTACAACTCCCAGAATCCCCAACAAACACTTCCCTAGGCCATGCTACCTGGGGGATTCTGGGAGATATAATCCCCCAAAATATCTTTTCCAAGCTCTACTAAGAGCTCATTGAGATGAAGCATATTTTCGTTCCGACTTTGTGCCTGTTAAAGTCACGGTATCACTTAAGATCTTACAAGGATATCTTTCCACAGTGTAATCTTTAAGCCCTGCTTATCTTCTCTTTCTTTTCTTCTTTAGAGAGGTCTTTGGCAACATATTATGCCAGTCTTTGAGACCTGTATGTTATATTTGTAATTTAAGTTACTGATTTTTTATTATTATTATTTGTTGTTTAGTCATTAAGTCGTGTCCGACTCTTCGTGACCCCATGGACCAGAGCACGCCAGGCCCTCCTGTCTTCCACTGCCTCCTGGAGTTTGGTCAAAGTCATGTTGGTAGCTTCGATGACACTGTCCAGCCATCTCGTCCTCTGTTGTCCCCTTCTCCTCTTGCCTTCACACTTTCCCAACATCAGGGTCTTTTCCAGGGAGTCTTCTCTTCTCATGAGATGGCCAAAGTATTGGAGCTTCAGCTTCAGGATCTGTCTTTCCAGTGAGCACTCAGGGTTGATTTCCTTCAGAATGGATAGGTTTGTTCTCCTTGCAGTCCAGGGGACTCTCAAGAGTCTCCTCCAGCACCACAATTCAAAAGCATCAATTCTTCAGCAGTCAGCCTTCTTTATGGTCCAGCTCTCTTCTTCCATACATCGCTACTGGAAAAACCATAGCTTTGACTATGCGGACCTTTCTTGGCAAAGTGATGTCCCTGCTTTTTAAGATGCTGTCTAGGTTTGTCATCGCTTTCCTCCCAAGAAATAGGTGGCTTTTAATTTCATGGCTGCTGTCACCATCTACAGTGATCATGGATCCCAAGAAAGTAAAATCTGTCACTGCCTCCATATCTGCCCCTTCTTTTGCCAGGAGGTGATGGGACAAGTGGCCATGATCTTAGTTTTTTTGATGTTGAGCTTCAGACCATTTTTTGCACTCTCCTCTCTGATTTCGGTATTGCCCATCTGGTGATGTCCATGTGTAGAGTTGCCTCTTGTGTTGTTGGAAAAAGAGTGTTTGTGATGACCAGCTTGTTCTCTTGACAAAACTCTATTAGCCTTTGCCCTGCTTCGTTTTGAACTCCAAGGCCAAACTTACCTGTTGCTCCTTTTATCTCTTGACTCCCTACTTTAGCATTCCAGTCCCCTATAATGAGAAGAACATATGTCTTTCGTGTCAGTTCTAGAAGGTGTTGTAAGTCTTCATAGAATTGGTCAATTTCAGCCTCTTCAGCATTGGTGGTTGGTGCATGAACTTGGATTACTGTGATGTTGAAAGGTCTGCCTTGGATTCGTATTGAAATCATTCTATCATTTTTGAGATTGTATCCCAGTACAGCTTTTCCCACTCTTTTGTTGACTATGAGGGCTACTCCATTTCTTCTACGGGATTTTTGCCCACAATAGTAGATATGATAATCGTCTGAATTGAATTCGTCCATTCCCGTCCATTTTAGTTCACTGATGCCCAGGATGTCAATGTTTATTCTTGCCATCTCCTGTTTGACCACATCCAGCTTACCAAGGTTCATAGATCTTACATTCCAGGTTCCTATGCAGTATTTTTCTTTGCAACATCGGACTTTCCTTTCACTTCCAGGCGCGTCCGCAGCTGAGCATCCTTTCGGCTTTGGCCCAGCCACTTCATTAGCTCTGGAGCTACTTGTACTTGTCCTCCGCTCTTCCTCAGGAGTATGTTGGACGCTTTCCGACCTGAGGGGCTCATCTTCCAGCATCATATCTTTTAGCCCTTTCTTTCTGTCCATGGAGTTTTCTTGGCAAAGATACTGGAGTGTCTTGCCAGTTCCTGCTCCAGATGGATCGCATTTAGTCAGAACTCTCCACTATGACCTGTCCGTCTTGGCTGTTCCTGCACGGCATAGCCCATAGCTTCTCTGAATTACTCAAGCCCCTTTGCCACAACAAGGCAGCAATCCGTGAAGGGTTTTTTTTTTTATTATACTGGTGCATTTTTTGGTCTATTTTGTTTTTTACTTTTGTTTGACTTAATTTATCAGGTATCAGTCATAGGTAACCTTTTTGCTTTTGTGGTGTTATGTTTTCTGATTTCCTTCATTATCTTGATTAATGGTGTGAGAAAGGGGTTAACCTTTTGTTTCCATAACAGGTTAGGAACTTCAAAGTCCAACAATCCAAAAACCCTTCTCTAGGGAGAAGTCCATCAATGTGGCATCTTGTGGAACAGTCAGGAGGGGCATTCCTTTCCCTCCTGATGCCATAGGCATTGACTCCTCTGGCCCAGTTCTCTGATGGTGCCATGAAGTGGGTTCTCAGATGTTCCCATTTCTGCAGCCTGCCAACATCTAGCTCTCTCCCACTTCTCTTTTCCCAACCACACTCTCTCCTCCCTGATCTTCCTTCACCACTTCAGTGCCTCCTTCTTGCACCAGTATGAGGGTTTTATAGGCACCACAGCCCATCTTCTCTTTTCAGCTTCCTCTCTGGGTACCATGAGGTGTTCCCACTTCTTTGTCCCACTTCTTTGTCTAACCAGATCCAATCCCACCCTGGGGGAAGGATCTTATCACTTTTGGGATTCCGCTTCTCCTGCCTCGACCAACTATTCCTTTCCTCTGCCCTCACTTTTATTTATACTCTTCTCATCTTCATCTTCTCCCTTTCCTGCCTTTTAAAATGGATTCCCTGGCTCCTCCTCCTTTTTCCCCATCTCCTTTTGCTGCTCTGTCACCTCTTGCCCTCCTTGACCCATCATTGTCTCTTCTGAAACTTTCACCTCCTCTATCTGCCCAGCTACTTCTTCTACCCCAGTTGCCGACAGCTCTTCTTCCTTTGGTGGTTCTTGCCTCCCTGTTGAAGGGGGTACCTTCCTTTCTTCTCCAGGGATCCTGGACTTGGAGTCACCACTTGTACCATGGATGCTCAGGCAGGGACATTGTCAACCCTCCTTTATTTCTCACAGCCCCAAGTAGTGTTCTCACTAAGTTGGATGGTCTATAAGCTTAATAACCAACCAACCAACCAACCAACCAACCAACCAACCAACCAACCAACCAACCAACCAACCAACCAACCAACCAACCAACCAACCAACCAACCAAACTGGCCAATCTTCAAAAATGGTTTTTAAAATTTAACAAGTGTTAAGTAACTCTTTAAACCCAGCTTCTCAGCTGAATTTGTTTTTCTTTGTTTTATTAGATTAGCACTATATTAAATGTTCCCAGTGGGAGCCTATGGCAGCAGACATCTCCTGCTATGATCAACTAAAATCAGCTGTCTTTTTACAATTCTGCAAAAGCTTGAAGAAAGCCTTTATACCTGGATGTTTGCTTCCCCCACCCTTTATTTAATTAGTATTATCATGACAGATCAGAACCCTTGACAGTGAACTTACCTGCAGTGAACTTACCTGCTAGTAATCCACTTTGGTAATCAGCTGTAAACAGCTCCTCTTTAAACAATCTGGAAGAAATGCTTTGAAGATTCTCTTGTCTGGTGAATGTTTGCATTTGTTTTGTTAGCTGATGAGGTTTTCAGCCTAAGAAGCTTTTGGCCTCCTGAACCGAGTGTGAGTGCAAAACAAAACAAGTAAAACACAGGAGCTTAAAACAACAACAACATGAAAATAAAGGGCTTTGTCACTGTTTGTCACAGTTGGTACAATTTGAATCTGGAACATTGGGAAAATCCAGCTATCATCCCTGAAAAGAAACTGCAGCAGGTGCTCCATATGGATATGCCATAAGGTGGCTTCAAAGCTATGGTCATGGTCAATTCACTAGTGAAAAGTTAAGGAACAATCTGTGTATTTCCTATGAAATATTGGTTCAGTCCAAAAGGGTGGAGCTAAGAAAGAGAAGGGCTGTGAGTCAGAGATTGGAATCTTAGAAAGAGCGGGATTGCTGAAGAAGGCCAGAGCTGCTGTTGCCACTCGGACTACTAAGGCCCTTGCCAACTTGGTCTAGGTATAATTCCTATATGTTTGTGTTGGTGGTGGTGGGGGAATCCACATAGTGGATTCATGTTTATGCCATTAAATTTATATTTTATTCTAGAGTTTCAAAGACTCTGCATGTGGAGTTGATTCTTCCAACCCAATTGAGGAAGCTATCTTGGACTTTTGTCTGAATTTTAAATCAAAAGGACATGTGAACTTTGCAATTCTGCAAGCAACTTCTGTATTGGTGTTGTTGCCAAATTTGGGTGCACAAATTGTAGCATTTTGTAGTTGTCATAACTGCTCATATTGCCTGTCATAGAGCTATGACTATCAGGAGACTCAGTTTGTGAAATTGTCTTTACAAGGTTCATCAATAGATATCTAAGTAAGCATAGAACTTATTATTATTATTATTATTATTATTATTTATTTGATTTATATCCCGCCCATCTGGTATATTCTACCACTCTGGGCGGCTTCGAAACTTAAAAGTGATACATCTGCAGTATGTGTGTCCTCCTATGTAAGAAAGCAGAGATGGCATCTGGGCTAAACTCAATTAGTCCCATAGTTTGAGGTTCATAAAACAAAGCATGTACAAGCCGATCTGACCTCTGTTATTAATGACAGATACTCCAAGATTCTCTGCCACCTAAAAACAAACAAGAAGTCCATTCTAGGGATATAAATCCTAGTTTGTCTTGTCCTCACAAATGAGAACCATAAGCTGTGAAATTATTCCCTTCACTGTCAGAGAGCAAAGCTGCATCCTACACAAGGGAAGAAAATCAGGAGAGAATGAGGTCCCCCCCCCCAATTAAGCAAAACTATGCAACATAATGCTTCTGCACAAATAACACAGGATCACAAACAGCACACACAAAGTGTGGTCTTGTCAAGATAGCCTGAAATGATAAGACTGAAGAATGGGGCAAATATTCTTTACATGCTGCTCCCTATCTCGGACTGGGTGAAATTTCCTGCTTGTGACAACAGAGGAGGAGGCACATAGCAGCCGACTGGAACTGGTGGTTGAATCTAATTTATTTTCCTAACAATAGAAACAGGACCGCATTTCCACCATGCATAACACAGTAGTCTAGTTAAGGGAGCAAAAACACTGTGTGAAATATACATCTGCCACCTGCTGCTATTATGTCACTTTTCTACGGTGGCCACTAAGGATGTGCCATTTGGGATTTTTTTTTGGGGGGGGGGCTTCAATTCCCAGAATTCTCCAATAATTTCACTCACCTGAGACCTCTTTCTAGGCCTTCCTCTAAGCCTTATATCCTGCCCCAATACTTCCTGGGGGTGGTAGTCGCATTGCCATTTCTGCTTTATAGAGGGTGCCTCCTGAAGAACCACTTCCCCCAGGAAGTGCAGCAGCTTTTTCCCAAGAAGCATTGGGGTATGAAATGAGATTTAGAAGAAGATCTAGAGAGAGGTCTCAGCTTTTCTCCAAGTTTGTGAAACAAAATATGTGTGGATATGTGTTTGTGGGCTGTACCTCCCAGAATTCTTCCTGGGGAATTCTTGGAGAATTCTGAGAGTTGGAGTCCAAAAAGCAAACAAGCAAATAAAAACACAACCTCACCCCCCAGAAAACCTAACAAACAAACAAACAAAAGCAAACATTCACATGTTCTCCTTCAGGAAGGACAGTCATCCATTTGAAGGTGTGCTAGAAAACAATCCTTTTTTTGAAGTTGAATTCTGTTTGAAGGGTTGTCAAAACTAAGTTATATTTAAAGATAAAGAAACATAGGTACGAGCAAAATCAGGAACTTTGGCATAGCCCATCAACAGTGAGCACCTGTTGTCCAGGTGAAAAGTATGTCTATACCTACAATGACACCTGGTCTATGTCTCTCTCCCTCAAATGAGATGCATTGTTATTCTGTTTAAATTATAGAAATATTTTTTAATTTTATATGTGTACATACAAATTAAGAACCTGTGTAGTATAATAAACAGGTTTTTGGACTAGGGCTCAAAAGACCTGGGTTCAAATTCTCACTTATCCATGGAACCTCACTGGGCGAGTGTGTGTGGCTACAGTAAGCTATTCCTTGAACATCTCATGTACCTTAAAAACCCTACCAGGACCACCAGAATTCAGAAGCAATTTGACAGCATATAATGACATACTTACAAACTGGCACCAGCAATTCTATGTAATTCAGCTGAATGTTCCACCACACATTAGCAGTATTTCTATTGTGACTTTTGCCTCATCACTAGAGATGGGCACAAACCACTTATTTGGTGGTTCATGCTGGTTTGTCCTTCAGACAAACAGTGTTTGGCAGTTCCCAGCCCCATGTCCTCCGGTGGGCGGCCACTCCAAGGCAGCATTCTGGATTCCCTGCCCCACCTCCTCTGGGTGCTGCCTCTGAGTGGGCGCCCACTGGAGGAAGCAAGGCTAGGAAGTGCTAAACACCTGTTTATCCAAAGGACGAATGAGCATGAATTGCCAAACTGGCAGTTCATGCTCATCTCTACTTACCACATAACATGAAACAGGTTTTGGTTTTGTTTGCTTTTACATATTGTCTTTTACTGATGTAAGCTGCCCTGGGGTCCTTTTAAGGAGAAAGGCAGGGTAAAGATATTTAAAATAAAGTAAAATAAATAACCCTGCTACAGAAGGGCAAGGATGTCTTAGGAAATTTGGTCACCTCTGTTGGCTAATATTTATATAGTATCCCTATTTCCCTGTAGGCTTTCTATCTTACTGTTTTACTCTGGGGCCCATTGCATGAAACTTTCTTCAAACACTATTAAAAACAAACAAACCAAGAAACAAGGAAACCACACTTGTAAAAATACAGGGAAGAAGAAAGGTGGGTGCAGGAGAACCAGTCAGGATGGAGACTTGTGGTAGACCCAGGCAAGAAGGAACCTTGGGATCCATTTCCTTCACATTGACATCAAAATTAGTTATCATTGCTCTGTGTGAGGTAAACTGAAATACTTTTACAGAAAGATGTTAATAGAACAGAAATGTCAGCCCTCAACAAGGTGGGCCACAAGGGAGAATTTGCCTGATGTTATTGCTTAGGCAGTCAGATCTTCAAATTGTTCAACTGAAGCAAGTACCATTTGTCCAGGGCAAAACACAGCTTCTTGAGAAGGTGTAAATGAAAACTGCAAAGGAAAGGGATAGATTTATTCTCTTGCCAACCAGATTTTTAGGAATTTAAAAAGATTGGTTTTTTTGTTTTTTTTGTTAAAGCTAATATATGGCTTCTTATGTGCCATCAAGAACATTATGGTTTCTAGCAACCTTCTGATTTAATGACCTTATCATTTACAGCCATGCTCAGATATTGCCAACCAAAGGCAGTTCTTTATTACATCAGTCAACCTCATGTCAGGCCTTCCTCTTTTCCTACTACATTCAACTTTTCCTAGCATTATTGTCTTTTCCACAACTTCAGTTGTAACTTGCTACTAGATTTCAGCCATCGTATTTTAATAATATTGGAAGCTGCCTTGGGTACCAGATCTGAGAGAAGGGAGGATAATAAATAAATGAAACAAATAAAATAGTAGGAATTCAGGTTTGATCTGATCTAGGACTTACTTATTTGTCTTTCTGATAGTGCATAATAATTGCTATTTTTTTACTCCAACTCTGAAGTTATTTTTTGCAGTGTGATTCCCAGACTGTTGGGAGTTGTAGTTTAAAACAACAGCAGCAGCAGTGGCAACAACAACACATTTTCTGAATGTAATATATTTATATATTTCCCTATCATGCAGCAAATGCAAAGCTGAACAGTATTAAGATATTTCCAGGATTCTTTGGCTACCACCCCTCCTTTCTTTGTTCTGTAATGAAATATTTGTTATTCAGCAGAAAGCATTATACCAGCATTATAATTTCTGGGATTGTCAAGATTTAGGTGTTTATATATATAAAGCATCTTGGTTTTAAATAATCTATTAAACCTAGTGATTAAAATCAATAGCCCAGTATCTCAAAATATATGAAATAACTGGCCTGTAGAACAATCGTTACAGTTAATTGAGAACTCAATAACATGAAAGGCAGATTATTAATTGTTCGCTAAATGACCTTTTTCAACTTGTTCTTGTGTAGGGCTTACCAAAGATGTTGAGTGGGGGGGGGGGGGGAAGGAGTCCCAAGTAACCGTTCTTGCATTGAAATACAGTTTGCCGTTCCCTAACAACATGTGCCAGATAAGCATCTGCCTTCTACTGAAATTAATTATATCCCACCCCAGCAAATCCTACACATTTTATTTTTTGCATTCGGTACTAGCTTGCAGATTTTTCAAACAGTGTGAAAAATCTGACAACTTCCCTCCTCCCACTAGCGCATTATGTGCAGAATAAGGGGAAGGGAGCATCCCACCAGGAATCCCTTTTATCATTGTTCGCCTTTCATCTCTTTTCCATATGTTTCCGAGGGCTTGCCTTTGCATTTTGGTGGGTGGCGTGGAATTTTAATGATGAAGAATGCTTGGCGACAGCCCAACACATTTGAAGAATAGGATTAGTTATATAAAGGCTGGTCCACAAGCCTCTGAAAATGTTGTAGAACTAGATTTTCCATCTCTGACATGGATGGACAGTCCTCCATACTTTAACACAACACATGGATGTCTAGATGGCTGCTAGGAATCTAGAGACCTCTTGTAGGTACCTCATTCTTTGTTCTCCAAGAATGAGATATATTACCGTATTTTTCAGTGTATAAAACGCCCCATGTATAAGACGTCCCCCCACTTTTCTAACCCAAAATTAAAAAATCAATATTTTAAATATAAAACAGAACACATTTTTATTTAGTAATTAGGTAACATTTACATACCAGTACTATCATATAATGCATCACACTTTAACTTTATTCAGCCTCTGGGCTCAGAAAGCTCGGACATTACGAGTCCCTGTTGCATCTGAGCACTGTTGCAATTGGTTTGTTCAGCATCAGCTGACATCAGTTACATAAGGCTCATGACTGGAGGAAGCTAAGTCTCCTGACTGTAGGAAGCTAAGTCTTGGGATTGGAGGCAGCTAAGCCTCGGGATTGAATGAAGCCTGTTTGCAGAGGCAAGGTATGGGCCATTTTGTTCTCTCCTTGGCTTACTTCTGTGTATAAGATGACCCTCAATTTGTAGTCTAACGATTTTAGGAAAAAGTGGCGTCTTATACACGGAAAAATACAGTATATGGTATAATAATTAATTTAAAATATTTTACCTCATCTTTCTCCTAAGAAAGGACCCAAGGAGGCTTATATAATAAAAACCACAATATTAAAAACTAAAAACAGTACATTATTAAAATATTAAAGATGAATTAACATTATATTAAAAATGTTAGGTTGAAGCATAAAAAAAAGTAGAAGCAACAAAATATAGAATCATAGGATAATTGAGTTGGAAGGAGCCTACAAGGCCATTGAATCCAACTTCTTGCTCAATGGAGGAATATAAATCATTCCATTTATTATCTCGTAGACCATAAGTTCTAAATGACTGTGAACTGTTCTGAGTCCCCTTCACGGATTGCTGCCTTGTCGTGGCGAAGGGGCTTGAGTAATTCAGAGAAGCTGTGGGCTATGCCGTGCAGGGACACCCAAGACAGACAGGTCATAATGGAGAGTTCTGACTAAACGCGATCCACCTGGACCGGGTAGGTGGGGCTCGTCAGCCTTGGAAGGCAGCCCATCTAGGAGAAGGAAAACTCCAATTTCAAACCTCCACTGCCTTGTGGCTATATCCACTGATCGAAAAGGCTTCAGGAGTCAACCTCGAGGCAAAATCCGGAGCCAGAGTCCCAGAGGCAGTTCGTGTCGTTCTTGCAACTCCTGCGACATCACTGGAACCAGTTGTATTGGCTCTTGCCTTTCCATTGGACTATTTCAGCGACGTGGAGGGGGATTTTCTGCTTGGGTAACAGCCTATCCTCCATATTATTTTACCCAGACTTCGTGCTCTGGAAAGGACACTCATACAGAGCACGTTACCATAGTCTCTCGAGACTGAAGGATGCCTAAGAGAATGTTCTGAGTGGTTGTTGGATACTAGAAGAGCAGGATATACATTTATATATAAATAAACAATAACATTTAATGTATTTTTTTTTCAATTTGTTTATTCCAGAGTTTGGGATCTTTAACTGTTAAACACCTCTGAAAATCAATATAGAAGTGCTTCTAATCACACCTGGACTGAAACATAGAAGGGAATAAGATATTTCATTTCCTTAGCCAGCTCCTTCCTGAATACATCAACCACAGTTGATTTGTTTAGGAACCTGATAATGGAGGAGTAGAACCAAATCTTCTCTAGAAACCAATCAATGGAAAGCTTTCTCTTTGTGCTACCACAAAGGTGACTTCCTTTCTCAGAACTAAGCACATTAAACAAAACAAAAAAGCTGTAATTCTCTCACATCCCATATTTATTTCATCTGCACTTCAGACATACAAGAGTAGGAGACTGTGACAAATGGACAAATAGAATCTATATATCTATACAGTATATATAAATAAAATCTATAACAGGGTTGGGGAACCTATGGCCCTACAGATGTTATTGGAGTTCCTATGAGACCCTGCCAGCATGCCAGGTGGTGATGAGGTATATGGAAATAAGTGGTTCATTAACAACTGGAGGCAAGTAAAGGCACATCAAGGGGTCTTTGATAACCTTGCTCCCTAACATGTCAATACCATTCAGATTGGCTTGTAGGCCATCCTGGTTCAGGTGGTTTCTAATGGCTGATGAGGGACGTGGTGGCGCTGCGGGTTAAACTGCAGAAGCCTCTGTGCTGCAGGGTCAGAAGACCTGCAGTCGTAAGATCAAATCCACGCAACGGAGTGAGCTCCCGTCGCTTGTCCCAGCTCCTGCCAACTTAGCAGTTCGAAAGCATGTAAAAATGCAAGTAGATAAATAGGTACCACCTCGGTGGGAAGGTAACGGCGTTCCATGTGTAGTCACGCTGGCCATGTGACCATGGAAATTGTCTATGGACAAACGCTGGCTCTATGGCTTGGAAACGGGGATGAGCACCGCCTCCTAGAGTCGGACACGACTGGACTAAATGTCAAGGGGAACCTTTACCTTTACCTAATGGCTGATGTAGCCAAGATGACTGGAGACATTATCTGGAAGGCTGAAACCCCCTCAGATCAGTCAACTATTTCACAACCCCTTGTAAACTGACCGGCAGCAAAAGCATGGAAGGTACATGGAATCTCTGGGAAGCAATGTTCAGCTTGGTGAGTTGAAAGTAATGCAAGTCTGACTTAACCACTCATGATGCAAATTTAATTCAAAAGCATACTACATAATGGAGCCATTCCATCATGCTACAGAACAAAGGAGAAACAAACTAGATTGTTCCATGGCTTTCTCTGAGGAACTAATTGCTTTAGCCCTCCACCACAAGACAGCAGTCATGCTGTCAGGTTAACCAAATTATTTCCATCTCAGCTGGTCACATTTTGAATATTAACTTTATGAACTGGTACCTGAGCTTGCTTTTTTCCTACCTTGTCCATCTTCTCTGTTGCATACATGTGTGTATGTGCGTCTGCATGTGGCTCTGAAGGGTTTTTTTTAATAGCCACTTTTCTTCCAATAAGGTGACCTTCAAATAATCCCACTTCTGCAGTCCTTCTCCACCCATTGACACACACACCAGAAAGACCACTGTTAACTACTGTTAATGACCCATGACAATGGGTGGAGAAGGACTGCAGAAGTGGGATTTTCACTCACCCCCAGTTCTTTGTCCTTCTAATGAGCCTATTCAGACCAGGGGGAAGTAAAACCAATGTGGAGATATATCAAGGGTCTCCTACCAACTCTCCTCGGATTGAAGAAGCTACTTGGATGAGTAGCGAAACGTTTCAACCTAACAAGAAAGAAGTCCAGTTGCCATGACTCAACTTCCAGATATCTTAAGTTTATAAAGGCATTCAGGGACTCTGTCATAACTGCTAAAATCCTGCCTGAAAAGGTGGGTCTTCAGCTATTGGCAGAAGGATAAAACTGAGGGGGGCAGCCTGATCTCACAAGGGAAAGCATTCCATAACTTGGTAGATGCCATAGAGAAGGCCCTCTCTAGGGTCCCCATTGACTGTGTCTGCACTGGCAGTGGGACCAAGAGGAGGGCCTCCTCTGACAATTTTAAACACCGAAAAGGCTTTGGGGATGGTGGTCATAAATCTGTTCTGTGTTTTAGTCCAAACTTTCAATAACCTCTCTGAGGTGCTAAAGCATATCTCCAAAATAGGTTCAGCCTTGAATAGCTCCTTTAAAGTTCTGAATAAAACACAGAGAATATTTGCTGTGGCCAGAACATCAGTGTCACCAGCCCTTGAAGGAAAGTACTGATGAGCTGTTGATATTTCTAAGCCACTCTAAGGACTTTTCAAAGGAGAAAGATAAAATGATATTGAAAACAAAACTGAACAAAACTTGCCTGTGAGTTTATTTTGTTCTTTTTGTGATTATTATGTGGAGTGCTGTTTTCAAAAACTTGCTTCTAATATGGAATAGGATGGATTAAATATAAAAGGCAATATGTAAATTTAATCATATTTAAAGTCTCATTGGTTTCAATGGAAGTTCCAGCCCTAATTGCCTTCTGTTTTCTGATGCACTGCTGCATTCTTAGACTCACACTTCTTGATACTTGCCTTTCTGCCCATCTTTCTTTAGGCTTTTCTCCCTGTCCTTGAGAACTGAAGGAACTCAGACAATGGCAACCATGTTATATTTTCATGCTCCAGACTTCTGTGACATCAGAGCAGTTTAGCCAATTGTAAGCAGAGTGTATACTGCCAATACAAATTTCCTTTTTGCATGATAGCATAGGATTTTTCATGGCTCAAGCTAAAACATTAACCCTTTGAACCCAGATCAAAGTTAATGCACACTGTTCCAGTACAGAAACATATTCCTAAAATTCAATTCAATGTCAAACTTTAGCTTGAAGTATTGAGCATGAAGCTATAACCTATGAGTAATGTACTGACTAATGTGAGCTAGTGGTCTCCCAGGAGAACTTTTCAGCTCTTGGAGTCAGTGACTGGCAAATAAAATGGTGAAAGTATCGCTACAGTCAGTGTAAGAAAAGGCCAAGTTATGATCTGAGTCCAGAATGCCAGCATTATGAAGGTAATGGCATGTCCTGATTCTTAGTTCAACATCCGCATTAGGCAGGAAAGGTTGAATTGGAGTCATTATGGGGAAAGATCGCAGCCAAAAATATTTCTCAAACTTGGGTCCGAAAGTAACGATGAGAACGGAGGGTCATCAAAGAGGCCAATGAGAGAAATGGGAAGCATGGTTTTTATTAACTTTGAACAGGTTTGTAGATCTGTCTCCTGTAATGAAACCATGGTTTGAAAGAGAAATAAAGGTGGAGGATCTACAGCACAGGTGAACTAGCATGAATTAAGATCTTCTGTGATTCAAACTAGGCATTTGTAACTCTAATATTCACATTGTTAAATGATTATCACAGAGAAGACAGTTGCATTCATATTGAAACTGAAATTGTATTAATATACATTTCTTAACACACACACATACTGTTGGATATCCTTTAAGAAATGAGAGCTGATAGATTGTTAGATCTTTTCACACATTGTGTGAGGGGGAAAGAATGTAATAGGGCTTGTAATCATAGGAGTATAGGAAGATGCTTTCTACTGAATCAGACTACTGTGTTATTTAGCCTAGTATCCCCAGTTCGGACAAGACAGGTGTGTTCATTATGACCTGACACCAACAAATACATACACATTCAAAGGTGTGGACAGAGACTACCTGCAGAAATTGCCTACAGGAGTAAGTCTGTGACTCGCAGAGCAAAAAAGTTTCCAAGTTTCTCATGAGAGAATGCTTTGACATCTCTGTCCCTCTAATTCTGCTGATACTCATGATGAATCTCCTCTTTTCTTTTCTTTTTTAAAGCAATCTATAACTCATTCCCCAACATATTAGTTAAAAGACGGCAGTCAAGGATGGAAGGCTTACATGGTAAAATTTCTCAAAAGTAAGCACGTTTCAACAGCTTCAGTATCTCCATCTCTGTCTCCTTCTTCCTGTGTATTGCTCTCATCTTGTGTGTCATCAGCTTCCTACTACCTGTTTGACTCATGTTGTGAAGGCATTGACACTGTTGTACCTAGTAGAAGTCCAACATAGTAGTCTTCCCCTTCAGAGGTATCTAACATAGTCCTTCTTTTGTCAGTTCTTTTTGGTTCTTCAAAATGAACCACATATCTTACACTGACTTTACCTGTTTTTAAGTTCATTACTTTATAGCCTTTGCTGTTGGGGGCATAGCCAAGCAAAATAATCTCTTCTGTCCAGTTCATGGCTTTTCTGTTTTAGTGTGTAGGCATATGCCAGGCTTCCAAAGACTCTAGTGTATTCCACACTTGTGGTGCATTTGGTTGGCAATCTGTTCTGGAGGTACTTTGCAGTCATGATTACATCACCCCCAAATTTGTTGGGTAGCTCTGCATCTTCAAGCATGCATCTTGTCATCTCCAAAAGAGATTTCAGTTTCCTTTTGGCTGTTCCAGTCTGTTCAGAAATATGTGCAGCACTCCTCCTGTGCCAAATGCCTTGTTCCTCTAGGACTACTTGTCTGTAGTGTGAGAGGTACTCACCCTCATTGTCCATCTGAAATGCCTTGTGTTTTCTCCAAATCGGTTGCTCACCATGGCTTTTTGAGGATATTATATGTCTCACTCTTCTCCTTCAGTTGGTAGGTGACACAGTACCTCGAAAGCATCCACACAAATATTAAGAAATATCTGTTGTGTCCTAGTTAAGTGGCCCACATAGGTCACTGAGATGTCCAGCACTTTGGTGCTCCTCTCAGTCCTTAGTCGGAATGATGTTTTTTTTTCTATGATACAATTTACACACCTGGCTGTGCTATTTGCATTACATGGATTCACCTTGGTATCCGTAGCAAACTTTGTAGCTCAAGGATCGTTTTTGAATCTCTGTGTGCAAAGCAATGGTGCCAGAGCTCTTCTCTCTGAGATTGTTCTGTGTCAGCTTTTTGTGCAGTTTGGAGACACTATTAGATTTAAACGCTTCAAAATATACTTCATTATTTTTCTGTACTAGGAATTCTCTGTTTTCACATTGAAAATCAGGAACATATAGAACATCATGTAGAGCATTAGCACTGATTTCATGGGGTACTGCATGTATTAGAACTCCAGTTCCGATTCCTTTTGTTTTCATGGAGTCACCCTTGGTTGTTGGAATATTTCCATCTACTGTGAGATAGGATTCTCTTTTTTGTGTGCAGTGGCTGGTACATCCCAATCAATGATCCACTTATTGATTTTCATTCAGAATTATAAACCATGCAAGCTCTCTGTTTAAAACTCTTGCTGGCCTTCTCTTTTTCTCTCTCTCTCTCTCTCATAGAATCAGTTTTCACATGCTTCCTGTGACCTTTTGTCTCATAACTGGTTTTGTTAGCTTTGACTGAGGAATCATTAGGTGATGGACATTCTTTGGCTAGATGTTCCCTCCCATCACAGCAGCTGTGTGGTTGATTTCCAGGGTTTGACTTTTCTATTGCCCTTCCCATTTACCAGATAGTTTAAGCCATTCTGATTGGGGACTGTCTCAGGAAAGTGCCTTTGATTTGTGCATTCCTTTTTGAGGCAATTGAGGGCTTCTTGCAAGCTTAATTCCTTACCATTCAGAACAGATATAAAAGCATCAATTTTTTTTCACCTAGTGCTGCTGGAAGGAAGCCCACCTTTTGTTTCTCATTTAGGTTAAATCCAGTCAGGTTTAAGTTATTAAATACAGTTAGCAAAGCAGCTATATGTTTCTCACAGTCTTTCTTAGAATCAAGCCTCATCTGATCCAGAGTCCCTGTGATTTAAATTGGTGAAGCCATAGGATTTCTCTAGGGCATCTAACATTTCCTTTGCTTTCATTTTGATTTATATAAATTATCTGCTTGTATGATTATTTTTCACAGATTACTGCCCTTGCTATAGAATTGTTTTTCTCCCAAAGTATTTGGGCTTGTGCATACCCTTCTGGTTCATTATATTCAATAGAGCCGTGGACTTGCAAGGCACTTAAATTAAGTTTCAGTCTGGTTTTTCATTAAGAGAAATTAGAAGAAGTAAGCTTTGGAAGTTTCCCAGAAAATCTTTTAGTCTAATCAGAATCCATTCTTGTATTTCTTATTGAGTTTGGCTAGTGATCTCAGAAAAAAAAGAGTTCAAAAATGAACAACTCCTCTTTTTTGCTTCATTTAGTGTGTGATGGGGGGGGGGGGAAGAAAAATATTGCATTACTTACAAAAGAAAAATTAAAAACCCAAATACTGATTATTTAATTTATTTATTTATTTTATTAGATTTATACCCTGCCCATCTAGACTGGGTCTACTCTGGGCGGCATTACAAAATTTAAAAACAAAGGAACCAATAAATATGTAAAAATCCAAGATGTAAAAATGTAAATATTAAGATGCAGCAGGAGGGAAAGGAGGGATTAGCTATCTCTCTGAGCTAAACTACTCACTCTGGGCTCATAAGCTGTTGGGAAATGTTGGTTATTCCTTTTTGTTAGCAGAGTAAGAAATGTGGAGAGATCAGCGCAGTTTCATCACTGTTTGGTTTCCATATGCAGACTAGCACTTTGCTGGTATAAAATCACTCTAGAAGCATTTAAAGTAGAAAAAATGTTTACTTACAGTTGTGTTCAGTATTTACAATCAGAAGCAAAAAGGAAAAATGAGGAGTCAGAGTATCTGCCATGTGGGAGAGGCATCCTTCCATGCCCGCTACATGGAGCTATGTCAGGAGAGAGAGAGAGAGTGCAATGGAAATAGGATAAAAAACAAGAAGAGGGGTGGGGGCTTGCCTCAAATGCTAGAGGCAGAAATTAACACTTTAGCAATAGGTTAGTGGCAAGAGAACCTTAGGTTGCGATGCCCCTTCCCACTGCACTGAGGATTGTTATTATGTCAACAAAGAGAGCATATTGCAATTATCTGGAAACATGGAGCTGAGATGCCATTTCAATGCCATTTGCTAATATCTTGGATGGCATCCTTTGTGTAATCAAACATGAATATGTTGAAATGTCACAACTCAGATTCTGTTGAGCAACCTAGAAGCTGTTCGGGGGAGGATCACAGATTGTTAATTCTTTAGATTTTTTTTTTACTTGTTCAAAAGTAACTTGTTCAAAAGGTTTTTAGAAAGCAAACCCCCACAGGAAATGCACGACATCTGTGTTATTTTCTAAGATCTTTAGGGGGTGATAGCAAAATGACTGACATCTTTGACTGCATTTCCTATAAGCCACATTTTAAAAAAAGAACCAGCATCTCCCTTTAACTGCTTCACTTGTAAACTCCAGGGAAATGTGGCTAGGTTCAAAGAGTGAGACATGCTGTTTACCAAGAAGGGAAGCCTGTGTTCTTCAGACATAATAAAATGGAAAGCTAATGCTTTCGGAATGAAACAAAATCGGCCTCTGATGGGGTAGAACTACCGACAGCCTTGCTGCCATGCAACACCGGGAATTTATGAGGGGATGCTTTGATGCTGACGGCTCAGCATTCCTCCCGGCACACATTTCAGGCGGAGTGTTTAATGCATCCGTCCTGCTAGTCCCAGTTCAAATCTAGTGTAACAACCAGTGACCCCTAGTGGGAATATGCTTGCCCATTCTCGTCAAAAGATAAATCCAGCTGTTTCCGTGGTACTCTGCTCTTCACCCAATTTGGACAAATGAAAATTTATATTTGACAAAAATTTAGCAAAATCCACTAGTTTCTTCATATCTGGGATGGATAGAATGTGATTTTTTTTAAAATTGTATGAGGGAGAAATAGATATTCACAAATATGGTCATACAGCTCAAATGTTTCAGAGCTTAAGTCTTAGAAGTAAGGATTTGAAGCTTTGTGTGTTCTGTCACTATTTCTTTCTTCTTAAAGGTTACACATCTTTAACTGCTCTATGACAGTCAGGAAAATACAATCCATTGCTCTCTCTGCTGACAATAGCTGTACTATCAAACTGGTACTGTCCAAATGAGTGAGAACTTCATTTCAGAAAAAGAAGTTGTTACCAATTGTATTGCCTTGTGATAGGGTGGGAGTCTGACACAATGTCACAGTTCACTGTATTGGGTTGCTTAAGCATTTTGTTCAATCTCTGTTTTTATTCCAAGTGCTCTAATTTGCATTTTTTGGGGGGAATAATACTGAGATCAGAATTCAGTTATCCTTTGGGCTGCACATCCTATGAATTTTACAGCTCAGTTCTCAACTGGATAGCTCAGTGGTTTAGGTATCTGGCTGTGGAGTAAGAGGTTGGGAGTCTGATTCCCCACTGTGTCTCCTTGGCAGGGGCTGGACTCAGTGATCCATAGGGTCCCTTCCAGCTCTGCAGTTCTAAGGTTGTTGTTGTTGTTAAAAGGTGAATTTTAGGGAAATATACTTAAAAATGAGCATTCTGTATTAAAACAGGTTTGTGGAGAAAATACATTACATTGATTTGAGAATGTTTGTGATTTCAACCCAACCCAACCAACCAATATTTCAAAGAATGCTACAGAAGGGAGAGGGAATGGATTTGTGATTGAACAGAACTTGGAAAAATTACTCTTTTTGGAAGGGAACTTTCAGAGTCTTTCAACCAGCATAGTCTCTGTTGTAATTTTTCTTACTCTGTGGTTCCACATGTGTGAAACCCATATGAACAGGAACTTGCAGCTACACCACTCTTACTAGGTGGATGCATGCCCAGTATTCTTGGAGCTGACAATGAAAATATGCTTATATATTTTTCACTATTAGATAGAAATGTGCCTCCCAAATGCAGTCCTGGAAAAAAAAAACACTTTTGGTCCTCTGGGTATAAAAAATCTGGAAAACACTGCTTTCCATAATTCATGCAATTTTTTATTTTTATTGCTTCGCTTGGCAACAAGGGACTTAAAGGTTAAATGGAGCTGGAACTATCTTCCTAAAAAACATGTTTGCACACACACAGAAATTGGAATTAAATACATTGTATGACATTTCCGACCATTGGAGTTAAACATAACAGGACTCCCATTCATTGCTCAGTGATTTTTGTATCAATCACACATGGTATCTATATTTTCCATAAACCTCCATTGGATATGAACTGCATGGAAGAACATGAAATATGAATTACCTTCTTAACAGCAAATTGAAAATGGGGTCTCGAGTTCATTCCTGGTACAGCAAATGACTGTTTCGGGGTAAAATGATTGGCAATGAGTAATGAGTTTCCAGTGAGGGCATTTGAAGAATTGGAATTGCTGTTTTATGGTCCTTCGCTGACATTAATCTGGGTCTTTCTTTCTAAATTAGTTAGCAGGTTTGAATTAGGAGTGATCTGATATCCAATTTTGCTCCAATATGCTTCTGTGGTTTTCCTCTGCATCGGCTCCTGCTACTCACAATTTCTGATTTAGTTTTAAATGACCAGAATCCTAGCAGGTATTAATATTAGTTTGCAATGGCATAACCTACAGTGCTGCATTCCAGTTCATTAACACATCACTGCTGGTATTCTTTGTCATGAGCCTATGCAACCGGTGTATGACAAGGAACACAACCCATAACTCCTATATACCACTGTGAATAACCAACAGCATTCTGGCCAGTATGTGTAATTTGTTGCATCTTTCAATTTCATTTTATTTTTATTTTTCTTCAGAAGTTACTGTTAACACTGCAGCCCATATGTGCACTGTGAAATCAGAGACGTTGTTTTTGTGTGTGTTTTTTGTAAGGTGTCTTAATGCCATCACAAGATTTCATCAGGTTTATTTGGGTATTGTGATTTCATCAGTGTACACATGTACATGTATGAAGTGTGCAAATCACAGCCAAAAAGAATTATTGGGGTGAACATATTGAGATTCATATATATATAGATTAAAAGGCTTATTTAAGCAAATAGTATAAAAGCGCAGAAATGGACAGATCACCCATCCTCACATACAGGATGGGTGATCTGTTCATTTCTCTATTACACCCACACTTTGTTGTTTAGTCGTTAAGTCATATCTGACTCTTCGTGACCCCATGGACCAGAGCACGCCAGGCCCTCCTGTCTTCCACTGCCTCCCGGAGTTTGGTCAAATTCATGTTGGTAGCTTTGATGACACTGTCCAACCATCTCGTCCTCTGTCGTCCCCTTCTCCTCTTGCCTTCACACTTTCCCAACATCAGGGTCTTTTCCAGGGAGTCTTCTCTTCTCATGAGATGGCCAAAGTATTGGAGCCTCCATGGACAGAAACACCCACACTTTACAAACCATCAAAATATTATTCTCCTGGTTTGTGAAGAAATTTACAAAATTTTGCACAGTTTTAGCAAAAAGAAACTGAATGAGATTTTCACTTTTCTTCAATGCCCAAATTCAGTGGTCACAGCTGTTTCCATCATGGACAGGCAACTTTAGTGGCTGAATAGGCATGGATTCTCAATGAATGTGTCTGCATCCATTCATCAACATCACTGGTTCCCAAACTTGGCTAATCCAGGTGTTCTTGGACTGAAATTCCCAGAAGCCTTCACCATCAGCTGTGTTGGCCATGGTTTCTGGGAGCTGCAGTCCAAGAACACCTTGTTATCCAAGGTTGGGAAGCACTGATCCACATGATGATTCTGGTGTACTCCTTACTGCTGCCTAGTAGACAGTCTGGGAAGTAAGGAGCAAAGAGTAAACTATACATCACAGATGTCCCATCATTAGAAGAGGAAATTCCTTAAGTACTACAATTATTTGATCGTGACAGCAGAGGTTTTTCACAACTCCAGTATTTTCCCAGTAGGCTTCCTTTGTTTTGTGATAGGTCATTGAGAGGGAAGCATCAGGCTCAGTTGCAAGATTGACTGCTAAAGTTAAGCAAAGCAAAATGTTCAGCTTCTATACTGCCCCATAACACCTAAGGCACTCTCTGGGCAGTTCACAGTCCAATTATGCAGGTTACTCATTGCCCCAGCAAGTTGGGTACTCAATTTACTGATCTCAGAAGGATGGAAGGCTGAGTCAACCTTAAGCTGGCTACCTGAGCCAGGATTGAACTCAGGTTATGAGAAGAGTCTTCACTGAGGTACTGCAGTTTAATCATAGGCTCAGCAATACTACAAGCGAGAAGGATTTTGGAACTGTCGTAAATCACAAGCTGAATATGAACAAATAGTGTGATGTGGCTGTAAAAAAGGCAAATGCTATTCTAGGCTGCATTAACAGAAGTATAGTCTCCAAATATTGTAAGGTATTAGTTCCCATCTATTCAGCCCTGCTTAGATCTCATCTTGAATACTGTGTCCAATTCTGGGCACTGCACCTAAAGAAGGATGCTGACAAATTGAAACAAATTCAGAGTAGGGCAACAAGGATGATCAGGGGGCTGGAAACCAAGCCCTATGAGGAAAGACTGAAATAACTGGGCATGTTTAGCCTTGAGAAAAGAGACTGAAGGGAGATTTGATAGCACTTTTCAAATACTTGAAAGGCTGTCATACAGAGGAGGGACAGATCTGTTCTCGTTCATCTCAGAGTGCAGGACACACAACAATGCGCTTAGGTTACAGGAAGCCAGATTTCGGCTGAATATCAGGAAAAACTTCCTAACTGTTCAAGCAGTACGGCAATGGAAGCAATTACCTCGAGAGGTGGTGAGAGCTCCAACACTAGAGGCATTTAAGAGAAATTTAGACAATCACCTGGCAGATATCCTTTGATTTGGATTCCTGCACAGAGCAGGAGGTTGGACCTGATGGCCTTATAGGCCCCTTCCAACTTCATGATTCTATGATTCTAAGGGCTGCGTGGATCACATCTCTGGAACACAAAATAATTGTCGTGTCTGCAATATATAGTTTGGAGGCAAGGTAAGCCCACCTCAAAATTAAAACATATTCCTTAGTCCCAATCATCTAGTATGCTCTGAATCATATTTATTCAGTAAGTGACATTGAATTCAATGGCGGATCACTTTCTTCAAAGTGCGCTGAAGACTGGGGTAATCAAAGAATTCACCATGCATGTCTGAGCTCTCACAGAGAAACTTGGACAGCAACCCTTGCCCATACTCTGTCATGAAATAACAGCACGTTTTTACAAGCAGCTGTTCTCGCAGGTGAACTTATTATTCAGCCTCTTTATTTCTATTATAGAAATGTATAGGTCTTGGCATTAGAAAGCAAATCCGGGCTGCTGCCTGCATTCTTTACCGACACAGTGATGGCTTTATGAGTGGCAGCCGAATCCGTGGCGGGAAGGCTTTTCATGTTGGATACAATGATTTTCAGGAGATGGAGTGTGATGGATGTGATACAAGCTCAGATTCCCCGGCCATTCCGAGGCTTACGAAAATAGAACATTCATTTTGCTTTTGCTAATGATGTAAAAAATGCATTACTCATTGTATGTAGGTTATTGCTCGAATCCTTCACTCTCCTTTCTTTGGCACAGGAAGTCAGAGTTCATCTGTCTTTGCCAGCTGGTGATACCGAAACATATTATCTCTCCGCTGAGCTTTTACAGTATTTGGTATGCACCGTGTATCTTGTTTGGAGTAATGATTTGACAGAAAAACCATCTTCCACTCAGAAGCTTTGAAAGGAAACTGAGAATGTCACTTCCTCACCTCAGGCCAGTGATGTCATATACCAGGGTTCTTTCTGTCTTATGTCCCACTGCATCCCGGTGGATTATGAATTCCAGCATGTCGCATTTTGTCCCTGCCTCTGAAAGCACGCACATAGGAGCCGTCAGTTGTTCTTTGCTGTGCTGAATGTTTCATTTAACACAACGCTTTGTATAATGATGCATAGCTGTGTCTGAAGTGAGAGCAGTGGCTCATTCTCATGTGGGATTGAGCAAAGCGCAGCTGAGGGGACACATAAGGCCCATAGGATTCCCAGCACAGCCTCAGGCCTCCCTATATACCTCGGTATGGGGAGCCCTCCCTTTTAAACAGGTGAGAAATATAGGAAGGTGGAATTCACCATGGCACTAGACTCTAGAACTATGCAGAACAAATGTCTTCTTTACTTTGTTCCATTGTACAGAAAATGCTTTCAGCTTGAGTGATTGATTGATTTTAAGGACAGCAATATTTTGATGAGATTTTCGTGGGCTGGGTGTAGCATTCTACGCCTAGCTTTGTTGCAAGGTGGCCAAAAGTTATGTGTGGGTGTCCTTTCTTTCATCATATGGTGATCTTTCTGGGGTCCAGCAGCTTATCCGGCTCCCCACACTTCAGTTAAGGTACAGGGCAGTACTTCTTCTGAGGGTGTTTTGAAAGAACTGTGTAGGCATGGAATTTGCATGTCTAACCATCCAGACTCAGGGTTCTTAGTGCTTGTTTTTTTTAAAGTCTGGGTTTGAATTCCTTCTGTGGGGCATGTAGATGAAACATTGTCCTCTCTGTGCTGGGAAATCAGCTGTACTTATTGACTTTGCCTGAGGCGGATATACGATAATTTTGTTTCACTTTGTTATTGAAGAATTTGCCAGATTTCATAATTGTCTTCATACACAGAATGGAAAGAACTTCAGGTGTGAAAAATGTGGAGGTGGGACAAAGCTGACAGACTTTCCCATTCCTCACCTTAATTCTAGTCTTAAGATGGCAAGTGTTTTCTCCCCCTCACCAAATCATTGAACCATAATGGGGTAGAAATTGAACTTGCTAATGAAAATATTGTGCAGAAGTTGCTTCTTAGGTTACCCAGCAGCAAAAGCACATAAAATATGCGATTTGAAATGTGTAATTGATTGTTTTTTTGATGTATGATACCGCAGTTTATTGAACAGTAAATGTATTTTAATGCCTATGGCTCTATAGTTGCCATGACAAACAGCTGGACAAAGAGACTAAATTGATTAAAAATGTATGGGGTAAAGCAAAACATGGCCCCACTTTTTTGATGCTGAAATAATTAATTTCATGACACCATGACTACAATAAATGTCACGTTTGACAAATTGCTGACCTATAATATGTCCCAAAGCTGGCTGGATAGGTCAGCGGTTTAGGTATCTGGCTGCAGAGCCAGAAGTTGGCAGTTCGATCCCCCAATGTGCCTTCTATGAGTAGAGCCAGCTTGTGTAGTCATGGGCAAGATGTACAGTCTGAGGGCACCCCCAGAAGAAGGGAAACCCTCTTCTGAATATTTTCTATCTGGAAAACCCTGAAAACCCTGAAAAGGGTCGCCATAAGTCAGAATTGACTTGAGGACACATTATTATTCATATGCCCCGAAGCCTTATCCAGCAGAATGATAGGAAAGGCAACAATGTTAGGGAAAGTAGAAGGCAGTAGGAGAAGAGGAAGACTTTATAAAGGAAGTGATGGCCTTCAGCTTGCAAGACCTGAGCAGGACTCAATGACAAGATTTTCTGGAGGCCTTTAATTCATGGGTTTGCCATAGGTCTGAAATAACTAGGTGGCACACAGCAACAACAAAATGGTAGGGTCAGATCTGGGTAAAACAAGAGGCTGCATGTATGAACACTTCACATATTTGCTGTCCATGAAGCATCATGCTGTATTCTATAAGCTTATAAGGAGTTGTTGACTATATATATATATAAAACCACCCACAAATTATGATTATTTATATGTGCCCAAATCTAACAAGTGCAATCTGGTACCATGGGGCTCAAAAGCTTATAGAATACAACATGATGCTTCATGGAGAGAAGATATGTGAAGTGTTCATCCATGCAGCCTCTTGTTATATATATAAGTCCCACTGACTCTGTCACACTGGAAAAGGATTAATCTCTGTTGTATTTTCAGTTTTGTTTATTGTCAGCTGCCATGAGACTCAGGTCTTGTGAGAAAAGTGGGGTACAAATGAAAAAAATGAATGCATATATATACACCGTGTTTCCCCGAAAATAAGACAGGGTCTTATATTAATTTTTGCTCCACAAAATGCATTAGGGGTTATTTTCAGGGGATGTTTTATTTTACAGTCATGTCATCTTCTGGTTGCTGCACAATGCTGCACAATGGTGGAGGGCGGGGTTTCACTTAGCTGGGGCTTTTTTGGGTGTAGGGCTTATATTACGAGCATCCTGAAAAATCATACTAGGGCTTATTTTCAGGTTAGATCTTATTTTCGGGAAAACAGGGTATATATATATGTTTCCCATTACACCTGCCATTGAGCCACCAGTGCCCTGACATCTAGTGTGGCTGGTCAGGGAGGAAGGAGCCAGCTATCATCCCCACATCCTCATCTTTCTGTTTTCATACAGGCAGGACTAGGGAAGAATCCTTTCAGGAGATCATCTGCCCGTCAGAGTTGGCCATGCTGGGCTGGATAGACCTGCTCCTGTATACCTTTATTTTAAAAGGAGGTGGGCTCACCCCTCACAATACGTGCTCTGTGTGTGCTCTCCCAGCCACGGTTTCTGGCACTGCATGTGCTTCCCTAGAATGCTAAACGAGGGATGTGCATTCAGCTAGAAGAGCCATTGCATTTCATTTCAGATTCTCCTCATAGAATGCTTACTGAGGTGTTTATATAGCTGTCACAAGGCATGGAGAGGCTTAATTAATGTTCAAAATCTGTATAGCAGAAGAAGATATTACTACTCTTGTTCTCCTGTTACACAAGAATGGTCAGGGATGGCAGGCTGGGGCTTTGGCAGGGAATCACACCAAACACTGGATTTTGTACTCTTCATTAATATTAGGAGAGAAACCAAATGGCACATGGTAATCTACAATCCTTATGGAGAAAGACGAATACCCAGTGGGGTGGGGTGAATAGGGTGACATACTAGGTCTCAGGGAGACCTGGGTACGAATCCTGATGGACCATGGAAACTCACTAGGTATGTCTGCAACTGGAAAAGGTAAAGGTAAAGATTCCCCTTGACATTTAGTCCAGTCGTGTCCGACTCTAGGGGGCGGTGCTCATCCCCATCTCCAAGCTGTAGAGCCAGCGTTTGTCCGAAGACAGTTTCCGTGGTCACGTGGCCAGTGCGACTAGACACGGAACGCCGTTACCTTCCCACCGAGTTGGTACCTATTTATCTACTCGCATTTGCATGCTTTCGAACTGCTAGGTGGGCAGGAACTGGGACAAGTGACGGGAGCTCACTCCGTTGCGTGGATTCGATCTTACGACTGCTGGTCTTCCGACCCTGCAGCACAGAGGCTTCTGCGGTTTAATCCGCAGCGCCACCACGTCCCTTTGCAACTGGAAAAACCATTCCTTAAATATCTCACTTACCTTGAAAGCCCTGTTCAGGTCACTATAAGATGGTTCCAACCTGACAGCACATAAACACAACAGCAGAGAAGCATATATTGGTTGCGTAAGCTATGGCCATTGAATGAATACTTTCTTTCCTGAACCCAAACCATGGGTGGCTGCATTTGCTTAATGGTGAAAAAACATGCATTCTGTACATGTTTGGAGGCACATTACTAAAGCAAAGTGTGCTGCTTGTATACCATCCCATAGTGCTTAAAGCACTCTCTGGGCGGTTTACATTTTAATCATGCAGTCTACACACTGCCCCCTCCCAACAAGCTGGGTACTCAGTTTACTGACCTTGGAGGGATAGAAGGCAGAGTCAACCTTGAGTCAGCTACCTGAGCACACGGTTGAACTCAGCATGTGAGCAGTTTTCATGGCAGTACTGCAGTTTAACTGCCTCATGAGACTCCTTACTTATTACTACATGCAATCATTATTACAAATGATCATGGGCTGAGCTTGGGGATAGAACTTTGAGCCTCAGGGTTATCTGGATAGTTCAGTGGTTTAGGTATCTGGCTGCGGAGCGAGAGGTTGAGAGTTCAGCTCCCCACTGTGCCTCCTTGACAGGAGCTGGACTCGATGATCCATAGGCTCCCTTCCAGCTCTGCAGTTCTAAGAGTTGGAGTTATACAGTCAACAAACAATGACACCCATTCAACCAAGAGATGGCATATCTTCATAAATAATGTGAAGATTGATATATTGTATTGATTGTATATTGATATGTTGTGGGTACCCTGTTTCCCTGAAAATAAGACCTAACCTGAAAATAAGCCCCAGTATGATTTTTCTAAGGAACTAGATTCTAAGGAATCTAAGGAACTAGATTTGGTGAACAGAGTGCCTGAAGAACTATGGATGGAGGCTCGTAACATTGTACAGGAGGCAGCAACAAAAACCATCCCAAAGAAAAGGAAATGCAAGAAAGCAAAGTGGCTGTCCAATGAGGCCTTACAAATAGCAGAGAAGAGAAGGGAAACAAAATGCAAAGGAGATAGGGAAAGTTACAGAAAATTGAATGCGGACTTCCAAAGAATAGCAAGGAGAGACAAGAGGGCCTTCTTAAATGAACAATGCAAAGATATAGAGGAAAACAATAGAAAGGGAAAAACCAGAGATCTGTTCAAGAAAATTGGAGCCATTAAAGGAACCTTTTGTGCAAAGATGGACATGATAAAGGACAAAAATGGTAGGGACCTTACAGAAGCAGAAGACATGAAGAAGAGGTGGCAAGAATACACAGAGGAATTATACCAGAAAGATCTGGATGTCCCGGACAACCCAGATAGTGTGGTTGCTGACCTTGAGCCAGACATCCTGGAGAGCGAAGTCAAGTGGGCCTTAGAAAGCACGGCTAACAACAAGGCCAGTGGAGGTGATGGCATTCCAGTGGAACTATTTAAAATCTTAAAAGATGACGCTGTTAAGGTGCTACACTCAATATGCCAGCAAGTTTGGAAAACTCAGCAGTGGCCAGAGGATTGGAAAAGATCAGCCGACATCCCAATCCCAAAGAAGGGTAGTGCCAAAGAATGCTCCAACTACCGTACAATTGCACTCATTTCACATGCTAGCAAGGTTATGCTCAAAATCCTCCAAGGCAGGCTTCAGCAGTATGTGGACTGAGAACTCCCAGAAGTACAAGCTGGATTTCGAAGGGGCAGAGGAACTAGAGACCAAATTGCTAACATGCGCTGGATTATGGAGAAAGCCAGAGAGTTCCAGAAAAACATCTACTTTTGCTTCATTGACTACGCAAAAGCCTTTGACTGTGTCGACCACAGCAAACTATGGCAAGTTCTTAAAGAAATGGGAGTGCCTGCCCACCTTATCTATCTCCTGAGAAATCTATATGTGGGACAGGAAGCAACAGTTAGAACTGGATATGGAACAACTGATTGGTTCAAAATTGGGAAAGGAGTACGACAAGGCTGTATATTGTCCCCGTGCTTATTTAACCTATATGCAGAATACATCATGCGAAAGTCTGGACTGGATGAATCCCAAGCCGGAATTAAGATTGCCAGATGAAATATCAACAACCTCAGATATGCAGATGATACCACTCTGATGGCAGAAAGTGAGGAGGAATTAAAGAACCTCTTAATGAGAGTGAAAGAGGAGAGTGCAAAAAATGGTCTGAAGCTCAACATCAAAAAAACTAAGATCATGGCCACTGGTCCCATCACCTCCTGGCAAATAGAAGGGGAAGATATGGAGGCAGTGACAGATTTTACCTTCTTGGGCTCCATGATCACTGCAGATGGTGACAGCAGCCACGAAATTAAAAGACACCTGCTTCTTGGGAGGAAAGCGATGACAAACCTAGACAGCATCTTAAAAAGCAGAGACATCACCTTGCCGACAAAGGTCCGCATAGTCAAAGCTATGGTTTTTCCTGTAGTGATGTATGGAAGTGAGAGCTGGACCATAAAAAAGGCTGACCGCCGAAGAATTGATGCTTTTGAATTGTGGTGCTGGAGGAGACTCTTGAGAGTCCCCTGGACTGCAAGGAGAACAAACCTATCCGTTCTGAAGGAAATCAACCCTGAGTGCTCACTGGAAGGGCAGATCCTGAAGCTGAGGCTCCAATACTTTGGCCATCTCATGAGAAGAGAAGACTCCCTGGAAAAGACCCTGATGTTGGGAAAGTGTGAAGGCAAGAGGAGAAGGGGACGACAGAGGACGAGATGGATGGACAGTGTCACCGAAGCTACCAACATGGGTTTGACCCAGCTTCGGGGGGCAGTGGAAGACAGGAGGGCCTGGCGTGCTCTGGTCCATGGGGTCACGAAGAGTCGGACATGACTGAACGACTAAACAACAACAATGATTTTTCAGGATGCTCGTAATATAAGCCCTACCCCAAAAATAAGCCCTAGTTAAGTGAAACCCCGCCCTCCACCATTGGGCAGCATTGGGCAGCAACCAGAAGATGACATGACTGTAAAATAAAACATTCCCCGAAAACAAGCCCTAATGCGTTTTTTGGAGCAAAAATTAATATAAGACCCTGTCTTATTTTCGGGGAAACACGGTACTAGCATCTGATTTGGTCCAGTCATCCACATACTATATATAATTTGGTTTCTTCACATAATTGGGAACTAAGTTTCATGTGAACTCCCTTTATCATTATGCATTTTATTTGACTTCTGATTTCCCTGTGCAGACATGGAAGTCATTCGTTAATGATTTCTATGTCTACATGTGATGGACTCTCACATGTGAACTAGCTCTTAGAAGAGATCAGGTTAATGAAAAAAGAAAACAGATAATACCTAGATCAAGTCAATATCACAGTCAAGTTTATGTTGGGGTTTTTACAACCTTACATGCTGCCTTTAGTAGGTTTTGCTGGAAGGGATCTTTCTGGACTGGGTGACTGTCAATTTATCCAGCACTAGCCAATTGTTCCTTCCCTGTTTCAGAATTCAAAGAGAGACCCACTTTTCTACTCAGTGCTTTTCCCCCTCTCAAGAGTCTGTTGAAGTCTGTTGGTGAAAGCAGTCATGTTTGTTAGTTTGCTGTTTGATCTGTTTAATTATAAGTAATGAAACCTCTTATTCTTTCCCTACTAATGTCTCAGAGTGAGCAATTGAGACTGTAAGTGCCAGTTAATGAGAAAAGGGATGGACTAATCTGAGACACTTGAGGCTATTCTCTCAGTGAATCTCTTTGTTAATCCCTGCACTTCTGCTGCACAGCTAGAGGAATTTAACCAGAAATTTAAAACTGCAATAGTTTGATCTGGAACCAGAGAAGCAGAGACAGACCAGAGTCAATGACACTGTTTGATAAAGCATTGTCAGTCAAGGATATTTTTATTTCTATAACTTTAATGTCTGATTCCAAGTTTGCATTTTGCACTGGAGTATACCTATGCACTGCATGTGTTTCATCAAATATGAAATACGAGCAGTACAGAATTAGGCAATGACTCAGTGTCTAATTGCTTGCTTGTTAATGAAAAAAATGATGAAAACGAATAGCTGAAATCTTAGGAATGCAGCCAGGTGGTTATGACCCATACTGCTGGGCTTGGATTCCATGCCAGTGATCTGAATGCTCTAGGCCATTTACTGGATTTGACTGCCCATGTCAGAAAGCTGTTGTCATGCAAAATACTTGACAGTGGCTTTGTCTGGAATGGGCAATTAGGAGACTCTGGCTTTGCAAAAGATATGCTCTGCATTTGTTAATTTGGGCCTGTGATGATCCACCCAGTGTTCCCTGTTTGTTTTCCCCAAACACAGGTTCACTCTCTGGATACGTTTATTCTCTTTTCCGCTACAACCAGTGGATCTCTCATCCACACTGCACCATATATGTATCAGACACGTGCTGTCAATATAACTTGTTTATTTATCTTTTGGTTGTTAAATCACAGATGTTCTTTTATTATTGTTTAGGATCACTCATTAAACTTCTTATACTTGATTAAACGTTTGCTTATTGTATTTGTATTTACTTATTCACATTGACCATCTCATTAATATTCTCTGACTATCTATTTAGCTTTTCTATTCCATTTATCTCCTTCTCATTCTCTCTAACTCTCCAACTTTCCAATTTTCCTTCCTTCACTCTCTAATTCTCCTCTCTAACTCTGCCCTTCTGTCTCTCTAACTGTCCCTCTGTCTCTAACTGTCTCATTGACTCCGCCCCTCCTGTCTTCTCATAGGCTCCTGCCCTTGAGCTTCGGCTATGATAGACAGGAGTGACGTGGGCATTCCGCCACATACCTCCCCCCTAGGAAAAGTTTGTTTCATGGGGGAAACCTTATAGTAGTTTACCCTCATGAACAACGTATGAAGCAACAAACAATTTATTTCAAACATTTTTCCAATACGATTATCAGTTACTCTTTTAAGCAATATTATATTCTTACTCTTTTATACAGTATCTAAGCATGCTTGTTATTATTGATTGCCATTTAACAAACATTAATCTTATTACTTTAAACATTTAAATTACATTAATCAACCTTTGCATTACTTACACTTTACTTAATACAAATCTGTTAATTTTCTTTCTACTTACCATTAATTCATATAGAATTTACATTTTTAATTACCTCTCATACTTATACAAAGCTAGAACATTTTATATAACATTACAAGTTACATCTTTCTTCTTCTCCATCTGTCAGTCTTCTGGTCTCCGAGATAACGCGTCGGCCACCACGTTTTGAGTTCCTTTCACACTCCGAATCTCAAAATCAAAGTCCTGTAGAAGTAGGGCCCATCTCATCAGCTTGTTGTTATTTGCCCTTATAGTTCTCAGCCACAGAGTGGGGAATGATCTGTGCAAAGCATAAAATGTCTTCCCCATATGTATGGCCTGAGTTTCTGCAATGACCATACGATTGCTAGACACTCCCGTTCAATTGTGGACAAATGTCTCTCACCCGCCTGCAGTTTCTTACTGAGGTAAGTTACCGGATGATGGTTTCCGTTGTCATCTGCCTGGCTCAGCACGGCTCCCAACCCAATGCTGGATGCATCCGTGAAGACGGTGAACTCTCTCTGAAAATCTGGAGCTCTCAGGACAGGACTGGTCATCAACGCAGTCTTCAACTTATTAAAGGCCTCCTCACAGTCGCCCATTCACTGAAACTTTTCAGCCTTTCTTTTGTGTGTCAAATCAGATAAAGGGGTGGCTATCTCGCTGAAATTTTGTATAAAGCGACGATAATAGCCGACTAACCCTAAGAAAGATCTGATTTTTTTCTTGGACGTCAGTCTAGGCCAATTACTGATTACTTCTATCTTAGATTCCAGGGGTTTGATTATGCCTTCCCCTACTACATGGCCTAAGTATTTTAATTCTGAGCTACCCAGTTGGCATTTACTAGCTTTCACTGTTAGCCCGGTCTCATGTAGTCTCTGTAGCACTGTTTCTATATGGCTCATGTGATCTTCCCACGTCTGACTATAGATCCCAATATCGTCAATGTATGCTACAGTGAATTCCCTAAGCCCTTGTAATGTTTGGTCCATGAGTCTCTGAAAGGTTGCTGGAGCGTTTCGCAATCCAAAACTTAAGACCCGGAACTCATACAATCCAAAGGGGCTACAAAAAGCAGTCTTTTCCTGACCTTTGGGGTCTAACCCCACTTGACAGAACCCCTTAGTCAGATCTAAACCGGATATGAACTGACATCCCCCTATAGCCTCGATCAAGTCATCTAATCGAGGCATCAGGTAAGCATCAGGCTTAGTGACGTGGTTCAGTTTTCTATAATCCACACAAAAGCAGATACTTCCATCTGGTTTATCCACTAGTACTATTGGGGCTGCCCAAGGGCTAGATGAAAGAACAATGATTTTTTCTTTCAACATTTCATCTAGTTCCTGGCGAACCTTGGCTACATATGGCCCCGTTACTCTGTAAGGTGTGACAGCTTGAGGAGGTGCATCTCCTGTATCTATTTTGTGTACTACTCCCTTTGCTACACCAGGCTTATTTGAGAAGACTTGCTTGTATTTCTGCAGCAAGGCCCTCGCTTCATCTTGTCACTCTGGGGTTAGAGTGTGACTAATCTTAACATCTTCAGGGTTATATTGGGGTTCGCCCCTTCCTTCCCAATATTGTAATTCATGTTTTTCGTTGTCCACTTCTTTAATGGCATATAAGACAACGTTTTCTTTCCTATAATAAGGTTTGATCATATTTACGTGAACCACTCTTCGACCTTCTTCTCCCTCCTCCTGAATTATATAATTCACTTCACTCATTTTTGAGACTATTCTAAATGGACCTGCCCAATTTAATTGGAGTTTATTCCCTTTTATAGGTTTCAACATTAGAACTTCCTCTCCAGGATTGGATGTTCTTTCCCTGGCCCTCTTATCATACCAGTGCTTTTGCTTCCCTTGATGGCTCTTTAGATTTTCTGCTGCTATCTTAAGAGACTGCTGCAAGGAGTACATTAGGGTATCTATATATTGGATCACAGACTCAGGATCTTCTCCCCTAAGTTCCTCCCAGTTTTGCTGGAGTAAATCTAGGGGTCCCCGCACTTTCCTTCCAAATATTAATTCAAATGGACTAAATCCTGTACTTTCCTGGGGTACAGATCGATACGCATACAAGGGTTGCAATTTGTGATCCCCTAAATGAGCAGCAAATGTGTCTTTATATCCCTTTTCTATAATTCTTTCTCTGTACTTGGAGGGTACTATTAATTGTCTGAGAATGTTCCCCCCTTCTCTCATAGGATTCACTAATATTTCTCTGTACAATAGGTCTTTCTTAACACTGTATCTTTCAGGGTTTTCAGGGGTCAGGGGCCCTTCCTTAACATGTTTAAAGCATTCATTTAAGGTAGAGTCTTCTCTTTGCTCTTTTATGAAAGACAGATTTCTAGGATTCCTCATAGAAATTAGATCATGTGTTTCATCTGTTTCATTCCCTTCTATTATTTCAGGATTCCCCCTATTCTCCTCAGTATCTTCAATTAGCCTTCCCTGGGAGTGAGTTGTTACCAAAACACTCTGTACATGCTCTGATAAATCTAGGCCGATTAAACAAGGTGCAGGAATTTGATCTGATATGCCTACTATCCAATTTCCTGTCCACTCTTTATATTTTATGGGGATCTTTGCCAATGGCAGCTTCACAATTTCAGCTCCAGTCCCTTTAATATAAATGGTCTCATTTTCCAGCATGTTTCTTTTGGGTATGATCGCTGGATGACACACGGTCACTTGTGAGCATGAATCTTTGAGAGCAAGATATTTGATATTGTTAACATAAATCTCATCTCCTGAACTGCGCAGAAGTTTTTGATCACATTTTATAAAATAACATTGAACTACGCGAGCTATAGGCGGCTCCTCCTGCTGGCTCTCTGGCCTTTGTGTGACTGGGGTTGTCATGGCAACCGATTCCATGTTTTCCTTAGCTCCCTTCTGTTGTACATAATATACTTTCTTTGGCAGACTGGATCCCCCTCCTTTTTGCTGACCCACCTCTCTATTCTTGGTGGTCTGGCACTGAGCAATAAAATGTCCTTTCTCCCCGCACCCATAGCAGGTTCTAGGGACTCTGGGTTCAAAATATGGGGAATTGTCACCCTTTCCTTCAAAGCTCTTATATTTCTGGTGATTCAGATCTGAGGGCTTGCCTTTAAAATGGCTTCCAGATGCTTGATTGTTCTTGAGGTAATCTCTGGGTCCTTTCCTTCTGTTGTCACACATTTTCCCGCCAATTTTTACCTCAGAGAATCTGGGGTTCTTTATATCTGTTATATAGTCAGCAGTTTCACTTGCCTCTTGTACATTTTTGAGCTTTTTGTCTCTGACTAAATATCTCAAATCCCCAGGTAGGATCAAATAAAATTGCTCTAGCCCTATTATATTTTTCATTTCTTCTAGTGACGTGACATTCTCCTGCTCTATCCATCTCTCCAAGCATCTAACCAAATTTGCCCCCAATTGAAAGTATGATTTCTCAGGCATTTTGGTCAATGCGCGAAATTTCCGTCTCAGGTGTTCAGCATTGATCCCAAACCTCGAGAAAACCAATTTTCTGTACGCCTCGTAGTCTCTGGCTTGATCTAAGGGCATTTGGGAATAAATTTCTGCTAAATCCCCACTTATCTGAGACCTTAGCACAATCATTAGTTCTTCCCCTCTCATGCCAAAGTCCCAGCATGCCTGTTCGAATGAAATAAGGAATGATTCGGGGCAATCACCTCTTCTAAATTGAGGGAATTTCTTTAGGTCTAATTTTGAGACATTTCCCTCAGCAGCATTTGTATTATTACTGTTGTTATTGTTTAGGGCCGTCACTTCTAATTTTTTCATTTCTAATTGATACTCTATTTCCCTTTCTCGCATTGCCAATTGTCTGGCTTCAGCCTCAGCTTTTTCTCTCATTTCCATTTCCCTGAGCTGTAGTTCCTTAGCTTTTTCCTCAGCTCTGAGCTGTAATTCTTGAGCTTTTTCCTCAGCCCTAGCCCTTTCTCTAATTTCCATTTCCTTTAATCTTAACTGGAATTCCTGTTCCAATTTCCACTTCTCAAACTCTTGGGAGGTTAACACAGTTTCTCCTCCTGAGGCATCCTCCTCCTGAGTCTCCTCTTGTTCAGATATTTCAAGTGGGACTCTATTTCCCTCCACTTCCTGAGGTAAAGGATTGGTTCCCTCCATTGCCACCTTTTCCCCTCGTTTAGGAGGCATGTTTATTTGTATTTATTTGGATAAGCTGGTCAATTCTGCAGAGATAGTCAGTCAAGCCTCTGTTTAAAATGCTTTTTTTCTTATGGCACCCAGCCACTCTGTTCCTTGTCTGAGACACTATATCTCCTTGCCTGCAGACACCAGACTGTTTCAGAATTATTTATTTTTTTCAATTTTTCAAGCCTCTGCTAGTTTCAGTCACCTTAGATATCTTGACCCTGGCCTCCACGTTTGTCCCCTCAGTGCTCCCTTCTTAGAGCCTAGGATCCACGCTAGCCCACTGGTCTTTCAAATCTAGGCGTGAGGTAATCTCAAACCACAGAATTTTTCCTCAGAGTCTTCTCCTTTCTTAGTCTCTCTCAAGATCTGCGATCCAGAGTCCCTACTAAGCTTTTCACCAACAGCTCTAGAGTTACCCACTCCTTCACGACAGTCCCTGACTAACAGGTACCTTAGACTCAGAAAATTCTCTTTTTACTTCTGCTTACTGGAATCTAATTGTATCCCACCGCTGGTCACCACTGTGACAATCCACCCAGTGTTCCCTGTTTGTTTTCCCCAAACACAGGTTCACTCTCTGGATACGTTTATTCTCTTTTCCGCTACCACCAGTGGATCTCTCATCCACACTGCACCATATATGTATCAGACATGTGCTGCCAATATAACTTGTTTATTTATCTTTTGGTTGTTAAATCACAGATGTTCTTTTATTATTGTTTAGGATCACTCATTAAACTTCTTATATTTGATTACACGTTTGCTTATTGTATTTGTATTTACTTATTCATATTGACCATCTCATTAATATTCTCTGACTATCTATTTAGCTTTTCTATTCCATTTATCTCCTTCTCATTCTCTCTAACTCTCCAACTTTCCAATTTTCCTTCCTTCACTCTCTAATTCTCCTCTCTAACTCTGCCCTTCTGTCTCTCTAACTGTCCCTCTGTCTCTAACTGTCTCATTGACTCCGCCCCTCCTGTCTTCTCATAGGCTCCTGCCCTTGAGCTTCGGCTATGATAGACAGGAGTGACGTGGGCATTCCGCCACAGGGCCCATTCAGCTATCTACATTTTGGACACTGTGGTGAGGGGACTATCATGATGAGCTCCTTGCAATTCTGAACATGCTATTACCTCACTAAATAATACAGCAGTCAATGAAGACCAACAGAGACATTGTTCATTCCTTAACACCTGGAAATTTGAAATGGTGTGTAAAATAGTGGGTTCACGACTCCAACTATAAATCAACATGCCTTTATTCAACAGACGTCAACAGCAAGATAAGACGAAGAACAAACACAGTAACACACATGCGCAATTTATACCACGTGAACCACCCCACTCACCAGTAATTACCTGCAGCTGGCCCGACAACCCAGCAGCCAGGCAAAAACCTCTTCCACTTCCACATCACTACATAACATGGTGTGTCCCTGTTGACACATGACATTCTTCCTACTAGTTGACAGCTTCTTAAAAGTATAGCTTTGGATTCCAAAAGCAATGTGCCCCTTAAAAATGAACAGTGGGAGAGATGGGGGGGGGGTAAAAACTAACTAAAGTTGCTGAGTCCTGAGTTCAAATCTTTTCTCTTTTGTACAGTTCCATCTGTAAGTCTTCTCAGGGACAGACAAAGACCTTTTCTTTGTTCTGCCCAAAGCAACTCCTTAATAGAACCAACAAGTGAAAAAGAAAAGCTGCCCAGATGGTTTATTTCCATTTTGGGCTGAGTTTCCTATGGAGGCAAGTGAGGTTGGGAAAAATGGTAACAAAATGAGCCCAATTGTTATGAAGTTATTGTATTCTCCTTCTCCCACCCTAGCCATGTGTGTTCTTGGCTTTCATTTACTCCTGCAATCTTAATCAACAGTGAATTGACAAAGGAAGTGCTATTTGTTTTCTTTAACAATTTCCTGATTGGTAATTAAACTTTCCCAATCAACATGTGCCGGTCTGGAACCCGACAATGACATTATTTAAATTCTACTGTGCAGATTCCTATCTTCTCAGTCTGCGTCCTCTTTCACTGTATTTCCTTCCTCTTCTGCCTGAGGCTGAAATTATTGGACCTGTTTTTTCCAATTGCCTATCGTACAGGAAACCATAAACTTTCATTATCAAGCCATCCCCTTCCCAAACCTGCATTCTGTATTTATTTATTTATTTTGCCTACACACACACACACACACACACACACCTCATTTTGTTTTCTGCATTTCTAGGCATGTGTTATCCTGGAATGGTGATAAGATGACAAAAACAATTTTCTTTTTAATCACACTACTACCTGTTTTGGGGAAGAAATGACTTTCTCTTAGCAACTTGGTCCATAGAAAAACAATACAAAAAATATATTCTGTCTCCCTCAGTATAAATAGCTTCTTCCCCCATTTCCATTTAGGTTGCATTACATTATGAAGCTTGTATTTATTCTTTGCAGAAACTCCTGGGTACAAATGTCAAACATTTTTATATGCTGAAGGCAAGGAGGGCCGGAAGAACAGAGTTCTGGGACAATGAAGCCTAATTACAAATTTTATCTGTCAATATAAAAAGGAATTATGCCAACTCCCTATGGTGCCGATCTATATGTTCAGAGAAAGAATGCAATATAGACCCTTCCTTGTCTGTACCATTTAGAATGCTGGGCCTGCATGTGGGAACGTCAGCTCGGCAATTGGATTCTGTCATTAAAAATGCTTGTAAGTGGAAAATAAGCAACTCTGACACCAAGGAAAAGAAAGAAGAATAAAGAAGGGAGGGAGGAGGGAAGCAAGAGTTTCCCTCCAATATCTGTCATTTTCACAATGTTGTATTTCTTATTTTACAGGTATTGATTAGCGTAGAACAGTGGTCCTAAACCTTGTACATTACACTCCACCAATCATTCTGTCAAAGAACCTGAGCCTCATCATGACAGAAGAAACCATTTATTTATTTATTTATTTATTTATTTATTTATTTATTTATTTATTTATTTATTTATTTATTTATTTGCTGCCTTCCTCCCCGAATTGGGATCCAAGGCAGCTTGCAGGCAAGCTTAAAAAAAATAGGAGTGGATTAAGAGACATTAAAAGTCACAAAGATGTAACTTCATGGCTAAAATTAAAATTAAAACTCTTTTGTAACATCAGTTGGAAATAAGAATAATCAGTTACTTTAAAACAGTAAAAAAAAAACATCAGCTAGGTACTTATAATTGCAGTTTTTAATTGCTGAAGACCTGCTTAATTTTTTTTTAAAAGTCTTTGCTTATCATTGAAAGGAGAGCAGGGAGGGGGGAAATCAAGCCTCTTTTAGGTGGGCTTGTATGGGAGGATTTTTTTCAGATAACTTGGATATAATTCATATAGTGCTTTATAGATAATAACCAGGTCCTTGAACTCTGATCAGAAATTGAGTGGTAACCAGTAAAGCTGTAGGAGGAAGGGAGTTATATATTCTTTTACTGTGCTTCATGTGAGTAGAGCCAGCCTATGTGGCCTTGGGCAAGCTGTACAGTCCAAGGATGCCCCCAGAAGAGGGGAATGGTGAGCCACTTCTCAGTATTCTGTACCTGAACAACCCTGAAAAGGGTTGCCATAAGTCAGAATTCACTTGACAACACATGATTATTTTTATCATTATACAATTAAAGCCTTCTGTGATATTTATCATGAATAGAGATGGGCACGAACCACCAAAATGGTGCTTCGTCTTGGTTTGTGGTTTGTCAAAGTCACCAAACCATGAATTTCCAAAGTTCTTCCTAACGAACCACAAATTGGTTCATTAGTTCATCAGTGCTATTTTTTTTAGACAGCCCTTGGCTGTCTAAAGGAAAAAAAGGTGAGCTCCACCTCAGCCTGTCCCCTTTCCCCCCCTTCCCACTACCCCTGCCACCTCCCTACCTCGTCCTGATGCCTCCTCCTCCCCCCCATCTTTGCAGATAGCTGCCGGGCTCCTCTTCCGGGAGGCTGGCCTGTCCTATCTGCCCATGCCCATGCCTATCAGCTAAGAAGTGGATGCATGTGCAGAGGCGGCCAGTGGGTTGCTTCTCAAAAAAAGAAAGAAAGAAAAGAAACGAAAAGGAAAGGAAAGGAAAAAAAAGATGGATAGTGGGCTTATTTTCCCCTTCCTTTCAAGACACCTCCCACCGGGGCTTGTCTGAAAAGGAAAGGGGCAGGGGAAAACACAGCCTGGCTTTCTTTCTTTCTTTCTTTCTTTCTTTCTTTCTTTCTTTCTTTCTTTCTTTCTTTCTTTCTTTCTTTCTTTCTTTCTTTCTTTCTTTTGAGAAGCAGCTGGCCAGCCACTTCTATGTATGTGCCTGCCTCTCAGCTGATAGGCAGGCTCCTGGGCAAAAGCTAGGATGCAGGAAGGGAAACCAATCACTGTCTCCAAAGATAGCGGTGGAGGTGTGGTGCGGTGGTAAAAAGACAAGGTAGGGACTCGGGAGGTGATGGGGCAGTGGGAAGGGGGCAGGAGGAGTGGGGTGGGGGCAGATGTTGGGGCAGGCTGTGGGGGGGCAACAAACCAGGAAGTCCATTGCATTGCCCCGGAAAAATTCATTGTATACCCTTCTGTTAATGCAAAAGGAACTTTTGCTTGGCAAATCTAAGTGTTGTTTCGAAGTGGGCTCCACCTAGACTACTTCTCTTTTCCACCAATGACACATGAACCACTGGTTGAGGAGAGGGTGGTAATTCATCCCTTGTATGACTGAGGCCCTACTAGCCCAGCTGACATTAGTGGTTCGGAGCTAGGAGAATTTTGGTAGCCTTCAGACTTGTCTTCAAGTTCAGTTTGATGACGCAGTGTGACCAGAAGCTACACCAAGGTCAAGCTCCTAAACTGATTCTCTGTGTTTTAGGCTGCCAAGTCCACTCTTCCTCAAAGCATTTACATCCCTTATCATTTGAATTGTGCCACATAGATTCCAACAGACGTGAGACCATCGCTTCAGGAGGCATGTGCTCTCTGGTGGGGTGGGAGAAGGAGCAGTAGTTCTGAGGCCATTTCCCTCAGCTGTATACACAGAAAATACACAGTTGTATTTTTGAGGCAGGCTGCATTTTCTCCTGTAAGCTAACCTGCGACCCTCAGTTGTGGTAGAGCATATCCCATCTTTAATGATGAAGTAAAATTTCAGTTACCACCTACATCTGTAAATGGAATAGGCAAGTTGCCATCCTATTGTCTGCCCCAGGCAGGAATGTGTATTGTGCTACTTCCAAACTTCCAAACTCTGCTCCTCACTTTCATGGTTGGATTACAGCTCCATCTCATTACATTCACTCTACAGGATCTGAATAACACCATCCATAGCAGCTTCTCACATCTCACCTCTCCTTTCCCCCTCTCTAGCCACCTACTGTTTTACTGCCTCAGTCTTCCATATTTCCAATCACCTTAGCAACAGTTGCCTGGCGCCATTCTCCTGGCTTCCCTTCCTCTTGTCTGTAAATCTATTTAATTATTCTCTTGACTTCCCCCTTGTTTGTAAAGTTATTTGAGTATTTATTGCTATTTTAAGCAAATAGTCCCCATAAAACAGATTGTGATATAGCCAAACTTACATAAATACATTATAAAAGATGTCATAAAGCACAACTTTTATGAAATGGATGGAATACATAAAGTATGAAATACACTACACTTAAACCAATAGCATTAAGAAACATCCCACCTGGAGCAACAAAGGTAAAACATGGATCACCTGCCACATATGCTTATTAAGAAGCCACCGGGATGATTTTCAAAACAGCAACAGGAATTCTGGTTATCTAGTTTTTAATTTGTTATTGTTACATGCTGGCAAGTTAACTATGACTCATTGTGACCCTATGAATGAGCAATCTCCAAAAAGTCCTGTCCTCAACAAGAGCTCAGTTCCTGAAACCTCAAACCTGTGGCTTCCTTGATGGAGTCAGTCCATCTAATATTTAATCTTCCTCTTTTCCTGCCGCCTTCCACCTTTCCCTGCATTATTGTCTTTTCCAGAGAATCCTGCCTTCTCATGATGTGCCCACAGTAAGATTAATTTTTATTAGATCACATTCTTTCTTCAGTTGGCAATCTAGAAAGTATGTTATAGCAAAACCAAAACACAGGAGCAAGAAAGAAGAGCTACACAGCAACTTAAAGACTCACATATGGATCATGGGAAGAGTTTGAAAGAGATGCTTTTTTTGGAAATAAAACTTTCAGGAATGCCAGCAATTGTGGTCCACACCCAAGGCAAGTAGCCAAGGCTCAAGACTCTAGGAACTGCAGTTCCTTTGTAATATCTTTCCCAAGCTCTGATTATGGGCTACAGCCCATGTTGGTCCCGTTCAGATGATAGTAAAAGAGCTAAACTGAATGTGTGAGGAGGAGGAGGAAGAGGAAGATAAGTGACCTCCTTCCTCACTCTTGATCTGTGGAGATCAACAACCTGAAGGAGAGAGAAAGCCTGCTCTATATGTGGAAGGAGGCTCTTCATGTTTGAGAACCCCAGTTTCTCACAGTTCTCGATTGCATGAAGAGTCTTCACATTTTGTGAGAACTTTCACCATTTGAATGTGGGAGAAACTGAAACCAGCAGCAGAACTGGCCATCCAGGCACAGGACTTTGAGTATTTGCTTTATCAAACACTAGGTTTAAGTTCCTCCAGCCAGAATCCTATTGATGTTCATATTAGGTCTGCTGTGGCTAATTGATAAGGTGCTTGATAAGCACTGCAGTCATATGCCAGGTCACATGCTTTATTGCATAACCAAGATATGCCCTGGCACCTTGTCAACTAGTCACAATTAGCCATGGCAAGTTATGTGAACACCAGCAGAAATCTGGTCTGTGTATTCCCTTGCAATGGTACTAAATTAGGGTTGCCCCTTTTCTTCTGGCGCTTTTCATCCTTAAAAGCTCCATCTCCAGGAGGCACACAATTTCTCTCTCCTTTCTATAGCTGTATGCTTGTATTTGCTTGGTAGAGTACGGGGGAGAAAAATTTTATTCCAATTTCCATTAGGTTTTTACAACAACTTGAGATTTTAGAAAAACTTCTATTTTATTTATTTATTTATTTATTTATTTTTAGATTTCTACCCCGCCCCCCTAGACAATGTCTACTCGGGGCGGCTTACAAATATCATCAAATATATAAAACATTAAAACATTAAACAATAAAACAATTGAAACAATAATATAAAGTATTCAAGATGGGAATAATAAAAAACAAAGAACTAAAACTTAAGAATTGACAGAAGGGAAGGCCTGCCTAAATAGCCAAGTTTTTAAATGGCTCTTAAAAACACCCAGCGAGGGTGCCAGGCGGATCTCTGTTGGGAGGCTGTTCCATAGTCGAGGGGCCACTGCCGAGAAGGCCCGGTTTCTAGTTCTTTCTTTCCGGACCTCTCTCGGCGTTAGGCCCCTCAGCCGTCCCTCCTGGCTATGCCGAGTAATTCGGGTAGATCTAGCAAAGGAAAAAGCAAAACAGAGCTGCCATTCAAGTACAGCTGCAGTTCCTCACTTCTAACACCAATGGGACAGGCAGGTGGGGACATGACGATCCTCTCCATTGTGACCACAGCTGTACCCACTGAAGCTTTCCCATGTGGAGAGGGAAGAATTTCACCTCCCTTCATCTTTGAAGGATTTAACAAATTTTACAACTATCCTTGGGCTTAGTTTGCAAATGTCTTCATGGGCAGAGCTTGAGTTCTATTGCAAAGGGATGGTTTTCCCCATCTTTCCCCTATTCCCAGGGCTGACCCATTGTATCCTGAATGGGAGAGGAACTGAGGAATTGATAATATCAGTTACTTTCTGGGAAATCAGAGATTTGTAGTCTTGGTGAAAAAATTGTATTCTGCTTCAAATGGCGTACCTCTCCTACTTCCTTCATTTTCCTTTACTGACAATCGACCAGATTTAGGGGTAGGTAGAAAGGGAGATGCAACAGTAGCAGAATTGGGTCAAACATGGTCCTGAGAGCAAAGCTATACTCACCTTGTTCCAGTTCACACATGGGAAACATTATTCTTTTTTTGTAGCGGGGGTCTACGACAGCCAATATCCCATAGCCACGGTGGCTACTGATCATCCTATTGGGGCTTCTCACCTCTGATCCTACTGTTCTGAGGATGCTTTTCTACCCTGTGCCCCAATTTCATTTTATTTATTTAAAATATTTTACCCTGCCTTTCTCCTTGAAAAAGGATCCAAGATGGCTTATATCATTAAAAACACAATATTAAAAGCTAGAAATAGTTGTTGTTGTTTAGTCGTTTAGTCGTGTCCGACTCTTCGTGACCCCATGGACCAGAGCACGCCAGGCCCTCCTGTCTTCCACTGCCTCCTGAAGTTGGGTCAAATTCATGTTGGTCGCTTCGATGACACTGTCCAACCATCTCATCCTCTGTCGTCCCCTTCTCCTCTTGCCTTCACACTTTCCCAACATCAGGGTCTTTTCCAGGGAGTCTTCTCTTCTCATGAGATGGCCAAAGTATTGGAGCCTCAGCTTCAGGATCTGTCCTTCCAGTGAACACTCAGGGTTGATTTCCTTCAAAATGGATAGGTTTGTTCTCCTTGCAGTCCAGGGGACTCTCAAGAGTCTCCTCCAGCACCACAATTCAAAAGCATCAATTCTCCGGCGGTCAGCCTTTTTTATGGTCCAGCTCTCACTTCCATACATCACTACTGGAAAAACCATCGCTTTGACTATGCGGACCTTTGTCGGCAAGGTGATGTCTCTGCTTTTTAAGATGCTGTCTAGGTTTGTCATCGCTTTCCTCCCAAGAAGCAGGTGTCTTTTAATTTCGTGGCTGCTGTCACCATCTGCAGTGATCGTGGAGCCCAGGAAGGTAAACTCTGTCACTGCCTCCATATCTTCCCCTTCTATTTGCCAGGAGGTGATGGGGCCCGTGGCCATGATCTTAGTTTTTTTGATGTTGAGCTTCAGACCATTTTTTGCGCTCTCCTCTTTCACTCTCATTAAGAGGTTCTTTAATTCCTCCTCACTTTCTGCCATCAGAGTGGTATCATCTGCATATCTGAGGTTGTTGATATTTCTTCCCGCAATCTTAATTCCGTCTTGGGATTCATCCAGTCCAGCCTTTCGCATGATGTATTCTGCATATAAGTTAAATAAGCACGGGGACAATATACAGCCTTGTCGTACTCCTTTCCCAATTTTGAACCAATCAGTTGTTCCATATCCAGTTCTAACTGTTGCTTCCTGTCCCACATATAGATTTCTCAGGAGATGGATAAGGTGGTCAGGCACTCCCATTTCTTTAAGAACTTGCCATAGTTTGCTGTGGTCCACACAGTCAAAGGCTTTTGCGTAGTCAATGAAGCAGAAGTAGATGTTTTTCTGGAACTCTCTGGCTTTCTCCATAATCTTGCGCATGTTAGCAATTTGGTCTCTAGTTCCTCTGCCCCTTCGAAATCCAGCTTGTACTTCTGGGAGTTCTTGGTCCACATACTGCTGAAGCCTACCTTGTAGGATTTTGAGCATCACCTTGCTAGCGTGTGAAATGAGTGCAATTGTACGGTAGTTGGGGCATTCTTTAGCACTTCCCTTCTTTGGGATTGGGATGTAGACTGATCTTTTAGTAAATTATTCAAATATTAAAGGTAAAGGTTCCCCTTGACAATTTGTCCAGTCGTGTCCGACTCTAGGCGGCGGTGCTCATCTCCGTTTCCAACCCATAGAGCTAGCGTTTGTCCGCAGACAATCCTCCGTGGTCACGTGGCCAGCGTGACTAGACACGGAACGCCGTTTACCTTCCCACCGAGGTGGTACCTATTTATCTACTCGCATTTTTGCATTTTGCATGCTTTCGAACCGCTAGGTTGGCGGGAGCTGGGACAAGCGATGGGGGCTCACTCCGTCGCGTGGATTCGATCTTACGACTGCAGGTCTTCTGACCTTGCAGCACAGAGGCTTCAGCGGTTTAACCGGCAGCACCACCACCACCAAATATTAAAGAAGAATTAATAATATTATATTAAAATGTAAAGTAAAAGCATTACGAAAACAGATTTAGAAGCAACAAAATATAAACCATCCTGCTTTTTGTCCCCTAGGTAGTCAGTCACTAAGGAAAAGCCTGGTCTTCATTTGCTTGTGAAAAGGCCAAAAAGAGGAGTTCAGCCTCGCCTCTTGTGGGAGGGAGTTCCAGAGTCTGTTCATGACTTTTCTGATATATCCACGTGTCACATTAAAAATAAATAAATCAGATGCAATGAACTCCTTTAATTAGGGCTAGAGTTGGGCTTAGAAACCTAAACTGTTTCTACCGAAACCTGAGAAATAATTTACTCACAAGTCTGTCTCTGGGACAAACTGAGCCCTGTCAGGCTCCCTCAAATGAGATTGGAGAAGGAGTGTAGCTTAGAGGGAGGCAGGAAGAGAGATGACTTTTTGTTTTCTACCCTTGCCTTAACTCTCATCCATCGTGGCTAGATCTAAGCATCTCTTCTGATCCTTCTTCCATCCTCTTGTTTGACAAGATGTCATCTCCCACTTTCACTTAAAATGACCAATGTTTCAGGTGTTCTTTCCTCTGAAGCAACACTAGGTTCTATTTTTTTAAAAAAAAGCTATATATCACTATATGTTAACTCCAGAGCAAAGGGAAAGGTGTATGCTGCACTGTGTCATTTCAGAAGCCTCTGAATCAGCTTTGACATGGCGTTTTTCTGATGTATAGATCAGGATTAAAAGCCATAAATAAATACACACAGAGAAACAACCTCCGTCCCCAACCAACTTTGCATTGCGGAAAATGTTGCCTTATGTTCTGACCTTATGAAAATTACAATGTATTGAGGACTGGGAGCTCTAGAATTAAGTTTGGGGATTAACACCCACTTTTTGTATCTCCTGAACCCTAAGAATTTCAATATCTCAGTCAGTTGATGACTAGAGTATGCCATTTCTGCTTCTCGGTATCATGGTTCAATGAAAAACCATGGGATATATTTCATGTCAAAATGTTACATTAACTTGGAGGAAAGAAAAATAAAAACAAAAACAAAAATCCCAAATATTGACAAACTAGAACAGATGGGTAGAGATCTTTTGGTCTGGTGGCTCCCATCGTGATGTATGAGAGCTGGAGAAATAACTTGAAGGCCGTGAATGTTTCACTTAGTATTTTAGATGAATCTTTTGGGGCACCAAGATTAACATTTCTGAGTCTGTGAGGGGAGGGAGCATTGCTTTTTAATGACTTAGACCCAATGTTCCCTCTAAGCTATGTGGCTGCGTGGATAAGCAACACTGCCTCAGGTGCACACACACTCAGCCAGTGTTTCCACCCCTTTGGTTCCAGTTGTGGCCAGAGCTGCATGCGGTGGATGGAGCCGCACACACAGAGGGTGAAGTCCCATCCAGTGGGGCCAAAAATTAAAGAGAACGTTGCTTAGACCATCATTCCCATATGACATTGTTGCCGTAGTTCTACTGTCGTCAACTCGAAACTGTGGTTGGTGGTGGATCAGTTTCATTTCCTAAGTTTTTTGATACACTGGAATCTTGGAATGTAAATGTTTATTTATTTAAAATATTTTCCCCGCCTTTCTCCTTAAGAAGGACCCAAGGCAGCTTGCAACATTAAAATACAACATTTCAAGCTGCAAATACTAAAAATAAATACTAAAAATACTAAAAAGGATCAAAACAAATGCCACACTAAAAGATGGAAAACAAAAGCAACACCAAAAACACATTCAAGGCAGTAAGGCACAACAATCCATTAAAAAACCCCACTCAGGCAGCCAGCTTTTAAGGGAAAACTTGCCTGAAGAGAAAGGTTTTTGCCTGCTTGTGGAAGGACAGAAAAGTTGGGGCCAGTCTGGCATCGTGTGGGAGGGAGTTCCAAAGTCTGGAAGCAACAACACAGAAGGCTCTCTCCTGTGTCCCCACCAAATGCAACAGTGAAGGTGGTGGGACTGAGGAAAGTCTCTCCTGATCATCTTAACACCCAGGCAGGCTCATAAAGAAAGATGTGGTTCTCAAGATAGCTTGGGCCGTTTAGGGCTTTATAGGTTAGAACCAGCACTTTGAATTGTGCCCAGAAAGGGATTGGCAGCCAGTGGTGTTGTGGTGCTGGGGCTACTGTGCATCTGTGCATCTGCACTGGTGCAATACCTGACATGCTACTGTGCACACTTCTCGTGCACTCAGTGATGTAGCTCTCTCATGTAACCAAATGTTCAGTCCTCTTTTCTTTAATAGCTGTTGTCACAGCCTTTCAGCTGCTGAGCTGTGAATTACATTTTTATCCTTTTAGGTATGCTGCTTGTAACCCCAGAATAGCTGCAGAACATTTTGTTCCGCTTGACAGCTGGGTGAACAACAAGGCATGGAGACAGCACACCCTAATGGGACACTTGGTGCAGGAAGCGGAGATTTTAATTTTTTTCCTCCTTATTTGCTGCCAGATGGTTTTTGACAGAGCCTTCTTGAGTGCTCCCTCTTGTATTGTCGTAGAGTTCATCAGCTTTTTGCCCATTCCTATCACCACAGTGAACCATGGATGAGATCCAGCTAGTCAAATGATATTGAAAATGTGCTGGAAACAACAACCAGAAGTGTATGATTGATTTTGTTGTTGTTGTTTAGTCATTAAGTTGTGTCCAACTCTTCATGACCCCATGGACCAGAGCATGCCAGGCCCTCCTGTCTTTCACTGCTTCCCGGAGTTTGGTCAAATTCATGTTGGTAGCTTCGGTGACACTGTCCAACCATCTTGTCCTCTGTCGTCCCCTTCTCCTCTTGCCTTCACACTTTCCCAACATCAGGGTCTTTTCCAGGGAGTCTTCTCTTCTCATGAGATGGCCAAAGTATTGGAGCCTCAGCTTCAGGATCTGTCCTTCCAGTGAGCACTCAGGGTTGATTTCTTTCAAAATTGATGTTTGTTCTATTTGCAGTCCAGGGGACTCTCAAGAGTCTCCTCCAGCACCACAATTCAAAAGCATCAATTATTCAATGGTCAGCCTTCTTTATGGTCCAGCTCTCACTTCCATACATCACTACTGGAAAAACCATAGCTTTCACTATGCGGACCTTTGTCGGCAAGGTGATGTCTCTGCTTTTTAAGATGCTGTCTAGGTTTGTCATCGCTTTCCTCCCAAGAAGCAGGCATCTTTTAATTTTGTGGCTGCTGTCACCATCTGCAGTGATCATGGAGCCCAAGCAAGTAAAATCTGTCACTGCCTCCATATCTTCCCCTTCTATTTGCCAGGAGGTGATGGGACCAGTGGCCATGATCTTAGTTTTTTTGATGTTGAGCTTCAGACCATTTTTTGCGCTCTCCTCTTTCACCCTCATTAAGAGGTTCTTGAATTCCTCCTCACTTTCTGCCATCAGAGTTGTATCATCTGCATATAGGAAGCCACATAATTGATTTAGCTTGCTTCTGTAGTAGCAATGTGCTCAAAATACATCTTCCAAATATCAGAGACATTGGCAGATTTGTGGACAGAGAAATACACAGAGCTTGGAAAAGTTACCTTTTTGAAGAACAAGTCCTCAAATCGCCCAGTCAGCATGGCCCAAAAGGTAAGTTTTCCAACTTCAGGAATTTAGAGGGACTATTTTATTGAAAGGGAAAGGAAGAAGCACTTGCGATCACATTGCAAATATCTGCTGGCTACTGGAGAGCACTAAAGAATTTCAGAAGATCAGTCTATGCTTTATAGACTACAGCAAAGCCTTTGCCTGTGTAGATAATGAGAAACTTTGGGTTGTTCTGAAAGAAATGGGTGTGCCTCAGCACTTGATTGTCCTGATGTGTAACCTATATAGTGGACAAGAAGCTACCATTAGGACAGAATATGGAAGGACAGAATGGTTTTGTTAACACGGAATCCTGCAAGCCGCTAGCTGAGAGTTGATTCTGGTCCTGATGGTAAAAATAACTCACACAGACACGTTCTCTTCCAGCCCGACACGTGTATTTACAGCAAATATACAAAGCGGCAGCATGACAGCATTAAATCAACATTTGTAGGTGGTGGTGGTGTTCTGTACAACTCAACTATATACACATAAGCATCTGCCCTTGCCCAATCAGGGCAGATGTTGCATCATCCAGTCTTCACCCAGATGTTGCATCATCCTTTCTATAGTCACTGTGACTCAGCACTTTTATACTTACACACCTGCGTGACATGGCAGTTTATTAGTACTTCTGCTCTGCTCTGTTCAGGCCTGTAAATTTTTTAATACTTTGACACCCCTCCTAATTTACGCCTGAACAAAATTCAAACCCAACTCTTTGATTATTTCACTGTGTCTTTGAACACTCAAAGGTTTTGTAAAAATATCAGCAACATTTTTATCCGTTTTGCAGTATTGTAACTCTATTAATTTTTCTTTTATGGCTTCTCTTACGTTATGATATTTGATGTCAACATGTTTACTCCTATTTCGCATTTTTTCTGTTACAGCCATTTGTAAGCAGGTTGTATTATCTTCTAAGACCTTTATTGGTTTATGTGTTTCTATCTTTAAATCCTTAATTAATTGTCTGTACCAGATTAATTCTGAGCATACTTCCGACAAAGCTGCGAATTCAGCTTCTGCTGTCGAAGTAGCCACAGAACTCTGTTTTCTGGACTTCCACCCTACTAAAACATTTGCAAACATTACAACGAATCCGGACATTGACTTCCTGTCACTTTCATCATTTGCCCAATCACTGTCAACGTAGGCCTGTAAATTTAACTCTTTTGAAGGATTTATGATCAAACACGTGTCACTTGTTCCTTTTAAGTATCTAAAAACTCTTTTTACACCCTGCCAGTGTTTCACAGTGGGCTTCGACACATGTCTACTAAGAATGTTCACTGCTGCTGAAATGTCAGGCCTAGTCCAATTTGCTAAATACATCAAACTGCCAATTGCAGAATGATAAATTTCTTGACTCTCAAACTCTTTGTTTTCTTCATCACACTTTTGAAAATCTATTACCATGGGGGTTTGTACATCTTTACAATCTTGCATATTGTATCTCTCCAACATTTGTTCAATTTTTAACTTTTGGTTTAATACAAAACCTTCATTTTTTCTCTGTATTTGCACCCCTAAATAATTTTGTATTGGACCCAAATTTTTCAGTTTAAATTCCTTTTTCAGCTGTTTTTCAAATAAATTCATCTGGCTCTGATTTTTTGTCATAAAACAAATGTCATCCACATATGCCAACAAAATATTTAGCTCACTTCCACATTCTTGTATGTATAAGCATGGATCAGCCAGACTATTCTTAAAATTCATTTTTTCTAACACTGTATGTAAACATTGGTTCCAGTTTCGGGCTGATTGTCGCAGCCCGTAAATGGCCTTATTTAACCTGTAAACCATTCCTGGTCTTGACCCTTCAAAGCCGGGTGCTTTTGCCATGTATAATTCTTCCTTTAAGTCAGCATTTAAGTATGCAGTCGTTATATCATAATGATTTATCAAATACCCTCTAGATGCCGCTAGAGTCAAAGCTACCCTCATAGTTTCTGCTTTCACTGTAGGGGAAAATACTTCATCATAGTGCAAATGTTTCTTTTGAGTAAATCCCTGAGCCACCAACCTCGCTTTATACCTAAAGTCCCCATTGTTTTGTAACTTTCTTTTGAAAACCCACTTACTGCCAATCACTTTATGCTCCTGTGGCAGCCTAGTCTCTGTGAAGACCTTGTGGTCGTCCATAGACTTCATTTCCTCAATCATGGCTTCCTGCCATCTTTTCTTTTCTACTTCAGGAAGTAACATGACCTCTTCATAACATTTTGGTTCCTGATACACATGGCACACCCTTATTTCTCCTACACCAAACCTTGCAGGCGGAACCCCTTTGTTAACTCTCTCTGACCTCCTGGGGATTTGTGGCTCATCCTCAATTTTTGGTTCTTGCTTAATTCCTATCTCACTTTCTTGATCACTACACTGCCCATTGTCTTCTTCATCTTTTGTCTTGGACTGGCTCTCTTCTGTTTCTTCTTCTTTTGTCTCTAACTGCCTATTCTCACACTCTCTTGTGTTTGTGAATGGTATGAAAACTTGGGAATTAGCATGAACCCTATCCCAATTCTCATGTTCACAAAAATTGGCAGACCTCGAAATCACTACATTGCTGTTTCCATCAAGGAAGCGGTATGCCTTTGAACCTCTTTCATAACCTATGAATTTCATTTTCTTTGCCTTTGGTTGTCCCTTCCTTCTTGTCTCTTTTGGGATGTGCACCCATGCACTGCACCCAAACACCCTCATGTGTTTTAAAGATGGCTCTCTCCCATATAACATATAATAAGGAGTCTGCCCTATTGCAGAAGATAACAATCTGTTATTTATGTAGTTCGATGTAAGCAGGGCTTCCCCCCACAGGCCATGACTCATGTTAGCGTCAGCTAACAATGCGTCTTTCATTGTCTGCAACACCCCGTTTCTTCTTTCTGCCACGCCATTTTGGAAGGGTGAATATGGACTAGTTTTTCTATGATATATCCCATTTTCCTTCAACCAGCTTTGAAATTTGTTAGATAGGAACTCAGACCCTCTGTCTGTCTGGATTTGCGCCACCCTGTGGCCATAACGTCTCTCAATGAAGCTTAGCCAATTTCTGAAGTTGCTAAACACCTCTGCCTTTGTTTTCAATAAGTAGCAAAAAGAATACCTTGAATAATCATCTACAATTACCAGGACATATTTTGCTCCACCCAAAGATGATGCAAAAGGACCAATCAAGTCTGCATGTACCAGTTGAAAGGGCCTTTCTGTTTGACTTGTTCGTTCCTTGTTTCTGGGGCTTACTTTAGATTTTGCCATTTTACACACGTTGCAATCTAAATAATTTTTACACTCTTTCAACTGTACATCTTTTGCCACTGCTTGCATTCTCTGAATTGTTCTAAAATTTGCATGACCCAACCTCCTGTGTAACAGGTGTGCACATTTATCATGCTGAGGTGCGTTTTTCACTGTTACATGTGTGTCACTTTGTATTTTACACCTCAAAATGTACAAATTATTTTCTTGTTTTGCCCTTGCGCAAACACATTTTCCTTTCTTAATTTTACATTCATCATTTTCAAATATGACTACAAAGCCCTGTTTTACTAAAGCAGACACACTTAAGATGCTACAGTCCAACTGTGGTACATGAAGAACACCTTTGAGTTCTTGTTCCAAACCTGACACAAAAACTGTCCCTTCTGCAGCAACAGGCAACTTCTGTCCATTCGCCAGGCTCACGCTGCTTTGTTCCGAAGCACCTAGAGAAAGAAACAAATCTCTTTCATTAGTTAAATGTGTAACGGCCCCACTGTCAATTATCCAGTAAGCTTGCTGAACGACCTTGGATTTATCTCTTGCTGCCTGGACAAGAGAAATCCTCCCTTTTCTCTTTTCGGTGCTTCTTTCACTTTTGCAGCCAGCTTTTCTGTCGTCTCTGCTACAGTCTCTCAGAAGATGATTTACAGATCCACAGCCAAAACAGCGTCTCACGGTCATAGCACGACCACTCTCTTCTCTCCTAGGAGTTGTTTCTCTGTGTAAGCTGTAATCTGTCTTTTTCCTCCAGCCGTCTTGGTTCCTTCGACGCTGGATGTTTTGTTTCTCTCCGTCACCAGACATTTCACTCTTACGTCGTTCCTGTTCCAGCAATCTGCCCGTCAGGTATTCCAGGGTCAAATTCGCCTCAGGCATAGACTCTAAACTGGTGACCAGAGTGTCGTATTCATCAGATAAACTGCTTAGAATGAGGTACACTTTCTGGATTTCTGGAAACTGCACATTCCTTTGCTCCAGCTCATTAAAGAGACATTTTATCTCTTGCAAATGTTTAGACACGCTCTCACCGGGCTGTAATCTGCACCTGTAGAGCTTTCTGGTTAAGGATACTTTAGATCCTGCTGAATCTCTCACGTAAATTCTCCTGAGACATTCCCAAACTTCTTTCGCCGTAGCCAAGCCACGCACATGGATTAATTGGTTGTCTTCCAAGCAAAGTATCAAAGTACTCAGAGCTTTTTCATTTTTACGTTCCTCCTCTTCATCAAGCTGTGCTGGGAGGTTGGTTACAATCTGCCACAGATCTTCCCTCCTTAATAGCATCTCAGCTTTGACGGACCACGTCTGGTAATTACAGTCATTTAACTTCGTTAAGGGAAAACCTCCCAGGCTTGTTCCCCCAAACGCCATGCTGCCTGCTCTTCTCTCAGTCCTCTGTTTTCCTTCCCCTCCTGGGCACACAACAGCAGAACTGCTTTCTTTCAGGACCTCTATTTCTTCCTCCTTCTATTATAGTGGCACCCACTGGTACTCACCAACGTTCTCAGCAGTAGACGGTCTGCGCAGGGCACGTCGCTGGGCCCATAACCTTTGTTAACGCGGAATCCTGCAAGCCGCTAGCTGAGAGTTGATTCTGGTCCTGATGGTAAAAATAACTCACACAGACACGTTCTCTTCCAGCCCGACACGTGTATTTACAGCAAATATACAAAGCGGCAGCATGACAGCATGAAATCAACATTTGTAGGTGGTGGTGGTGTTCTGTACAACTCAACTATATACACATAAGCATCTGCCCTTGCCCAATCAGGGCAGATGTTGCATCATCCAGTCTTCACCCAGATGTTGCATCATCCTTTCTATAGTCACTGTGACTCAGCACTTTTATACTTACACACCTGCGTGACATGGCAGTTTATTAGTACTTCTGCTCTGCTCTGTTCAGGCCTGTAAATTTTTTAATACTTTGACAGGTTTCCTATAAGGAAAGGTGTCAGACAAGGGTGCATTTTATCCCCTTATCTGTTCAATTTCTATGTAGAACATATCATATGGAAAGCCAGACTGGATTCAGATGAAGGAGGAGTGATAATTGGTGGAAAAAACATCAATAATATAAAATATGTAGATAACACCATCTTACTGGCAGAGAGCAGCAATGACTTGAAACGATTGTTAGGGAAAGTGAAAGGAGAAAGTGTCAAAGCAGGACTGCAGCTGAACATAAAGAAGACAAAAATCATGACTACAGAAGAACTGCACAGCTTTAACGTTGGCAATGAAGAAATTGAAACAGTAAGAGATTTGGTATAATGTATTCTCGAAGGCTTTCACGGCCGGGATCCGATGGTTGTTGTAGGTATTTCGGACTGTTTGGCCATGTTTTTAAGGTTTTTCTTCCTAACGTTTTGCCAGTCTCTGTGGCCGGCATCTTCAGAGGACAGGAGTCAGAACTCTGTCTGTGATCTGGTGCAGTTTGTGGGATTGTTGAGTATTTATAGCTGTGGGATCAGCTTTTTGTCCTTTTCAGGAGATTGGGTGATTATGGGGATCAGCGTGTTTTTTGTTGTGGGTTGTGATAAGGGGGAGAGATGATCTGTCACTGTGATTGATGGGTGTCGTTAGCTGGTCTTTTGTGTGCAGTGATCACCCGTCCTTGTGACTGGGTAGAGTTTGTTGACCTTTTGCAGGCTGTATTTTTCAGTGCTGGGAGTCAGACTTTGTGGAGTTTTAGACTTTCTTCTTTTTTGTTGAAGCTCTGCTGGTGTTTGTGGATTTCAATGGCTTCCCTGTGCAGTCTAACATAATGATTGCTGGTGTTGTCCAATACTTCAGTATTTTGAAATAGAATTTCATGTCCAGCTTGTTTTAGGGCATGTTCAGCTACTGCCGATTTTTCCGGTTGTTTTAGTCTGCAGTGTCTCTCATATTCTTTGATTCTGCTGTAGATGCTGCGTTTTGTGGTTCCAATATATACCTGGCCACAACTGCAAGGTATCCGGTATACTCCTGCAGTGGTGAGGGGGTCCCTTCTGTCCTTTTCTGACTGTAACATTTGTTGTATTTTTGTGGTGGGCCTGAATACTGTTTGTAGGTTGTGTTTTTTTAAGTTTCCCCATGCGGTCCGTGACCCCTTTGATGTATGGCAGAAATACTTTATTTGTGGGTGGCTATTTTTCCTCTTCAGTTTGGTGTTGTTTTCTTGGTTTGATGGCTCTTGTGATTTCATTCTTGGAATAGCCATTTGCCTGTAGGGCCCAATTCAGATGGTTGAGTTCGGTGCTGAGAAATTGAGCTTCACAGTTCCGATTTGCACGGTCTACCAGTGTTTTGATTATGCCTCTTTTTTGTCGTGGGTGGTGGTTGGAGTTTTTGTGTAGGTACCGGTCTGTGTAGGTGGGTTTTCTGTAGACCTTGTGTCCCAATAGGAGGTCAAGTTTGCGTAGGACCATGACTTCTAAGAAAGGGAGTTGGCCCTCTATTTCTTTTTCCATGGTGAATTGTATATTTGGGTGGAAACACTCCGAAGCAAAAGAGCACACCTACTATGTTCCTTAACATTTTTACTACGCTGCAAAGACCCAAAAACCATACCAGCCTTCCTCAGGACAAAAAGGATCTTCGTTTCCCAAGCGCTTGAGGAAACTATTCTAGTCCCGGCTGTTGCAAATGCACCCGAACGATGGGAACACTTCAAGAATGCTGCATCCTGAGTACACTCCTGTACTGCAGTGAGTCCTGGACCCTTTGTGCACGGCAGGAGAGGAAGTTGAACACGTTCCATATGCGCTGTCACCGACACATTTTTGGTATCACCTGGCAGGACAAAGTTCCAAATAGAGTAGTGCTAGAAAGAGCTGGAATTTTTAGCATGTATACATTACTGAAACATCTACGTTGGCTTGGGCATGTCGTGAGAATGGCTGACAGTCGGATTCCAAAAGATCTCCTGTATGGAGAATTAGTGCAGGGAAAGCATCCCCAAGGGAGACCACAGCTGCGATACAAGGATATCTGCAAGCGGGATCTGAAGACCTTAGGAATGGACCTCAACAGATGGGAAATTTTGACATCTGAGCCTTCAGCCTGGAGGCAGGCTGTGCATCATGGCCTCTCCCAATTTGAAGAGACACTTGTCCAGCAGGCCAAGGCAAAGAGGCAGTCCCGAAACCAGCAAAATCAGGGAGCTGGACAGGGAACAGATTGTATTTGTCTTCAGTGTGGAAGGGATTGTCACTCTCGAATTGGCCTTCTCAGCCACACTAGATGCTGTTCCAAGTCCTCCATACAGAGCACGTTACCATAGTCTCTCGAGACTGAAGGATGCCTACTACTATGAGTCAGAGATGACTTGATGGGACATAACAATTTTACTGAATTTCTACTATGGCAAGCAGAAATTCTCTAAATGTTTCTCCGATATGGAGTTGATCACTGCCAGTTTTTTTAAAGCAGCATCTTTCTTTGTGTCTAAAAGTGTGTGAGTGATTGTGTATTGTTATAGTTTGTTGTTAAAATCACAGAACCATTGATCATCCCAGAGTGCAGGACATGCAACAATAGGCTCAAGTTACAGGAAATCAGATTTTGGATGAATATCAGGAAAACTTCCTAACTGTTAGAGCAGTAAGACAGTGGAACAAGTTACCTCAAGAGGTGGTGAGTGCTCCAATACTGGAGGCATTCAAGAGAAATTTAGACAACCACCTGGCAGATATCCTTTGATTTGGATTCCTGCATTGACCAGGGGCTTGGACTCAATGGCCTTATAGGCCCCTTTCAACTTCATTATTTTATGATTCTATGAAATAATCAAGTGGGAAGGGGCCTGTAAGGCCATTGAGTTCAACTCTTGGTCATTGCAGGAATACAAGTTAATCTGACAGATGGTTGTCTAGCCTCCTTTTAAACGTATTGGAGTGTTCACTGCCTCTTGAAGAAATTGGTTCCACTGTTGTATTGCTCTAACAGTTCAACCAAAATCTGGCTTCCTGTAACTTGAGCCCAGTATTACGTGTCCTGCACTCCAGATAACTGAGAGCAGATCCTGCCCCTCCTCTGTATGGCAACCTTCCAAGTATTCGAACAGTGTTGTCATAAAAGAAGACTGACAGGAAACAACTTGACATGCCCAAATCTTTCAGTCTTTCCTCATAGGACTTTGTTTAAAATCCATTGATCATCCTTGTTGTTACTGCAATGGGCTATATGGTGACAGCCTAGCCATCATTCTGTGTCCACTACACGCCTCAAACCTAGTGTTAATTTTGTGTCACTGTGGTGGAAAGGGGCTATCATTGCCCAAATGGGCAAAATATATGTGAAAACTCTGCAACTTAGTCCTGTGTGTCTGTGGGAGTGAGAAAAAGATAAAATGTCAGAATAATTCTGGAGGAAACAAACATCTTGGCTCACCTGTAAGTGGAAAGTTGGAACATGTAACCTCCTAAACCAATGGTTAAAATTCTAATCCAGGTTGGGTTCCAGCATCTTTGGAGTTCTTCCTCATGAGTGTTAATTTTAAGCAAATAAAAAGTTGAGTGTGTATTTGAATATGTATTCTGTTTTCTCTTTGCCAGAGAGATGTAACCAAACCATCCACCCAAAAGTATAACAGCTGCCTAAAACTCTAAGGGAATATTTGAGATGTGTTGTTCAGTGAAGGAAAGAGTGATGTTCTCTGCTATGTCAAAGAAGGATTTTCTATCTATCTTTCCAGCAAGTAAAGTCCTAGACAGGCAAATTCACCCCTCAGGCAGAATGCATTTTAACCCTTCTCAGACCAACTAAAGTCCTTCTGAAACAAAGTGCTGTAGGGAGGCACTCAGAAGAGCAGAGAAAGGTGCTTGCAAATATCATTTCCTCTCAGAGCACCAACATATGAAGCAGTACCAGCTGGTGACATGGGACGTGGTGGCGCTGCGGGTTAAACCGCAGAAGCCTCTGTGCTGCAAGGTCAGAAGACCAGCAGTCGTAAGATCGAATCCACGCGACGGAGTGAGCTCCCGTCGCTTGTCCCAGCTCCTGCCAACCTAGCAGTTCGAAAGCATGCAAATGCAAGTAGATAAATAGGTACCACCACAGTGGGAAGGTAACGGCGTTCCGTGTCTAGTCGTGCTGGCCACGTGACCACGGAAGATTGTCTACAGACAAACGCTGGCTCTACGGCTTGGAGATGGGGATGAGCACTGCGCCCTAGAGTCGGACATGACTGGACTAAATGTCAAGGGGAACCTTTACCTTTACCTTTACCAGCTGGTGAGGAGCATTAAGCACATAGCCCAGATGTGTTTTTTCCATTTCCTCTTTTTCCAGATCTATATACAAATTGGTAGTCTTAGGCTCCTGCCCTTGTTCTTCCTCTGAGGTCATATTCTGTTTCTTCTTATGCCTTCATTTTAGCTAGGCAAACAAAAGGAGACCAAAACACATGGAAGTCCTCTCTAGAGGTTTTTTTGATCAATTCTAAAAGGTGCTTGTGACCAGAGTAGCAAAGGTACATCCCTCCTGAAATTTTGGAGTGTGGTGCCAGCCTTTTTCAGTCCATGAACTACACCAGAAGCATTTTTTTTCACTAGAAGTCTTCCTGGAAGGAAGGGTCTACTCAAGGGAAAGGAAAAACTAGAGGAGGACCTGGAGGATCTTCCTGTTAAGTTTGACTGGGCTCTATGACTCATCAAATCTTTAGGCTCTGTCTTGGGACTAATTGAATTGCAGATCTCTGTGACTGAAAACCGGCAATGGCTCGTGACTACAGTGGTGGTGGGAAACCCCTGAAATTTTGGTGTGGAAGACTCCTCCTCGGTCCCTGAGCCATCTATGCTTAAAAGCAGTGAGAGTCCATGTGGTGCAGTGTCAAAGTAGGCTTCAGGAGACCTGGTTTTAAATCTCTGCTCTTCCATGGAAACTCACTGGAGGGTGATACTGGTACACTCTCTGAACATGGCACATACCTTGAAAACCCTCTTAGGTTGCTATGAATCAGAAGTGATTTGACAACATATAACATAGCAACGTAGCATGGTTTATTGCAACGTAGCAATGTCTATCCGAATTTTATGAATTCCATCCTTTCCCCCCCCCCAACTCCACAATTTTTTCCCATCCAACGTGATGAAAAATTCTGAATAACTCATATGCTTGCAGATTTTATGAATTTGGAATTGATCCTAGTAAAGGCATTGCCCAACTGTGGATTCAGATATACTTTGGAATCTAACAGATAACCAAGAAGGGAAGTGGTCAATTGAAAGGGCATACATTTCTTGGCCATTCTGCTGGGTCAGCGCTGAGACACAGCTTCCTTTGGGCAGCCCTAGCACTTACAAACCTTAGTCTTGGAGTTAACTTCCTTTGAAGCTCCTGCTTAGTTATGGCTAGCTTCAGCATGCACCTATATTCATTCTTCTTAAAAGTAACATTTCAAGTCTTCACTTTTGCCCAGAGTATGAGGACCTGAGCCTAGAGAAAACTCCTTTTAATGTCCATCAGGTTATATTTCCCTAACTCTTGGAATTCTTCTTTCTAGCCTGGTTATTGAATATGTACACTGACTCACAAAAAGCCTTATTTAGTCTTTCAATCTAACAGCTCTCTGCTGTCTTCCACCCCCCAACCCTATTTGCCCTTGTACTCTGGGAAATCGTATTGCATGTAGGAAAACAATAATTATTTACCTTAAAACAAACATTATGCTCAGCAGTAGGTCTCTGTCTTTGGTACAATTCAATCTTGATGTGTAACCCATTTGCCAAAATATAATTATCTGAGTTATATCATCTAAAAGGAAGAGGGGAAAAAAACAGCTGTAACTAAAAAGTTTGAACATAATAGTTAAAGGCTAGATGTGGTTTTGGGAATGATAAATTATACCCGTAGAGAATAAACTGCACAATAACTGCTCCAGGACAAGACCCTTCATAGATAATTTGATGTGTGGGAACACACAGGAATAATTTCAGACTTAGAGATCTCGAGAGCTTGTGCAATGTGGTGAGCTGAGCACTGGATTAAGATTAGGGAGAAGAAATCTTTAGCATAAATACTGTGAGTTTCATAAATGGGCCAGATGACCTTGGATTTGTCAATATTTTTCAGCCTCAATCAGGTTGGTCTAGTTGTGAGGGTAAATGGAATAACTGATGACACAAGTAGAAGACTGAGCCCAACTGGGGTACATTAGAAATATAGGAACAAAACAATCAGGCTGAAATCATGAACACATTTGCCTTGGAGTAATTCATATTGACCACAATGGGACTAAAGTCTCAGAGTCAAATGACACAGAATATGCCCATCTCCTACTATTACATTTTCCCTCCCAGTGCACAACTCTTTCCGAGGACAGACTTTCAAATGAAGCCTGTGTTTATTCCCTGTTGGCCAATTAGAAAACACAAACACGCTGATTTGCAAGCTCCTGCTAGAACAATTTAACATTATTTATCACTTCATGGAACTCCACACCATGCTAACTGTATCATCTGGTTGAGTCTGAGTGTTGGGCCTTGTACAGAAAACCAAATGAAAGGTAAGGATGACAATTGTCCTATGACGGCACAATTCATTATAGAATAGAGCCTTCACAGGCAGACTCCATTCAAATCCATGGGAATTATCCAAGAATATTACTTATTCATACATGGATTCACTTATTCAATTGATTTAGTCACTCAACAGCAAAATTGCTCCCAGGAAAAATTGGATAAATACAGAAAAAAACAAACAATAAAAAATTAGCAATCCACGTATATGTGCATGCGTGTTTTGTGTTGTCAAGTCGGAACTGACTTACAGCGACCCTAATAGAGCTTTCAAGGTAAGTGAGACATTTAAGGAGTGGTTTCACCAGTTTTACTCCTCCAGTCAATTTCCATAGCCAAGCAGAGATTTGAACCCTGTTCTCCACAATCTATCCACTACACCACACTTGAATCATGAGACCAACATTAAAAGACACACCCCACTGAAAAACTCCAGTTGAAAGCTGAGGCCAAAACACAACACGTGATAATCATGAAAAGGCACCTCATTATATCATTGTGAACAGGCTGATAAAATGCAGTCCAGATGATGCTACTATTAGGCATATTCGTAGTGGCTGATGAGCCATAGCAAATAAAGTGCGCAACAATGGTTTCTCAACATTCCAGTTGGAAGTGAGAAGTAGGGTGCTGCAGGGTTCTGTTTTGTGCCTGGTATTTTACTACATCTTTATGAGTCACTTTGGTAAAAGAACAGAAAGAACGCTCATCAGATTTGCTGATGACACCAAACTGGGAGGGGTGGTTAATATTTGCGAAGGTAGAACCAAGGTTCAAGATGATCTTAACAGATTGGAAAGCTGGATCCAAACAAACAACATGTGTTTCAGTCAGGAAAAAATGTGAACATCTATATTAAAGCAAGAATAGTCATACACACATTTTACAAGTGGAGTAAGACTTGGATTAGCAAAAAAAAAAAAGATCTCACACTCTTAGTAGGCCACAAGCTAAACATAGTTAATAGCAAATGGTAATGCAAAGTTATGTTGCATCAATAAACATATGGTGTCCAGATCAAGGAAAGCAATAGCCACACTTTAGTCTGCTTTAATCAAGCCTCACTTAGAGAATTGTGTTCCGTTCCTGTCACTGCAGTTAAGGTGGATAGTGCAGAGGTTTAGGCCTCTGGCTGTGGAGCCAAAGGTTGGGAGTTTGATTCCCCACTGGGCCTCCTTGACAGGGACTGGACTCTAAGATCCACATGGTCCCTTCCAGCTCTGCAGTTCTAAGATTATTATAGGATAATGAAAAACTAGAATGTGTCCAGAGGAGGGCAACCAAGGTCATAAAGGGTCTAGAAACCAAGCCATATGAAGAATGGCTGAGGGAGTCGATTATGTTGAGTTTGAAGGAGATTGAAGGGTGATAAGATAGGCATATTTAAATATTGGAAAATGAAGCAAGCTTGTTTTCTGTGACTCCAGGGGACTGAATCCAAATTGGTGTAGGGTAGACTCCCTTTATAATTTTAGAGCAGCATGTTCTCCCAGGTCCAGGGTCTCTGAGAGTTCTTGTTCAGGGGTCAGAAATAAACCAGGGGTCAAAAATGAACTTTTCCAAGCATTGATCCTGATCATAAAATATCATGTATCTGCCATAGGCTTTGCATTAGAGTATTACAGAAGCCATCCAGCTTACTGAAACCTAGCCAGCAAAGAGTTTTGGCAGCTTGTATAGATTCCCTAAAGTTCCAAAAAACACGTGGAGCAGATCCACCCAGCTCTACTGATTTATTATGATTTTTAAAGTGTTTCCTTAACTTCATCACATACTCATTAAGTACACCAGTTTTCTGAACCAGACCATTCTCTTCCCCAGCAACTCTTGTTTTCCTTTCCCCCCTTTCGCTGGCTGTGGTTTGATTGCAAGAAGGAAAATAGTCTCTTTTTTTAACTTTACCTCTCTCCCTTCCTTAGTCCTTGAAATGTTGCTATGGCAACATCCCATAGACCAAGAATGCTGGGAAATGAAGTTTCCCTATGTGGTAGTGTTCTGCTAAGTGGCTGTAGCAGTGTTTCAAGCACAAGGAAGGAAGGAAGGAAGGAAGGAAGGAAGGAAGGAAGGAAGGAAGGAAGGAAGGAAGGAAGGAAGGAAGGATAAAGAGTCACCCTGTGGGTCACAATTAGAGATGGGCATGAATCAGAAAAAAATATGATTTGTTTTGATTCATGATTCATCAAGGTTGACAAATCACAAATAATGAATTTACGATTTTTTGCTGATGAATTGATAAATCAATTCATGTATTCATTTTTGCATTTAAAACCCTACAAAATGCACACCAAGTACCTAGAGACACCAAATCACAGAGGAGCTTCCCCCAAGCTCTCCTCTACAAGCCTTCAAAGTTTGGTGAAGATTGGGCTTCGGACATCTGAGTTATATGCCCACAAGAAGGGCCCCTCCAGGAATATTTTTGCCAGGCACATAGAGATTGTAAAGTCATAGGGAAGCTTCCCCTGACTCTCTTCTACGGTCCCTCCAAGTTTTGTGAAGATTGGTTTCAGACATCTAATATATACACCCACAAAGTGGGTCCCCCAAGGATAGTGCCCTTTAGCAGCTGGCTTGAGGAAAATCAATCTTCACCCAAACTTATAGGGGTTGTAGAGGGGAGTCATGGGAAGCTTCTCTGTGATTTTAGTGTCTCTAGGTGCCTGGGGGAATTTCTTGGGGGGGGGCTCTTTGTGGATGTATAACTCAAACATCCAGAACCCAGTCTTCACCAAACTTGGCAGGATTGTAGAGGAGTGTCAATGGAAGCCTCTCTGCAATTTTGGTATCTCTAGGTGCCTGGGGAAGCATTTTATAGCCCAATGAATCAATGAATCAAAAATTGCTAAAAAATTCATTGATTCGTATTCATCAGGCCATTGATTCGTATAAATCAAATTAGCAATTTTTGAAAGAATTTGGTGATTCATTTTTTAAATTCATGCCCATCTCTAGTCAAAATATAAACAACCTGCCAACGACATGTTAAAGTTAGTTAGTAAAGCTGATTTTTGAAGTGAGCATGTAAGCTAATATCTCTGCTTCACTGGGGAGGGCTACTATATTAATGAAAGCCTCAACAATGAATATTGGACAAACCTATTTTGACAGGGGGCATGTAAATAATGCATAAAGGATTGCATCTAATCTCCTCTTCCAAATGAGTTTGCACTCCAGTTAAAGAGCTCAATTACTGGGAGGGCAAGGCAAAGTAGATTGTCAGATTCAAAAATTCTTCTTCTGAAGTCTGGCAGAGTGATAGAGAATGGGAATTCTTTACTTCCATTTCATCCTTGCCTTTCACTTCCACTCATATCACTGGTCATGTTGTACACCAGGACATCACTTCTCCCAGTTCATCCTGGGCAAAGAATTCGTTGCTGCTAAACTTCCTATAATATCATGATTGAAGTGATGAGAACTGTAGCCTACTTACCCCCTGCATGTTCTTGAGAAGATGCAAGAGGGAATAAATCATTTGCATCTATTGTCTAAATGGTGGGCAACAGTAAGCATATAAGCAGATCTTTAAAACACAAGGCTTAAGTGCCACTCAGAGAATAATCATCTGCATTGTCATTTTGTACTGAGGCAACACTGGTCTTGATGGAGGAGGAGGAGTCCATTTCTGTGACTCATATCAATTTATGAGTCATTCTGATAGCATCTGTGTCCTGGTAAGGCATAAGGACCTTTTCATGGCCAGGATGGAAGCTAAGAATCTGAGGTGCTAAGTGTGGGGCTTAATTCCCACCCCCCCATCATGTGACATCTGCAATCTCAGCCCTGCCTCATGATTTCCATTCCAGAATATACCTGCAAGTCAGGGTACATGGATGCTGATGAACCCTACAATGTTGGCAATGTGTTCTTTGGAGATGCTACAAAATGACACCAGAATGAGGATGGTCACTGGGAACCAGAAGACTGCTTCCCACCCCACCCCCAGGGGTGGTGGTGAATGACATGTCCTTCTCAAACATAGATCAGCAACTCTTCATTGTTCTGTTAAAGAGTATGGGCGAATATTTAGTCCAGACAAGAAGGGGTGAGAACCATACTGAGGATCAGATTGGGAGCAAATGATGGGAATGGTGTATTCAGATAGGATGCATGCAGTAGTGTAATAGAGCCAGAACTTGCAGGATCAAAGTCCCAGGACTTTCTGATCAGCAGAGATTATCACATTATCTGCCATCCCTCATCTGGCGACCCTGTTCCCCATGAGTTTAGCTGCAATCCTCACAGTAAGTGGGGGAGAAATCCATTTTTTCAGGAATAGTATATTGCAAAATACTCCTGTTTTAATGCAAAGTGTTGTAGGGTAACTTGGTCTTGAAATGATAATTTAGAGGCATTAACTTTACAAAATGCCTCCTTCAGATTTATTGATCCAGATAAATCCTGCGATCTTTTTTTTAAAACTTTTCTTTGTTGGGGGCGTGGGCTAGGACTGCCATGATGGGTTCCTATACTTCCAAATGTATCCCTACTGGAAGCCTGGATGCGCTTTGAGCTTACAGTGGCTGAAATCCTATTTGTGTAAGTTCCATGGTGTAAAAATGATGTCAGCAAAGGAGGCAATTTTGGGCGGCTGAAACATTTCTTCCTATCCTGAGGGTTCCAAGAAATGTTATTCATCTTCAGCAACCACGGGAGGCCATGGGGTGGGAGGGGGAGGCCTTTAATGATTGAACATAATTTACATAGGAATGACTTTACTGGTGGTGGTGATTTGGTAGTTAAAGATTTCCCCTCTCGTCTATCAGCTCCCATGTGTTGCCGAGGCTGAAAGGTATTATTCAAGACATGTCGGAGAATGTTTATTTTTTAAAAAATATATATATCTCTGGCTAGTGATGTTATCAGCCACTTAACTTGGCATAACATGGATTGTTATACATTATTGCTTTGATTGGATTTTTTTTTTACTACTTGTTTTTTCCATTTTTGTATTTTCCGTTCTCATATTTGTATACTTATTATTCTTAGCTCTAATATTGTCTTTTAATGATATAATATGCCTCTTTACTAATTGTTCTTAGCTTTAAATATGATCTTTTAATGATGTTAATCGCCATTGTATAAGCATTGTTTTCAACTTCAAATATTGTCCTTCAATGTTGTAAGACGCCTTGGGTCCTTTTCAAGGATAAAGGGGAGGTAAAAATATTTTAAATAAATAATAAATTAATTAAATAAATAACTTTCGCAAACAGGATTTCGGACAGAATACTCCCCTCTTTCTTCTCTCCCCTTACCCAACAAAAAACCAACCCAGGCTGATTGCCCCATCACTGTCTGCCTTGAATGGGTACTTAGAAGGTGGTTACATTGTTACCTCCCCATTTAATTCGGTTTAGCCCCTTTTGAATTGCTGTAAAAATTGGTGAATATACTATATGTAAGAGCAGATTAATTTGATGGGGAATTGCATTTTTTGAAGCAGTAGGGAGTTTTTTCACTGCTCTGCTGAGGTCCATTTATTTTAACATGGATGTGGAATCAACTCTTTTAAATGGATTCCCTCCATGTGAATGCTTCTGTCTGCATTAATCAGCCATTTTCCCCTGCTGTTGTTGTGTTAATGGTGGAGGAGAAACCTGACCATCAAGTGGTCTGCAGGAATCCGCTGCCACTTGCTTGCTCACCAAATCTTCTTCCAGTCCCAGGGTGGGGGGTGGGACACCGATAAGGCAAAGTCAACCAAAGGAGGCATCCTTTAACTGATTTGGCAAGCAAATCCAGGAACCAGCGGCTAAAAGGCAGGAAAGCAGGCCAAAGACCACTGCTGCCTCTCTCTCCCCCCACTCCAGCCGGCCAGTGTCTCCTCCACTCTGGCTGTGCGTTGCTGTGTTTTGTTTGCTCGTTTGCATTGTGTGTCAGCCACCCATCACTGACAGGGTGATATGCTCTCCTGTGCATATCAGCACTCAGAAGGTGCTGCTGTGTATGCAAAAGCTTTTCTAGGGTTGGCTTGCTTGGCTGTTTCCTTTTGCACTACCCTCCTCCGTGTGCGCACACCCACGGTATGCACACGTACACACCTGCCTATCTGCTTCTCTGAATTCCTGCCTTGGGATGGAGAGAAAGCACACATGTCTGGTGAGGGTTTCTCTTCAAAAACACCAGATGAAACATTTGTTTCAAGGGAACTCAGACTGCAATTCAAACACCACGTGACGCTGTGTGACGGAGTCGATTTAAATTTACACCGACACATATTCCGAATGATTGCTTTAATGTAAACAGGACCTTAGATTGTCTGATGGAAAGCTGCTATGTTATTAACTTCTATCACTCCCAGTTTGCTCTGGTTTGCTGTTGCTATTAAGAAAAACAGAGGAAGAAAAAAACACTTGCTACCTTATTTGTAACTGTAAAGTACAACATTAGAGAAAACAAAGAAGCCCAGATGGCTTTGGCAAAGCCTCTGAAAGCCTCCTGCCTTTGCGTGGAAACAGAGTGCTAGTAAAAGTGCTAGACGTGAAGAGGATTCTGCAGAACTTTGGGGGTTCTTTTTTTAAATGGTCTTGTCTACAGAGGAGAGTGAATGGGCAGCTGTCAACTCCTTCAGCTCATTTTGCACTTTTCTCTCCTTTCCCCTCCTACGCTACTAATGTGTGGCTGGACAGAAGAAAAATGGCAAAAAGCAGTCTTGATGAACCATGCACACATTTGCCTCAGTAGGTCCCTGTGCACACTCACATCAGCAAAACAACCGTAGAAAGAGAGTTTCGGTGAAATTATATGTACAGTCACATCATCCAGCTTGTGAGCACATCGGCCTCAATAACACAATGTGGAGAAAGATACAAGTCAAGTCTGGGAACTGAAAGCTGCTAGAAGGGTTACATGATTCTATTGCAGTACTAATTAGAGGATGTCTCTGCTCAAATTGGATTCCAAGAGACAGTCAAGATAGTGAGTGAGCTGGAAACCAAGATCTATCAAGAGTGGTTGGGGAGGTGAAGCCTGCAGAAGAGATAATGAAGAGGAGACGTCAGAACAGTCTTCAAAATATCTGAATGACATATCTGAGACAACTTGTTTGCTGTTGCACTGAAGGGCAAGACTGGAACAAATGGGTGGAAATGGCAATGAAGCTGATTTGGGCCAAATATTAGAGGAAACTGACAATAAGAGCTGTTTGATAGCAGCACAGATTGTTTCACTGGAGGTATTTGAGCAGAGAGTGGATGTCCATCTATCAGCACTGTTGCAGTTGCATCGTAGACACTGCATGGAGGAGAGATTTGGACCTTTAAGGTGTTCCAGCTTTAAAATCTGATATTTCTGTGATTCAGTGCATGGATCACAAGACCAGAGAAACAGCAGATTAATAGAACAAGGTTTTTAACTTTCAGTTTGTGTGTGAATCTCTCTCACCCTCTTTCTCTCTCTTCATGCATGAAGCAAGGGCGGTGACGTTTGGTGTATGAAATACTTTTTAAAAGCTAACCTTCAACTCTGCAGGAACTTCAAGCCCTTGGCTAGAATCCTGCTGGGAGTAATAACACCTGTAAGGGCAATTGCCCAGTATTTTCTCCCTCTTGGCTTGCCATCTGGAGTGCAACCTTGTGTGGAATGAGACAACTGTTTCCTTGACCTGAGGAAGCAGAGGTTCATGACAGGCAGAGAGCAGAGTACATTCTGGTCTTTTAATTTACTGTGATGATAATTGTGTGCTGTCAAGTTAATTCTGACTTCTGGTGCCCCTTTTCAGGGTTTTCTAGGTAAAGAGTACTCAAAAGTGGTTTATCTTTCCCTTCTACCAGGGGCACCCTAGTACAGTGCAGCTTGCCCAAGGGCACACAAGCTGACTCTTTTGGCATGCACAGTGGGTAATTGAATTTCCGACCTCTAGCTCTGCAGACAGATACCTGTCTCACTGAGCTATATATATATATATATATATTGCAATTTCCCCCCCAAAAAATATGTTTTATTTTTTAATGGCTAATGATATTACCCTCTTTCTTCAGATAGCTTAAAGCAGTGGTCCCCAACCTTGGGCCTCCAGAAGTTCTTGGACTTCGACTCCTAGAAATACTGGCCAGCAGAGGTGGTGGTGAAGGCTTCTGAGAGTTGTAGTCCAAGAACATCTGGAGGCCCAAGGTTGGGGACCACTGGCTTAGAGCATTCAAGGACATAGCCATATTAGCCTGTCACAGCAAAACCAGGAAAGTCTTGTGGCACCTGGTAGCATTACAAGTTGTGTTTCATATAATCTTCTGTTGCCTTTAGCCCACTTCTTCATGCATGGAGTGTCTACGTGGCGACAGACACTGATTGTTCTCTTATATAAATGTCTGTCTATTGTGGCAACATGGCATGCGTCTGAGGAAGTGGGCTACAGCCCATGAAAGCTTATACCAAGTAATGCTTGCTAGCCTTTCAGATACCACAAGACTCAGTAGTTGTTGTGGCTCAGAATAGTTTTTGTCAGGTTGCCACTGGTCTTGCACCAGGCACTCATCAGGTCTAAAACGGTTAACTCCAGTCCTGCTACAACTGTACTTCATTTCAATCTGTTAAAACTTCCCCAGAAAGGAAACATGGGGAAGTTGCACATCTCCATAACCTGCATTTCAAACTATTTCTTCTGTAGAAATGTAATCCAAGCAGAAAAACATGGGAATTGCTGTATCGCTTCTAAGCATCCTTGAGGGCAATTCAGGAGAGAGTGAGGGTGAAATATATTTTAGAGAAAAGAGAGGAAGGAAGGGGTTATTTGAGCTGCTTTATATACTGCTCTTGACCAAACTCCGGGAGGCAGTGGAAGACAGGAGGACCTGGCGTGCTCTGGTCCATGGGGTCACGAAGAGTCAGACATGACTTAACGACTAAACAACAACAAAATATACTGCTCTGCTAAATTTTCTTTAATTTCCCCCTTTCAGTTCCTTCTCCACCACACTAGACGCTGTTCCAAGACCTTTATTCAGAGCACGTTACCATAGTCTCTCAAGACTGAAGGATGCCTACATACATACATACATACATACATACATACATACATACATACATACATACATACATACATACATACATACATACATACATACATACATACATACGGCATGGAGTGGCCAGAAAAGGTCCCCTTTGACTGAATTTATATAAGAAGAATTAATATGAAACTAAATATTACAATCTTGTGCTCTTGAAGTTGGCATGCTCTCACCAGGGGGCTAAACAAGATTGGAAGCTAATATTAGATCTATTTAGGGATTGCCTAAAATGTAGGAATGTGAATAAATCAGGGACAAAGGGGGTGGGACTAGAAAGCTAAAGTAATGGACTGGGATACAGGAAGCCTGGTTTTGAATCACTGCTCAGTCATGAAAGCTCACTGGGGAGTGTGGAACTGGTTAACTCCATGAAAACCCTATTAGTGTCACTACCATTCACATTTGTTGAAAAACAGCCCTGATAATTGCTTTGTGTCTGGGTGAGAAGTGGTGAACCGATGGGGGGGGGGGGAAAAAAAGGAATCAGCTTCTGGGATTTTCCCTTACTTGGTGTCACTTTGTGATTTACAGAGAGCACAAGAAGGTTTCCTGTAGACCATCTTGACTGCTGCCATTGGTGTTGTCAAGATTCAGGCTGCCTTTTGCCATGAAAAGCTTGTCATCCTTTTTCCTGCTGGCAACATGGGCATGATACTGTACAGCAATATTGGGCCATTTCCTGGCATTTTGAATCGTGGGTACAGAATCACAGTAATCCACATTCATAAACTGAAGGTTTTTCAGAAGAACTGAATTGTCAGTTTGCAGGCTTGCTTTTTGGTACTTATCTGCTATTTAGAAGTTTAGTCTGTTCCCATTATCAGTAAGTGTGGTTATAAAAATGGGCTAACTCTCTCATTAGCATTAATTAGAATTACTTCTGTAAATCCCTTGGCTATCTACTTGAGAATAAAACTCCATGTTTTCTATGAGATAAAGCAAATGCATTACAGATTCACTTGACAAAGTGTAAAGCGTCAGAAGGATGATGGGAGGAGAAGGGAGCAGCAATAAACAGGAGATACAAAGAGATATCTTTCCAGGCGCTGGTCACAGGCATATCCCTTTGAGAGTTTTGCATTCAAAAACGTGGCTTGGTGAATTTTTGCTAAACTAATTGCTTGGCATCTGAAGCGTTCATCAATGGGAGAAGTTCAGAGTTAAGGACACCTCAGGGAGGCAGCTTCTACATCCATCTGAAAAATGTGTGAAACTCTAAACAGTTTCCTCTCAGACTTCCAAAGCATCTCAGCAGCTCCCAGAAACCCTTGCATGCCCTAATAACCACTTCCTTTTGACACTTTCTCTTCACCTTTCCCTTAAAAATAACAGGACCATTACTGGAAAGGTTGCTCCAACCCCATGTTTCTCCAGTTGGGAGTGGTAGCAATGGAGAAGAACACAAATATCTGAAGGAGTTACTTGCATAGGCTAAAGATAGAGACAGCATGGATTTGTTTCCTCTCTAGGCTACAGCCCTCAGAATTCCCCAACCAGCATGGCCATGGAGAGTTGTAGTCCAACAAAGTATCTTTTGCAAACTTTGCTCTGTTGCATTTTATGTTTGTCGTTTTTTGAAAAACACACCACCTTAAGAGTACAAATCTAGTATAGCAGGGAGCAGGGTGGGCTTGAATCTTTCTCTTTGAAATCTTAGTTATTTAGTTCTACGAAATTTTGTATCCAAGAGAGCATCATAGAATATCATATAATCCTTCACCTGCAGTTTTGAAGTGGTAGGGCTTGTTTTGCAATTTCAGAATTCCACCATCTCTTTTTTTGTTGCAATAGTTTTGAAGTGACAAGACCTTACCCAAGTCCTAATATTTATGGACTGAAAAGGTTGCATGATAGCCTTGTTCAGAAATCCTCTTTATAATCTTTCCCCAGCAACATTTATCTGTTATGATCCCATCCTTGTCCCTTGACTATTTTTTTAAAGCTGCTCCCGCCCTCTACCTCAGGGGCTCACATCTAAGTGGCAGAGATGAGGTTTGAAGGGCCAGGATCTCTGCATTGAAATGCTGCTCAAGAACTGAGGCAGACTATTTCTTGACTCCCCTCTCCAAAGCCTTGTGCGACTTACATGAAAGGCAATCGTAATAAGTGCTCCTCAGGTTTTGTCCTCAAGAAGCACCATGACATTCCCAGCTCTGGTCCCAGGTGATGTTCTAACTTCATTAGTAGTGCGAGAATCACAATCTAGAGAGACTGGCAAAGTGCTCCTAGACAGAAATAGAGCAGAGAAATAGATTTGGAATGTCAGAACTCTTGTAACTTGTGTTAATGGGGAGATAGAGCACATCAGCGATGGGGAACTCTTTCGGTGTCAGGGGCTGTACTACTCCCTGGAACTATTCCATCCGGTTAACTGACATCAGCCATCTTCAGACCTCACCCACTGAGGTCACCTGTCTGCATCCCTTAATACTCATTTCCAGCCTTTGAGTGCTGAGATACAGAGAAGAGTCCTTCACACACTGTTACTATTTCCAATCTGAGATTACTCAGGACCTGATTCTAGGCATCCCATTTGATCCTTTCTGAATTTTCAGTCACTCCTGTTCCAGGCCGGATCTGGCTGGACCCACGCATCAGGTATCAGGAATGACTACATATTCAAGAAGAGCTAAAATGGAGATGTACGGTCTGGGATTTCTCCTTTGTCTCTCATCTTCCTAGCTAGGAAACTGAACATGGCAGGGCTTTGAGGACAGGAAGGGAAAACTTCTAGAGATGTTCTATGGGCCAAAGGTTTACCTTCCTGTGGTTATGGTTGGCAGATCAGTCAGTTCTCATCCACCAATATTTCATAACCTGAAATGAGGGTGCAGGACTTTGTGATACTACTTGTACAAGAGTTGCAAGGGAATATATTTGCGCATGTGAGCATGTGATAGAGTAGCAGATAATATGGATTTCCTGCAATCCCTTCCAAACAATTAAGTACACAACCCACATATGAACATCTTCATTCTGAACCTGTGAGCCCTGGTGTCAGTTAGGATTGGGGGGTGGGGGTTGATAGGTACGTAGGAGGTAAATGTCATTCACACAATAAAACCAAACCTTTTCCTTCTCTTGCTGAGTTCATGAGATTTGTCTCCATGTCTGGAGATCCAGAAAAGCAGAGAAATTGTATGAAATTTTAGCTGGCTCTGAGACCTGGCAACTGTAATTTATTAGGTCAGGACCGAATCTCCCCAAGGAGCATGGATCCTTCAGTCAGGGAATTCCTCAGCCACAAATCTACCACCTTTACACTGGGGCAAGTCCTCAACCTCCAGCAGTGCATAGCCTTTGCGCCTAGAATAAGCCTGACCTTGAAAGAACACTTTACGTTTGCCTAGTACTTTGCAAGTACAGACACATGGGCTTTGTAGTTCCTAAGAACTTACAACAGCTCAGTTAATTAGGAGTGAGTCAATGGCCGTTACCACTCCTCTGGATTTAGCCAAACCCTGCTGATCCAAGAGACAATCCTTGTTGAAGATTTTTATGATGATTTTTTATTAAGAAAATATATAGTTTCACAGAAACAGTTTGTTTTTGCTCAAGCATAGCATAAAGAACATGTTCAAAAGAATACACAGTTAAATACAACAACTAATTCCCATTAAAATAACAAATACTAAACTGAGCTAAGGTGGGCTAGCCCCACCTCCTTCTTTCCCTTACTTAAATTCTCTTTCTCCTCCAAGCCACATACTCAAACCATCAATCCATCATCATGGATCTTGAATAGAACAAGAATCTCTCCCACATAACCCATCGTCCATTTTCTACATTACTCGGATCTCCTTCTTCTTGACCATAAACCAATCAACTCAAAGAGGCGTAACTGTCCGTTCCACCCATAATTCTCATGAAGATGAAGGTGCTTTATCTCCATTCCAATTAGAAAAGCATTTGTTGGGTCTTCGTTCCCTCTGCGCCTCCCCGTCCTTGTACGCTTATCAGGATTCACGCTGTGCCAGGCTGGCTGTAAAGAAAAACAACCTCTCTGCCTTTCTCACATTCCCATGTCTTCCTTTCATTTTTAAAGCCTAACAGACTCCATTTTCTCTCTTTCTCATTGACTACAATTCCTATTTTCCTTTAATCTCTGACTACAAGTCCCATTCTCCTTCAATCTCATGACAGATCTGTAGCTTGACTTGTTTAAATTATCCTTCAGTGCCCTGTCTAAAAGGTATACTTTGTGAATATAACTGTAGCATGTCATTAGTTTCGTTAGCCAGAATCTTATTACGCTTTTCTGTGTGTGCAAAGCCATATTTCAGATACAATGGCTGAAATATGGCAATTGCTCAAGAGTTCACCTCCTCCTCGCACAAGTATAATAGTTTCCAATCTGATGATCTCTCAATTGTTCAACTGCAGGCCACTGATTTCCTGCGAATGACAGAGTGAAGAATGCTTATAATCCAATGTTACAAATAGAATTCTAGACATCCTGTTCATAATTAATTTTCCAGGTTCTAGTTTGACTAAACTCTTGGAAGAGTTTGAGGTTCTGCTGAACAAAACTACAGTAAGACTATGGTATCCTCAGAGGATCATTTCTAAGCCCCCTTCCCTGTGGATGACCAAAAAAAGCTGAAGGAACAAACACATGGCCTCTGGCTCCCTCTAGTGGCCAGTTCTGTTAAATATGTCCTGGAAATACTTATAAATTCATATTTCTGGGGGTTTTCTTTAGGATTTTCAGGCAGCAGATAAAGTGAATCAGCAGATACTGATCTCATGGATGGGAGGGATCCTACTGTAACAAATGTGGGGAGGAGGAGGTTGGGGGAGAGGATAAGAGGAGAAGTAAACTTAGATGCAGATAGAATGTTTCTTTCAAAATGCTTTTCTTTTAAACACAAACTGAGCCCCCCACTGTCCCCATGGCCAAAATCATTCTCCTCCTCCTCCTCCTCCAAGTTCGCTGATGGTATTGGTAGCTGTACAAACATGGTAAAACGGCCTCCCATATCCTACGAAGGGCAAACCAGATCTTTCTAAGCCACTTTTAAAGATGTTTTAAAAAACATTTTGAGGGTAGAGGGGCAACAGGGGGGTTGCAATTTGTCTCTGGAAAATGCTCGAGGTCACACTTTGCCCCTCCTCTTCATCATAAGGACATATAGCAAAGGCAACCCCGTAAAATTACAGTGGGGTTTATTAAATCAGCTTGTCACCACTAACATCTTGAGGAAAGATCCCATTGCATCAGATGCCTCTGATGAAGCATGGCTCTAGCCTCTGAAAGTTTGTGCTGCATTCGGTTACTTGCCTAATCAAAAATAAAATTTCTGAAGGAGATTGCGTAAATAGCCAGCATTTTTTCAGAGTTTGCATAAATTGCTGTAGTGCCCCTTTCCCATGTGACTGCTAACACATCCGATTGCACAATCGAGATGCCTCATCCCTCACCCCCAGGCCCCTTGTCATTTAGCCACCATTAGCTGTGGCACATTACGCAGACAAAACACCAATAGGGGGTTTCAATTAATGTATTTAGGATTCTGCTGAGCCACATTTGCTCTGCTAGAAAATGACCTGTTCCTATCAGAGGATTTCAGTGTTTGCCAACTAGAATGGCACAGCAAAACACAAAGAAGTTTTATAGGTAATTTTGGATATGGTCACATGGACAGCATGAGGATGACTCTTGCAATTCCTAATGGTTCTATCAGCTGACACAGCCATGTCTGTCTTTTTTAGTTAGGAATAATTTCTGAACAGCGTAGACTGCATCAAACATTTCTGTGGCTGGAGCTCTTTATAGACGCCCACAGAGTTATACGGCAAGTCAAGTAGAAAGGTTTTTTTTCTTCTCCCCCTACTTCCTTTCTCTCCCTCCCTTTCTCGTCCTTTTTTGTTGCAGATGATCAGCGTCTTCCTCTCATGACCTTTAATTTTGAAAGTCTTGATTTGGGAACTGGATAAAAATTAGACACACTCTCTGCTGTGAAGGAAGATTTTATGGAGCAAAGACACTGTCAAATCGTATGCATTTGATGGAACATTTCCAGCATTGGACAATACATGTGGCGTGCCTAGATTAAATGGGGCCAGAGCAAAGTTTGACCCCTTGCTCCTCCCATTTCTCAAATCTTCTTCTTCATCATCATAGAACTGCAGAGCTAGAAGGGACTCTATGGATTATCGAGTCCAGCCCCTATCAAGGGGACACCATGGGGATACAAACTCCCAACATCTGGCTCCGTAGCCAGATACCTAAACCACTGAGCTATCCAGCAATTCTTCCAGACAAGGATAAAAGGAGAGGGGGTGGCCCTTGTCAATTGGAGTTTTTTTTAAGTGTCTTTTCCTTCCTTTAGCAATTAAGTAAAAACCACAGACATTATTGGCCTCAATTCACTAATCAATTGAATCACAGGGGACAGTGGTGGCTGAGTTTCCTTCCATCACTGCTGTCAGCCCAGGATTTTTATTGAGTGTATTAGGAAGACCACAATGCCTGACCTCTCTACTTTTTCTTCCATAAAGGAAGGGGATGGGCAGTTGCTGCTGTCCACAGTTTTTCTTGGTCTACAAATCCCACCATCACAGCACAGCTAATGGTGAGGGATCCTGGGATCTGCAGTACAACAACATCAAGATGGCCTGAGTTGACCATCTCTACTTAAAAGACTGGGGTGTGTGCGAATGTTCTAAATTATTTGAATTAGCTCTAATCCTTCATCAGAGTTTATCATACTGGCAGCATACTGGGTCAGGGTTCGGGAGAATCCAGAGCCAATCCTCCAAGGATTCACCACCGTCTCATTTCAAATCTACTAACTGTTTGGTCTCAAGTGAGCACAACCAGATTCAAGAGCTGGGCTGTCACACATTGGTTCAACTTCCACTTTGTCATGGATTAATTGTGTGATCCTATGCCAAATGACTAGTAATTCTCCAGCTATAAAATGGCAAGAATTGATCACAGGCAAAGCTGCCATATTGCTGGCTAGACTTTTTTTTCCCCATAGTGTCTGAGTGGCAGCAGCTCACTGAGGAGGGTCTCAGGCAGAGAATGGGCTTTCTTCACACTTTTGTTATTTTTTTTAAAAAAATGCTAAAGACCCTGGGACCCTCTGTACAGAAAGAGATACTCTACTGTACTGTTTGGTTGTCATCCCTTCTGGGTCCATACTGCTAGTTATGTTACATGCCCTTGATACTAGCTTAACCTATTTAAGTATGTGCTGAGTTACCTCATCGAAAGAAATGAGATTCAAAACTCCTTAACTTTGGTTAGATGATGCCAGTTAAAAGTAGTAACAGGATGAATGGATGAATCTATCCATCACAGCTACTCTGTTTATCATTTTTCGAGTCTCAGGTTTGTCTCATCCCATTTCTCCATCAGCTTACAACTTCTTCCAATTTTTTAAATGTTTGCATGCATTTCCAGGCACATTTATCCTAATATATGTATTTATGCAATATTGCTTTATAAATGTACTTTTGCAAACAGTTTTCCATAATATAATGCTGTTTTCATATTCCTCCTCCCAAATATGCACACTTCAGCGCACATTGTCCTATAATATAAACTTTTGTATGAATTTTCTATTCAGAGAGCTGTGTTGCAAATTCTGACTTTGATAATGCTAAAGCAATGGTTCCCAACCTTGTGGACCCAGATGTTCTTGGACTGGGACTCCCATAAGCCTTCACCATTAGCTGTGTTAGTCAGGATTTCTGGGAGCTGTAGTCCAGTAACATCTGGGGATTCATGGTTGGGAAACACTGCACTAAAGGATAATGGCGTTCTAACTCAGCTACTGATCAAGTGCAAACTTGGTACAGGTGAATGAAATTCTTCCCCACGATGCATGTACTCCAACATGGAAATACCCTCCTGCCATCCCCTGTTGGAGGGAGAGCAATCATACAAACTTGGCCTGTGAGCGATATATTTTTCTACATATGGAATACCCTCACCACATGTGATGGAATGTAACACGGCTGCCTACTGCTTTACCATGGAAGGGGGTGATCTTTGCAAGTAAGTCAACACTTTTGCCCAAGAGTTTGTCTTTGAGCTTGTGCTTCAGAAAAGAGTCAAAGTGAAAGCCACATCTCTCACCCAACCACACTGTTGACAGGTAGCTACCAAATGCAGCATGAATGCTCCCCCCACCCCACAGAGAAGTCAATCATAAAGTGGGAGGAAGGAAGCAGAGTTTCTTAAGTTCTGGATCAGGCAGACTTCTATTCCATCCACTGTGCCTATAAGAGACGGATCGGCTAAAGACCCATCTACTGGGCTTTCAACTGATCAGAAAGATTATATAAGATCAAAACAAAGACTTGGGCAGCCCTATATCTTGTAACTGACAATGGCCAATCAAATGCCCCTGTGAAGTCCAAGGCTGCAACAGAGAGTCAGTAGTATTATTCTGCTCTCCCCACCCTCATCATCAGACGTTAATGACCCTTGCTTTGCGGGGGGCAGTGTGTCCGCTCTGGGTCTTAGTCCAAACATTAGTGAACTATCCAACACAGCCAACCTTATCCCCACCCCCATAGGTTCAGCATCTTGGATTTCTTTAAAATTTGGACTAAAACCCACAGCCACCATGAAATTGGAGTAACTCCCATGGCTAGTATTGAAAAACATGCTGCTTGCAATTCAGGAAGCAGGAGGTAGCCATCATTGCTAGTAGCCACTGGTAGCCTTATCCTCCCTGAATCTCATTGCCTTTCAAAGTTATCTACATTTATGGTTATCTCCACATTGCACTGTAGTGAGTTTCGTAATTTATTGTGGTTTTAATCCAATGGCTAGTCCTTAGCAGAACAAACCCATTGAAATGAATTGGGGAATAGTGAGGCAATATGTATGTAAATCCCATTGATTCAATGGGTTTTCTCTAGCTGAGACAACCAGTTTCATTTAAGTTTATGCATGCTGTGAAGTGTTTCCTGTTGTCTATCCCAAATCTCAACTTCATGGGATAACCTCAGGTTCTATTATTCATCCATCTGCACGTCACTAGCGGCCAATAATTTAGCTCCCCATTCTTCTCTTTCTCCTACCCACCCAACTGGTGGTGTTTCCAATTTACATGCATGGGATCACATTCATGTAGTAAGTGTTTGTTTGATGAGATATATATGTGCCCAAAACTATGTCTTCAGCGCAGTACTTGTTTATGTGCACTCTTCCTTTTCTGCCTAGAGACACAGACATAGAAACCTGCTTCTGTGAACTATGTCTATAGATGGACTGAAATGTTTGCATGTTGCTGTTGCTATTGGTAACCAAGTGTTTCCTACAGATTGTATTGATTGGTATAGCAGTATTGATTCATATGCATGGATCAGCTTTAACACATGGCCCAGCATATGTGTGTGTGTGTGTGTGTGTGTGTGTGTGTGTGTGTGTGTGTGTGTGTGTTATATATCCTGCCTTTCCTTTAGGAACCTCAGGTTGGCATACAGTCATGTGAAAATGAAAGGACACCCTCTGAACGCTATGGTTTTATGTATCAGGACATGATAAAAACCATCTGGTCCTTAGCAGGTCTGAAAATTAGGTAAATACAACCTCAGATGAACAACAACACATGACATATTACACCATGTCATGATTTATTTAAAATAAATCCAAAATAAAGCCAAAATGGAGAAGCCATATGTGAAAGCCCCACCTCCTCTGGTGGGCACCCACTCAAATGCAGCACCCTGACTTCCCTGCCTCGCCTCCACCAGTGTTGCCTCTGAGTGAGTGCCCACTGGAGGAGGCAGGGCTGGGAGGTGTCGAACACCTGTTCATCTGCAGGATGAACTGGCACAAACTGCTGAATGGGCAGTTTGTGCCCATCTCTTGTTTAATTCTTTAAAAATATTTGTATACTTACTGTTGTTAGCTTTAAATACTGTCTTTTAAAAATGTAAGCCACATTGGGCCCTTTGGAAAAATATTTTAAATAAATAAATAAATATTTTTTAAAAAGAAACTTTTCCATGCTGTAAAAATAGAAGATTTGTAAGGATCTAAGCACTATAACCTCCAACTTTCTAAGTGATCTCTAGTAGCCAGTGGAGAGGATTTAGTTTGAAGGGCTACACATTTTACACAGTCCTTCTTAATCAGGAATGGGCAAAATGGAGCCCTTCAGGTGTTGTTTACCATTTTGATCTCTCTTACCTTCATAGTTAGTAAAGAGTAATAGTAGAGGTCATCATCATCCAACCATATCTAGATGCCCAAATTTTGCCCACCTCTGCTCTACACGATGGTGAGTGGAACCATTTAAAAAGCCATCAGGTGCAGTCCCCCCGCCAATATCTTTCTCTCTTTCATCTCCATCCCTTGCATTTCCCCAGTGTGTCTTGCACTTTAAAGACTCTGCTTCAAACACTACTTCTCAGTCTAATTGAAGACGCTAAACATCTGTTGTGAGGAACATCCTCCAGTTGCCATTCCTGTTTAAACTACCACTGTTCCCCACAGAGGAATTTAGATATGCTCTTCTACCTCTTTGATGCTTAAAGCTGAGGGCGGGGAGAAGAATCAAATACCAACCATCTGCTAATTATCTCAGGTCAAATGGTTGTGTGATAGCAACGTTTATAATTAAACATATCACATGGCCATGCACAGGTACACATGGGAGAGAACTATTCTTCCTTCCTTCCTCACCAAAACTTGTTAGTATTAATGTCATTCAGAGAAATTTCTCTGGCATTCTGTTGTTTCCTGAAAGGCAGCCATGATTGTTTCTTGAGACACTGGCTTTTCCTTGGGGCTGACTTCTTCCTCACAGCCCTGGAGGAGTCTCATGTAACTGTTTGCTTTGCTGATTGCAGTGAGAAAGCTCATGTCAAACCATAACCCATTTGCTGGGTCCCAGTAGCTTTGTTCGCAGTTGTTGTTTCTCATCCCCTCCTTTAGGTTTTTACTTTCACTCTAGTTTGGGATCTTTTTGGTGTCATGCTGAAGCACGCCTTTGGAACTGCAACAGAAGGTGTCTATCTCCAGACTAGATCAGATGGAAAGCTCTTTAATCTCTCTAGATTGAGAGCGAAGACCAAAGTCCAGTTGAAATGCATGCGGGACTTCCTCTTCGCCGATGATGCAGCTCTTGTTGCCCATTCTGCTGAAGAGCTCCAACAACTTATTAACCATTTTAGTAAGGCCTGCCAAGATTTTGGATTAACAATCAGCCTGAAGAAAACACAAGTCATGGGCCAGGGTGTAGACTCTCCTCCCTTTATTACCATCTCTACACAAGAACTGGAGGTTGTTCATGATTTCGTGTACCTTGACTCAACAATCTCTGACACACTCTCTCTAGATGTCGAGCTGGATAAATGCATTGGCAAAGCAGCTACCATGTTCTCTAGACTCACAAAGAGAGTATGGCTTAATAAGAAGCTGACGACATATACCAAGATCCAGGTCTATAGAGCCTGTGTCCTGAGTACACTCCTGTACTGCAGTGAGTCCTGGACCCTTTGTGCACGGCAGGAGAGGAAGTAGAACACGTTCCATATACGTTGTCTCTGACACATTTTTGGTATCACCTGGCAGGACAAAGTTCCAAATAGAGTAGTCCTAGAACGAGCTGGAATTTTTAGCATGTATACATTACTGAAACAGCGACATCTACGTTGGCTTGGGCATGTCATGAGAATGGCTGACGGTTGGATTCCAAAAGATTCCAAAAGAATTAGTGCAGGGAAAGCGCCCTGGCGCGGTGGTGGTGTTTTTTTTTTTAAAATGACTCTCCCACAAATCGACGAATAACTTTGTTATTCGTCATTTCATGGTGGCAACTTCGTGCTTCGTGAGCCGTCAACTTTTGATGACTCACAAAGCGGGACGACTCGCCAAAATGGTGAGTTGTCCCCATCTCTAATGCCTACACACCAATTTGGGGGATTTTCATCATGTCCTGTCACTGATTTTCTAAGTTTATGTAAATCCCAAATGAAACTGCAACTGGGAAGGAATGAGAACAAAGAATCATAGAATAATTGAGTTGGAAGGGGACTATAAGGTCATTGAGTCCAACCCTCTGCTCAAGGCAGGCATCCAAGCCAAAGCAGATCTGACAGATGGTTGTCCAATTTGCTCTTGAATGCCTCCAGCAATTTGCTCTTGAATGCCTCAACGACCTCCCAAGGTAATTGGATCCAAATGTCATAATGCTCTAACAGTGAATACATTTTTCTTGATATTCAAATGAAATCTGGCTTCCTGTAGTTTGTGCCCATTGTTACATGTCCTACACTTTGGCATGATCGAGAACAGATCCTACTCCTCCTCTGCATGACTACTTTTCAAGTATATGAAAAATTCTGGCATATCTACCCTCAGTCTTCTTTTCTCAAGGCTAAACATGCCCAGTTTTTTCAGTCTTTCCTCATAGGGCTCGGTTTCCAGCCCCTGAACATTCTTGTTGCCCTCCTCTGTACTTGTTCCAATTTGTCTGCATCCTTTTTGAAGTGTGGTGTCCAGAACTGGACACCATGGTCTAGATGACGCCTAACCAGTGCTGAATAGAGGGGAACTAATACCTCGCAATATTTGGATACTATACTTCTGTTAATGCATCCTAAAACAACATTTGCCTTTTTTGCAGACACATCACACTGTTTGCTCATATTCAGCTTTTGATATACAGCCATTCCATCCTTCTCACATGCAGTATGACTGAGGAATGGGTTGATTAGTTCTGGCTATCAGGTGACTGTGTACTTCTGGTTGCACAAACAAAGAGGCTGTGACCTCTTCAAAGTGCAAGCAGCAGTAGTAAGAAGGATACTTTTTGAACATTCCTATAAGCATGGGCACACGACATATTTGAGCACATTAGTAAAAAGTCTGGTCTAGGATGAAGGGGTTTTCCAATGCACAAAGTGCAGGTGGCAAAGTTTCATAGTGGCATATTAGTATAATTTGCATGCATAGCATACAATCACTCCAACATGATGGTCTCCCTGTATACATTAAAATAATACCTAATTACTGAATTTAGAATTCATGGGGAGGCAAGCACTGACACGCTAGCAAACACTCACGCCTGGGACATTTCTCCCTGGCATCTATGCAGAATATTCTTTTTAAAAATTGAATGAATGTTCAATTACTTGAAACATATTCAATTGTTAGGGAATATTCACCACACGCTGAGAGGAAACACTCTACCTCTGCCCTTCTCTCTCTCTGATTTTGTTAAACACGCCCCCCCTTTTTTTTTTCTTTTTTTTGCAGAAGAGGCTTCCTCTTTGGTCTTATCACTCTCCATGTCTGAAGGATGATGAAATTAAAATATGTGCTAGAGTACAGAGTGCATATTCCATAATATTAATACTTGAATAAGGCTTCAGTGTCTTTCCTGTGGTCAGAAATGGTACAGTCCAGGATGAATTTTATTATTTCATTTGCTGCTAAAATAGACCAGGACTTAATTTTTCTACTTCCGTGGAGAAGTGTAACATTCCAGTGTTTTAAAACTTTCTTTCAAAATCCCCATTTCGTTGACATATAATTAGTGAAATTCACTGGAGAACAAGGTGCACAGGGCACATGTTCCTTGTTTCAAAGGAATTCTGGCTAGAATGCTATTGTAGATTGACACCAGCAGAAAAGTAGTAGCAGAAATGATGTCAGCAATGTGGTGCTAATTAGAGATGGGCACGAATCAAAATAGGAACAACTCCCCCCCTGCCCCAACTGGGTTTGTGGTTTCATTTGTGGTTCAGTTCGTGCAACCTGTTTTGCCAAAATGGAACACAGCACTTTTTTCTGTTTGGCACTTCATTTTGCTTCGGCAAAACAGATGCCCACCCCTTCCCACTGCCCCCATCACCGCCCTACCCGGTCCTGCCACTGCCACCTCTTCTTTCTCTTCCACTGCTGCCATCTTCAGAGACCACAACCTGGCTTCACTTCCAGGAGCTGGAGCTGTTCTCTCTGTGCATGCGCCCACCTATAGGTGGTGGCAGAGGAGGAGGAGGTGGCAGTACCAAGTAAAAAGACGATGGGGGCAGTGGGAAAGGAGATGGGTATGCAGCAGAGTAGGCAGATATGGTAGGCTCCACTCCCCCACAGGCACAGAATAGAAAAACAAATTGTGAACCAGTTTATTTTTCCAAGCATTTGGGGTTGGTTCATGGGTAGCCATGAACCACGAACAACCCATTTTCCAGTTTATGCCCATCTCTAGTGCTAATTAAAGAGTTTCTACTTGTCAAGCAACTGGGCTCACAACTAGGACCACAAACAGCAACTTGTTAATTAGGGGCAATTTGCACCCACATTTTCCACCATTATACTTATGCTGATGTGAATCTACAATAGGATTCTGGCAAGTGGCACTTTTAAGGTGAAACATAAGGGCATGTGTCCATAGCCAGGGTGTAAATCCTTGCTTCTCTCATCCTCATTGACAAGGAAATGAAGAATTTTCTCTTCATGCTGTGAAGCAAGATTACTTTCTGGTGGTATAGATTTTTACACAAATACCATTGACTTAGTAATTGCGCAAGACATGCAGTTTTCATGTCTTGCACAATATATACCAGAAACACAAAACTGCAATTGCTGCTGCTTTGTTTTGTGGACTTTTACGAATCAAAAGCATCAGATGGGTTGTTTGTGACTTTTTTAATCAATCAGCCAGTCCTTCTGTGTTTGATTTTTGTGTCCATACATATGTGCTATGCTTCTTAAAGGGAAACGACACTGTGATTGCACAGAGCACTGCTGAGACATCGTGAGAAAATTGCAAAAATGTTGTCTTGCTATTTACTCAGGAGGTACAGAAGACTCTAAAATGGTGAGAAGAAGATTTATTAGCAACTATTCTTTGTATCCTTACAGTGCAGTTGGGGCAGGACTGAGACTCTGGTAGCCATAATATGGTCAGGTAGATAGGTGTATGGGGCTTATGGATCATATTATTATCCATCTTGCTTTGAGGCATCTGATAGCCATGTCTTTTCTTTTCTTTTCCTGAACTTGTCTCTCTTCAATGGTCATGTTTTGTTCTGCTCAGCTCATCATTAAAGATGACCAAACGCTGCATTCTGCCATAAAATCATGGATAGCATTGCTAATTACCAGGAATAAAAATGGTACCTTTTAAACCATAATATTGAGGAATTGGAAAGATGCCTGAATAAACCTAAAGGCAAAAAACTCAAGTGTTTAATAGGCACAGCTCCTTTATCAAGAATTTAGTGATAGCATTAAGCAGGGCTTTTGATTTGAAATCTTGTGCAGCTGCAAAATGAGTACAGATAGCTCTGAACAATTCCTTGCTAGAGAACTTAATTTTAAGTTTACAGACAATTTGTTTGAAATACCAGCAGCTGGAAACAGCAATGGGGTACAACAGTTGCTTATAGGCTGCCCAGATTCACCTTTTTCCATTCAAAAGAAAGGTGTTCACAAATTTAAGGGAAGGGCTGAATAAAATGAATATAATTAACGTTTCCACCTGTCCATATTCCTCCCTCAGCTGCCACCACTGGCCACTATTCTAGTGGTTAGAAACAAAAGGAGATGAGTTGGGAAGCAAGCTGGAATTTTTGAACTTTTTTGGACTACTAACCCCATAATTCTCCATTCTGGGAGTTTCACCTGACAGACCCATACCAATCTACCTTCCAATGCAAAGAAGAAGAAGAAGAAGAAGAAGAAGAAGAAGAAGAAGAAGAAGAAGAAGAAGAAGCTGTCCCATTGTTAGCTCAGAGCTTCCTTTTGGAACAGGAAGCTAGGGCACTGCTAGGCCTATGCTAGGCCCCCAAACCTTCTCAGGTATGCCTTTCCTCCCAGGTGAGCCACATTTAGTTGTCTGTAGATGTGGGTCTGTCAGGTAGATCTCCCAGAATGGAGAATTATTGTAGCCTAATCCCACATCTGCTTGCTTCCTATCTCATCTCTCTTTGGTTGCCAGTGGTGGCAGTTAACGGAGGAATAGGGATGGGCGGAAATTTTATTTACACACATTTTGTTCAGCCTTTTCCTCAAACTTGTGATTGTCTTCATCTTTTTAAATGGAAAAGTGCTCACCAGCTACACTCAGATATTTGCACGTTCAATGCAATGTCTGAACATGCACTCCGAGGTAAATATTCAAGTATGCTCAACTTGACAAATTTCAGGTATTGGAGGAAAGGGACAGCAGACCAGTGACACTGGGGTGGTGCCCGAGCTCAGAATATACACTGTTGAATTATGTTTAGGGGATTCTGGGAACTGTAGTCCAAAGTGGCAATTTTTCAAGCTCTAGATGGGACTAGTGGACATAGTTCTGTTCTTCCCTCTGTGGATTTGTTACATGTACGAAGAACAACTACATCAAGATGTGCAGTGAGAGGGTGTAAATGAAGTAAGATATAGAACGAGCAGCATAAGGAAGACGATATAAATGGAGCAGAGATTACTTACACCGGAGGACAAAGCACAAAAGCGGTATTTCTCCTCTGTGAGAGGGCAAGGTATTTTGTGGCTCTCTCAGCGAGAGAACAAGAATGAGAAAGACAGTGGATTATTACAGAAATTAAATAAAACTGCCAATTATGGAAGTTGTTTTGGCTTATGTACATGAGCAACTGTGTCTTCTTTTTCAGATTTACTACATTGGGAACACATTGGTAGTGTTCCTCAGCATTTCACAGAGGCATAAACTAACTGATGAGAATATGATTCTGTCCCAAAAATGAAGACATTCTCCCAGGATCTATTTCTCAAGGGAAGATCAGTGTGTCAGGGGCATTAAATACAGTAGATCTGAGGGAAACAAGTGTAAAAATGGAAAACATTAATAATCATGATTATATTTGTAATTATGGAATTTAGATATGTAAAGTAACCCAAGAGCTAACAGCTGCAAAATTTATTATTGTGCCATGTTCCACATCTTGATTTTATACGGAAGCTGTTCTTGAGTAGCAGGAAGATTAGCACTGCAAAGTTCAAGAGCTTTACAAATGCAGGTCACGAGCTCATTTGTTGAAGATATTAAGAGCTGTCCACCCATTCCAAAAAAGGTTGCCAATGAACTTTTAATTAGTAGCTATTTTTCATGTTCATAACATCATCAAGCGTGTTAATACTTACAGTAGGGTTGTGAGTATTAGAAAGTTTATGGGCTTAAAAATCCTTAATCCACTAGCTGTCACTGCTTCATGGTTGGACTTCCCCACCCCTCCCCATTCACAGAAAAAATAAACACCAATATATTGTGTTATCTGTTTGGTGAGGCATTTGATAGCTTTATGACTATCCTGGGATTCACTTCACAGCACATTATCTCAGAAGTGCTGCACCACAGGTTCATATTGTTGCGTGGTTCCCAAGACACACGTGCCCTCAGCTGCCAGTCCTCAAGGCAGTCTTATCTAAGAACAGGGCAGGAGCGTAGTAAAACTTCACTTTTTAAAAAGCAAACTGACAAAAATTCTGGATTAATAGGTAGTTCTTTTTTAGAACCCACCCAGACTCCATGGTTTTCCAAATGTCATGGCTCGTAATCTGTGTTAGAATGTGTATACCAGTGAAAATTGCACATTAATATTTACACATCAGGGGAAGATGTGTGCGAAATGCATCTTTTAGAGAAACCATACAGGCTTGTGACTGTACTCTGTTTTAAGAGATGGGCCATAAATTCCAAATTGCCAACTGAAGAAGAGCTTGAAACCAATATGCAGGCTGCAGCTGTTTTCATCTTAGAAGCTTCCCTGGCCTCTACCCCATCAGCTACGTGCATTTGGGACATTAAAAACAGCACATAAGTTTGGAACTGCCCACAAGAACTTGATGCACAGCCTTGAAGAAGATGATTTATCATCGAAAGCTCACTGTTTGTTTTTTGTTTTCTGTTTTTGTTTTGTATTCTTAATGGTTGATTAAAGGTATCACCTACTCCTGCATTCATACAAAATAGAAATTCAGCTTTGTATGTTTTCCCCACAATTTGCAGAATGATGCAGAAAAGGCATGGGATGGACGTCTGTTTGAATCCATACAAAACTGACACAGACTGGATACCAATGGATTTATGCATTTCTATCTATGTCTGCTCGTATCTCCTCTTCCATGTTATTGTCTGTTCATCCACCTCTTCAAACAATATAACAAGATGGGAGTAAAAAAAAGCAAGAGAAGCTTCTGCTTTCCTCATTAGGGATGCGAATCTTGCTGTTTTTCACTGTTTTTCACTGTTTTCCTCTTGTCTCTCTCTTATATGGGCCAATCTGATAGATCCATAGATAGATATGTGTAGAACTTATCTTAAACTATGGGCAGACTGCTCCCAATTGTTCTATTCTTTGTTGACCTTCCAATCAATTCAGTTATTCATTCATTCATTCATTCATTCTACTTCTGTACCACCCCATTAGTGATATCACTCTCTGGGCAGTTCACAATATAAAATAAAAATATACAATAAAAACAATGACATTTCTGCATTGAAGGCGGCCCTTCAAGGGTGGCCCTACATAGAAAGCATTACAGTAGTCCATTTTAGAGATTACGAGAACATGAACCACTGCTGTTAGGCATTTCTTACCCATTTAGGTGTGCAGCTGGGCAATCAACCAAAGTTGATAAAAGGCACTGTTGGCTCCATAGAGACAGCTAAGTCCAAGAGGACCTGCAGGTGCAAACCTGATCCTTCAGGGGGAGTGTAACACCATTGAGGCCAGGTAAATGTTTCTCTAACAAGTTGGATGATCCTCCCAACAGCAGAAATTCCATCTTATCTGAATTCAGTTTCAGTTTAATGGCCCTTGTCTAGTCCATTATCAATGCCAGGTAGTGCTCAAGGACCCACATAGCATCTCCTGCAGATGAAGAGGAGGTTGAGAGAGAGTGCTATGTGTCCTCCACATATTGATGACAAGGAACTCCAAATCTCCATATTATTTCTCCCAGCAGCTTCATATAGATATTAAAAAGGATTGGGGAAACAGTTGGTCCCTGTGTGACCCCCCATAACAGAGATCCCAAGGGATTAAAAAAATACCTCCTCAAGCTGTACCATCTCAAGCAGTATTTCAAGAGAATCAGCCCTTGAGGAAGCACTAGAACCACCAAAAAATGGAGCCCCAAAGACCCAAATTTGATAGGCATTCTAGATGGATACCATAGTCGATTGTATCTAAGGCCACAGAAAGATGCAGGAGGATCAGCAGGGGTATCCTCCCCCTATCTGCCTCCCTTAGGAGATCATTTTGCAGGGTGACCAACACTGCTGCAGTCCCATGGCATGGCCTGAACCCAGACTCAAATGGATCTAGATCCATGGTTCCCAACCTTGGGTAACCCAAGTATTCTTGGACTGCAACTCTCAGAAACCTATGGCACAGCTGGTGGTGAAGGCTTCTGGGAATTACAGTCCAAGAACACCTGGGTTACCCAAGCTTGGGAACCACTGATCTAGACTATCCATTTCCTCCGAGAACACCTACAGCTGCTCAGTCACCACCCTCTCAGTTAACTTGCCCATGAATGGAATGTTGGCAACGGGCCTATAATTGTTGAGACCATCTGTTGTTAAATTGGATTTCTTTGGAAATAGCCTTATAATGGTTTCCTTTAGATGGGAAGGTAAATGATCCTCCTGTTGTAGGAATGCATTAATGATGGGAGTGACCCATTCCACAGTCATTTCCTTTCCTGATTTTAATTAGGCACCATGGACAAAGAGAGGAGGTGGTAGCTTTGTAGCATGCAAGGGCCTTGTTTGTGGTGGAGGCTGGATTTTAAAATCCAGTGGAGAGCTGAATCTCTTCTGCATTTTAGCCTAAACTTTAAAGGAGCTATCCAAGATGCTGAACCCATTTTGGGGTTTATAGTAAAACCTAAAGTAAACTCACCACCTAACTGACAGCAGACCCACCAGCCTCTGTCTTTTATTTGAGTAAAGGAGGGAGTCCAGCCACTTGCGAAGCCCAGATACAGATGTTAACTGGGGTAAATGAGGGTTATCAAATCCATTCACCTTGTCACCTGGGGCAAGAATCAACATTTGCTAGCAGCAGTAGGTCCAGCAAAAACGTGAGAGTGCCCCTAAAAGCATCACCTACTGGCAGGGACATGTTTGCAGGCAAGAAATGAACTATAGCTTTGTGCATTATAAATTCTGTCTACAAAGGCCCACAGGCTGTCTTTCAGGACCCACTGTAAGCACTTTTAGATTTTCTAGAACAGGAACATAAGGAAGCCATTAGTTGTGGTTGACTGAACTGCAGTAGCAGCAAAATGGGATATAGCTGCAAAATTTACTGAATCCAAAACAAATGGCTCATTCCAGCCTTGTCCTTAATGGAAACCCGGAGAAGCCATTTGGCCTACAATCACCTGGCTGTTAATAGCTTGGATGTCCTCCCAGCCTTGAACTGTTTGAACGTATAAATCAAGAAGAAACATAGACTCATCACGCAGGTGAATTCATGCTGAAATTTTGACTCACTCGAGCATATTGTCTTTCTCAAAGTTAATCTATTTATGCCTGATTTAAAAAAAAAACCTCTTAGTACAGGAGTAGCATCCTGTGACCTGTGTTATGATCATGTCACACATCTTCATGATAAGACAAGCTCATTGCTCCCTCATGTGCCCCATGTATCATTTTCATTGTCTAGAAGAATAGCCACCACTTAGATGTAGGAAGTATTGTGATATTGTGTGTGTATGTGTGTGTGTGTGTGTGTGTGTGTGTGTGTGTGTGTGTGTGTGTGAGAGAGAGAGAGAGAGAGAGAGAGAGAGAGAGAGAGAGAGAGAGAAAAGAAGAAGAAGAAGAAGCAGCAGATGCAAACAGGGGTATGTGTTTTTCATTTTTGGGTGTGTGTGCACAGAAGAGATAGATACACAGCACCAAGCATTTTTTAAAAAATAATGTCAATTATTTGTAAGGCTAAATTGTCAAAATGGAATGAATTTGACAAAATGTAAATATATATATATCAGGTGATTTAGGGTTATTGGGAGTGGGAGGAGACTGTTGTTGCCCACCATTTGCCAACTGAGAGAGTTGCATCATTCTGCCTAACAGTAGCGCCAGCACCAGTAATGTTTTGATTTTTTTTATTTTTTTTTAAAAAATTACCCTGCCTTTCTCCTTGCAAAGAACCCAAGGTGGCTTACAACACTGAAATACAATATTTAAAGTTGAAAACAATGAGTATAAAGAGGCATCTTACATCATTAAAAGGCAAGATTAAAGCTAAGAACAAAAGTACACAAATATCAAAAAGAAGAAAACAAATGCCACTCTGAGAAATGGAAAACATAAAAATGGAAAACACAAGTAGTACTAAAAATCCATTCAGTGCAGTAATGCATAACAATCCATCTAAAAATCTCACACAGGCAGCTAGTTGCTGAGGGAAGCCTTGCCTGAAGAGAAAGGTATTTGCCTGGTTTCAGAAGGACAGCAAAGATGGAGCCAGTCTGGCCTCCTGTGGGAAGGCGTTCCAGAGCCTGGGAGCAGCAACAGATAATTCAAATGTACCTGTGAAGGCGGTGGGACCGCAAGAAAGGCCTCTCCTCATGATCTTAACACCCAAGCTGGCTCGTAATGAGAATTAGATTTTTTTTTCCATTGAAGAGTATGCAGTTTGTACAAAATGTCCCTGCATGAGACATGTATCTTTTCCATTCGTGAAGCAAAACACCCACCCACCCACACAAACAGTAAGCGCTGAAGGACCAGCTGATGGATAGAAGAAATATAAGAACCTATTTGAGGCTTCTAACCTTTAAAAGACAACGAGGGAAGGCAGACACTATTGCAATGTTTGACAGTTGTGCAATACGCTCACAAAACTTTCTTGTAAGTGTGAGAAGTTCCACTAATACTGAGAGGGTTTCTCATTCCTGCACATAAGAAAAAGCCGAGCCAGCACACTACACAGAGTGTGGTTGTGAAGAAAAACAATGGAATAAGGACATGCAGACCAATCTTAATTCTATGAAGGGCGGGTTCAGATTTGCTTATAATACACGGAAAGCATGTATGAACATTTTGAGAAAAGAGTTAAAAATATAATTAACTGAAGAACAAGGAAGACTGAGTGGAAAGTAAATCACATAATCATTTTAATAGTATGAACAAGAATACCTCTGTTTCTAAGCTGTTTTTAAGACTATGGTTAGCAAAAGAGAAAAGACAACTGCAAGGAAGTGCATATTAACAAAGGGAACACCTACTGTGTATTCTCACAACAACTTGAAATGTATTTGCATTTGAAGCAAAAGAGGAAATTTTTAAAGCAGTGGTTGAACAAAATAAGACAAACTCACAAAACTATTATTAAGGGCTATGTTTAATAAGCATCATAATCTTAGAAACGCAGAGCAGGAAGGGACCCGATGGATCATCAAGTCCAGCCTCTGTCCAGCAGACAAGGTGGGGAATGAAACTCTGCAGCCAGATATCTAAACCACTGAGTTCTACACAGATCTCTTCACCATCCTTTTGAGGTTTAAACGTAATCAGCCATGGTGGCTGAAGCAATTACAATCACAACCTGACAATAAAACAACAATATAATGCTATTGAGGTATAGAAAAACATCCTTCTTAATCAGGACCAGCCCAATCACAAGGCTTGATGGAGAAGTTGTCTCAGATGATGAGATCGGCAGCTCAGATGATGAGATCCCACTTACTGCTTACCACCAGTACCCCTCAAAAGCCCCCCTTCATTCTGGGGAGCTGCTGCTAAAGGCAATTCTCCAAAACCAGCTGTTTTTCTAAAATAGTTGGATCCAAAGGAATCAAACCACTACTGTATTTGGGAAACAGCCTGTGCTGCAGGTAAATCTCTACATTTCTGACTAGAGATGGAAAGAAGTCTCAGGTTCAGTTTTCCTGGCTTCCTTATTTTTTGCAGCATTAGGTGATTCTATCTTGTTTTCACATCTTTCGGCAACCTCCCCCCCCCCCCCAAAGTATAGACAACAATTTCCAAACAGGTTTTGCTCGTTTCTCTTGAAATATACTTTTGTGTACCCACTTTTTCTAACCCACACATTTTTACAAGTGGCTTTTGCTAATACACAACCCACTTTTTCCTATTACGTGCCTTCATGTGCAACATTTCCTTATTGCTCTGCATTGTTACAACGTGCTTCACAAAATGTGGGTGCAGATATTGCTGGATAACTGGATTCGTGTGCACGCTGGGAGTGTAATCTAGACAAATAACTGAAAATGCAAAATAAATTAAGCTCTCACTCATCTTTATTTCTAACACCTAACCTTCCAAACTCAGCATTTGTGCGTTGCTGTCATGAATACAATTTGTGTGACTTACACTATGGATGCAATATTCCTCTGGCCCCTTAGCTGATGGCTTTTAATGTTACTAATCTTTATTTTTAGACAATATGTAATGAAGCCTTTGAGCAAAACATTATGTCCTCCTTTTTCATCTGGCTGTTGTCCCTCACCCAGGGCAGGGAGAAATCCATTCAAGAAATAAATAAATGTAGCTAAGGGTAGAGGGAAAAAGAAAGCTATGAAGTGTTAAGTGAGGGAGAAAGATTTTATTTTGCATGAAACCAAACAAAAAACGATTTGGCCAGCTTTCTCTAAGCAGAATTCAGAGGTGGGTGGAATCAACAAATAATAAGCCGGATGGCTGTTGGTCTCAATATGCATATTTATCAGCCTCAATTAAGCAGGCAGCTTGCCAGGTTTAAACTTAGTTCTGTCATTCATATTCCCTTGTGCAGATGAAGAGGCTGTGTTTGTTACAGCTGAATCAGTTTAGACACACCCCCGCCCCCCCCCACCTCGGCTTCAGAGCAGGTCTCACCTGACGTAAAATATGCTGATCCTCATTCTGCATCACACGTAATGTGTGGTAAAAATCCATTATCCAAAGAAGTGATGAAGAAACTGTTTTGATCAGATAGAACAGTTGAAGGTCAGGTTTAAATAGATGTACTACATTATCTGTGCTTGATTGAGTATAGTTTCGGTGTGTCTTGCTGTATGGCTGCTTAAAAGCTAACGTCTGGAAAACTGAAAACACTCTGAAAAGTTAGAGTGGACATAAAATAAAAGATAATAGGGCAAAGCCTGCTTGTTTTCTTTAGCTATAGTTATAACAGGGCTTTTTGTCACACAAAATGCTTTGAAGTTCCTACATCTATAGATCATATGAGAAATTTGCTTTATTGAATTGGTTTTGTTTGGTTCTTCTGAGCTAGCTGGACAACTCCGTGAAGTGGGTATCAGGCCGCAGAGCTAGAGGTCAAGAGTTTGATTTTCCCCACTGTGCCTTCCAGGCAAGCTGCACAGTCCCAGAGCCCCCCTGTGAAGAAAGGAATGGGAAACTACATCTCAGTACTCTACACTAGAAAACCCTGGACAAAGACACTATAGGTTGGAATTGATTTGGTGGCAACATAATTATCATAATTCTTACAGAATCGATTTCAGACTAACCCAATGGCATAAACACAGAATTTAATATTCTGAAACCTGGAACAAACAAAGCTCTGTACCTGTTTGTCCGTAATTTGGTAGGGATTAGAGATGGGGTTTTTCATATTCGAATACAAATATCCCCCCACAAATGCAGATAATGAGGGTCCGGCCCCCTGGGGCCAGACCCAACATTCAAGATTCCGCCGCTGCCGCTGGCTCCGTGCTCGCACAGTTGCTCGCGATGGATTAGTCAGTCCTGTCAGGAGGTGGGATGATGAGCCTCTCTGCCAGGTCGCAGAGTGGCTAATCTATTGCGAGCAACGGAGCAATAGGAAGGCTCCGCAAAGCCGGCGGCAGTGGTGGAATCGTGAGTGGTCGGTCTGGCCCCAGGGGGCTGGACCCTTGTTATCTGCACCTGTGGGTGGATATTTGTATTTGTATACGAATACGAATACCCAGATCTCTAGTAGGGATCATCCCCTACTATGACTCAAGATTTCATCTAATTCTGCAAAGACTTTTTTTAAAATAGCCATTTGTTGGCTTTCTTATAATACTCACTGAATGTAGCTTTGGTGTTTCCAACATTGCACTTTGGATCTCAACCAAAGTGATGCACTATCAGTGGTGGGTTTTGATATAATTATCAAATATAGAAAATAGAACTCTTTCTCACAGGAAGCCAGACTGGCCCCAACTTCGTTGTCCTTCCACAAGCAGGTAAAGACAGGCAGGCTTTTCTTTCATGACTGTTGGTCTGAGAGGTGTTTTTTTAAAATAGATTGTTGTGCTCTATTGTTTTAAATGTGTTTTAGTATTGCTTTTATTTACCATTTTTAATATAAAATTTGTTTATTCACTTTATTTATTTAAAATATTTCTATCCTGCCTTTCTCCCTGAAAGGACCCAAGGCGGCTTACATCATTCAAACAATATTCAAAAGCTAAAAACTTGTTTAATTCTTTTAAAATATTTGTATACTTACTGTTTTTTGCTTTGCAATATGGTCTTTTAGATTATGCAAGCCACCATGGGCTCTATTATAGGAGAAAGGTGGGACAAAAACAAACAAACAATCCCCAGTTAAAACATTCCATTCGACATACACATGTACACACACAATGTTCCTCATTCCCTAGACATTCAGTCAATATTCCGAGTCTGTTGGGAACACTTAGTCATCATTTGGCTGTTTGGGGAGACCCTTCATTTAGCGTCCCCCTTCCCCTTTTGGTTTCCTCTTGGGGATGTGTTATGATATTTCCTAACATAAACGGTGTCATCCCTAAAGGCTGCACATTGGAAACAGAAGAAACTATGTAACTGAAGACTCTTTACTAGAGATGGGGGGAGGGGGAGGGAGGACGAGTCTCCCGGCATGGCTGCCAAGGGGCCAGCTGAGCGAGAAGAGAGTGGCACTCGGGGCGCTATTGGAAGGATGAGTGGGTGTGCCGCCGCCAGCGGACATGTGAGTGAACACTCTGGCCCCAGGGGCAGGAACCTTGTTAAGTCCAGCTGCGCGGGGATATTCATATACGAATACCCCCATCTCTGCTCTTTACATACAGAAAACTAATATATAACTAAGAACAGCAGCCAGAGCTCAAGAACAAAATAAATAAACCTGAGAATATATGAATAATGCAGGTTTATTAGAGTTCTCCTTTCTCAGATTTGAACCATTCTGAGACTGAAGAAGGGAAGATTGGTGCTACTAACCTAGAAAAATATCTGAGTCTAGTTCAGGTTGTTGGAGGGAGAAGATTCCAGAGGTTTTCTCTGCATCTTTGGTTTGTAAAAGGCCACAAATTTATCTATAACAGTAAAAGACAACATACTACTCTCTCTCTCTCTCTCTCTCTCTCTCTCTCTCTCTCTCTCTCTCTCTCTGTGTGTGTGTGTGTGTGTGTGTGTACTGCATAGTTCCATGATTCTGCAAGCTAGTTACCTAAAAGCTGGAAATATTGCATTATGGAGTCACTTTGGTTTTATTTCGTTTCATTTTTTTTTCAAAGGGAAAACTGTCATTTTTCTTAATGACACATGTTCTGAGATGGGTTTTTTTAAAAATGAATTGTTGTGCTCTGTTGTTTTAAATGTGTTTTGGTATTGATTTTATTTACCGCTTTTAATATAATGCCTGTTTAATGTTTTTTTAAAAATATTTGTATACTTACTGTTTTTACCTTTTAGATATTGTCTTTTTAATGATGTAAGCTGCTTCAGGTCCTTTTAAAGGAGAAAGGTGGAGTAAACATCCATCCATCCATCCATCCATCCATCCATAAAAGGATTGAAGAAGTTCAATTAAACTGGCAGAAGTCTGCAATACTGCTTTGAGACACTGAGGGGCACAGGCAAGATTTTGTATGTATGAGAGTACTTAGAGAGGAAAGAGAGGGCAGGGCTGAATTAGAACCAGGGTGAGGAGCAAGAGAGAAAAAGAATGGAAAAGGAAAGTTGGAGAGGAGAAGAAAGAGCAGAAGAAAAGAGAAGTAGCGGGGGGGGGGGTGGAGAGACTAAGGAATTTCTAACCCAGGCAAAGCTAGTTGTCCTTTTAGCTGTTCAGAAATGAATTGCTTTCTGGACCTCATGAGGGGTGTTTATTTAACTATAATAAAAGCATCTTATGTGTGTGCATGTCTTTCTGACATCTTAAATCTGCTGTTTTTGAATTCACATTACAACTCATCTTTCTTTATCTGTAGTGCTGCAGTTCTCCTTTTAAAAATATTTTTGGGCTCATGACGTAAAATAGTCCTGCTCTCTCTGTTCTCTCAGAGCTGGTTAAATAATTACATGAGTCATAGCAACCACTTTGATGCACATCTACACATGGTGAGGAGGACAGAGTGCGTCAGGAACAGAGTCTATCACAAGTCTAAACACCTACCACGGTCAACCAAGGTAGAATGGTCAAAGCTGAGATACTCGACTAAGGTGCACCCATGCCCTGTAGGAATCAAACGCTTCACCAGCAGAAGAGAACTGGTAGCTTCAGTAGCTATGGGGTTGAGAAATTCTTGAAGGACAACTACTGGGTGGCAGTAGTAGTGGAAGGTGAGGCTGGCAGAGGATCTTTCATAGATAACAGCAACAATACTCAGGCTATTACTGCACCAAAGAAGGTAATAGGTTATAGTAAACCACATCTTAATAGTTTATACCTTGAAAAGTCTATGATGAGACATTCCAAAACAAAACAAGAGATAGTGCTGAAAGAAAAGACTCCCAGGTTGGAACAGATTCAGATCAAAAGATAGGCACAAAAAGTCTTGTTCCTGGTCAAGCTACTGGATTAAAGCCAAACACACAACTAGTTGTGGATGTGCACAGACACAAAATGAAAGTCCAGTGTTATAAAACACATATAATTGGAACATGGAATGTGAGACCAAAAAGAAAAGAAAAATTTAAACATTGCCATAGTGGGCATGAATAAACTAAAGCAGACTGGAATAGGACATTTTCAATCAAATAATTACAAAGCTTTTTTCAACTGAAAATGAGAAACTCAGAAGAAATGGTATGCGTCTAAAAGTGAGGTGAGAGGTAGCAGAAACATTTAATACTATCCATCAAGCTTAACAGAAAATCTATCAAAATAACTAGAGATGGGGACGAACATAAAAAGGGATAATTTTTTTCGACGAAAATAGCTGATTCGTTAAATATTCATCGATCCATATTAGTCAAATTTTAAGTCCCGACGAATATAGATTGATGAATATTTTCCCGTTTTTATTCGTCCTTCATAATTTTTTTTTAAAAAACATTCTGCCTACCAGCCACCGATCAGCCACCCACCCCCACCCCCTTGCTCTCCCTACCTTAGCCCCACCACCCCACTGACACCCCCTTACCATAATCACCACCACCGCCGCCGAGGTCTCCATCTGGCCTCCGCAGCCATGGCATGTAAAAAGGGAGACTGGCTGCCCTTTGCAAAGATGGCAGCTGCGGCTTCATTTAGGGTAGGGAAGCTGCAGCTGCCATCTTTGCAAAGGGCAGCCTGGATTCCCTTAGCCTGCCCTCCCCCCTCAGCAGGGGGGTGGTGGTGGCAGCGGCGGGCGGCGGTGGGGGTGTTTTTTTTAAAAATTACCCCCCATGAATCGACGAATAACTTTGTTATTTGTCACTTCATGGGGGCAACTTTGTGCTTCGTGAGTCGTCAACTTTTGACGACTCACGAAGTGGGACGACTCACCAAAATGATGAGTCGTCCCCATCTCTAAAAATAACCATCATTCAGGGCTGCGATCCAACTACAGATGGTGAAGCAGCAGAAATTGAATTTTTTAATGCAATTTTTTAATTTACAATATAGATGATATCATATTAAATGAAAAAAAACAGCAGTGACTTGAAAAAAAACTACAGAGGAATGTTAAAAAAGCAAGTGCAGTGATCTCATTATAACTGAACGTTAAGAAGAAAAAAACTGACCACAGAGGAATTACAGCATGTTAATACTGATGAAGAAGAAATCAAAATTGATACAGATTTTGTATATCATTATTCAGTCATCAATCAAAAAGGAGACTGCTAGAAGACTCAAAGGGGTGGCTCTGGAGAGTTTAGAAAAAAAGCTTCAAGAGGAAGGATATGTCACTGAACACTAAAGCAAGATTGTTCATACTATGGTGTTCCTGATGACTATGTGTGAATGTGAAAGTGGGACACTGAAGAAAGCTGATAGGGAATAAAATTGATTAATTCAAAATGTAATGTTTGAACAGAGCTGTGCAGATGGCACAGACTACCAGGAAGGAAAATAAATGGGTTGTAGATCAAATCAAGCCAAATCAAGCTAGAACTCTCACTAGAGTCATACATGAGAAGACAAGAATCATTGGGGGGAAAAATTCAAAGAAAAGTGGAAGGCAGGGTGGAAAAAGAAAACATGAGATGGATTTACCGTATTCCATAAAAGAAGCCATTGCTTTGAGTTCGAGGACCTGAGGAAGGCTGTTAATAACAGGTACATTATTTCATAGAGTTGCCACAAGTTGGAAACAACTTGACGGTACAGAATAACAATAATAAAAACTTTGAAGCAAAGATATCCAATTACATTTACCAGAGTATGGACTTAAGCATATGGGGCTTGAATGAGTCTGTGAAATCCATTCCGTCAACAAGATGTTTAGTGTTCAAACATTTATTTTAAAATCATCATTAAAGGTGCTTTTCTACAATGTGTGTATTTTGTGTGTGTGTGTGTTTCTGTGTGTGTTTGTCCATGCATTCATGTGTGTGCAATTGCTGTCCCTTACTATGGAAATTTATAGGCAAGAGGGGTCCACATGAAATCATTGTCCACTTGTAACTACAGCTTTGCTCTGGATTCAGGCAAAATCCCAAATCCTTAACTGAATCAGGTCAAATTGGACTGATTTGTATGAAGTCCAGATCAAAGTGGGATGATCAGATTTGTTTTCATGCAAAACCAAAGTGAAACAAATTGATTTGGATCTGGGATGCAGATCAAATTGAATGAGGCACAAATAACTTTGGCCAACTACAGTGGTGCCTTGACTTACAAATGCCCCGACGTACGAACATTTTGACTTACAAACAGCTCCGTTCACAAAATTTTGCTTTGACTTGCGAACGGAGCTTTGACTTATGAACAAAAAAAAACATGGGGGAAGCGGGAAATGGACTTTGGACTGCCTGGTACAGCCTGGTACTGTAATTTTAAAATGTAAAAATTGGTTTAAAAGGTGCTTGGTTTGGTTTAAAGCTGCTTGATTTTAAAGGTGTTCTGTTTAAAAGGTGTTTGTTCCCTCCCTCCCTCCTTTCCTGCCCTTTTTTTTAACCTAAGTCATCTTAGGTTAAAAAAAAAAAATTCTCCCCCTAGTGGTAGAGGACAGATTAACCGGTTTTTGACTTACAAACGGCGCCTCAACATAAGAACAAAAAACAGCCGGAACGGATTAATCGGTTGTCAATGCATTCCTATGGGAAATGCTGATTTGACTTACGAACATTTTGACTTACGAACATCTTCTGGGACGGATTAAGTTCGTAAGTCAAGGGACCACTGTAATTTTGTTTTAAAGCAAACTTTAACCGTGCCTGGTATACAAACCATTTAAGCTACATTTGGCAGGTTAGTCCCTTATTTAGGGCATGCCATGCCTCCTTATTACATCAGTGCAAAAAATTACATCAGGGCAATCCCCCCCTTCCAAATTATACTAATTTTGACTGTACAAATTTTAAAAGTTTAACATTCAATGCATTGCCAGGCCACAAAGAGAATCAGATGGGGCATACAGTTTCCCCTTGCATTTGATTTTCTTCTGAAAATGTTACTTACATGATTTTTTGCTCTGGTCTGAAGCAGGACACCCTCTGAAACTCTGAATAGACCTCTGTACCCAATGGGGGACTCTTGCATAGTTTTTCTTGTGAACCAGATTTTTCTAGTGCTTCGTGTATCTTTTCTATTTCCACAAAATTAAAGAAGAAAAAGATACATTAGCTGCACCAAGTACTCTCATCCAATATCTAAATATACATATATAGCTCCATAGAACCAGGGAGTGTTACATTACAAAGGGTTTATATCCCATATTTGCTTCTGTGAACTGAAGGCAGTATATGTGGCTTCCTCCTTCCTCAACTTCAGCCCCACAGCAACTGAGGGATGTTGGTCAGGCTGAGATGGTGTAAGCAACCCAAAGTGAGCTTCAGGGTCAAGTGGGGATCTGAACCCAGGGTTTCCCAAGTTGTAGCCAAACACTCCAAACACTACATTACACCATTTCTCTGTTTGTATCGGTATATTTGACTTCAAGAGGAGCAAAGCTATGTCTTGAAGGACAGTATTAATAGTTTTCTTTGATGGTGTACTTTCGAGTTGTATTCTCAAGGACAGGGCTCTGTTGTTAGGCATTTATGTTACAGCCTTTGACAGTACTCATAAAACTCATTTATGAACCTGGGGCTGAATTTGGAGTGATATATAAATATCAATATGAATTGTGCCCATTTGATAGATGAGAGAGGCTTGATATATCAGTCCATTTCATAATGTCCCGGGGCTTTATCTTTCTCTCACCTTTTTCTGGTAAAATTGAAGGCATGTCCTTTCTGATGCCTACTTAATCTGTAAACAATTTAATGGAACATAATCCACAATTATAATTCAAAACAAGCAGTTTTCAAAAGCTAAAGTTAGCAAATATTTATTATTGTTTAAGCTTTCATGGATTAGAATCTACTCCGTCAAATGCCTGATTATTCAATGTGTGTGGGCAGTGAAAAGCCATGTAAGCAGTGAGCTCAGAAGAAAATCAAATGCAAGTGAGGGGGACCTGCTGTGGTAATTATGTTAAATCTTAAATTATGTAAAATAGTTACTGTCACCTGTACACAAAGCAGTGCTAAGACTAGTGCAAATATCTTTGTATTTTTGCCTCAACCTCTCTGAAATTTGCTTAAGATTGTATATCCTGGAGCAGCAGGCTGGATAGCTCAGTAAATTAAGTAGAGGTTGGGAGTTCAGTTCCTCACTGTGCATCCCAGAACAGCTAGCCTGTGTGGTCTTGGGCAAGCTGCGCAGTCCCAGGGTGCCCCCAGAAGAATGGAATGGTAAACCACTTCTGAGAACTCTTTGCCTAGAAAACCCTGAAAAGGGTTACCATAAGAATTGACTTGACCGCACAGCATATTTATTGTATCCTGGAGTATGTATGGAGATAGGCAAAAGTATCACCCTTGTATCTCCTGCTTTGTCTTCTCCATGGCAGGTTGATTTTATCACTTTGTGACCTTTCCTTTTCCCTACTCTCCTAGATGGTGTTTAAAGACAGGTAAATAGTGATGCTAAAAGAGTAAGAAGTCCCCATACTATTCAAAGCCCTTGGTCCATCATGGCTGGATGATGGGGGGGCGGCGAGGTCTGGATGGTGACTATATTTCAATAGTTGGACCTGGAAAAAACAGGGTTGAGGACAGTGTGATTTTTTTTTCTTGGCATGCGAAACACTCATCCTTTCTTTTGCAATATTCCATAGCATTTTCCTTCCCAGGTTTTCTGCTTCTCCCTAACAGATAATCAGTATTCTGCTACCAATGTTCTTAGGATGACATACTGAGAGTACATCTACATTATGTCTGACTTACTGAGAAAGTATCACATCAGTTTTATTTCAATGCTGAGCTGAGCATGTAGATGATACACTTCTACTGTATGCCCTATAGGCTACATCTGAAGGTTCAAGGTGATTTGGGCTTGGCCAGAAACAGCAGTGAATGTCTACACATGCTGTGGATATGCAGAGAGGAAAACAGGAAGACTGCTAAGATCAATTTTGTGCTGTTTGGGTTTCATTTTTTAGCATATAATCAAATTCATATGTTATCAGAGATGGCTAAACTAGACAAGATGACATAACATGTCCGTCTTTCCAACAGGGCATTTTCCCAATCAGCTTCCAACCTACAACTCCGGCTGCTCTTCTTACCTATAGGGAAAAAATTATTATAGGGATCAGTCCCTTCCTTTCTATAGCTGATGAGTGAGAAGGGGAAATTGGGGGGAATTTAAACTGAGGGAAAAAGGTGCCCTAAAAGGGCAAAGGGTTTAGTCCCCCCCTTCCTTTCATCACTTGTCTGATCACATCTCAGTGTGCCCACACAATTTATTTTAAAAAGCTGATAACATGCCTCCTGATGTCTCATCTAGTTCAGCTAAGAGCAAGAAGAACTATCTGGGGTCAGAGAGGACAACAGTAGCAGTTTGGTGAAAACAACTCTAAAATCTGGTGGCAAAGAGACCAATTTACAGGTCATCAGCAGGGAAACAGATAGCTTGTTGTCATGGTAACACCTGCACAGCTTTCTGTGACCAAAAAAAAAAAAAAAAAAAAAAAAGAAGGAGTGGATTTCTCTTGTTAGGGTTTGTAAGCCCTGGGAATTCAGACCCTTGACTCAAGTCTTGCCCTACCAATTTCAAGGATGGCTTTCTTTTTTTGCACCCTTGCCAACTTTTTCTTTTTTCTTTTCTTTTCTTTTCTGTTTCACCACAAAGAATATTAGTTTAAAGTATATGCCATGAAAAGAAATTGTAAGTAAGAAAGAAATACCACAAAGTGGAATTCAAGAACCCAAATATAATTATGATTTCTTTATAAAGATGTGAATCACCAAAATCCTGTCAAAAATAAAAAAAAATATTGCAAGTGCTCAGGCAACATATTTGGGGAATTTTGAGTGAAGCCAAAAAGTTTCAGGAAAGTGGACACAACTGCATTAAGGGGAACTTTGCATATCACATGTTTATGTTCACCAACTTCAGTATAAAAGGAACTACAAAATATGCAGTAAAGGTAAGATTTTACACTTGTGGAGTGGCAGAGAAAGAGAAAAAAAATAAATAGGCTCTCTTAGGACATCATAGATATGCTGCATCACTTGTAAAAAAATTGTAAAATAGAAAACTTCCTCCTGAAACTGGGAGAGACAGGAAGGGGCAACAAGAGGCTGTTTTTTTTTTCTGGTTGAGAACCTGCCCATAGCCAAGTCCACCATGGATTCAGCTGTGGGCAGGTTCTCAACTGGCCCTTTAAGACAAGTGAAAGAAAAGGGGGAAATGGCCCTCATTGTCCCCTCTTGTTTCTTCCCACTTCCAGGAGGAACTTTTCTATATATAGAGAGAGAGAGAGAGAAAACCCGATGCAGCACATCAGCTATGTCCTAATGGAGTTTATTTTTCACTTCCTTTGCCCCTCTATGGAGGCTCAGAGGAAGTGTTTAATTTTCCAATGTCTCTTCTGAAGCCCACAATATGAGAAATTGACAGTGGCAGGCAATTTGACAGCTGCAAAGCTCACTTTGGTTTGTTTCCAATGAGCACATATGCTGGAAAAGAACAAAAACTGAGTGATCTTACTCACACTGAAAAAGTGGAAGCCTCTGACAGGGGCCCAGAAAGTTGAGGGTAGAAATGCTCTGGGAACAGTTTGGTTTGCTCCAGTGAGGATGTTCTGTGATTTCCAGAAAAAGAAGCAAACCAACTCATCCCACAGTGGAACACACAGAAAGCTAAATTCCTGTCTGATCATCCCCTCTGTGTCGATTCCACTTTGGTACCTTGGATTATTTTTCTTTGGAGTACTTCAAGAAAAGCATACTTCTCCTCAGATCAGATTTTACTTCACCTTGGAAAAACCAAGGGCTTTATACAGTACCTCTGATTAGGGATATCCAAAAGCAGCTATTATTATGTTTATGCCTTTTGGCAGAAACAGATGAAATTTCCAGTCAAAGTAGCCTCTTTGGAATGGATGACAGGTTCATGGGCTCTGGACAACATGATTCTATATTTCCGTTATTTCTTTTAAAATGGAAACCTATAACTTTAAAAGAAAAAAACTTCACCAAATTGGATTAAATTGGCAGGCATGTATGCCTCTTCTAAGGGAATGAACCCTATCAAATTTCAGACAGGTTGATTTTATTTTATTAAAAGAAAAGGATGTATTTAAAGAAGAGACACAATTAGAGGCATTACAGTAGTGCCCCAAAGTAGGTAACCTGCCCCCCCCCAGGACTAGATGTGTAAGGGATTAATGGATTAAAGGGGTTCTGTGTAAAGGGTTTGCTTATCTCATCCCAAGTTTTTTTTTATTTTGGTCACTTTATCAAACTCAGCAGATTAGGAAAGTGGTGCTAATGAAACTATCTTATTTATTTAAAACATTTTTAACCTGCCTTTCTCCTGAAAAGGACCCAAGGCAGCTAAAATTTAGAATTTCAGAATGATAGTGGCAAATATTAGGATTAGGGATGGACATGAAGTGCTGGTTCAGCAGTTTGTGCTGGTTCAGCCTTTAGATGAACAGATGCTCGGCAGTTCCCAGCCTTGCCTCCTTTGGTGGGCACCCACTCAGAGGCAACTCCCAGAGGAGGTGGGACAGGGAAGCCCATTCACTGCCTCCAAGTGGGCACACGCTGGAGGAAGTGGGGTTGGGAACCATTGAACACCTGCTCACCCAAAGGAAGAAACCGACATGAATCACCAAACTGGCGGTTCATGCCCATCTCTAGTGAGGATGAATGAAGAACAGCTTGAAACTTCTGTTTTTGTTTTCTGCTCATTTGTTTCCTACAATTCCTCCTCCTCCAAAAAAAAGAGTACTGTGATAAATATAAAATTAAACTAGTACTTGGTTAAACTATTTCCTCCCTGGTCTCAGTCACTTAACTCTAGATCCTCCCCTCCTTCCACCTTGTCATTACCAAGTGAGCATTGTGAAATTCAACAGACAGCCTTATTGTGTCTGGGTTGCTTGGAAGGTCTGAAGCTCAGAAACGGCCCTGCAGTTCTGGGATGTCTTAGGGACATCTGTTTTGCCCAGGAAGAATGCCAAATCTCTGTGAAGTGGTCCAGTTTGTCTCATAAAACTGGAGTCATTAGAACCACAAACCATGTCCACAGTTTGCAGGTTTCAGTTTTGGCTGAACCTCTGAGGAATTCTGAGGGAAGTGGAAAGATTCCAGCAAAATTCAAACTCTTAAATGAGTGTTTATTTAGGGTGATTTTATGGATGAGTATTAAATCTTCACTGATGCAGTGGGCTTATGCTAGTTGTGACTTGTGTAGTTTCAGCCAATGTGCTCACCTCCCATGCTTTCCAGGGTTCAGATGTTTCTAGAACATGATGGAATTGAGCCTTAAAGAACAGTTACACAAGTGTTTTGGTCCTGTCAAGAAAAAAACTCATTTTTAGAAATAGATAATCTAGCAGGTGAAAGCTATCAATGGTCTCCTCATCCTCAGTGTGACAAATGTGGGCTAGGGAGTGGAGATGGGATATTTGTACTCATCTCCCCCATTGCCACCACAGGTGGCTGGGCCCTTTCAACCCTCCCCCCAGAACTTGCTGGTCCAATCACCAGGGTTTGCGTGGTGCATGCAGCCATTGGAAACATCACACCAATCATGGAAGTAGCCCAGCCAGTGGTTCCCTGCCTCTCTGTGCTGCTGACCACTCAGCAGCTGAGTGGGGAGACTCATCATCCTACCTCCTTACCAGCAGTGCAGTGAGGCAGGGAAGCGCTGGTTGGGCTACTTCCGCGATTGGTGCAATATTAGCAACAACAGCCCAGCGCACCACACAAATCCCAGTGAGTCGACTGGGCTGGTTATGGGGGAAAGGAACAGACCTCCATGGCACTACTGATGCTGCACTATATATTCGTATCCCCCAGGATATGACTATGAAGATCCCATGTATAGCAGCGAGAGAACAGGAAATTACCAGATCTGGCTGGTTGGCATGTGTTGGCATGAAGAATGTACTGCATTGTGGCAAATCCTCTTAGGACTATGTGCAAGAGGTGAGTTGGTCCAAAGCAAAAGTGGATGGAGCCACACTCTTTCATATGCATGCATGCACACGCTGTAACACACGCTCAACAGGAAGCTTTAAAAGAAGCTAAACTCGTTCTTGGGAGAGCAAACTTTATGACTAGTGAATTCTGGGGATAGGAGGTCCTTCCCCACTGCAACTTTATATCAACACCCCTCCCCCAGCAATAGTAAGCTTTTCCCCAAGCCTACGTGCCAGATGGCACCATAAATGCACCAGATATCACAAGAGAGAGGTAAGAGAGAGTTTGTTTCTCACAGGACTTGGACAAAAGACATGATGTTTTGTATTAGATCTAAAGGCTCTGCAAGTATATCCTGTTCACAGTTTGCTGGTTTCTTCTGAGCCATGAGGTAGGACAGTGTTTCCCAATCTGGAGGTCGTGACCCCCAAGGTGAATGTAAAGTGTTTTCTGGGGGATCGTGGGTTGCCTTATATGTGTTGTTGTAGCCCTTGTTAAATAACTTCTTCCTTGACCTTTCAGAGCAGGATATTAAAGTTTGTGTGTGAGTGTGAGTGTGAGTGAGAAACAGGCTCTTTGGGGGAGAAAGATGCCTCTATTTTCTGAGAAGGAATTCACTAGATCCTTGCCCAGCCTGGCTATTGAAAGCGGCCAGGCTGATAACAACTGAGTGGGCAGAGGCTATTATTAATGGGTATCTCCTTGAGGGCAGGGTCCCCCTTGCCCTCAAGGAGACACTCATTGGGCCTAACCAGAAAAAACCCAATCTGGTGGCTGATGATATTAACAACTATCGTCCAGTCACCAATATCCCCTTTATTGGCAAGCTGGTGAAGAGAGTGGTGGCCAATCAGCTTCAGGCTCTCCTGGAGGAGACCAATGCTCTTGATCCGTTCCAGTCTGGGTTCAGGCCGCGTCATGGCATGGAGACAGCATTGGTCGCCCTTCAAGATGACCTCTTCAGGGAGGCTGACAGGGGCAAAATGTCCTTGCTGGTCTTCCTCGACCTCTCAGCGGCCTTTGATACTGTCAACCACGGTATCCTCCTGGGGAGGCCCTCGAGGTTGGGGATCGGTGGTCAGGCTTTGGCCTGGCTCTGATCCTTCCTGGAGGACCATCCTCAGAGAGTTCAGCTTGGGGAAATGTTGTCCGCTCCATGGACTCTCAATTGTGGAGTCCTGCAGAGGTCAATCATCTCCCCAATGCTATTTAATATATGAGGCTGCTGGGGGAGGTCATCAGGAGTTTTGGAGCTTTGTGTCACCAATACGTGGATGACACTCAGTTCTATCTCTCCTTCCATCCTTCTGCAGTGGATGCTGTCCCATCCCTTGAGCACTGCCTGGATGCGGTGCTGGGATGGATGAGGGACAACAGACTGAGGCTGAACCCGGACAAGATGGAAATCCTGCGGGTGGGGGGCCCCTAGTGTCTGTGGTCTGGGTGCCTCCCTATCTTTTGGGGGGACCACTCTTTCTATGAAGGATGAGGTTCGTAGCTTGGGCATGCTTTTGGACCCATCGCTGTCAATGACATCTCAGATCGCTTCTGTGGTCCAATCTGCTTATTTCTACCTAAAGCGGATCGCCCAGCTATGTCCCTGCCTTGACACCGGGTCCCTCACCATGCTGGTCCATGCGCTGGTAGTCTCAAGATTAGACTACTGTAATGCCCTCTATGTGGGGCTGCCCTTGGGACTGCTACGGAGACTGCAACGGGTCCAGAGTGCGGCGGCCAGACTTCTGAGTGGGGTTAGAAAATACCAACATATCTCCCCCACTCTGGCTGCCTTACACTGGCTACCTGTTCGCTTCCATACCAGTTTCAAGGTGATGGTACTAACCTATAAGGCCCTAAATGGTTTGGGACCTCGATATCTGGCCGAGCACCTTCTTCCACTTAGGTCTGCCTATAAGATCGTCGCAGGCAGGGTGGCTGAGAGTTCTGACCCTGAGAGAGGGCTGGAAAACAACCACTAGAAATTGGGTCTTCTCGGCAGTAGTGCCACAATTATGGAACTCTCTTCTGCCCGAAGTCCGCCTGGGCCCTTCACTGGGCACATTCAAAAAGCTACTAAAAACCTGGCTATTTAGACAGGCCTTCTCTGAACAAACTATACTCTGATACAATAATGTCCAATAATATAACTTCTATCATACTGCCATGCTCCATGTTTTTATTTTTCTACGCTTTTAACTGTATTTATTGTATTATAATTTTATCCTCACTGCACTTTATGATTTTTTATTTTTGCCCCTATGTATTAATGTTGCTATTTTGTTACTTTGTTGTTTTTTGTTATTTGTTGTAAACTGCCCAGAGTGGTCTTGGCTGCCAGATGGGCAGTATATAAATCAAATAAATAAATAAATAAGACCCAGACAATTTTTTTTTGCAGAAAAAGAGAAATGCCAGTGAAAAGATATAATTGCTGCCGCTTCTGCAAGAAAGGGATTTTAACTAAAATATGTCACTTCAGGAGAGCCTGAAGAAGTGGAAGAAAAGGAAAAAGAAGGGGGAAAAAACACAAATACAACAAGCCCCCAGGAGGGGGGACACAAAAGCAAACAATTCGCCTCTTCTGCATTGAGTGTAAGGAAAGTTTTGTGCCAGTTTTTGAGGGGTATCCCCTCTGCGTGAAGGTTTTGGCCCCTCTCTGGGTACCACAATGTCCTTCCGCCCATCTTTGAACTCATTCTCTTCTTCCAATCTTTAACCTCCCCTGGCCTGTTCTCAGTTTTGAAGGGGTGGCAGCAGAGTTGGTGGCAGGAGAAATAAGAGGGCGAGCAGCAGCATTATTGACGGTGCTGCCATGTTGGGGAACACTGATGATAGCCTTTCTATGCAAATGTGGTGGGGGTTTGCAGGTTATTTGGCTATTATAAAAGAGGGTTGTGACTGGAAAAAGGTTGGCAACCACGGATCTAGGACATCTGACATCTTCATTTTAATATATTTTAATATTTAATTTAGTTCTATTCAATTTCTGTTCTATTCTATTTCAGTGCTGCTCTAGTCTGTATGAATTCTTCTGCATCACTATCTGAGGCACAGCAGCAAAACTGGTCTGGGCAATGTTAAAAAAAAGATGAAAAAAGAGGTCAGTTTTCCACATACATGAAAATAATTCCCTCTAGGCAGGCATAGTCAGGAAGCTGTGAAATTTAAATTTCACAGTCATCGAGATAGCCATCTAATGGCTCACCTGCTTCGTGTGAATGGAACATCATATTTAGAAAATGAAAAAGAAGAATTCCATCATTTGTTTTGCTTGCAGCATCATAGCTTCTCAGTAGGAAGGAGGACAAGAGGTAGAAAGAGAGGCTTAACAAACAAAAATCTGTTTAACACATAATTCTTCCACTAGAGAAGAACAACAAATGAATTTAGTTTAAAGAGCTAATGCAAAGGCTCAGACTTTACAATGGATCATTGTTTACTGGCACTCCTCTGTTAAATTTGCAAGCCTGTGTGGTGTAATTCTAGAGTGTTGGACTGAGTGGGAGATTAGCAGGCCCAACATTCTCTTCAGCCATTCATTTCACCAGTGTGACATACACGGACTAGGGCTGGGAAGACCTAGGTTCAAATCCTCAAATCAGCCACCAAGTTCACTCAGTGACCTTGGGCCAGTCACCTGGTGCAAGGCTAACCTACCTCACAGCCTTGGTGTAGATAAAACAGGGGAGGGAGGAGTTTGTTTGTTTGTTTGTTTTTACATTGGTATAAATTCCTGGGATGAAAAGCAGAATATCACTCAATGAAGCAGTTGGGTGTTGAGCCATTAACTCTGCCGCGTCACTCCAGGCTACCTCACAGGGTTGTGTCAGGCCTTGTGAGAATAAAAAGGCATTGTTTGAGAGAAGGTATATTTACTCGGTGGGAAGGTAACGGTGTTCTGTGTCTAGTCGCGCTGGCCACGTGACCACAGAAACTGTCTACAGACAAAACGCTGGCTCTATGGCTTGGAAACGGGGATGAGCACCGCCCCCTAGAGTTGGACATGACTGGACTAAATGTCAAGGGGAACCTTTACCTTTACCTTACATTTAAAAGGATGCTTAATTTTTTGTGCAGGGTTTTTGTTTTAATTGACAGATTAAGCACGGAATTACATTAAAGGTGGGGAACATGTAAACATTATCCACTTCTGTCCTCTAGTCTAAACAGCAACCATGAACAGAGTTCAGTGACACTGAGGAAAATGTAAAGACTAGATACGGGAGTATTCATATACAAATACGAATGCCCCTGCACAGCTGGACGTAATGAGGGTCTGGCTCCCGGACCACCCACTTATGCATCCACCAGTGGCAGCAGCTCCGCTCTCCCTTCCAATTGCTCCAGAGCTTGCCGTCGGCTATCCACTCGTCAGCCTGGCAGGGAGACTCGTCTTCCCTCCTTCTGCCAGGAGTGGATAACTGACAGCGAGCTCTGGAGCGATTGGAAGGGAGAGCGGAGCCGGGGGGGGGGGCGGACGCATGCGGGGGTATTTGTATATGAATACGGATACCCCCATCTCTACTAAAGACCATTCTGGCACATTTTTCCTGGCTAAGAAAGAATTAGAAATGACTTCCCAAACCCAGTCAAAGAGCTTTGTAACCAAAGCTTGGAAACATTGCATTTTAAGTCTACATCAGCAGGCATGGCTGAACAAATAATCACCAAGTTCTGATTTTACCGAAGACTTGCCAAGGTATCTGAAGCAGAAAATCCCACAGCAGTCCTTCCCTAGGACCATTTTGCCATCGTTTTATGGATAAGCTATTTGCCAAAGCTTAAGCCGAACGTTTGAGCTGGTTGTTAAAGCACTTGAGGAATGTAGGCAGGTTTGGATGGAATGTAGCGATCTTCCTTGCACTGTGCAGCCTGTGCAGAGATTAAAAAGGCCACACTGTGGATTAAACCCATGGCATAGTTTATAGCTACATCTTGATTTGGTTTGGTTTGATGGTTTAGAAAGTAATTACAGACTTGCAGAGCCAGGAAAGGGTAGGGAAGTGCTTCTTATGTTGCACATATGGTAGACAGCAAGGGAAGGCTTATTTCCCTCCCACTTCATTGTACCAGTGAGAAATTTTTTTTTCTGGAGCCTGAAACCAAGCAGAGGTGGAATGCAAAAGAGTGGATAGAAGCACCTCCACTTGTCGCACACTGCCTTCAAAGTAAGGATCATCCCTGTGGATTCATCAAAACAGCAATAATGACAAAGATATTTATTTATTTATTTATTTATTTATTTATTTATTTATTTATTTATATCCCGCCCATCTGATCAATTGACCACTCTGGGCGGCTCCAGATGCTTAGGAGATGCTTCCAGATGCTTCCACTCTGGAAGGCACCAGATGCTTAGGAGTAAGCCATCTGGTGCCTTCCAGAGGTTTTAGATGACAGCTTGCATAATCCTTGACCATCAACAATATCAGGGCTTATAGGAGCTGGAGTACAAAATGTCAGGACAGTGCCTACCTATGTACAATACAGTTACATGAAATGCAATAAGGGTAATAAGTAGTTTGACCCCAATGGCATCAGGTTTCTGAACTGTTTCTTTTCACGATTGCTCCCCATTGCTCTGTAGCGACTTCCCGAGTTCTATCATTGAGAAAAGCATGGTGGGCAGCTACCAGAAGACAAGAGATGGTGGGGAGCAGTACAGGACGTTGATTGTTCTCATACTTGCTTCTTTGTGTGAATCCTCCGTCTTGATTTTCTGTGTGGATTCTCCCTCAGACTCATTGGGCACTGCCCTACCATAGCTACCCAGCTGATCGGAAATCAAAAGACGTCAGCTCTGTGCCCAGATTATTTCCTGTGCTTTAATTATTCCACATCACTGGCTCAACATTTCAAAATGTAGTGTTTTTAGAAATTAACTGCCCCTGCAGGGTGGTGGTCATGGGCCTAGTGGATGGGTGGATATATTGTTTCAGTTTGTTTTGATAAGCATTGTCCACAATTTGCCAATTTTTTCATAAGCAGGATAGAAAGAACTTAAGATCTGAAAGATTTTTTTCCTTCCCTGTGTGCATATAAGGGATGTTTTGCTGTTAATCGATTCCAGGAGAGCTAATTTGTTTTAATGCAGATTGTTAGGGGAAATCAAGAGCATAGTCACTTAAAAACCGGGAATAAATGGAGAAAGGCAGCTGGTGGCTAGTAAGTATAAAAGAAAATGAAAAACAGTGAGATTTTTCAATTTTTCCAGGCCCTTGGGTTCTAACCCTATTGGTAATTCAGTGTTTAATATTCGTAGCTTTGATTGTATAATGCTGGCTTATTCTTTTCTTTAGATTAGAGGGCTAAAGTTGAAGCATAGTTTTCCTTTCAAAGACTGCCAGCAAAAGTGATTACAGATGTATTAATTACCCTTGGTCATGTAAACATTTGTGACATTGGGTTTGATTTAACAAGGGCGAGCTTTAGAAGCTGTTAAGATTTTTGCAACCTCATTGTTAAAATGTAAATGTCTCCAATCCAGCAAGGAAGAAAATTAATTTTGCTGATAGGCAAGCTTTCCTTGGCTCAGTTTGGAATCAGATCAGAATTTGGGAGCAAATGTTTGGCAAGCAGGGGAAGAGGACTCATCTATTTTACCAAGAGTTTTCTCTCGTCTTCTTTTGGGACACCATGGTTGCTAAGGCTTGCGTGCACATTGCAGTATTATCATCTGCTCCAGAATCTATAATTTCCTGTACCCATGTTATTCAACCAGCAATGGTGGGAAGCTGTTTAGCAACTAAAATGTTAAGGAGTTGAAGTGTTTTTCAATAACTGGGAAGAAAAGTAGGTTCTACTTGCAGAAATTGATTGACATAGTTCAGAAGCAATCACCCATAAACAGTGTTTCAATCAGATGGCCTGGTGATGTACTTCAAAGTAGACATGTAAACCCTTTTTTCTCTGGTTCTTAAATGCAAGGATGAGGAATAACTGTATTGTTCTTCTTGCACTGCAAGAAGGCAAATCTCTCTCTCTCTCTCTCTCTCTCTCTCTCTCTCTCTCTCTGTGTGTGTGTGTGTAACACTTTTGAGTTCTATGGGGCTATTTGTTTACTTAAATATCTGTTGATGAACCTTGCAAACACAATTTGACAAACTGAGTCTCTTCTTATGCACAGTTATATAACAGACATGAGCAATTATAACAACAGCAATGCTACCTAAAATGCTACCTTTTGTGCACCCAAGACCTTGGCAACAGCACCAATACAGATGTTGCTTGCAAAGTTCAAGTGTCCCTTTGAATTTAAATTCAGACAAAAAATCCAAGGTATCTTCCTCAACTGGGTCGGACATTCATAACATAGAAGAATCATCTTCACGTGCAACCCTAGAATCAAATATCAATTCAATTTCATATACATGATTTCACTATGTGGGTTCCCCCCTCCAATACAAACATATATGAATTATACCTAAACCAAGTTGGCAAGGGCCTTAGAAGTCTGTGGCAACAACAGCTCCATCCTCTTCAGCTCTACCACTCTTTCTGATTCAAATCTCTTACTCACAGCCCTGCTCTTTCTTAGTCTCACCCTTTTGGGCTGAACCAGTATTTCGGGGGGGGGGGGATGGAACGGACATTGCATGTGCTCTTGACAGGAATGGAACATAAGCAGAGATTGATTTGTTCACACAGTAACAATGGAAACAACACTAATGGCACAAAAGGGTCAAGTGGCCGGTTTAGACGCATCAGATGGTTTGCTCACATCTTCTTTAAAAAACATGTAGACATTCTGTGTTTGCAGGTTGTGTATGCTGTGCTTCTGAGAGGGAAAGGATATGAATTTTTGCATGGAAGCAGTTTTTGGAAATCACAAAGACCTTGAATGGGGAAAAATCAGCCCTCCTTGTCTTGCTCAGAAGCAAAGAATCTTAACTTGAGAATTCCTCATTGGGAAGTCTTGTTGAGTCAGGGCATTGATGAGCACAAAGAATTTAGTGAATTTTCTTTAAATCCTTACTTCACAGCAGTCATCAAAGGTTTCATGGCAAGTAAGGCATTAATATTAAAGAACTCTGTCTATACCATGGCTTCAGAGAAGTCTGGGTAGGCAAATCAGTTTTTTCTGGTCTTCATCAGCTTCGTTTGTATTCTGACATCAATCCGTTCCATCCAATTTGCACATTAGTCTTCATTTTTAATTTAAAAAACATTTTTTAAAAGTTTATTTCATATACAATTTCTCCGACTAACAGATCTATTTCTTTATAAGGCTTCATGGAGCACAATCCACTTCTTTAAATTTTAGGTTGCTTTCTCTACAAATACTTGTACTGAATAAATCTGTTTTTATTAATGGTGCCACCGGCCCTTACTTTTATTTTGTATTGCTTATACCTGTGGGTTTGCATGTACTTGTATGCAATTTTCTCTAATATATGAGGTCCTGCAGGGCTTGAAAAAGTTCCTTTTTTGGTTGCAACTACTGGAATCCTCCAGGCAGCTTGGCCAATGGTTCCGAATTAATCATGTAACTTCCTCTAATGTATGCCTTTTTGTATAGACATTTCCCTAATATATATGCACAGTGTGAAGGCTAGTTGTTTTCCTATTTGCATATTAGACCTTGAGTTTGCAAGAGCTGACCAGGGCTGGTAATGATCTGGCACTTTGGAAGTCACTTACTCAGTAACTAAGAGCACATAATAACAACAAACTCTCTCTACAGCTTTCTTCTGAGTCATTTTTTGTGTTTTTACTTGCTCAAAAATAATATTTCCTTACACCAGAGCTTGGGGAAATTCACTTATTGGGACTACAATTCACAGAATCCACAGCTAGTGTAGTAGTAGGCATCCTTCAGTCTCGAGAGACTATGGTAACGTGCTCTGTATGGAGGTCTTGGAACAGCGTCTAGTGTGGCTGAGAAGGCCAATTCGAGAGTGACAATCCCTTCCACACTGAAGACAAATACAATCTGTCCCCTGTCCAGCTCCCTGATTTTGCTGCTTTCAGGACTGCCTCTTTGCCTCGGCCTGCTGAACAAGTGTCTCTCCAAATTGGGAGAGGCCATGATGCACTGCCCGCCTCCAGGCTGAACGCTCAAATGTCAAGGTTTCCCATCTGTTGAGGTCCATTCCTAAGGCCTTCAGATCCCGCTTGCAGATCTCCTTGTATCGCAGCTGTGGTCTCCCTCTGGGGCGATTTCCCTGCACTAATTCTCCATACAGGAGATATTTTGGAATCCGACTATCAGCCATTCTCACAACATGCCCAAACCAATGTAGACGTCACTAGTGTAGGTCAGTGGATTCTGGGTATTGTAGTCTGAAATAACTTTTCCCAGCTCTGCTCAGCATTGGGCCTTTCTGGAAAGAGCAAAATGTAAGAAGAATGAACTTGTTAAGAATGGTACATATTGATAAAATGCTGATAACATGGGAGATATGTCAATTTTTTAGGAAGTGTCTCCTAAAGCACAATAATATGTGTATATATTAAGGGGAGAGGGGTAAAAAGTCTCAAGAAAAGGCTTCCTTGTTTGTTGTGTACAGACAGTAGCTACTGTTATTGATTTGATGAACAGAGAGATCAATTAGTCAGATTTATGAGACAGATGGTGCATCATGTTCCAATCACAGTGGTCTCCATAATATATTTTTTCTAAAAAAAATATTTCCCATACAGCAGAAAATAAAGTCATAGAGGGAAGAGATTTGTTTTGTTGTGATTTTGTTGTGGTGACTGGTTTGTTTGTTTTTGTAAACCTTGGTTTAGATGCTTGCTCATAAATTACACTACCATATTATGGTATCTCATTATCCTTTATTAACAGAACCCTGCTAAATAAATGTTGGGATTATGCAACGCATGCAGCAAGTGGAATGAGGCAGCATATTGGGGGGATGTGCTGAGCATCAATTTACAACAAAAATGTCCAGAAAATATACATATTCTAATAATGCATGCCAAGCATTGCCTGTCCTGTGTGCTGCAGTTCAAAATTGTGCCCATGTTTAATAAAAAAAAATATGGAGCAGAAATATTTTAGGGAGATCCCACCCATAAAACAGTTAATCTCAAGTGGAGCCAGTCTGAGCCAGTTTGATCTCATTAAAAATGGTGGACACAATCCAAACACCAGCACAAATAATGTCAAGCCACAGTCCAGCAGAAATAGCAATAAACCAAAGTTTATATGAGCATGGCCAGTTGGAACCCTGTGTTCCTTTAGCAACGACGTTGAAGGTAAAACACCAATTTATTTCACCCACTAGTTTTTATACAATGAATTGCCTCAGTTTGGTTGGAATGGAAGGCCAGCCGATACTTGATATTGTTGCCAAGGGGATAGCCAAATGTGTTCATGCTCCTCAGGAGGCAGAAGAAAATGGTTTTTTTTACCCTCACACAGTCCTTTGTGAGTGTGGAGAATGACAGGTGATTGAACATTCATGTCAGTATTCTCTGTGCCCCTCAACATGTGCCATGGAAGATTTGATGCTCTTGATGTTGCTTGTTACTGGGTGAAAATTATTTGATATATTTACTAATTATATGGTGGTGCTTCTGACATAAACAGAGCAAGAAAGATTGAATGACCAATATTTCATTTTATGGATCAGACAACATGGGATGTGATGCGAACAACCTATCTAGCGCTTCTACTTTTGAATAGCCCGCACAACAAGGCAGCTTTCAGTACACATAAACTTTGCACATATATACAAAACCAGTTCTGCAACTGCACAAATTCTCTCCAAAACTGACAAAATAAAGTGAAATAAAAATATCACCATCTCATGCTGAAGAGATGTCCGTACCTATGTGCACGCATGCACATTTTCTTCTTTAGCACAGAAGAAGGAACCAGATCAAGATATCCATCCTTTGTGTGGAAAAAAGGGCAATCTGGCAACAACCTTGAGTCGTGGAACATGGCAATGAAGAGAGAGGACGGCGCAACACTACAGCCATTGTCCCATTCTGTGCACTTTGACTTTTGCTTCTGCCTACACGTTAAGAAAGATGAAGGAAAGGGTGGGGGCATTCTTGAAGATGACTGTGGGGGTAGGGAAGGATAGCAAAAATATGGGTTGGAAGAAGCCAAGATTCTTCTATTGAACTGGATTTTGACTTGGGCTAGAAGAAAAAAAGGTTTTCTTTTTGTGTTTTCTTTTTATAAATGCCAAGCATTCATTTCTGAGTCTGACTCATAAGAACTTTGCTGGCATCTCTGTCCAGCAAAAGTTCTGTGTTCTCTGTTCTCTAGCTGTAAAGACAGAGTAAAGGGATCTGTGCTGTACATCTTGATGTGTTCTGGCTGGCTCTCTTGCTAGAGCTTATCTGCTTGTAATACTGTGTCATTCCTACTACTGTGTTCATTGGAATCCTGTTCTTCATTGTAGATCAGGGCAGAAGCAGAAAGTGTCAAGGGGAGCAGCCATCCTCAGCTATGTATCCAGTCAAGTGCATTTAGCTAACTGCTATTTTGCTGTCGTAACTTTATGTCAGTGGGGGAGAGAGGATAGAGCCATTGCAGGTGATTGGATCATGAACATGCTAGAAACTCTTCTGATCTTCCCATATCCTCAGTTAATTCCATTTGTTCTTCATTTCCTCCCTTTTATAAAATTGTGTTATGGCATTCTTACTAGAGGGCAAGTCTGGTGTCACTTGGAACTGTGATAGTTTAACAGATTTAGTAGCAGTCCTATTCTTGCCCGGTGGGTATAAATCAAGGACAGGATTGTACTTTTCACTGCATTCGTTTAAGCACATTGCATTGTGGCCAATTCAGCTACAAAGAAGTAGCCAAAAATAACCTAGGAAGCTGTCAGACTGCGTCAGACTCTTGGTCTACTTACTGTCAACATTTACTACCAACAACTTTCCAGGGTTCCGGGCAGGATTCCTTCCATGTCCTATCTGGTTATTTCCTGCAGTATTTCCAAGCCCTACCTGGATGTCCTGTGTATTCCTTGGCAATCTCTTGTATTTAACTGTCCTAGCTCAAGTATTTAGTTGTCCTAACTTTGCTTAGGTTCTGAAATCAGACAGGGCCAGGTGCAGTCAGGGATGGGGACTTGATTTGTGGAACTCGCTGTCAAGTCAGACTTAAGTCACACTGGTGATTCAACTCAGGGTTTTTTTTTATTACTCAGACTCAACTTGTGATTTGGAACCCACCCACCCTTCCCTTTTTCTGTGGAAAAAAAGCTTGCTTTTAATAGGGACTCAGGACTTGGTACCAAAGACTTGGATTCGGATTTGGGACTTGGTGTCAAAGGCTCGGACTTGGACTTGGGACCCGAACCTAAAGACTTGCCAACATCCCTGGATGCAATCAGGGTGGCGTGGCAGTATATTTCAGACATTCACAGCAATATATGGGGGTTTAAAATGACAATATTTTCATGCCCTGCTGAGTATTTTGCACTTGCAATGGACGTTCTTTCAGCATTCTGCATTCTAAGTTTGAAAAGAATATTTTTTAAAGCTCTAAAAAAATTTTTTTCCCCTAAAAGTACCAGAAAGAAGTCTGCAGGTGACTTTCAAGAGATCCATTGTATATGGGAATTTCACTGAAGATTGCAAGCAATGAAAGCCACACAGACTTATATCTGCTGCTCTTCAAAGATTCTAGAAATGTGGGCAAAATTCCTGGAACCTGTGCAGTTACCTCAGCAGCATGAAATACACCTGTTTCTTTTGTCTTCCCTGTATGCAAATAATGCTCATGTAATTGCATTATTGAACACATTGAGCACTTTCTAGTTAAGTTGTAGGTGTTAATAGCATGCTTTCTCAGAATATTTTTACACATTTCTAAAGCAAAAGTGCCAATCAAGGTTGATTCTTTCTCTTCAGAAAGTGATAAAGTATACCCAAGATGTAACACTGGGCATGTTTGAAAGCCCCAAATCGGTATGAACATCTGCTCTGATTTTTTTAAGTCTACAGAATTCACTGCTATTCATACACAGTCAGAAGGCTTCTAACTGTGGTAGAATATTAGGATTCTGCTTGTGATGTGCATGCATCTGACACTCATTTTTATCCTAATGACCTTTGAGCTCATACAAACTTAAGGATGTGAAGCCAGTGCAGTGTGGCAGCTATTTGATGTCATAATTAAAACTGTGGAATAGGATCATGTGCTTAACCTTTGCCTTCCTGGGCTAATTAAGGTAACCAAGACAGAGCTGGTCCCCTGCAAGGTACAAGGCATAGCTGTTTATTGGTTTTTTTTCTTTTCCATTCTTGGTTCAAGCACATCACAGCAACACAACTGCAGGTTCTTCTGGGCTATGACTAGTTATCTTGAATTGTTTCAGTTTTGGGTTAGAAGCTGTTTTGGTTGCCCTACAGTGTGTTGGGGGAGGCAGCATTGGCAGGTTTAGGGCCCAAAATTTGTCTCCAGGATCTTGTGGGAAGTGCCTGGATGTCCAACAATACCAGGAAAGGAAAGGAAAACTGGAAGTGATCAAAAATATGGCATTTGTGGTGTTCCGCAGTGCAGTGCAGGTGAGGGGGGCACTGCAACTCATTTAAAAGGTGAATCACACTACCTGAGGATAGGTAGTGGAGACTGGGGGGCTTCAAAAGACACTTGGAAGGCCCCTGGTGCAAATGTAGCCCTGCCCCCTGCCCTACTGGATTTATTTATTTTATTTATTTATTTATTAGACTTTTTATCCCGCCCCCCTAGACACAGTCTACTCGGGGCAGGTTCCATAAAATTAAATACAAACCATTTAAACAATTAAAAATAAGACAATTCAAAATAATAATATTAATATTAATAGTACTCAAGATGGATAGAAAAAACTTATAGTAAAATAAAATCAAATATTGACAGGAGGGAAGGCTTGTCTGAAGAGCCAAGTTTTTAATTGGCTCTTAAAAAACACCCAGCGAGGGAGCCAGGCGGATCTCTGATGGAAGATTATTCCAAAGCCGAGGGGCCACTGCCGAGAAGGCCCGGTTTCTTGTTCTTTCTTTCCGGGCCTCGGCGTTAGGCCCCTCAGCCGTCCCTCCTGCCTATGACGAGTGATTCGGGTAGATCTTGGTGGAAGAAGGCGATCTGCCAGGTATCGAGGTCCTAAACCGTTTAGGGCTTTATACGTCATCATCAACACTTTGAAATCAATGCGGAAGCGGATGGGCAGCCAATGCAAGGCAGCCAGAGTGGGAGAGATATGTTGGTATTTTCTCACCCCACTAAGGAGCCTGGCCGCCGCATTCTGCACCATTTGAAGCTTCCGCAACAATCTCAAAGGTAGCCCCACGTAGAGAGCATTACAGTGATCTAATCTTGAGATTACAAGAGCATGGACAAGAGTGGTGAGGGCCTCACCATCGAGATAGGGTCGCAGCTGGGCAATCCGCCACAGGTGGAAATAGGCGGAGCGGGCCACGGATGCCACCTGGGTTTCCATGGTAAGCGCTGGGTCCAGATGTATCCCCAAGCTGCGCACCTCACTCTTTGCGGTGAGAGTCACCCCCCCAAAAGAGAGGGAGTTACCCAAACCGCCGACGGAGGGGCCGCCCACCCTCAAGACCTCTGTCTTGTCCGGGTTCAACCTCAACCCATTCAGCTGCATCCATTGCAGCACGGCCTCCAGACAGCGTTCAAGGGACGAAACGGCATCCACTGAGGTAGATGAAAAGGAGATGTAGAGCTGGGTGTCATCAGCATACTGATGGCACGAAGCCCCACACCCCCTGATGACCCCTCCTAGCGGCCTCATATAGATGTTAAACAGCATTGGGGATAGGATCGACCCCTGCGGAACCCCACAATTGAGACTCCACGGGACCGAAACACTCTCCCCAAGCTGTACTCTCTGGGGACGGTCCCCCAAGAAGGATCGGAGCCAGGCGAGCGCCAGGGCCCTGATTCCTAACTCGGAGAGCCTCCCCAGGAGGATACCGTGGTCAACGGTATCAAAGGTGGCTGAGATATCGAGGAGGACCAACAAGGACATTTTGCCCCGGTCAGCCTCCCTCAACAGGTCATCCAACAGTGCGACCAGTGCCGTTTCTGTGCCATGACATGGCCTGAAGCCTGACTGAAATGGATCCAGGGCATTGGTTTCGTCCAAAAGAGCTTGAAGCTGATCAGCCACCACCCTCTCCACTACTTTGCTCAGGAAAGAAACATTGGCGACGGGCCTATAATTGCCAATATCGTCCGCCGCCAAATTTGGTTTCTTCCTGATGGGCCTAATGAGTGTCTCCTTGAGAGCAAGGGGAACCTTGCCCTCCTGGAGAGACCCATTAATTATTTCTGTGGCCCATTCCGTTGTTATAGGCCTGGCTGCTTTGATTAGCCAGGCCGGGCAAGGGTCAAGGGAGGAGGTGGTGGCTCGACAGCGATCAAGCACTTTGTCCACCATATCTGGCGTCACAGGCTGAAAGCATTCAAATCTCGCCGGGCAGGACGGAGCGCTGGACATCTCTGCTCGATCCACTGTATTTAAAAAAGGAGAAAGATCCCGGCGGATGGTCTCCACTTTAGATTTAAAAAATGCTGGATGCTTTAGGACAAGAGTTAAGGAGAGTGTGATCCTGTTGATTCTTCTAGCACTCCCACAAACATTTGAAACCCTTAGCTACAATGTTTTTGTGAGATACCTTGTAGTGTGAGGTTACTGAAGAACTACTTATAGAAAATTATAGAAATTATACTTTCCCCCTTGCCTGCAGTAATAGTTGAATTGCTCAGTTCTTATAATTCATTGGAAGCTCCCAGAATTCACTAGGTAGCAGAGCCCAATAGTTTATATGCAAATCCTGGCAAATCCCCTGTTGTTTCAGAGGAGGCTGAACAAGCAAATGATTTGTCTGAAAACCCCTGGAATAGAGAGTGGATATCCCCTGCCTTGAGGAGGCTTATAGAGGCTGGCAGTATGTTGTGTACATATGGAACGCTTTCAGAGGCTTGTATGTGCACCTACCCAGTGCTGTTTGACTTGATTCAGCCTGGCCCCTCCATACAAGTGCTGTGCTAAAACTGCTGAGAAGGCAATCTTCTAGGAACAGTTGTGAAATTTCTCCTTCTCTTTTACACAGGAAAAGAAGACACTTCACTGAATTTCCTCTGAACATACTCCACCAATCCATGGAGATTGCCACCATTTCCTCCCACTGTGTCTCAGAACGGCTTTATGCCTGGAGATATTGTGCAGGATGCAAAATGGTGGTGAGACTGTCAACACAATTGGCGCTGCCTGGATCTTGCAACAGCAGTGTTGGGAATGAACAAAAATAGGAAAAAAGCAACTTGTTGTGTTACTTGTACTTAACGCTGAGCCCCACTCTTGAGAAACAAATGCTCTTCCACCTGGAAATAACCATCTCCCCACTTTATATGCCCACAAACCAGATGGAGAAGTTTGTAAGCCTATTTCCATGTGGTTCTGTTCCAGGAAAAAAAAGGGGCCTAAGGATGCTGCCTGGACCGGTGATATGGCCTGTTCTCCCCTCTGATCTCGGGGTTAGCCAATCAGCATTCCAGTACCTAATTAAAGAAGATGGTGTCTTTTCACCTCCTACTGCAAATATTTCTGTTCAGCTTGTGATTCTACTCAGATTCTTTCACTTAATAGGTCTGTGTCTTTCTCATAACTAATTTCATGTCAGTATTATTGGCCGTAGCCATAACAACAAAAAAGTTCGTGGCAAGAATCGATAGAGATAGCTGCTAATTATGCAATAAAACATTTCAGCAGGTGCTTTCTGTAGCTCCTGTCAAACTTTATAATATCAAGTACCAAGTTTAAAAAACAATAATTAGTTGAATCTGAAGAACTGTGAAGTGAGGTAAAATAGCTAATGATGCTATTCCACAAAGATTTATACAAAAGTTCATGCGGTGCTATGATAAGTCCTCGAACTGTTCTCGTTCTGCTGCAGGATATTTTTCTGCAGATGGAAAGGTAGCTTCAGATTAATCCCCATGGCCTTGTCAGTGTAAATTGCCTCCAGATGAATGAAGACTGTACTCAGGAGTAGGGCCCAATGAGTGTACTGTGACTTCCTTCTGAATGAACATGCATAAGACGGGCATGGCATTTCTGTGGAGTGTTGACAGACAAATGTCTATTAGTAATGGGTTTGACCAAGCCATTCAATCATTCATACCCTGAGTCTAGTACTGGATACTCAAATGACTGACTCTAACTAAAAATATTGGGGATTTTTTTTAATGTCCATGATATACAATAGTATTTGTGGGAGATTGGTTCCAAGCCCCCATGAGGATGCCAAAGCCCATGGATAATAACAAACTCTCTATATAGCATGGTCTCTGGCTCCCTCTGGTAGCCCTTTCTGGCATACAGAATGGAAATACATATTTCAGGGGGTTTTCTTTTAATATTTTTTAATATTTTCAGATTACGGATAAGTGAAACAGTGGATACTGATCCCACGGATACCAGTCCCATGGATACGGCAGTCCTACTGTGCTTTGGAGGCGAAGTGTCAGTTGGTGTGGAGATATTTGGAAAAATAAATGTTTAGAATACTGTCCACATCCCAATCCTCCAGGGCTGCTCTCCCTGAGATTTGACTGCAGATCCAGCAAAGTCTTTCCTTGAGACTCCAGCCGGCACCTCAAGACCAGATAACCCTGCAGTGGAAGGAAGAGATTTTCTACTACATTATGCAGTCTTGTGCAATTCGCTCAGTCTTTGCTGCTATACCTTCCAATTGCAACATGGTGATAAGAACTTAAGCTTGTAATATTCTCAGTGGATGGTTTGAGAGTAGTCAAGTATCACTTTTTATAGTGAAAAGGTCCCAAAATAATCTACTGCCACAAGTAGTCATGGTACCTAAGGACAGGTGAAAATGTTGTTCATTTTTTATCAGAAGAATTTATCAAATTGTGCACTTTTCTTCATATTCAAGATGGAATTAACTTGAGATTGTGGGAAACTGAATATGGGAGAAACCAATATGGATAGATCCATCTATCTAGGCCCCAGAACTTACATCTTGAAGGTCTGGGCTTGAATCTCTGGGCACTTGGCCATGTTAGTGATCTCTGAAATAGCATTCCTGTCTTTTTCTGAGAGACGTTTCTCTTTGATGTGTCAGAGAGATACAACATGGTCCTCTCCATCATGGTCATAGATAGATATTAGAGTTTTGGGATGAGTTTTTGTGGGGTTGGGGTTGTATGCTTATTGTTTTAAATTTTTGTCTTTGTGTATCTGTGGGTTTTCCCCCCCTTTGTAATGTGCCACTACTCTATACTATTATATACATATGTACTACACACACACACACACATTAAAGTATAGTATATATAGTGTATGCGTATACACACACACAATATATATATATAGATATATAGTGGCACTCTCTGAATGTACCCATCCCTCCATGCCAAAGAAGGGTGAGCAAAAAAGAAGGAAGGATGTGAAACTACTGTTCATCCCTGTGTAAATCACACAGAACAGGGCCAGCCTGAGACATTTTGTCCTTTACCATTTGGTAAAGGACAACATGGCAGTCTCCTCCCTTTCATGCACAGATGTTGAGTGGGCTGATGACTGAAGCTAATTTGAGTACTGCCACAGGGATAGAGGTTCTACCACACCTGACTTGGGAGCAAGCCAGTTTGGGGTGAAGGACAGGATATACGGCACATGCAGCTATGTCTTCCAGGAGAGGGAATTAACTGTGGAGGGAGTTCAGAACAAAAGGCTTGGAGGTTCTTGCAGCATCTGTCAGCTGAGGTAGCTGCTTCACTCAGCCTAACAGTAGAGCTGGTCTTAACACAGAAACAGTGGATTTATGGAAAGAAACAAACTCTAGCTACAAATCTAAATATGTAATACGAGAACTGGGCTTTTCCCTATGTAATACTCTTACTAGAACAAGAAGTAGGAGAGATGAAAGGTTAACTTTCAGAAAGTGATGCTTCTCTGAATTTTTCAAGCATTTCAAAATTACAGTAAAGTATGGTTTGCCCTTCTGTTGTTAAATTCAAGTATACTTTTAACACAGATTTTGTCAGATTAAATCTTCAATAGTCAAATATTTATTCCAAAGACAGTTAAAGCTGCACTTTAAGATGGTGAAGTAGCTGGATTAGAAGAGACATCAAATGATCTCAGCTCAGCAATACATTTTGTGGAGATCAAAACTCATACTGTATGTATCACTAAAGCTAAGTGAGATATCTCCAAAGTGGAAACCAGCCATTGGTTTCCACTAACTTAGATGGTTTCCATCTAACTTAAATTTTTGTTTAAACTTCTCAGAGTTTTTAAACTTTTCAGTGCCTCCACTGCCATATTGTAACTGTAGTTGTAACTGTAGCTTTGTTACTGTAGTTGTAGCTGTAGCTTTGTTAGCTTCTAAGTTACTGTATTCTGTAACTTAGAAACAATCCAGCCTCCCTTCTCCTCACATATAACATTGGCACCACCGTGCAGCTCATGTTGTGGATACACAATGCACCAAGGTACAAAACCAGGGCAAGCAAACTCTTTTCATGGTACTATTGAAACAGAAGAAAATGTCTGTTAATTAACGATATGGATGTGTTAGTTCATATTTTGCTATGAAATCATAAACTTAATGTTTATCACTCCTTATGGTGCTGCTTTCATAAGTGGCCTTTGTTATCATGTCTTGATGCTGCTGATAGATAGCCTATTTTTAATCACTTTGATGGACACATCAGATTTATAGTTATTGCAGTGTCTTGAGTTCTTTGATATAAGATCACTGTTTGGGGCAGGCTAAAAGGAAGAGGAAGATGATTCAGCAAAGGATCGTCTAAACCTGGAAGGAATGTACAATCAGGAGAGAAAAATCAGCTGTAGAAGCTAAAATGGAAAGCAAATAAACAAAATAAGATACACTAGCATGGTTCTTCAAGATCCATCTTGAGACGTGTCTGTATAAAGAGCTCAGTAATATAACCATTGGCCATCTGGCTGGGGGATTCTGAGAATTGTAATCGAAAATAGTAACTATTTTCCAAGCCCTGAAAACACTGTGCTTGATTCTAAAATTTCTTCAAAAGCTTAGGTGAACCAGAAGTGATGCAGTCTTGAGTAGCTTTGATCTAGTTTTAAAAGCAAGTTAAATATTTTCACTGATAAGTCACAGCTTAACGTTCATCAGGTATAAGATATGGTATTTTTCTGTTAGGTAATGAGCAACTGACTGGCTGCTGAGGAAGGTAGTTTGAGGGTAAGGAAGGGATTTTTAATAGGGAAGCTGTAATTTTTTCCCAGCTGATGTGCTTTTAAGTAGCTTTGAGGTAGTTTTTATTGGGTGGCTATTTATATGTGTGTGTGTGTGTGTGTGTGTGTGTGTACACATATACATATATAACTTGTTTAATTGTGTTTTAGTAGTATAATTTAATATATTTTACTTGCTTCTGTTTTTTATTTCAATCGTTTTACAGCTTTTCATGACACAAACCTTGGGTTTTGTAATGCCTCCCAAAATGGCATACCCAGTGTGGAGCCCTACTGTGTGCCTCAAAACCAACGTTGTCCATTCTACTCAAAGCTTATGTGCCAAAGTTTTAGTAGTTTTCAATATGTTGGTGTCCACATGCACAAAGTAAAAACAGAACACCACACTGTTCTATAATCCTCTTTGACTGAAGAAGCTACTTGGATGAGTAGCAAAATGTTTCAACTAATAAGGAAGAAGTCCATTTGCCATGACTCAACTTCCAGATAACCTCACCTGGATGACTGAGAATCTTCACAGATGTAATCCTCTTTGGTCTTAAGATCTTCCATGGAGCCTTTTTCTTGGTCTTGTCATTACAGGTATGTTTGAGGAGAGCCCAGAAGAAAGTCTACTCAGTGCTCATCCCCACATTATGAAATCCTCTCTCACACGAGGCTAGAGTGGCCCCCTCTCTCCTGTACTTTTGGCAAGAAGTGAAAATCTTTCCCTTCAAACAGGCTTTTGGTATCTAATTTTAACATAGTTACTTGTCCTGTTTTTATATCCTTTTAATGTCTTTTAAATGTTCTTAGGCTTTTAAAGTTGATTTTAGGTATCTCTTTTAATATTATCATGTTTAATCGTTTTAAAAAGTGATTTATGTCTTGTTTTAATTTTATTGGTTTTAATATTGTCTGAACCACCTTGAGCCCCTTCACCGGGAGAAAGGTGGCATGAAAATGCATTAAGTAAATGAATACTCAAATTTTATCTTGTGCATGTCTCAAAACTAGAGTTTGCTCATGGCACCAAGAAGTTCAGCTGCAGAAATAGATGGCAAATAAAGTAATGGGAGGAACAAACAAACACACAAACAAATGAATCTACTTCTCTCTTCTTTTGTACTCAAGTTTGATTTTGTGTACGTGTCAGAAATCAGGTGTTTCTGTCAAAGCATTTGTGTGCACACAGTGAGAGAGAACTGGAGTCTCATGAGGCAGGTTTCCCAGAAGCAGTTCCTGTAATGCTACAGGCCATATGAGACAAACATTACACAGGCAACTACTCTGTTATTCCAAATAAATTCAGCTTCATTGTTTTCATTGTCATGGTAGTCCCAGCCTTTGAATGTAAATCCCATTGACTTTTTATGCCAGAATAATGCAGTTGGTCTTTCCACATAATTTACGATATGCAGATGATGCTATCTTACTGGCAGAAAACATCAATGACTTAAAACTTCTTTTAGTGAAACTGAAAAAAGAAAGTGACAAAGCAGGACTGCAGTTGAACATTAAGAAGACAAAATCATTAATACAGAAGAATTACACAATTTTAATGTCAAAAATGAAAAAAAAAATGAAATGGTGAAAGACTTTATATACCTTTATATACCTACCTTGGTTCATCAATCCAAATGGAGGCTGCAGCCAAGAAATCAGAAAAAGACTGAGACTTGGAAGGGCAGTAATAAAGGAATTAGAAAATATGATGAAGTGTAAGGATGTATCACTGGAGACCAAGATCAAGATCATCTACACTCTTGTATTCCTGATCTCCATGTATGGGGCTGTGAAAGCTGAACAGATAAGAAAGCTGACAGGGGAAAAAAAAGATTTATTTGAAATACGGTGCCGGAGGAGCGTTTTGTGGATACAAGGACAAACAAGTGGGTCCTAGACCAAAACAAGCCTGAACTATTTCTGGAGGCTAAAATTATGAAATTGAGGCCTTCATACTTTGGGCACATCATGAGAAAGTAAGATTCTCTGGAAAATACAATAATCCTGGCAAAGGGGGAAAGCAGCAAGAAAAGAGGAAGACCAAGTATGAGATGATTGACTCCCTAAAGGAGGCCACAGGCATGAGTTTAAAAGAGTTGAGCAGGGCTGCTGAGGACAGGATACTTTGGAGATCATCATAGGGTCTCGACTTGACAGTATGTAACAACAACAATGATACTGTTGGTAGCTGGTTGAATAGCTCAGTGAGTAAGGTATCTAGCTGCAAAGCCACTGTGACAGCCAGCCTGTGTAGCTTTGAGCACTCTCACACTGGATATGTC